>CM067848.1:1205000-1807500 GCA_034638295.1 Phortica okadai
TGATGATACAGATTTAGTTTGTATTTCAATTCCTGTGGCTTAATACATATGTGACTGAAGTATAGTAGCGAGAGACAGGTCCTTAAAATATTCAGAGCCAATGAAATAACATTTCGGACATGAAATTCATGAGTGCAAATACAATTTTTCATTATGTCAAAACTAATGACGACAAGCAAACAAAGAAGCAATTAAAATAAAACACACAAAAGTTAAAATTTCGAGTTCAGTTGAAATTCTTGCACGCTCCAGCCAAGTAAACAATTATGGTAACTTTTCTTATCTGCTTTTTTTTTGTTGTTTTTTTTTTTGGCTTATACTAATAGCTAAGTTAGCGTAACAAGAGCCAATAACAACAACAACGTAAGTAAACAATACCTTTTTTTTAATATTTAATTAAATTCTAAAAGCATCTAGAGCACTAACCAAAGGCGTAAGACCAAACAAACACTCAAAGAGCCAACTTATTTGCGTTGAAAGATTATTAAGAAATAATTACAAGCAGACGTGACGCAAAAACAGCAAAAAAAAAATTTAAAAAAAAATATATATATATAATAACGAAGTATTAAGTCAACTTTACCATAAAAGAATTCTTGCAAAAAAAAAACCTAGTAAATACTCAGAAAAAAAAAATCCAGATTACGCGCATCAGCAATTGAATGAGAGACATCAAGACGACAAAATTATATACGCGTGTGACTTGAAAAACAAAAAAGAGACGTAAGAAAAAAAAAAAAAATATACCACAAAACAATTTCCATGAAATTGTGCGCCTAAGCGTATGCTATAAAAAAAAATATATCATACTAATCAAGCGCATTGAAGACGTGAGGAGTACAGCAGAGATCACAATTAGTACAGAGACATAACTCATTCATATCCAATATACATATATACATATATATATAATATTGTATAAAGATGACTGAGAACAAGGACAAACAAAACCAAAAGCAAAAGCAACAACAACAAAAACAGCGACAACAACGCAACAGTAGCGGTAGCGGCAGCTCAAGCAGCAAAACGAATGAACATTTGGAAAATGGCATCGCTGCCGCTGCTGTCAATGATGATGATAGCTGTGAAGGCGCTGTGGGCGGTAGTGATGATAGAGCACAACAGCAACAGCAACAACAACAGCAGCCACAACAACAACGACAGCAGCAGCAGCAACAGCAACAGCAGCTACCACCGTTAGACGAACGACCAAGCACAAGCGCTGGCTGTAGCCGCATTCGCAATTGCGTTGCTACTAACACAGACTTTGTGACGAATCGTGAACACGATAGAGACAAAGAGCCGCATGACAGGTGAGTTTGCTTTTATAAAAAACAAAAAATGCTATGCGAATGTTTAGGCTATTCTATTTATAAGCATATTGCATGCTTGTCAAAACTTTCAGAAAAAAAGAAATAAAATAAAATAAAAAAATAAAGGGCATACGAAAACTTTTGCACCGAAAAATGTGCCAAAAGCAAATGTAATTAGCATGTTGTCGCTTGTTATTGGCGACTGTAACAAGTTGTCGTTCAACTCAGTTGAGCACACACGCACACACAAACATGCTGTGTTGCTAAAAATATACATATACCATAGATACAGTTAAAGCTGATTGTATATACATACAGATATATAGATACTTATAACTCTCACGGCAAATAAATATATATAGACATGAATATAGAACAATGTATGCCTATGGTTTGAGCATGTACGTGCCCGTGTGTATGTGTGTGTGTGTGTGGTGTTTGTGTGCCTGGGCAACTTTGTTCATATTCTAATTAATTAAAGCCACAAAAAGGTCATTCTAGGAAGGCGTTAACTTCTATTTAATGTGCGTGTACATCAAATTGAAATTTAATATCTTCGTAACGTAAAACGAAAAACAAATAAGGTAATCTAAAATTTGTATTATGTATTCAATTTATTAACAAACTTTTGCAAACACAAAAGTATGACCTGCTCAACAAAATTTGTAAAAGGACAACCAAAAAAAAAAAAAAAACTGTTGCATACTTGTGCGCTTGCAAGAAATATATGTATATATTTAATGTATTAAATTACTGGCATGGCATTGAGACAGCAAAGTCAAAGAGTATTGCCTTGGTTCATTTGAAATGAGAAAGCAAATAAAACGAAAAAGTCGAAAAAGTTATTTTTTCTTTTTTTTTTATATAATATTTTATGCAAGTCTTTTGTTCGATGTGAAGACATGATGCGTTTCGATAGAATTTGCAATTTCAGTAACTTTCGAAAGACTGCAAGCAAAAACCACTTAGCGTTTTCGTAGAATTGTAAGCGCTTTGTGCATTAGCTGCCAAAAAGTATGCTATACGTAATGGCTGTTGCATACTTTTCGTTAGCGCTTTGACAACTTAATTGACAGCTATTGCCAATTAAGGCAATCAACATATTGCATATTTAAAAATTTATGGCACTTAAATAAATAAAATCGGCAATGACTCAATGAGCCAAAGGCATGGCTTTTGTTGTTGGGATGTGAGGAATATGATGTTGTCGACATTAGCTAATTAATTGAAACGAAATGCTTTATTAGAAAACCGCACTCAATATAAGTACATTAGTAAGAGTAAGCTTTGAGTTTATGCAAATGACATAGAACATTAGTTGACCGCACGGCACAGCAGTGTGCCTTTAGTGTGGTCTGACTGGTCATTGTTTTGCATACAAACTACTTACTACATATACCATATATACATATATAGAGTAATGTCATTGCCAAAAGTTTGAGTTTTGCACTTGATAAACTTAATTTTCGTTAGTTCAACAAGTACGACAATGTTGTGTTGAATGATGGCTTTCCAACAGCTACTTGCGTGGGCAGCGCTGTCAAAGCAAATGTGTGGTGTGCGTGTGTGATATTAAAGTAACACACCCACATCATAAATGCATATCGTCAGCATGTTCAAACATGCTATGCAATTTTAATCATCCACTTGTGCAAAGTGTGTTGTTGACGACCACCATGACGATGACGATGACGAGGTTGATAATGCTAAAGACGATGATAAGGATGCTTGCGGCGCTATTTCGGTGCAAATCATTTTAACACGTAAACATTATGATTATAGTGGTTGTGCCTCTATGCTCTATGCGTGTACGTGTAGTATTTAATAGCCTAACACGTCTCATTTGATTGCTGCTTTCGCAATTTTAGCCTGAAAGCTTAAGTTGTGACAACTAAAATTTATTATGCATCAACGGTCATTGAGTTATACAAATTGAATTCAAGAAATCAAATGGTTTTGTATTCAACGCCACGAAATGTTCAAAGAATCTTTTCATTGTATTGGCATTTTGATTGGTGAAATTTGAAGAACTAACAAGAACAACAAAATGTTTCGATTTTGAAGCACAAGTTTGAAAATTATTGAAAGAATTTACAGAACTATCAAAATAACAATAGCTGCCTAAAAGTATGCTAAAAAATTTATAGTTTCTTCAAACAAAAAAGACACGTGTCAAAAAAATTATCAAACAAAAACTAAACAAATTAAGTGCTTAAAAGTTAATTAATGTTAATTAAAATGAAAGACATTTTTTTTAATATACATATATGCCAAAAGCCATGAGCTTAAGCATAAATTTCGGTTCCTGCTTATTATTGTTAACAATTCAATTAGACGCTTTATAACGAAAGTGCGCCCAAAGGCACACAATACACACAACATACAACACACAACAACTCATCAACGACAACATGTGCATAACTATGACGCTGACACATTAAATTAATCGATCGTGTTTAACAAATGCACATTTACGTTTACCCTTTTGCCATCCTTGCGTTTGCGTATACGACATGTGTGCCACATTTATAGCACGGTAATTTGTTAGCCTTTTAATACACACATTACACACATACACATATAAGGAGGCACACATTTTCATTGACAAATTGCCAATATTAAAAGCAAATTGTTTGTGAATGCTAAAAAATGCATAATGTATTTTGATGAGCAAATGTGCAACAGAGCTCTTTTAAAATTCATACGCATATTGTTTACTACAAAAGCGCTTAGTCAAAGCCACTAATGGCATTTTGCTGTATTTTTATTGTTGTTGTTTACCCGGTGAAGAAGGCATACAAGTACGGAAAGATGAGAAATCGAGCGCAATTTGTTTTTATTACTCTTTAGAACCATATAGAGTACAACTTTTAGTTCCTTTTTGCTGAGTAGTTTCCGGACTTTGGAAAATTTCCTCGCTCTCGAGATGGTCAAAGTTTCTAGAATCATTGTTTACTTTTTTTAAAACGACTTTTGTACGAACTTGGCAAACGTATCGTTTATTATAATAATAATAAAAATTTAATTAGTGGGAAAATTATAAGTATGTACATATATTTGCAACAATTAATTGTCAGATTAAGATAGATATTTTTTGTTATTTTCATTTTGTTTATTATTTATTTTTAGCGCTTTGCATTTGTTATTTTGTCAAGAGTCATGCGCAAACAATAATTAAATTCTAATTCAGAAGCTTTGCACAACTGCTGTCAACAACATTATTTCTTATCGCACAAAAGTATGCAACAATAAATAAACTTGCGTTTGCGTGTGTGTGTGTGTGTGAGTGGGTTATTATTTGTTAGCACATAATAAAAAGAGTAAGTGAGTTCACACACATGTCTGTCACTTTTACTGACGCTCATTATCAATTTTTCAAACATAATTCTGTTTTTTTTTTTTCATTTTGTATTTATACCCTGTACACATAGTGAATCAGGGTATATTGTATTTGTGCAAATGCGCAATGTATGTAACGCACAGAAGGAGGAGAGGGGTACCCCATAAAGTATATATATTCTTGATCAGGACGACAAGAGAAATTGATTAAGCCCTGTCCGTCCGTCCGTGGTTCTCGGAAATTATAAGAGCTAGAGACTTGAAATTTGGCGGCTAGATATGTGATGCTCGGTAGCAAATGAAATTTGAACGGTTGTGTGTCACGACCACTCCAGTGCCGCCCTCTTTTTTAAAACGCAATAACTCGAACATCCTAAAAGATAGAAACGTAAAAGTCGGTATAAAGACTCAGTATGTGTAGTTCTACAAAACTGCTGACCACAATTTTTCCTCTCCCCTTGTAAACAAGCTCAGTAAATATATATCTTTAAAACTGCATACTACAAAACTCCTCTCTTTTTGATGGTTACCCCTCAATGACCAACAAACTCAAATGTTTCGTAAATTTTACATTTTTTGTATGTACGATGTCACATTAATATTTTTTTGTAGTTTTGGGATATGGCAGGGTATTGTATTGTCGACTATAGCGTTCTTACTGGTTTTTTTATTATTTATTTTCTTGCGATATTTCTCGCTTTGCTATTTTTTATTTGTGTGCTTTCTGTGCATCAAATTTTCAAGATAAATAAAATTGATATCAGTTTACAGAGTGTAAACTTGTACAAGGACATGTGTTGATGCGTGGCCATGTAACTGTATCAATGTATCAATACATATAGATACATACATATATGTTTGTGTGTATGTAAGTGTCGCTTGTTTTGGCTTTTCATTTAAGTTCAAGTCTTTGGTAGATATTTGTTCTTACAATCAATTTTTGCAATACTCTTAAATTGCTCGGTTCAAGCTTTAAACAAAAAAAAATATGTGCATTGTGCATTTGTATATGTACACTACTTGATAGTCAAGCAACGTTTGTTGCAATCTTTTATGTGATTTGTCAATTTTGAACTTCAACATTGTCAACGTTGTCAAATCGTGAACATTTTTATATATTTTTTTTTTCTATTTTTTTTTTGTGTTTCCCCAACTGACTTGTTCATGCTGTTGCATATTTCTTGGCGCGTGCAGATTTTATCAGACCGCTGTTGATTTTCTGCACATCAATTTATCTTGTCAAATCACTCACACATTCTTAAGCACATTCACTCGTTCGCTTACAGTTACATTCACTCATGCGTTCATTCATTCATTCTTTCATTCACTCACTTACTTACTCACGCAATCAATCATTTATTTCTTTGGTCAGTTTGCACAATTGTCGTGGTTTATTTGTAATTTACTTTACTGTCTCTCTGTCTCTCTATCTGCTTGGTTGGGTATTCTTCTTTTTCTGTTCTTCTATTATTCCTTTTCGCACATCGCATATTTATTGTTAGTGATTCTGATTTTGATTTGATGATAACAACTGCGATGACATAATTAAAATGTAACTTGTTTATCTGCGCTTTTATGGCTGCCAAACGATTTGCTCTTCAGCTCCATGCCAGCTCATTCAAACTAACGTCGTATGAAAATCTTTCAATGTCTTTGTGCGTTTTAACTATATTTGTCTGTCTGTGTTTGTGTATGAAAAGTTGAAGGGTTATTTAAATTTTTCATGAATATAACTTATACGCCATGTTGCTCGCTTCGCCTCGTCTCGCCTCTCTGTTCTGTTGTTCTGTTTGGCGTCAGTAAGTTGTCAAGTCGCAAAAGCCACGCCCAATCGTTTTATTGTGTACTTGAATGCTTAACCAACAACAACAAGAACAACAACATGACTGTATTCCCTCACATCACGCAGCTCACTTGAATTTCTAATGAGTACGCGTTCATTCGTTCATTCAGTCAAGTTCAGCTCGCTTTGAAAACGTGTTTTGTTTGCCTAAACAACCAAAAATCTAACAAAATATTATTATAAATTATTAGTAGGCTATTTTGCATAGTCTTGACTGAGACCCAATGAACACGTATAAGTTCATAAACGCACACACACACACACACACACATACATATATAATGTCATATATACACAAGCTCATAGACACTATTCTCATCTCATTATTCTTTTGCTCCTACTCCTTCTTTATGCCTTTCTTTCTTTCTTTCTTTTGACTCAAAGTTTGCTTCATTTTGTACTAATTTTCATTATGCAAATATTTCGGCTTCTACGTTTTGCTCTTTATCCTTGGCCAAGTTTAGAATTTTTGATAGACTTTACAGATTTTGTGCGCAATTTTCATTTGTGCTTACAAGTTATAAATAAAGTGTTAATGTTTTTCTATATACTCGTATATATACTTATATATATATGTATATATATATTTTTAACTTAAATTAATTTTGTAAAATTTTTTGGTTTTCTTTTGTTTGGTAATTTTTATTTTTTTGTGGCGCGTCTCAATAATACGAAAACGCGCCAAAAGCAACTAATAAAAGCAAAAAAATCACGCATACGTCATGTATGACGTGTTAAATGCCTAGTCAGTCGTTACAAGCTGACTGAGGCGCAAAATAATCAAAAGAAAGGTTAACCAATTTGTTACTTTGTTTTTATTATTTTTTTTTGTTTTTGGGTTGATTTGCTGGCATTTTTGGCTTATAAAAGTCATCTGTTGTTGAGTGCGATTTTGCGGCTGGGCACCTTTTTGCACATTTTTCAAAATTAAGCTTCAATTAGAGTTAAAAAGCTAAAAAAAAATCTGTATTACGAAGATAACAAAATTCGCTGTAAAATATTTGTTATTTTTATATATAATTTTAATTAAAACAACTGAATTTCAGTTAGCTTATAACATTGGTAAACTAATATGAATTCTTAGCATAACTTTAGGCAGTTCAGAAAATAAACTGAATTTGCATTAAATCAGAAAACAAATAAATGATGGCAAACGTAAATTGAGACTTATTAAAAATTCGCGTTCGTAATTAAAATCCAAAAAATGAAAAATGCAAAAATTCACAATAATGTAAGCAAGCCGAAAAGCAGGCAGTATTATTTGCCAACAGCGCGTGTAACTAAATTTGGAAATTCGGTTGCGTAAAACTGTTTTTAATTCTGCGAAAAAAAAAACAAAGGATAAATGGTTAAACATTATTAAATCAAACAAGACTGGCAAGCAGACAAAAATATGTATAACATTTTGCCGGCGCTGGCAAATTCAAATAATTTTTAAGCTCACAAAATCTCCAAATGCAGTCTTTGCTTGCATTTGTGTCGCCTGTGTTTATTGAACATGGTGTGTTAGATTGTTATGATTTGTTATGTTCTTGGTATTGCTCTTGGTCTTGGTCTTTTGCATGATGCGCTGTTGGGCTTCTTAACTGAAAATCCATGTACGTGACATGCTTTCGAAATGTCTGACACGCGCAATTGTGTGTGGCATGCAATGTATGGTATGTACGTAAAGTACACATGTAAACAAACAAGTGCACAGCTTAAAAGTAGGCAACGCATATTTGCGCATTTTTACATGCAGTCGGTAAGCGATGATTGACTGACGCAAGGGTTGGCCTTTTGGTTGGCACTTGATGTTTGGCCAGTTTGAAAAATGTCAACTGAGCTGAGCTGAACTGAGCTAACAACAACAAATAAAGCAATTTGTTACACAATTTCATGTTTAATAATGCAACAAAGTGTAAAGTTGACTTTGGAGAAAACAAAAAAATTGGTAAAAAAAAATGGAGCTTAAAAACCAATGACGTCAAATTTTCTGTAACAGTCTGTATGTAGTTTTTGGTTGTGTATGTGTGTATGTGTATGTGTGTACGTAGGAGTACGTGTGCGAAGACTTGAGTGTTTGCTTTTCATAATTTTGCTATTGTTTCATTTAATGAAAATAAGTATAGCATACTTTTGTGCATTTTATGTAAACAATTACACGAAAATGTCATTAAATGTATGTGTTTATGTGTGCGTGCGTGTCTGTGGTTAGCATAACTACTGTGCTGAGGCATCTGACATCATTTTATGAGCTCACACACACAAAACACAGACACCTTGGCTTTACTTACTTAGCGCACATTTGAGATCTCGCAAGTGTCTACGTATGTATGCATGACATTGTCTTAACAAACACCTTCGCATGTCTCGTGTTGTTGTCTGTTTTCTTCTTTATGTGGTACATAGTATGCCATCTGCATCCTTTCAATTTTTCATACTTTTGACATTTTTGCCTACTTGACTTTTGCATACATTAAGGCGTAAACTGTTGCTTCATGTTGAGCTTGATGACTTGATGTTCATTTGGTTGTCTTGCGCTGCTTTGGCATCATTAGCTGTGACGTCATTGTGGTGGTGGCAGCGTGTTGAATAATGTGCCAAAAGAAAAAAAATGTTTGTATGTAAGCTTGTCTACATTATTTGCTTAATGGCAGCAATGTACTGTTTGGCTGGCAGCCAATAAAAACAAGCAACCGCCATCACGTACAACGAAAAAGAATTTCTTTTAAATATTTTGTGTAAAAAAGCAACAAAATGGGAAATTGTGTGAAAGTGCTTGCGATAAGAGTGAGAGTGGGCGAAAGAAAGGCAGCAAGAAGCGAAAAAAAAAACATTAACGGAAATCGCAACTCTTGACATTCTTGACACTCGTAATGTGCGCTTTCATTTCATTTTGGCACTTTGCATGCCAAACAAAGTGTTGTCATACATACCGACGACTACTACTAGTTGCACAAACTAGCTGTGTAACAAGTGTGATGCCAAGCGCGAGGACGAGTTAGCGAGTTAGGTAGAGCAACGTGTATCGAAACAATGTGACGAAAAATTCGTTCGTTTACATGCCAAATCTTCTTTTCAGTTTCTGTGTCTTTTTCAATTCTTTGTCGTTTGTTGAAATTCGCGTTTTATTTCGTGAAAGTTGACACATTTTTTGTTTCTCTTCGTTCATTGTCCTGACATTCAGGCTCCAGGCTTTGTTACTACTTGATCTACTTGTACTGTTTGCCTTGTTTTTTTTTGTTGGCTTTGTAAACAACTCTGCAATTCTGTTTGTATAACTGTTTGTTGTCGACTTTTAGGCTTTGACAATGGATAAAAGCTGCTGATCAAAGACTTTGACTTGAATACTTTGCTTTGTAAATGAAAAAAAAAAGTATTTCAAGTTGGCTCATCGATTAAAAACATTGTTTCGTTTTAATGAAATGAATGACAGTCTTATGCCATAGCCTACTTTTAGGCAGCAGCTTGCATTTTTAAGACTGATGCTTTGTAAAACAATCCAAAAAAAAGTACAAATTCATACAAGTACACGCAATGCATGTAACACAGTAGTGTTCAAAAAAAATTTTTGCTGCATACTTTTAGGCATATATATACAAAATGCAATGATTTTGTTTCTAAATTCAATGTTTTCTTTATGTTGAAAACTCTCATTTCGCTTTGTTAAAGAAACTTTACTCTGAGATTAAATTGTTTTTTTTTTGTCTTCTTTTTCTTAATGTCTTACTTCAAATTGATATAAATTGCCAAGCTTAAATACAACGACAATTAAGCTTAAATTTCATACTAGTTCGGCACACAGAAATTGGCATTATATTTCTTTGTTGCTATTGTTGTTGTTCGATTTGTATGCCCGCATGTATTTGCTATGGCTATTGCCATGTGCGTTGTGTGCCATGACGTTTTGAATTTCAACGAGGTAGTAGTGTGCCAAGCAACGTCAGAAAAATGCGCTTAAGGACAAAGGCAGCGAAAACAATTGAGATAGATTGGCAGCGAACGTGTGAGACAAGATGAAACGAGCCGTGTGTGTGCTGAATTGTGGTCAAACGTTTGAACAAATGTCGGCACAGCAACATACAACTCATGTTGCTGTGATTTGTAGATTCGCACTATAAGCCTTGTATTTGTTATGCTGGCACAGAAACGGCGGCAGGCAAGCCAGTTGTCATGCCGGTTGTCATGTATACTTATACGTCATGCTGGTCATGGACTTACCAATGATTTGGTTATTGACCAATGTAGAACTTCATTTTCAGACGTGTACACCTTTTTCTTTTGCTCGTTTGATATTTGTTTGAGACAGTAGTTGTCTCAAATATAATTTTGAGGCTTTAAATATTATTTTATTTTATTTATTCTTTTAAAATATATTGTCAGAAATTTTAATTGTGGCCTTAATCATGTTGTATTTGTGTGTACAAAAATTTTTCTACATATCAAAGACAAAAAGCTTGCGTTTTACCGTAGCTACATCAAAAGATACCAATGCTTTTATTATACTATACATAGATACAGATACACACATTTTCTTAAATGCCTGAAGCGTTCAAGACGAAAAATTCTATTTTCTCACAATTTGCAATAAACATTTTTGACATTTCTCAAACGTTTGTATCTGACACATTGTTTTGCAACAAAGCATAGCCGCAAAGTATGCAACAAAATTGTGCTTTGCTTTTGTATGCCGGTGCTCAGTTATACAAACTGTTGCTACTAATTTAAAGCAACGTATTCAAGCATATATGTATATACATATATACATATATGTTGTGTATGTGAAAGTATGAATTTAGTTTTGTTTAGTTGGTAGAAGACTCATGTGAAGAAGATACGTACATACATTTTGAAGGAACATGTCTCTGAAAATCAACGAATTGTTTTTTGTTCAATTTAAGTTCAAATTTTATCAACTGTCATGCTAAATATCGTCGAATCATGCAGCATACCATCTGTCTGAGCGCGACCCATGTCATTTTGCGCCGCCGTCCTTACTTGTTACGCCCCCAGTGTTTATCATCATAAGCGCGTACATGTGTGACTATTTTCTTTTTCTTTCTCTTTCATTCCATTTTTTATACTCTTCACTTATGTTTATAGTATTATAACTTTGACACGGAGCTTGTAACAGATCGAAATATTCATTTCCGACTGTACAAAGTATATACATATATACCAGGACGACAAGACGAGTTGTATGTATGCAAACTCCTCCCTTAGTTATGAAGCTGTCGACCTGAAATTTTGCAGTCTTCAATTTTATTACCATGAGTCATTTGTCGGAGCCGGCATGATCGGACCACTGGAACTGGTAGCCTCCATACGAAAAGAAGAAGACAAATTATGAAAACTTAAGTCGTATGGAAAATTTTTTTTGTTTTGGAAGATAGAGGGCTGAAATTTCGAAACTAGTAAATTTACAAGCCCGGACTAAATGCCTGAAAGTGTCATTAAGATCGGACCACTGGAACTGGTACCTGCCATACAATCAACTGACTTGAAACTTCACACTTATTTTATTAAGGAGGCATGAAAGTTATTATGATCAAAAAATGGGCATGACTATGCCCACTTATCAATAATTTGTATATCTCTGGTACTCAATGAGCAAAAACAATGAAAACTAGTGTATATGGTAGGCAATTAAGATAAAGAAAAATAATATTCACTAGAACAAATGGGCGTGGCACGTGAAGAGTATATAATCTTCAGCAAGGCTGAAGATAGCGTCCTTACTGTTTTTTTCTTTTTGTCTTAAATGATTTGCGCTTTTAGCATTGCACTATTGTTTTTCGCTAGAAATGCGTATTTGTATTTGTTTATGTACAACAACAATAGCAACATGAACAACAGCAATAACACGAAAAAAAAGAAAGCAAGGAAGCATGAAAGAAGCCCTGGGGAGCGTTAAGTGATTTTTGTGATCATTTGCTCACGGCTTCATCCATCACGCGCTGTTTTTCTTGTTTAATGGCCAACACATATGCATGTATGTATCTACACATCTGTGTGTGTGTGTGTGTGTTTCCATACTTTTACGTTTCACGTTAACTATACACTCTTGTTAAGTGTTGTTCTTAAATCTCAATGAAAAATCTTTGCATGCATTCAGCGCAAAATGAATTCCATGAAGAGTTTAAAATTTGTATGAAAAAAGTGTATGTGAATAATTTTTATGTAATCAATATGAGTAGGAGAACAATAAAAATAATTTTTAATTCCTTATTTTGAATTTGTACTATTTTTTTTTAACAAACAAAACTAAAATCGAACACTTAAAAATCACCAAAAAAGAAGATGTGATAAGAAATGCGAAAAAATTCTTTTGATTTCACAATAAGTGACAGACAGTCAGACAGTCAGAAATACAAAGAAACAATTCCAAAAGCAGAGTTAACAAACAATTGACAGCAAATATTTATTATGCCAAATTCATAAGGACTTGTGTGAAATTGAAGTTTTCATGGAATTAGTTCGATGTTACGTGAACTGCATGAAAAGTATCTGCGCAAGCAAAGTTTTCGTTTTCCATTTGCTCTACTCTACTCTTATCTTGTCTTCTGTTCTGCTGTTTTTTTTTTTTTGGGTTTCACATTTTTTTTTCTGCACATTTGGACGACGCTTAGCAACGCTAAAAGTTTTAATTTCACTCTCTTATTCTTTCTTTTTATCTGCTGGTGAAAAGTTTTATTTTACACTGCGACGCTTGGTTGCTTAGTTGCTTGATTAGATTTTCTTTGTTGTCTCTGCTTCTTCCGCGTCTTGTGCTACTACTACCGTAGCTTTTTCTTCAGCCTTGTCATCGTGATCGCCATCTTGTTCTATAAATGAGTTGTGTAAATTGAAGTAATTCACGTATTTAGTTGCAAGTTAAAGTTTTGCACACTTTTGCGTGTTGTAATCGACACCTTGACGCGCTACTTGCGTATTCTAAAAATGCTTCAAATAAGTTTTTGTGGCTTGTGTGTTCGTTGGTTGGTTGCTTGCTTGGTTGGTTGGTTGGTTTGCGTAAAGTTTATACAAGTAATATGAGGGTACATTGCGTCTGAGAAGCGACGAATTAAGTAATGACACTTATACGCAAATTAAGAGCAAACACTGCCAACACTACTGCAAAAAGTATCCCATTTTGTTTTTTAATACAAAAAGTATGCTATAATTATTAAATTGTGAGCAAACACTGCCAACACTATGCCAAAAAGTATGCTATTTTTTTTTAAAAAGATTTTATTTGTTTATTTTTGCGTGCTGACAAAAAGTATGCTGTAATTTTGTTAAAATCTCTGTTTATTTACGAAAGCTGCCAAAAATTATGCTACAATTTTTTTTTTTAATGAAAAGGTGCAAAACCATTGGGCTAATCAACATGCCGCAATGTCTTGTACGTTTTGTAACTAAAACATAATGAAATAAGAAATATCAAATAAGCGATAAGAAGATATTAATGTACTAAGAGTTTGTACAGTGCGGTGAAAAGTTGTTGCTTGTTTTTTTTTTTTTTTTGTTTTCGCTAACTTTATTAATTTGTTATCCTGTCACTTTTCACATTCAATGTGTGCCATTACAAAAGTGCGGTTCACGAACGTTGCCAGCCATGTCAGCAGCATCGTCAGCATTGGTCAGCTTCAATTTGCCAAGAACTGTTGTGGCATCATTGCAAAATGCTCCTTGCCTGTCCGTGCGCCGCTATTAGCAACTGACAACTGGCAACTTTGCTATGGTTGTAGACCACAGAAATTAATTACCGGATTAAGACAACTTCATTGCCTAGACGGCGCGCACTTCCGCAGCCAAGTTGTTGTCGCTTCCGCTGTGCCAGCGCTTTGGTCCTTGAAGCACGCTTCATAACTGTTTCGTTCGCACTCAATGAGTTTCTTAACTTATGATTCTTGTTTTCTATATTGCTGTTGTTGTCATTTTTTTTTGTTTTTTTGTTACTTTCCTTCTTTTTTTTTCTTCTGTTGTTGCCATTGTATTATAAAGTATTTAATAAGGAAAAAAGGTCACGCACAAGCAACTAAGATCAGAACAACGCAGTCATAGATGTTGATGTTAGAATTAGAAGGCGTAAGATTGAAAAAATACTTATGAAGTACGAGAAGAAAGCTAAGAAAAAGTCGAAGAAAATGAAGAATGTTGGTAATGAAAAGTAGAAGGATTAACTTAAGGCTGAACAAATTGATGACAAAGAGGAGTAAGAAGAAATCTTAGACAAGTGGCATAGAAGCGAGAGATTGTAGAAAAGGCCGGTGAGATGGATGGAAAAGAAGAAAAGCTGAGCGATAGAAAGAAAGTTAAGCAGAAACTTAAAAATGAAGAACCAAAAGAACGAAAGCATGAGGACCAACAATAAGTAAAGAGAAAAGAGCTTAATAGTCTAGTGGCGAAAGGATGGGGAATAAGTAAGTAGAGAACGTTGAGGTGTGAAAATGTATAAGTATGATAAGGATTTAGTACGGTACAGAGCAGCACTGCTTGATTGCATAGCAACGGTAGAGAGGAGAAGTGAGCAAATAAAGAAGACACAGAAGCAGAAAGCAAAAGAACAGATGGCGAAGGTGTGTTGCCGCCTACGTAAACAATAACAATATCTACTGCTGCTGTTGTTGTTGTTGTTGTCGTTGATAAATTAAGTGCAAAACTTAAATAACTCGAATTAAACATTAATAGGATACTTAAAAGTTATTTACCTCCCTTGCGCCTGCCATTCTATTACTGTTTCTATTTTTGCTTGCTTGATTCTGTTTACGCTTATTAAATCTTATGCTTCTTCCACTACTCTTCCTCATGAACTCTCATTGTTTTCAGTTTACAGTTTTTTGCTTTTGTTTTTCTTCAATTTTTATTTTTCTTTTTTACAAATTGTTTTTGTTCTTAAGTTCATGATTGCCGTTGGCGTTTATTGTCAAGTTGCTTTGCGCATTTTATGTTGTTTCATTTTATTTATTTTTTTTTGGTTTTAGAATTTCATTTTGTTGTTTTTATTGTTTCTATTTTTATATATTTATTAAAGCGAAATTATGTCTCATTATGACTACAATTTGTGTCTAAATTTAGTATTGTCTTCTGTGCTTTGCGGCTCATCAACTGATAGCAACTTATCGCAATTCAACGCATTTGATTTTTTGTTTATTTATTTATTTAAACATTAAAAAAATAATACAACAAATTCAATGTGTTGTCTGTAACATTTGTGCGCTTTCATTTTATTCGTTGGTACATTTGACAGACAAGCTCGTTGACCTTTTTGTTGGCGCTCATTGCGTCGTAAATTTTGGCCAAATGAAAGAAAAAAAAAATAAAAAAAATAATACTAACAAAAACAAAAACCAAGCAAAGCCGAGCTAAGCTAAGCAAAGAAGTAATCATTTCAAATGTCTGTGAGCGTGTGCGCTACACAGGAGAGCAACTTGTGGCTACTGTTGTTGTTCTTGTTCTTAGTTAAATAAACAATGATTGTCTTCCTCTCTCTCTCTCTCTAACTATGCATTGCTTGTTATGAACGAGTGTTGGTTGATTACATTCTTTTAGCTAAGATGTACATCATTTTGTAGTCTTGTTTTGTGATTACTTTTTTTGTGGGTTTGTTTTGGTTTAATGACATTTACAGAAGTGATTCACTTGTGATTCATGTACTTGTTGTTGCAGTTTTTGCTAATGTTGCCTGTGCCTGCCAACCTAATTAGTTGTTACACTTGAATATGTAAAGTGGCATCACTGTTTATGCTACAGTTACACTAAGCACACTTGAGTGCCACATTGCCTCATCATGACTGATATTTCAAGTGCTTTAATAACAAATTAAATACACTTAATTGAATTATAACCATGGCTGAAGTATTTTGTTTGTTGCTAATAAATAACCAGTAGGGATTGGAGTCGCCAGTACTTGACTCCGACATACCCTGTGCCTTCAATTTGTACCAACTGTTTGAAGGCGTTGCCCCGCCCACTTTTTAATCGAAACAGATGTCATTTCCATTCAATTTCATATATACCAGTTTTTCCTCGCCAAGGCAGCTCCCTTACTGGTTAAAGTATCTTCTTGGGGTTTGAGTCAGCTATATACATTCCAAATTAGGTGTTCTTATATCAAAAGACAACCGAGATAAAACGACTTTTGTAAGATTTTTCCCGAGGTTGCTCCAGTAATTTGCCCCTCACCCCTAAACCAAGTTAAAAAGGGGTTCTATCTATTATAGTTTCCGAGATCGACGCGTTTATACAGACGGTCGGACTGACGGACATGGCTAAATCGACTTCTCTTTCGATACTGATCGAGAATACATATACTTTGTATAGTCAGAAATGTTTCCTTTAAGGTGTTACTCGTACATTGTCGATGCGCACAAAACTAATATACCCTTGTACCTAAATGTATAGGGTATAAAAATTCAATATGCAATACACTGATTGCATTATTATTGCTTTCAAACAGTTGCAATCTTTATAAAATTCAAGGAAACTTTGCAAATGGCTTTGATTTGGTATTCGATTTGTTCTATTGAAGTATTCGAATTTCTAGTTAATGCTTGTATTGCTTAAAATTGTAATTAGTAATTTTTGGGAAATATAACATTTTTCAGCCTAATAGTGCTTTACAATTTTTCTGATGTGTTCATATATGTATGTATGTATGTATGTAAAAGCTTCAAGTACGAAACAATTGTGGCAACAGCAATTCACAGTACAATACAACTACAACAACAAAAGAAATGAGTAGTAAATGCAGTCGTAAACACTGAGCTACTCGTTTGCAGAATTGAAATTGCTGTAAGCCAAAGTAGTTCTTGGGATTACGCATTCAATCATTTGCATCGCTTACCCTGAAAAGATTAAAGCAAACACCGTTGGTAATCGCCCAAAGCTTTAAGCGCTATTCAATTGACAAAGACAACAACAGTGCATTTTCCCTGGAACAGAACTGCCTCAAAAACAACCAGTGGCGTCTCATACTTTTGCAACACAACACAAAAAGTCCACTTAAATCGTAGGCGAATATATGGTACAGAATATGCAAGTGGGTTTTACTTAAGAAAAAATAGGTTTTCTTTTTTTTAATTTTGATATTTGTAAAGTTTTACACAATAACAAACAAATGCGTCGTATAAATTGTTATTTTTATAAGGAAATATTAATTTAGACAAGCCGTAAAAAGTCTTTATTTGTCAAAAACAACTTTCCGATCGATGGCAGGCACACTTTCACTATTGAAAAGTGATTTGTGCCGCATGAAAAGTTCATTGCTTAGATCAATTTGTTGTGTCTTTGTGTTAGTTCGCTAAGCGACTGGCGCTGGCTGTGTTTAGTGAACATTGATAGTGTTACCATGCTTTTCAAAAGAAAGCTACCATATTTAATAATAAAACAATTCACTTATAAAATATAGCAATCAATCATGACAAGTTAATCGAAAATGGCAAAATATTGTCAACAAATTGAAAACTGTAGTCAGAACTTATCAAAAAATTTCACATTGAAATGTTGAAATTCCGACAGTAATTGCCATTTATTTTTCGTAGAACAGAGACCAAATTTGCATGCAAAACCGCAAGAATTGTGCAAAGTTTTGTTTGCATTTGACAGATTTTATAACTCAACACGATAGAAACTGCGCACGTATATAATAATAATATATGAATAAGCAAGAAGAAGAAGCTAGCGGAGAGTTCTTTTGAGCAAGAAGTAACGCTCGTGCGTGTGGTTTTGTGTTGCGATATTTTAATAGTACCATGAAGTATGCTGCAATATTTCTTATTTCCTGTTTATGTATATGTATTCTTTTTCGTTTTATTTCTTGTTTGCTGTTCGTACGTTTTGAGGTCTGTGTGTTGCTGTCACTCAAACTGCGGCTAACGGTTCGTCAGTCATATAAAGGCGACGTAATCGTTATGGTTGTGGTTTTTCTAGTCGTTGTTGTCGTTGTCGTTGTTGTTGTTGATGTTGCTTTCGCCAGTCAGCAAGAGTAAAAGTTTAAATGCTTATGCATTTCTATATAAAGGGTGTTCCAAGTGTCACATAAGAGTTATGAAATTGTCGCCATTTGGTTTCTAAAAGTCTCTTATGTAACACTGTATCATACCAAACATACTGCAGATTAACATAAAATTGAAGAACAAGGGGTAAATGCTGACCTTGCTTACATTCTGGATCACCTTTTATATATCATATGTGTGTGTGTGTGTGCCTCTGCGTGTTGCGTGCTGCTACTGCCGTTGCTGATGTTGTTGTTGGCACGCGCTGACTGAAAATAGATAGACACTACTCTGCTATGTGGTTAGTTGACTACAGTTCATATTATGAGCCGCAAACTTTGCCTTTATTATTATTTATGGTTTTTTTATTTTTTTAAATTTTTTTTTAAGAAATTATGTGTACATGTGTGCATGTAAGTGTCTGTATTTATATTTGCATATTGTGTTACACAGTTGTGTGCAACCTTGTCGGCACTTGGCGCGCCTTCCAAGCTCTAACTGAACTGAACTGAACTTGCCAGCGGCACGCCATAGTTAGTCTATGCTTACTTCACATGCATATGACACACATACATACATTTATACATTTGCTTGTGTATTTGCACTTTGTCAACAAAAGGATTAAATCGTCGTTTATAACGCTAACGGGTTCGTCTTTTGCTCAAACTGTTATTATTATTATTACCCATGTTGGTTTGTTGCTTTTATTTCGTTTCCTTCACACTTGTCATGCTCAGCGCTCAGTATCGCAATTTTTCTGTTGCTCTTTGCTGTTGTTGCGTATCGTTTGCTTTGCCCTTTTGCTGCAGTAGAACAACATATGCGTATAATGAGCATACTTAGCATACTTTTAGGCCTTTTGCTTTTGGTTGGTTTTTTTTTTATCAACTCTTTTGAGTTTATTGCTTATAACTTCTCAAGTTTTAAATGTTTTATGCCAGAGTCAAATAATTTTATAGCCGCAAAGTATGCAATATATTTGTTACTGACTATTAAGCATTTGCTTGTCTGAGTTCAACATGACGTATGTATGATGTCATCTTACAAATGTTGTTTTGTTCGTTAAGAGTATCAGATATAACATAATCATTGCAACTAAGTTATTAAAAAGCTTCTTAAACTATACAATTAACGCAATAAATAAAAAATTCTGTACTAAAATTATGCTACAAATTTTTTCATTATTAAATTTTCTACCAAAAAACAAAAAAAGATGCAATTTGTGCACTTTTCATTTACTTAAATGCACGTGGCACTTCGTTAAACCAACAGTGTCAAGTGCTTAACATAATATAAAGCAAACTTTCAGGCTGCTGTAGCAATTTGTGTTTTCTTACGGTAAAAGAAAAGAAAAAAGAAAAAAAGTGTGTAATAACATTTTGTGAAACAATATAAACTCAAATTTCAGTTCAAGTTATTCATTTATTATTAATATTTCTTTTGTTTTCTTACATAACTTTATACACGCGCACAAAAGTATGCAACTATTATGCATACCAGCAAAGTGCAAAATCATGTACAAATTGTAAGAAATATGAGCAGCAATAATTTGTCAAGTAAATAATTTTGTGAAAAACATTTCATTGAGAAAATAAGAAAATGACATAAGGAAGACACAAATAATTGCTTCATAATCACAAAGCAAGAATAAGTAAAATAAAAAAAAATATGACACACACGCATTTATTGTTGTTTTACAAATTTATTTCTACTCTGTTGTAGACGTTGTATTGATAAAAGAGCGGCAGCGTGCAGAAGATGACACGCCATGAGAAAAGACTAAGATAGAATATCATAATTATTATAAGGACAGAAGAGGATAAAACATTGCCAACATAACGTAAGGCAGGCAGGCAGTCAGTCAGTCAGTCAGGCTAGCAGTCGGGCAACAAACATTATGGCCAGCTTTGTTATAATAGAACACTTGGTTTGCCCACTTGCTTGCTTGGCTTGGCGTAGCTTGTGTGCTGATGGTCTCTTTTTAATCCCCATTGCGCTTGCATGACTTTCGAACCTTTTAATGAAAATGCACAGCGAACAACAGAAAACGTGGCAGGTTACATAAAAAGGCGTTGTATAAAGTTAAGTTGAGCAATGCTCAGACGACAACAAAGATCTCAATGCCTTGACTGGCAGCATGTTCAATGTGTCGTTGTCATTGTCAGGTCGTGTCTTGCGTGCGTGTCTGTACGTTGTTATTGTGTGCGTGAATGGTCAAATTATGTATGTGTGTGTGCGTCTTTGTCTTGTTTTCTACTTCGCTGGTTACGTTTGCTTGAATGTTGCCAGTTGCCAGTGTTGCTAACGTTGTCGTTGCTTTTGTTGCCATTGTCGCTGGCGTCATCATCAAAGTGTAACATAATTAAATATAAAATGCCTTTAATTATGACTGAAGTCGAAGCGGCATACAAGCCCAAGGGAAATAATAATGTTGGGCTGCTGCACGGTTAAATGACAGCTGCTCAATTATGTATGCATGTGTGTGGGACTGTGAGTGTGCGTGTGTGTGGTCAAGAGCTGATGAAGATGCGTTTGCGACTATTAAAACTTGTGCGTACAATGAAATGACATTTTTAGAGAAAAAAAACAAAACAACAACTAAAAATAAAATAAGAGGTAACACACACGGGAATTGCTTTCATACAATATGTGCGTAATAGCTTTGCTTTTCTCACACATACCCTATGCCCATGGGTGTGCGCGTTTATTGGCTTAGCGCAAATGCATGTGATTTTCAAACGACCGAAACAGAAACAAAAAAAACTTCAAAAATTGTATAAATTGTCTTGTGTAACAATGAAGACTTCAAGTTGTCTGTCATTTTGATGACTTAGCAATTTGAACGATTCAATCTGATTTGAATTTGAGTTGTATGAGCATATGAAGTCTTATATAAACAACAACAACAATTGAACTGAGAAGAATTTCAGATTTTCGAATTATTTTAAAATATATTAGCTTTCATTAATGCTTGAAACAAAATTGTTTTTGGAATTTTTTTACAGAATTAAAAAAAAAAAAATTTATATTTTTGGAGATTTCGATTTTTGGTGATTTCGGCTTTTGGAGATTTAGATTTTTGAAGATTTTGATTTTTCAAGATTTCGACTTTGGAGATTTCGATTTTTATAGATTTGAAAATCAAACAAGCATTTGTTTTTTTGTATATTTTTACTTAACCGCCTCCAAGTCATTACCTTCTCTGACCTAACCGACCCATAAAATATTTTTGGAGATTTCAACTTTTGAAGATTTCGACTTTTGGTTTTTGCAATTTTTAGTGACTTGAAAGTCAAACTTAACCGTCTCCAAGTTATAACTTGCACTTACTTCACCGATCATGACTTTTGTTTATTTTGAGTGATCTTTGAAAGTTATTTTTTCTCATGCATCATAAAAACTGATACACATATTTGCACATATACATAAGCCATGGGCGTATCAATTAAGTTGTTATAAATTTTGCCCCCTTTTATTTTTGCTCGTAATTACACAAGTGTATTAAAAAATAGTCAGCAAAAAATATTAAAATAACATAAATTAAACAAACGCCGTGTGAAAAGTGACACACCCATTGAAAGTATAATTGACGTCCATAAGCGTCAATATAAAAAAACCGCTGTACAAAAAAAGTTTCAAATGTGCGAAATATGCAAATGTGCGAACTCAACTGAACTTTCGATAAAGTTAAGTTTGACTTGTTGACATTATTGTTGTTGTTTTTGTTGGATGTGAGGACAGAAAAGAACGATGACGAACTTTTAATTTATATTTAAATGATTTGCCATTTAAAAAAATGACACGAGGCAATGCCTACGCTGTACAGCAACAACAACAACAAAAATAATAACAACAATAAAAAGGCAACACATATGTTAACTCTTTCGTTTGTAAAATATTGACATGAAAAATGATCAACGTTGCGTATACGTGATTTGACTGCATTGAACATAAACACACACATTGACATTGACATTGCGCTGGGCGTATTCATTTTTCATTCTATTAACTATGCCACAAAATGTTACATTTTAACATGAGCAACATTTTGTTTTTATCATCTTTTTTTTTTTTTTTTGTGCATGTTTTATGACATGACATTTTGCAATGTTGTTGACTCAAGCCATAAAGGCTACACATGCTGCACACACGGCACAAGGATTATGCTCAGGGCGTGTTATGTTGTTGACCGTTGATGTTGCAAGCAAATAACCTGTAAATTACATTTCTGGCTTAATAATTCAATATGTTTGTTTGCAATGACAAAAATGACTTTAGTCTCTAGTTGAATTTGATGTTGAAGCGACGAAGAGAATACTCCAATGTCGTTGAAACCAGAAGAGCACAAGTTTGGCTTTAATAATGGCTGGTTATATTTTATTTGAATAACATATTTATATCAATCAGCAATAAATAACTGAACACCTCATGATCTCAATTCATTTTAAATAAATGCCGATAGATTTTCACTATTAAACATGTTTAAACTTGTTTAAATCTATGCTATATATCTATATATAAGAAAAATCTCAACCAATTAGACTTATTACATACCGTATAAGATTTCCAATGGGGCGTATGAGTGATGTTAATTATCATGTAAGTGAAAGCGAAAGAAAGCGAATCAAATAAGTAATAACATTTAATGAAAGAAGCTCTTTTTCCATAGTAATTTTCACTCCTCCCCTCTGCTCCCTACCTCAACCTTACTTTGCTTTGTTTTTGTTGTTGGCTTTGAATGTTTTTTTTTTTTTTTGCGCCTTTACCTAAATAAATACAAATGCACATGTGTGTAATTATCTCAACAGAGTCAGGCAGACAGACGGACAGATGTATAAAGGCAGTCACACATACATTGACGGCATTAATCATACGCCACGTTGTGCACAAGCATCAAATAAACTCAAAGTAAACAAGAAAATGGAGCCGTGCAGCGCCAAAAGGAAAAGAGCATAAAATACGTTAAATATGTCATGGGCGCATAAGTGGGCGTAACACACACATACATACATATTTATACAAGTTTATGCATAATGAGCGATTGTGAGATCAGAAAAGGCAAAGAAAATGCCAAAATGAAAATAAACAAATAAAAAAAAATTATAATTTAAATCAAAAGATAAACTAATTTTCTAAAAGTAAGAAGCACACACACATACGCATACATTTGCATACTAATAGCGATGCTCAGCCAGAGCCAGAAGAATATGTGCGACAAAGAAAAGAATGAAACCATTCAAAGTCTTCTTCTTCTTGTGTTTTTTTTTTTGTTTTCTATTTTTTGCCTTTTTGGCGGCAAGTGGGCGTGGCAAGCCGGCATCAAATAAGTCGTCAAGAATACTTCAATCAAACTAGAAAATAAACAAATGTTTTTTCTTTCAGCGTAAATTATGCATGCGTGTGTGTGTGTTTCGGTGTGGGTGGGTGTGTGTGTGTGTGGGTGAGTGTAAAAGCAATACCTTAATTGTCCATTTGTTTGCGCCTCTTCTCAGCTTTTAAGTTCGATATTTTGACTTCATTTTGAGCATGAACGAAGTGTAAAGAGCAGAATGGCACACGTGAAAACAAACAGCTGGCGGTGTGTGTATCTGTGTGTGTGTGTGCATAGGACGGCCGCTTATGTGTATTTGGGTCAAAGCAACAAAATCAATAAAAAAACACAAACAGAAGAAGAAGTAGAAAAAGCAGTAAAACAAAAAGTAAAGCGGCCTAAGTGCGAAAGAGACAGAGAGAAAAAAAATGTAAGCTAACCAAAAGCAGAGAAAAAAAAAAAAAAAAAAATCGCTTATAAATCTAAAAAAAGGCATCAATATATAATATATCTATGTGTCTAAGCTTAGCGCACATGTATGCGTGTGTATGTGTGTGTCTGTGTCAAGCGTTGGTATCCTTTTGAAGGGCAACACAAAGCAACACAGCAACAAACGCCAAATGCATGAATATTATTTTGTAAGAATATCTTCTTCAAACAAAACAAAACAAAAAAAAAAAAAAAAGAATAGAAAATAATTTCACTTTATTGCTCTTTCTTTTCCGCCATTTTTAAGCCAACAGATGAAAAATTAGTTAAAGGTCGACAGTTGTGTCAACATTGCTATGCTTAAATACTTACAAAAAACAACAACAACAATAAAAAATCTTGCCAACAAATTCGCATTTTTATGCAAATAACAAATTAGTTTGAGCCAACAATGGAAAGTTGTACGAAGGCAAAGCAGTGAGAGAAGTTCCATCGATTGTGGTTGACTTTACTTAACAACTTTGTACGCATCTAATTATCCGAACAATTTCTTTACAGCTCGTTAAACTCATGCTCAAAAGCAAATAACAAAAAATGTAAAATAAAAATGAAAGAAATAATATAAATTTTAAATTTTAATTTGTATTTTGCTTAAAATTGCGTTACATTGCAAGTTGGCGTGTGAAAAGTCTGTCTGCGTTTGTCAGTTGCCCATGGTGAGCGGTCTGAGCTGCGTTTAAATCTTAGAGTTTGTTGACTGAACGAAGAAACAAAGCCAAGCAAAGCAACACAAAACAAGTAGCAAAAAGAATATGAAATGTAATTAAACATAAATGGACATGAACAAAGTGTGGGAAGAATTGTAATTTTCGTATTTCATGTTTTGCCACCTCAGATTTTTTTCTAAATTAAATGAGCTGTTTTTCTGGTCTCTGTAAATTTGTATGTTTCGAAATTTATTTGCATAAATTTCACTTTAAAAATTTATAAAAATTGCTTTGAGTTCAAATATACAAAGGTGCAATACTCAAATATAAATGTTGGCGCCCTCTATAGACGAAATTGTGAAGCAAGAACAATAAATTGTAAAAAAAAAAATAAAAAAATTATGTTTTAAATAAAAATAATAAAAATAATACAAAAAAAATATTATATAAAAAAAGTAATAAAAATAATAATATTATTATAAATGTGTTGGCATGACCAGGAAATTGTTTTGTGATCCCAAAGCTAAAGAACTAAATCTTTGTCAATTCTTATGAAAGCACAAAGTTTATTTTAATCATATTTTTATAAAGAAATTCTATTTTTGTTCAAATTTCTAAGCTAAGTTGAGTCAAATTGTGCAGAAAAATATTATATAAAATTATATGCGTAATGAAATTGGCATATCACATATTAAACTAAACGTTTAAAATCACTTCACCATTAACATGCTCATATTGAAATATGTAAAAATTGTGTAAGATTTACTTTCTGTGTGTGCGTGTGTATATGAGTGAACAACATTTTCATATACACACATACTCGTATACGACCCGAAGCAATGTTTTTTTAGGTTAGCGCGTTTAGAGTTTTCTTTCATGCTTAGCAGCGTGTTGAGTTGAAGTTGGTAGGGGATTAGCACACACACACGCATACATACACTTACACACAATAACAGAGAAGCATACACACGTGCGCTGCCCACATGTAACAAGCATTCAGTTTTGGTCAAATGATTTTCAGCCCAATGCCGAAGGCATTTATTTTTGTTTTTTTTTAAATGTAATCAACACATACACAATACACACAGCTCATGGTCAAAGCGTCAAGTGCATGTATGTTAAAAGGAGAAAAATATAAAAAAAATACAACAAATAAACAGCATAAAAATTTGAGAAATCAAAGCGTCGACGACCCAACTTAAATACATAAAAATGTCGGCAAGTAACAACATTTAAGGAAGCCTATTTTACTTTGATGGAAGGCACAGAGACACGAATTCATATAAACATATGTGGATGTGCCAAAAACAATAAAATTATCTTATGCACCATGGCATAGCACAACACTTACAGCAATTTAGCATTTAGCACAAAATTCATGCTTCTATGCTATACTATCCTATGTGCTCTACAACGCAACGCAACATAGGAGTATATGTGAAATATTTTAAAATTTCTTTTAATTTTAAAATACGTAAGTTTACTTTTTGTTAGATTTATAAATCTTTAATGCAAAATTTAAATCTTCCTTGTATTTCGGTTCAACCGTAAAATGTATATTTTGAAAGGACGTATTTATTTACTCGACTCTAATCGCATATACTCGTAATTTTCTTACCACACTTTGCATAGCTTAAGCTGAAGGTTTTCTTTGTGTGTTTGTGTTTGAGTTTGTGTTACCGTATGTGTGCTAAGTGCTAAGGTATATGTGTGTTTGCCTTTTACATGAACAAAATTTTTACCTTAACCCACTGCCATTACTGTAATGACAAAGACTTTCAGCCATTTTCAGCTTATACGGCTGACGTTGTCTCAAGTAACGAGACTGAAAGCAACTTAACTCAGCTCAGCACAAACCAAGACGACCAACCGACGCAAGACCGACAGACCGACCCATTGCGGCTGCTTGTACTCCCAGAGCCAATTTTGCTGTCAGGCTGCGAATATTTTTGCAATCGGGTTTGGTTAACTTGAACGTTTGTGGCAATGAGTTTTCGATGCTTCATTGTCTTTTTCCTCTTGTTTTTTTTTTTTTATTTAAGAGGTTTCTGTTTGCTGGTGTCGGTTTGCCTTGTTTCTGGCTTACTTGTTGGCATGGTTGTGTATTACGACAGACAAACCAAAAAGCAATGCAAAGTAAACCAAAGCAACTCATTTTACCATCTCATCATTACGCCATTTTGTGCGTTGTGCGGTTAACTTAGCAAATATTTGCCAAATATTTTGCTAATTTGTTTAAAGATGTGCAAACGTGGCCAAAAAAATCGACAAACAAATTCCTTACAGTAAAGAAATTGTTGATCGACATTTTATTATATAATTGACATATAATAAATTTATTTGTTTTATAATAAAATACAAGACTGACAGACAGACGCATTTAGTTGCCAAAATTGTTGACTTCATGATGTCATGCGCAAAGTCTATACATTTTCTATATTGACAGGCAAATTTTGAATGCTCGATTGACTTATATGTCTATGTGTCGTTTTGTAACATAAGTTTATACATTATTGAAAAAATGTTCTTGAAATGCGAAAATTCTTGTTTAATTTAACTTTAAAATAGAATAATGAAAATCAAAATTTTTTCATTCATTTAAGTGGTAATAAACCAAAGTATTAACCTCTCACTTTGTAGGGAAGTTTAAGCCGAAAGTATTTTGCAAAATTTATCAAAATTTCATACGCACTTCTTTGTTACTTTCCTCTATATTTGTAGTCACTTTTTGACTCAGACTGTTGCACTTGTTTGTCGGCATGTTACTGTCGGCGCGCGTGTGAATTTCAATCATATGTACTGTTGGCACCAACAAAGTACAAAAACCCAAAAGAAAGCTGAAAAACAAAAAATATATTTATATATATACAACACAGCATGTATATATTTAAGCTGCTCAAAATGCGCATAATTGACAAGTACAACTTGGTAGAATTCAGCATCATTTTTGTTCGTTGGAGGCTTTTGCTTCATCTTTTAGTGTAGTCAAGCGTGTCAAATGTATATGTGTGTGTGTGTATGTGTGTGAGTGAGTGTTTCACTGTATAATTTGGCCTGTTATTGACATTAATGTCAATACAAGACATAACGAAGTTTGGCAGCTAATGAGTTTTATACGCACGCACACCAATTTCACATGACACACACATGGTTTATTTTTATACAATATTTCACTGCCAGTGTGTGTGGGTGTGTGTAATATTAAATGACATTTACACTTACATATGTATTGTATATATGTACTTAAGTTGATTGCCATAAATTTATGTTGGCCAATGTTAGAACTTCAATTTTGGGCACTGTTTTGGTCATGTCATCGTTCTCACTATGATGATCATCAATATAGCCAATATGACAAACAGCAGAAACAATAACAACAACGACAACAACATTAAAGCTCATGTGTAAATTTGTATATACTTATTTAAGCCAATCAGATATACACTCGTATATAATATATATACATGTATGTATAATAAACTAATCTCAATGATGATGATGCTCTATTTCCTTTTAATGTAATAACTTTACTGTTTGTATAAATGTCATATTGCTAAATATTTATACATGCATATATGTATATGTTATTAAAGTGCGTAAGAAAAAATAAATTAAAGAAAAAACGAAAAAAAAAAACAGCTGTTGAATCGTTTTTGTATTATATTTATGTATAAAAGTCAATGACATGTGCTCACACGTGCGTATTTAAGTGCGCATTACGCGCAATGTGGCAGGTACAATACAAGAATGTAGCAAGTAGTATGTATTGTTGCCATACAGACGCGTCGAGTCATATGACAACAAATCGCATAGCAAGGATAAGCAGAGAATTGATTTGATTTGAAATCATGTCAAGTCAACATTTTTGTGGCATAGTATAACGAACAGGTGAGCAAGAAGCAGAATGAAGGCAAGCAGTGTGTTGGCTAGGAAGGGAAATATGAGGAAGCAGAAGAAGTTGCAACTTGCGACAAGACAAATGTAATTTTGTCTTAAAAAATAAAAAAAAAACAAAGACACTTCACATTGAATTCTTGTTTTGTTACGTTTATTGAGCTTACGTTTTTTGACGTAAAAAATACTCTGATAACAATAAAGACGTGTGCTTAAGTGATTGTAATGGCAACCCTGGCCTACATACAATGCACATAACAAACAATAAAACTCAGTTCATATCTTCAGATTTACATTATCGCTTACGTTTACGTAACGAAACGTAATTATACAACGTAAGCTTTGCTTTTAGTTTACGTTTTGGCTTAAGTATATGGCATACTTATCTTTTAAGTAATGTCTTACGTAGCGCATTACAAAGTATAACGTAATAATTTACGTTTTGCTTTAAGCTTGAATCATTAGTCATCGCCCAATAACGTTAATACTTGCGTAGATAATATCTTACGTATACGTATTGTATTGCGTTGACATTACGTATACGTCTTGAATTTTAATTGTTATATTTAAGTCATGCGTGTTTTTAATGCTAACGATTTACGTTAAACATACTCTTATGTCGCCCTATTACAACGTCAAATGTAAAATTTCATTTCATCAATTGCCAAATTGTCTAAATTATTACAGATACATTTCGTTTACTGACTTACGCAAAGCTTAGCAATAACTTAACCGTCATTATGTCACGTAATATCGTAGCTCAACATTAATGAATGCAAAATGTCATAACATGCTGATTTAATAACGAAACAATAAGAATTTCCAAGTAGAAATCAAAGCCTAAAGCGTTTACATGTACTTACTTATTTCAACAATGAAAAAAGCCAAAAAAAAGCCATGCGAACATAAAATAACAACAGCAAGTACTTACAACACTTGAGGCAAAAAAAAAATAAGTCCATTAACATAACCAGACCATAATCTGACGCTGCCAACAAACGACAAACAACATTTACTTTTATCTGACAACGAAAATCTCAAAGTCGTTCGCTCAGTTTGTCTGTCTGACTTTTCTTACGCATTATGAGCATGAATCAAACGCCTGCGGCAAAATTCAATACATTCAAATAATAATCATATTTAATATAAAATTGTGTCTTTTCATGTCCATACATGCCGAATTTACAAGACCGAAAAATAGATATTTTCTAAGTTTTTAATACAAAAAATGTGTAAAATCGACTTGCATGACTGTGAATAATCATTTATTTATATATTTTTGTGTTTTTTTTTATTCATAGTTAATTGTTGTCAATTACTTGACACACAAGCAATTCTCACATTATATTGCAATTTAACTAAATCGAAGTGCATTTTAGAGCACACGTTTACTACAGTGGTTGGGGGAAAAAAAAGTTACAACTTTTAAAAATTAAAAATTTATGCAAGTTCGAATTTTACAAATTTAACAAAGACTATCAAATTTCTTCAATTACTAATTTAAATTACAAAAAAAAACAAAACCATCGATACTCGAACTGTTCTATTTTGTTGTTTGACCACTGTAGAATTTTAATATGCAATGCATTTCTAAACGGCAATAAAATGGCCATGCCAATAATGTTGCGTGTTGAAGATTGCGCCATTTTGTCACGCTAAGGCAATCAGCAAGCAATCAAATTTGCATAATTGCAAAGGTTAAATAATTTATTGCGCTGAATTCATGGCGCAAACTGAAGTGCTGCCAATAAAAGAATGTATTTACTTAAAAAAAATAAAAAAAATGTTATAAAAATTAATGAGTTAGCAATTTATACAATCATTTTCAGGTTAACAACTTATTGCATGCTCGTAATTTGGTCAATGACATTTATTGTAGTGGGACAGGACACACATGTGCATTTTTTTGTAAAAAAAAAAATACAAAAAAATTAACCTAAACGTTTGATTATTAGTTACAAATGTGCTAAAGGTTTATTTAAGTTCATAGAATATGTTAGTGCTCTATGGCATAATGCAACGTTAGCGCACATGCAGCAAAACATTGTGCATTGCCATTGCTTATAGCATCTCAAAGAAAGCATCTCAAACCAAAGCACTCAAATAGGTTTTCAATAAAAATTTGTAGATACATTTCGAAATTCAAGTTCAAAGTGTCACAAGTGAACTTTGAACTCGCCTAAGATACACTTTTGACTTAAGAGCAATAAAAAAACCAACAAAAGAAACAGAAAAATCAATTAGAGTTTGATCGGTATACATATAGACAGTCGGGGTGAGCGTTGCTCAAAGCGAAATATAATAATCATAAGTCTAAAAACGACAACAACAACAATGACAACAAAAGCAAAATTAAAAGATGACTGAAAATAATAATCGTAAAAAAAAAGAGGAAAGCGCACAAAAAAGACAACTGCTGAGTGTAGCATGCTTTTAGGGCTTTGCTCGTATACATGACACAAATGAAATTTACACAAATAAAACAAATAAGCAAGTTTTATGACATTTCAAGTGCGCCGTACAACAACCACAACCACAATAACAAAGACGGAAACAATGAACGCGAATGTCGAATAGCAAATGGCGAAAAAAAAAATCTCGCCTCAGGGATACAATTGTAAATAATATACACGAATTTTGTAACCGCATGCATGACGACCGCTGAGTTGATGAGTTCTCTCTCTTTCTCTTACACTCAGTTAAGGTCGTAAGCATGAAAATAAGTGAATTAAAGCCACAAAAACATGAACAGAAAATTCAATCCAGAAAACCATGAAAAAGTAAACCAAATGAAATGAAAAAAAAAATATGTAAAAAAATTTGTAAATTTTTTTTTGCCATTTAGTTTTCTTTTTTGATACTTTTATGACAGCAGCATGATCATTATATAAATAAGAAAAATAAAAAGTAATAAAAGTCAACAAAAAAAGAAAACAAAAAATCAAAGACAATAAAAGAAAACTGCATTAAAACAGCAGCCAAGTGAAATAAACAAAACAAAACTTTGCAATGACTTAAAGTCTTAATCTTCATTAAACGGCCAAAAGCAAAGGCAATAAAAATGAACAAAAACAACAATAACAACAGACCTGTGAGCAAAATGACTCAAAGCAATACAAGTAATTTCTGTCTAAAACTTGAAATTCTTTTGTTCTCTTGCACGAAATAACAACAATGAAATGACCATCGTAGCAGCGAACGTCGTACAAGTCGACTCACGCAGTTCATGGAGCTATTACCTATCAGCATGAGCGTGAGCTGTAAAAATCTTGCGTGTGGCACGTCACCATCAGCAGCCACAGCAGCAATGACAAGCACGACTGCCACTGTGACACCAGTAGCGGCAGCAGGCCCAGCAGGCGCAACAGGAAAAGGCGCTGCCAGCAGTGTTTGTATTAGTGGTAGTGGTGGTGGTTCGGGCAGAGCCTCAACCATATCGCTGGCAAGCGGCAGTGAACTTGCTGCGAGTAATCTTAATCGCACGATAAGCTTTCAGAGTGAAGAATTTCTATGGAATATGTTAACGGACGAGATTTTCAGTGATTTGACACCAGCGTTAAGGTACTTGTTTTTCTAGTCAATCAAACTCTTATATACAAACATGTATGTATATATAAATACATTATATACATATGTATGCATGCCTAAAAGTATGTTACACTGGAAATACAAAAAGTGTACGACTCAGAAATGAAGTAAGGAGCAGGTATGCGACTGGCAAGCAACTGTAGCGGAAATGAGCGACGCCGGAAATACATAAAGATACATGTTTAATGTTGCGTTAAACATGAAATTGAAACGAAAGCCGGAACAAAGCAAAAATAAAGCAGAAACAGCAACAAAAACAACAACAACAACAACAGCAGCAAGAAAAACAAAAACAAAAACAAAAAGAAAACAAATCAAGCTGAGCGAAGAGCATTGCCAGCAAATCAAATTGAAATTAGCAGCGCACAAGAACATGCATTACATTTCTTTTTCTTTTTGTTGTATTTTGTTCTTTATTATTATTATTATTTTATTTTTGTTGGGGGATATTTGTTGCTGTTGATGAAAAAGTCGAAAAAATCGCTCAACATGTCGTATGCGTGATTTTTATTATGTCGCTTAAGTGGCCCTGCGTGCTTAAGTAATTTTTGTAGCATACTTTTGTGCGTTTAATTGAAATTTTCATAGCCTCATTGCGTGAGCATCTTTGTCCAACGACGTATACTTAAGCATATGTATGCTTGGGCATGTGTGTGTGAGTAATCATTCAATAAGCCCATAAAGGTTATTTTGTGCTAAAGCATTTGTAGAAACCTGTAGCACACTTTTAGTATTAAAAAAAAATTATTTTAAAGAATTTTCTTTATTACATGTAAGTAAATCTTAATAATTAATAATTAATTGAGAAGCCCAGAATTCTCTCTCCGAGAAGGAACAAAGCAATTTAGCTTTAAGCGGCGATTTTGATTCGTCCAATTTGCAATTTACGTAATTTGCCTTTGTTTCTTTGATAGCATACTTTCGTGCGTTTCATTACATTCTTCCTTCTTTTTTTTAATAGCAATAAAACACAATTTAGGTTAAATGTTTATAGCCTACTCAAAGCTTAAAAGTATGCTAGAAAACTTGAGGCAAACTGAGAGGAAATGCAGTATAATTTTGGGCAGTAAAATTTTGATAAATTTTACGAAACAAACATAAATAAAAAGAAAAATTTTATTGCGTTTAAAGGTTACTTAAATTTTGTCACATTTTTATGTAAAATATTTAAGTAAAAACTTCACAAAGCTTAAACCGCTAAACCAACCAACGAGTAACGGCATGTGGGCCCAAAAACAGCATACAACTAAACCAGGCAATAAAAAGAAGTAAGCCTCAAAAGAAAAACACTTAAAACATGTTCTCAGAGTAAAAAAGCTTACAAAATCAACCAACAAACAAACAAAAAAAAAAAAAGAAAAAAAATGATGACACATTACCTTACGTTGCCTGACGTTACGTTATGTTATGTTGTGTTACTTAACGTTGCGTTGAAACGCGTCTTTGTGCGATTATTTTAGTGCTTTATAAGTGTTTTTTTTTTTTTGGTATGGGAAAACTTGAATCGATTGGTATGAGTGAGAGTGTAAGTTAATGCGCGTTGGTCTCTCTCGTATACTTAATTTTATGTATTATATAAAAAGCTTATCATGAAGATGGGATCAGCGTTATATCGTAAATACCTATAAGTATGCATTGGAGTCAACACAAAAAAAATAAAGAAAATTAATGACACTTGATACGAAGAAGTGAACTAACCAGTAAGGGAGCTATTTTCAGAAAATTTTCTGCATTTAAATTTTTTTGATATCTTTAAAACTCTCTTCGCATCGCAACAGACAGACAGACGGACATGTTTATATGAACTCGTCCCGTCGAGCTGATCAAGAATATATATACTTTATATAGTCGGAAATGTCTCCTTCTCTGCATCAAACTTCAAAGTTGCAAATGCGGCGAAAATAAATTTGTGCTTAGAAAGATTTAAGTATTAAGTTTGTTGGGAGAAGGTGACACCGTGTTGCTCTAAATTCAATTTAATAATTTGAATGAAGAATTATAGATAAATTTCAGTGAATCATTTTAAATTGATCTTCTATGTTGAGTGGCATAGCGGAAATTATCATTTTTCACTTGTTACTTTTTTGTAATTTATTTATTTATATTTTCTTCCTGTTTCGATTGCTAAACAAAGTAACTTTGACAAAGTTGTTACTTCAGCAACGCATATGAAACACTTTGAACGCACAGGAAGCACACATAAGCACTTAGTGGGAGCAGCAGTGTCGACGTCAAGCGTTGTCAACTTATTGAAATGCATTGCACAAAGGACATTTTCGACAAAATTAAGTAATTATAGTGAGTGCGGTTGACAAAGTAATTATAATGAGGCTCATTGCGGCATTGTTTTGTCGACCCCGGCGTGTGCTTACACAAATACTCACACACACGCGTTAAGCTGTATCTGAGCGTTTCCGGTATGAACGGAAGTTGAACGCTTGTCTTATGTTTATGGCATTAATGAACGAACGAATGAATGAATGAATAAACAAGCGTGGGAATGAGATTCAAAATGAATAAATAAATGAATTTGTGTAAAAAAAAAAAAAATAAACAAAAGCACTGTTAGCATGTTCTTATGTACATTTATTGTACGTATTTTGGTATTTAGTAAGCATTAAGAGAATCCGCTTAACAAAGAATTATTGCACAAAACAGAACGAACAGAAAATAAATTTAAATAACGTTGAGTTGAGCTTTATGCGTTATTGTTTAACGCTTTAACATGGCTTTTGTTTGATCAAGGTAAACTTTTAAGCACACGTGTGTGTGTAAAGTTTCAAAAGGACAATAGAGCACATTTCAGCAGAATTGATGAAACACGATAGAGTGATTTTGTAGAAATTAAACTGTAATTAATAGCGACACCGTTTGTCAGATAATGCGAAAGAGACACAGACAGAGTGGGAGACACACACACACTGATACACTTGTAAGGTTGCCACTTTAATTAGAATTTGTAACAAGTTGACATTGATTTGGGCGCAATTTGGCTTATAGAAGCACTAAAAAACAAAGAATAATCTTTTAGGCCTATGTTTATGCAATAGTTTAGCAAATTTTCGTTGACAACTGAGTGAGGCAATGGTGATAAAGCGTTTATTTAATGTGTTTTGTGTGTATTTCGACTTACACATTTATATGTAGCATACTTTCAAGCGTGCGCTATTACATCAGTACAATTTTTAATGCGAAAAACTCAACATTTATTTATGTACTAATTAAAAAGTGCACTTTTTAATTAATTTATAAAAAAGAAAATAAAAAAAATTGCCACAGCAAAAAGAAATTGCATACTTTCAGGCAAGTGGATTAAGCTATTATGCAGATACTTGATGCATTCCACAGTTTGTATACAAATTTGTTGTCTTTCATGCAACGCTGCGCCATTATCAACTTCCGTTGTCAGGCAACTATTAACGAAGCAGGCGGCAGCCACATACATACATAGATATATGTGTGTGTGCAAATGACTTAGAACAAAGGATAGCTGTGCGTATATACACAAAAGAAAAGGCAAAGCAAAATGTACGCAGCAAGAGCTCATAAATTGAATATCCTGCCTGGCCAACAACAAAGAAATTAGCACATAACAAGCGGTGAAAACAACAACCACAATTGCAAGGCCAAATGCATAAAGGATGTTTATGCAAACCCACACACACACACACACACACATACATAGACAATCAACTCTGTTAAGTGTTCCTTTGTCATTATTTGATTTCCTAATAAGGATTCTGCGCTTTTTTTTTATCACTGCAACGCAACAACTTGAAGGTTAAATGATGCATTTCTTTTTTTTTGTTTTTGTATTTATTTTTTTTTTAATTTGCTTTGAAGTGACTTCCGTTATTGGTTGTCATGTAAATATTACATTTGCTTTGTTAATTATTTTGTAATTATATGTAAAAGGCTATCAAGGATATGCCCATTACGTTGCCAGCTATGACATGTATAAACAAGCGTACAGTTCAATTGATTAAAAGCTTTTGTTGCATTGCCATTTTATTGATTGATTGCATTTTAGCGCGAACTTAATTGATATGTGCTCACCTGGCCATGGTCGCTAATGCATATAACAGGATGTGCTTAATAAGCTTCATTAGTATTGCAAAAAAAAAAAAAACTAAAAAAAAACAAAGAATAAAATACAATTATACTACACTTCATTTTGCGATCTTCTATCTCGTTGGCTTACAGAGAAATTGAATTTTTAAGTTTTTCTCTATATGGGCGGTGCCACACCCTTATGTCCGATTCTTGTGAAACCTTGGTATATGGTCAGGGTTGTATACAAACACGAAATTGCAAAGTTTCGTGTTCTTTACAGTTAAGAACAAAAAAGTTTTTCTAACAGAAAACGATTTTTTGACCAATTATTCCTATGGCAGCTATATGATATAGTGATCCGATCAAGCTGATTTTAACACACAAACAGCGTGCAAGGAAAATAAAATTGTCTGCATTTACAATTTTTGGCAAACTTTAAAACTCTAGGAGCAGTTCGCCTCGCAACAGACAGTTGTCCGCCTGTCCGCTATATGAACTCGTCTCGTCGTGCTGATCAAAAATATATATATTTCATATAGAGTAAAAAAAAAAAAAATCACAAGCATGAACATCTAAACGACATTTGTTTTTTTTTTTGTAATTTTATTTTCAATGTGCTTCCGTTTTGCGCCTCATTTTTCTCCTCTTCTCTATGCGGTTCTGCTCTGATCTGTTCTGTTCATTACGCTTAACTTGCTACGCTAATAAACAACAATTGAAATTTTATCACAAATAATTATTTTGTTTTGCTTAATTAGTGACAATTAGAATTTAGTGCCAATAGGCATGCTGCCATAGCAAAAACAACTACAGCATGTTTATCCTGTGCGTCGACTGTGCTCTGTTGTGCTGCGTTGTGAAAATCAAAGCACAAATTTCGACGCAAAAATGCAATTAAATTCGTTTTTTTTTTGTTATTTTTTTTTGTTTCTGTTTAACGACCAACTCAGCTTCGCTTGGCTACTGTAATAGTCGCCACAATACGGCACTCCTCATGCCGCTCACCGACACCAACACTCACCATTGCCCCCGCTCATTATAGATGACAGCGCATGAAAATGAACAGTGTAATCAAATTTATCGCTACAATAAACCAAAAGCATTCATTTGACTTGTTGTTGTTGTTTTTGTTATTGTATATTTCATGCTACCCACCACTGGCAATTTAAGGTTAAAAGTTTTATTAAGCTTCTAGTTATTTAGGTGAGAGTAACGTTGATGATGATGGTGGTGATGAGGATGGTGATGATGGTGAGGGCCGACGGTCAATAAGTACCAACAAATTGACATAAGTCAAGACATGGTATATGATTTTGAGCGGAGCAATGATAATTGTAAAGCCTTAAAAAAAACTAGGCAACGATACACAAAGACTTAAAGTCTCTTTGAAGCTAACTCAACCTTAAGTAAAGCTGGCCTTGAGCCAAGACATTAATTTAATTACTTTAATAAAACAAAAGCTAATATTTTCAACTCTCTTTTCTTTTGTGCAAATTTAATACCTCTATGCACAAAACAGTAATTATTTTATTTATTTATATTAAACAATTTAATTTAGATTTTATTTGTTCTTTTTTAAGAATTTAAGAAAATTTAAAAGTAAGCGTAATCAAAGTTTGTTATTATGCAAATGCTAAACGCAATGAAGTTGAAGTGTTGATGCGACACATCAATGTCCTTGCAGCCACAGCAACAACGCCAACAACAACAACAACAATAATGCCAACCAATGACAATTTTGAATTGATTCCCAGACCAGCAACTTACGCCAACACAACCTCAGAACGCTCCACGGCGTTGCTAACGACTGAGCTGTAGCAGCAGCTGTAGCTGTTGGTGAAGCTGTAGCTGTAGCTGCCATGAAGTAAATAATACATTATTATTCCCCAGTTGGTAGTCAAGTTGGCGCTTTTTTTTCACACAATGTGACACAACCGAAAGATGATTATATATCACTGTTGAAAATCTGCTGAATAGGCACCGAGCTTGACAGCATAAATCGTGCTCTTGCTCACTTATTCGTTCCCTTCTATCTTTTTGTCTTACGCCGCTTTTGCGCGGCCACATGCTGCAGAAATCCATCTTTGTTCATGGTGACACAGTCGATATTATTTTCAGCATTTTGGTTTACTTGATTTTGTGTTGAGAAACATTTATGGAAATCATTTTGCTTCGTTTTAATAAAATTGTTTTTAACGAAAATCGCTTAAAAATATGATTTTGATGCTTTGACCGACAAGTCTTAATGAAAAGAACGGTCAGATTTATAGCGATTCTCATGATTTTACTATCTGTGTTATTATATATTTCAAGATTTTTTGTATTGACAGTAACTGAATCAAAATGCAGAAATTATATTTTAAAATATTAATTAATATTTGTCAATAGTTACATTCTGTATTCAGCATAATATATTTTCTATTTTTAGATTCTTAACTCACTTTATTGACTTTAATATTTAATAAGTGAATTAAATCACTTTATGCCAATGTGAAAACGCAGAAGAGCAACACACAAAAGTACAAGTTTTCTGACACTTGAGACAGGCTCGCAAACACTTCAGTTCCGTCTAAGAACTTGAGCTGCGTTCAAGAGCCGAAAAAAAAGGAAAAATAAAAATAAATATAAAAAATAAATCAGTTCAGGCAACATGCAACAACATAATTTAAAAACTTTTCGCAAACAAAAAGGAAAACCAGTCAGGTCGCTAACTTCAGCAAGGCTGAAGCTTAGATGCTCTTCACGCCATTTCCTGTGCCACGCCCATTTTTTGACTGAATCTATTTTCTATTCATCTTATTAGCCTATAAACCAATTTTCATTGTTTTTGCTCATTGGGTACCGGAGATATGCACAGACGGACATGGCTCAATCAACTCGTGTTGTCATCCCGATCAAGAGTATATATATTTCTATATATATATATAATATTTCTATGTGTTACAAACTTCAGCCCAAATTTATAATACTATTCACTAACGTGAAGAGTATAAAAAATATCTTTTAAAGAGTTTACGAAAAAATGTTGGCAAAATAATTTCCAAATGCATTGCAAATTTATTGATAAATAAAGAAAAAGGAACAAAATATGAACAGGAACATTCAAAAGTTGAAGAAATAAGGGACAAGAAATACATGAAGCTGCGCGAATATGAGCAACAAGCAACGAAGCAAGCCAAATAAAGCATAATGACAAAGGAATCGCTTAAAATAAACTTAAAAAGTAAAAAATAAAACATTATAAACTTTGCAAAAGTCACATTTTTATTATTCTGCTGCTTTTGGCAATTTTTCTCTTTATTTATTCATTAATATCCATCAAATTCAACAAAAAAAAGTTTCCAAATGTATACAAGAATAAATTTGCTATAATAAATATAAAAGTTATTGGCAGACAGGATTAATTCCCACCAATTATTAACCAAAAAAGAATTCAATTCAAATGAAAAACTGATATGCGCACATAAGTATGCACTAAATTTTTACACTTTCACTTAAAACTCAAGTTGATCAAGTTCATTGAAAGAACACTTTGCATTGACTTGACATGTGGCTAATTAAAATGCAATTAAGCTAAGCCAATCGAAGCGTAAAACTGTTTATTTTTGAGCATCGAAATTGAAATGTCGGCCAACAACACAAAACAGCTGCACACATGCGAAGCCGCTGAATAATGGCGCGCTCATTAACGCCGACGCACAAACGGACAAGAATAAAATGATCAAATTGAACTTGTACAGAATTTTCCAGCAGACAAAAACGACTTTCAAACACCCTACTACTTGGGATAATCAACTACCAACTTAGGGGTCGATGCCTCATAAATATGAGCAATATGTATTGAAGAGATTTTGATTTTTGAACTTTAGTATTTATTTAATTGCTAAGCTTGATGACAAAAGGACAAACGGACATGACTTTTAATAAAAATAATTTTTTTTTTTCTCAGTAATAAATACAAACCAGAAATTTCATATAAAATATATAATATTTAACAAGAAATTATTTGAAATAAAATAACAAATAAATGTTTTTTTTTTTTTTTTTGGTTTTCACAACTATTGTAACGAATTAAGTTAAGTGAAAGGAAACACACCTTGCAGCCTCGAATCGAAATTCATTCAACCAATCCAAATACAACCAATCGAATTGGCCATGAACATGAATATGAGCATGAACATGACCATGACATGCCAGGCAAGGCAACTGAAGCGTTGTGACCATGGCCATGGCATATGTACACTCACACATATGCATACGTGCATACATGCGCAGACGATAATTAAAATTTCAAATATCTCTGTTGCGCATTTAGGCGTTAGAAACGATTACGAACTGCACATGACTTCATTTGTTACGCCAAAAGGCTTTAATGTTTGCAATCAACAGACCGTTCATACGTTCGTCCATTCGTTCGTTCGTACGTTTAACCATCTGACTCTCAGTTTGCCAAAATAACTGTCAAAATGAACGGTCAATGCATTCTTACCTGTCGAATGCAAAATAACATCACCATCACTAACCATGAAATGCGCAAAGGTCAACTGCATACATATTTTGACTAGCTGACTGATGATCTGAGCAAAGCCGTTGACATCGTCAGCTGCTCATTCACTCAATCAGTCAATCTGACATTTGAGCTGTCCAACAGCAGACTTTGAATACTTTTTTGTTTTCGATTATTTCCTTTAAGCTCTTTTTTTTTTTCTTTCTTTCGTTCGCTGGTTTTTTTTTTTTTTGGATTTACTTTTTTTCATTTTTGCTAGTGTAATTTTTGCTTTCGGGTAAATGGCATGTGCAGAATTGCAGTCTGGTTGGTCGTCAACAACAAACCACGCGACACTAACCGGACTCAACTCAACTCAGCTCTGCTCAGTTCAGCTCAACTCAGTCAAGTCAAGTCAAGGCAAGTCAACCTTCAGCACGTCCGCATTGCGACAATAATCGTTGACGGCCATGGTCCGTTGCTGTTAACGACAAATTGCCCATCACTTGACAAAATAGTTCAAATGCCGCTGTCGCAGTTGTCGATGAAATGAATAATTGATGTGCGCAAGTATATCGCAAGGCAACGGAGTTGCCATTAAATGACTTGAAAAATGGCAACAACACTTTTTTTTCCAATTTTTTTAAAGTAAGAAAATAAAACTTTGTTTCAAGCCAAACGGATATTATTATTATTGTTATGCTAATTTGAAAATCAAAATAATCTTGATAGTTTTTTTTACTGATGAATATTAAATACAAATTGAAATTGACCATGGATGAAGAAAATATCATTGACATTGATAGACACTTATGAAGTTTATGATTATTGCAAACTCATCGCGAATGAAGATTGACCAAAATTTATGATAAAAATATTACTGATTACAATAATATCACTTATAAAAAAAATATCACTGATAACAATTAATCACTAATGAAAATTTATAAATTTAACCTGATGGCAAAAATATCACTGATGATAAAAATATCACTAACGAAAAAATTACATTTATAAATAAAATATCACTGATGATAATTAATCACCAATGAAAATTTATTGATTTAACCTGATGCCAAATATATCACTGATGAATTTTATGAACTCATCGCGAATAAAGATTGTGAAAAATTGATAAAAAATATCACTGATGACAATTAGTCACAAATGAAAATTCATAGATTTAAGCCTCCAAAAAAGCTACAAGAATTCTCAATAAAATATACGTATTTCAACTAAATAATTTTATATCGTATTTATTAATTAAATATGTATATATGTATATCTCCTCTAATCTAATCAATATATATGTATTCTTGTATTATTAGATCACCACAAAATCGTGATGAATTTGGCACTCAACGCGTCTATAAGAAGACATCGCCAAATTGTGTGCTCACATTGTATTTGCCATCGCGCGAGATCACATTGACCGGCAACAGTCCATCCGTATTGCGTGGCATTGTCTTTGTCGATCCAAAGGCCATACAAGGTTATCGCGTCTATACACAGTTAACATTGACATTTCGGTGAGTCAAACTTAAGAATAAATGAATTGAAATGCACAAATAAAATAAAATAAAATGAAATAAAAACGAAATGTGAAACGCCAAAAAGTTCAGACCATGAGCAATTCTAAAGTTTTTCTTTATTTTTTTTTTTTTTTGTTGATTTTTCCTTTTGGTTTCGTCGAACTTTTGTTTTCATAGCATTGCTTGTAGATACTCATTAATTTCGAAGATTGAAATTGTTATTTCCACTTGAGTGCAGATGCGTACGATGTGAAAGTCAGTGGCGAGACAAGTTCCTGTTCGTCTGTCTAAACGTCAATATGTCATTCAGACACTTGAGCTTTTCTATTCCTTTTTCTTTTTCTTTGTTTAAAAAAACAAAAAAGAAGAGAACTTTTGTGCACTGTGGTTTACTGCATCAGTTTACCAGCTATCAAATTAGTTAGACTGTTGGACAGAACGAGAGTTTATCATTGTGTCTCTGACCACTGACAGTGTCACACACACTAATTCTCTTTGACATTGCCAACTTGCTGCTGCGTCCCTTTTCATTTACATTTTCGTGCTGTGCTCGCATTCATTCATGATTATTAATTATTATGAAAATTTTCACGTCATTTTTCCTCAACTTTAAATAACAGCTTCGTTAACATTTTCTTTTCTTTTGTATGCTTTACCGTAGCTATGGCCGCGAGGATGAAGAAGTCATGGGTCTGCGTTTCTGCAATGAAGCGATTATGTCACTGCATCAGATATGGCCGCGCAATGAGGAACCGGCACGTGAATCCTTGAGTCCTTTGCAGGTAAATATCATTTATTATAATATATTTTTTTATCACGCCAAAATGTTGTGTTTTTTTTTTTTTCATTTAAGATTATTTTTCTTACGTTCATATTTTATATATGTATGTGTATTATAATGTCACTTGCCTGAAAGTATGCTCGCTCTTTTTGCAAAACTTAAACAAAAAAAAAATGTGTGCCACACAGACAAACAATTTCTCAATAGCTTCTTTCATCAACGTTCGTACATTGATCGACGTTGAGAGCTTTGACATTTTGCCGGCAACACGTCGACGTCCTTCGGTGGGCGTGTCAGGTGCATTGCTTGGCTGCGTTTGCATTTGTGTTCTCAACAGAGATATGTCAAAAGTAACAAGTAAAATTTTATTGCAATAGCAAAAAAAAAAAAAAAAAAAAAAAAAATTATAAAATAGAACGTCAAACAGAGAAGTCATACACAAACACATACAAGCACACACATTTTCATCTCGAAGTGTTCAAATTTGTATGTACATATATTTGTATGTGTTTTTGTGTGTGTGTGAGTGTGCAAATAACTTGGAAAAGGCTCTTTAAAGCACTCGTATGCATACTTAGCAAACAACTTGAAAAATTACCGACAGATAGACAGACAGACAGTTAAGCTACGCACTTACTAAAGGTGCCATGCACTCACAGTCACACACATACAAAAACACGCAGCGCGCTTAGCAACTTTTTAAAGCACACTTCAAGTTAAGTTGATTTCATAAGCAAAAAAAAAAAGCGAAAAGTGCGACAAAGTAAGAAGAAGCGCAAAAAAGATTGTGTGAAACCCTAAAAGTAGACTGCAAAAAAAAAAAAAAACTCTGCTAAGCTAGAAGCAAAATGGCATGCATGCAAATGCTTGTGTCAATGTATGTGCGCGTGTGTGTGTGTGTGTGTGTGTTAGAATATCATCTGCATGGCAAAAGAGCAATTTAAATTTTAGATGCTTCTCGGAAGGAAAAAGAGATGAATGTATTGTTCTAAAATGTCTGCGTTGACGTCTCAGTTAAGATTGAATAAGTTAAATTTTTTCTTTTTTTTGTTTTTATAACTGAAGTGTGTTATTTTCTTATTTTATATATGATTTATTTATGCTGTTGCTAATTCGTTTGTTTTGCTTTTTTTTTTTTAACTACAAAAAATATTTCAAATGTCAACTGTTGAAAGTTGTTTGTAGCACAAAAGAAGCAGCTCTCTGTCTGCATTGCAGTGTCTCTAAAAGCTAAAAGCATTGAAATTTTCAATTTTAACTTTACACACTTGTGTCTTAATTAAATTTAGAGCGAAAAATCGTTTCAGCTTCAATGTGAAGCAAGGATTTCAGTGTCACAACATATAAGAGTTCGTTCTAACAACGTGACAACGAGAAATACAAGATACAAGTAATTTCATTCAATTAAGACACCAATCGAATAAACTGTTGAGCATGAGAATGCAAAAGAAGAGTTGTCAAACGTTAAAAAATATATTGCCTACTTTTAGGCAGCACATATCATAGATACAAGATTATTAGCCAACCTTGTTAGCAAATTTTTTTGTTGTTTTATGCACATGCCTAAAAGTATGCAACAATTGATTACTAAGCAAGCGATAAATGTCGAAATCTCTTATAATAAAAGTGACGAAAAACCCCAAAAAAAAAAAGAAATGCCTTTCAGAAGCTCTTCAATGGCGCCAACGCTTAAAAGCCTCAATGTTGTTATGTTGGTACAGTTTCATGGTTTGGCTTAAACACAAACACACACACGCACATGCATATACATATACATATGGTTGTGTAGGTACACGTGCGCTTGCTAAGCGCTTTATGGCAGTATATTAAAAGCAACTGCGCTGTTAAATTAATAAAAAAAAAAAAAAAAAAACTTTTTCAAAAATACCGAAAAGAAAAAACAGAAAACAGAACAGAAAAAAACCCTTTGCTGTATGGCAATCAACAATGTACATGTGTTCAAACGTTACTGAGCTGGAACGAAACGAGATACACACACGCAAACATACTTACACACACACCCACAAAACACACACTCAGAGAAACACTTGAGTTGGCGCAATCGAAAATCAATTTCATTTATTTAAAAGGCATCATTGCGTCTCAACTCAACACAACTCAACTCGACTCAACTCGACTCGATTCGATTCGATTCGTGGCATTGCAACTTGTATCTGCTCACTTTACTAACTTGCAGTTTTGTTGTTGCTTTTCATGCTAAAGTTTAACGTGTAAACGCACCTTCGCCATGAAACGCTTACAATTTTTTATTCATGCTTTGCTTTTAATGCGACTTATTTCTTTACTTACATATATTTTATTTATTTTTTTTTTTAAATATACAGGAAATATATATTTGCATACACTACACTAGTGTAAATGGGGATACAAGTTTTAAACAAGCGTGATTAATTGTCAAATTCATTTCTTGACGTAAAAAAAAATCAGTTGAACAGATGAACATTCGAATTAATTCTCTGAATATCGTTATATATAAACATCAGAACACTTGGAACCTAACGACTTTTGTAATATGCGAAAAATTATCAGTTATCTAAAGTGAGTTCTATTTGTGCCATTAGTGATCGACCAATGACCGACGATTGGGTTGAAATGTCTTTTCTTTCAATAGGTCGATCACACATCTTGTTGACTTATTCAAGATCGTGCAACTTCACCACCCACCAATCTGAGCCATTACTTTGGCATCACCAAAACGAAACTTTGTCATTAAAAGTAATTTTTCGCCAACCACTTAATCCTTTCATGCAAGCATGTGTTGGCCACCGCCATTAACATCATTAGAAGTGAAAGAAGTCCAAAAAAAAACCGAACAAAATTTGCACTTAACAAACTTTTTTGGTAACGAAAAAGGAAAATAGTAAATATTTTATGAAATATCCGACTTTTTTGTCTTTGTCGTTGGTGTCTTGTTCGCCATTTTGTGACACTTGAACTTTCTGCTTCGATGTGCGCCACGTTGCGTATGCGTGATATGTAAAAAATGAAAAAAAAGTAAAAATCTGAAGAAAGAGAGAGAAAGAGAAAATCAAATTCAAAGAGCAAATGCAAGTTTCAAACAAGAAAAGGCAAACGAAAGCTCAGCATGAGTTTCTAATTGGAAAATAAAGCGTATTAAATAAACTTTGCAAGAAGTTAGTTGGTTATTGTTGTTGTTGCTGTATAATACTTTTCGTTCATATTTGGAGCAAACGTTGCCGAAATAATTAATTCAATTTGATTTTAATAACTTGTGCAAAGAAACCATCGAATTGAGCGTGAGCTTCTTTTTCCTCCTCTGGCTCTGCTTCTGCCTTTGCTTTTTGTTGTTACTGTTGTTGTTGTCATAACAAATTTAAAAGCTATCCAGTCGGCAGCAACAACAACAACAACAACAACAATATTTTCACACTCTCACTCTTCTTTAATGAACGGACGAACATACTATGTATAATGATTGGTTGCCTCTTGGCTCTTCAGTCTACTTTGCCTGTCCCATACCGTGCCGTCCTTTACTTGCCCTTCATTTCACTTCACCACTGTTCAGTGCAGTTCAGTTGAGCTCAGTACAACAATACGTGGGCATCGAAATAAGTAGCTTCATTAAAAATCATTAAAAAGCAAACTCACAGTCAGACATAAATTTCAACTTATTTCGCAAAAGTTTTTCTCACGCACAAAAATTTTCCCCTTGATACATTTCATTTGCTTTTATATTAATTTTGTTGTACTTTTTTTTTCTTTTCATTGCTTTACAACAAAATCAAATTTGTGTGTGTGTTTGTATCTTTGTATATATGTGTGTATCTATGTGCTTGTGCGTCATCTATTTTAAGGTTAAGAAAATCTAATGATTTTTGTTATATTTTTATATGTATTCTTTTTTTGTAAATGTTCTAAATTTTTTTTTTTCTCATGTCCGTATTTTTTACTAAATATGTCTCACATTTTCTATATATACTATATTTTTAGGAAGCGCTCGTTAAGCGTCTTGGTGAAGGTGCACATCCATTTACCTTGTCTTTGACATCACAGGCGCCGCCCAGTGTGCAATTAGTGCCCGCAAAGCGTTACTATGGTGCACCGATTGGCACAAGTTACGATGTTCGTTGCTTTATTGGTAAGTATATAAGTATTTAGTATGTTGTTGTTGTTGTTGTTGTTATTGCATTGCAATTGCCATGCCATGCCACTAACGATCTCATTATAACTAATTAATAGTCATCGATGCGCTTGAAATTTGCTTAGAACATTTCATTTTGTGTTGCATTCCAATTTGTCCAAGCATTTCATTAATTTGTTGTTGTCGTTGCATACAATAATTAACTTAAATTTTAAGAGCTTACTAATTGCAATATTTATAAATAAATGGGCGTATTTTAAGCTACAAAGTTGTTACACTAATTGGTGTAAATTTAGTAAAGAAAAATTACACAAAAAAATCATATGACATGATATAAGCCTTATGCTGATATACCATAACAAGCCCGCTGATCAAATCATACAAAAACCATGCGTTAATATAGAATTCTAAGCAGTCAACACCTAAAAGTAGGCTAAACATAATTTATATAGCATACTTTCAAGCAGTTCATGCGTAAAAACATAATTTAAAGCATTTGCTAGCTAAAAGGAGACTAAACATAATTTATATAGCATACTTTCAAGCAGATCAATTTCATTAAAGCGCAAATATGAAATTAAATTGCTCAAAAGCGAAACATATCTATCAAAATTTTAGCCATAACGCAACTTGTTAACACTTTGGCTGTCAATTGTCACTGTGACGTCCAATAAATTTTGATTGATTTGTATTTTCGATTTAGTTTGGGGACAGAATTTAATTCAAGGCATTCGACTAACGACTATTGACTGAGCAAAAAAACAAAAAAAAAGGAAAAGGACAATTCAAAAATAAATCAATAATATTTATGGCGCAAAACAAACTGTTTTAGTTTATGTATATATATTTATATATGTATTTATTTACGACATTGGTAACGACATTTGCTTTCGCGACATACTCAGTTCGCTTTGGCAACAAATACATTACAATATTTTACCTTGGCTGGATTCTTGTCGGTCGCGTTGGTTTGTTGGTTTGTTTGTTTTTCACGTCTTAACAACAAGTGAGTTTTTCCTGTTTTACGCATGAAAGGGAAACGGAAACGGATATTCAATATCCTGTTTAATAAAAATTTCATGTTATTTTTATGCTTGACAGCCTACAACGTGACCAAAGTCATGCCCGTGTACACTTTGCGTTAAAAAGCCAACACGATTTCATTCTCAACTCTTGTTCGGCCCAACCAAAAAAAAAATTAGAAAATAGTACAACACCACGCCCAAAACCTTACACATTCAATCACTTATACGTCCTGTCTTCTCTCTGCCTATAGCTTTCTCTTTCGATCTGCTGTATGCTCACGCAGTGTTGTTTGCTTTGCATATATATTAGATTATGGCTCATGCTTGAACATGTTCTGTCTGCACGACCACGACCACGTCAATGTCGTTCGTCATTTTGTATTTGTATCTTTATCTATAGTATAGTATACTATACATATATACCTTGAAATTTATCTATCAAACGTTTGCATTGAAATCTTTTACTCGACCAAATTTATTTTTATTTTTTTTTTTGTTTGTATTTTTCATCATTGAGCCTTCTTCTTGGAAATTGTTAAATCAACAATTTGATTTCGAAGCCTTAATACATATGTATCTCTCTGTATACCTTGGCTAACGGCCGTACTCGTTGTTGGCCTTTTGCAATTCTCACTGGCAATGTCAATGTTCTTGCCTCTCATTTATTTTCATATCTACTTTTGTTGCCACTCATATTTCATATTGGCCAAATGGCATACAACGTTGAGCCAAAACAAATGCCCAAAAAATGTTCACCTTATATATCTGTCTGTCTGTGTATATGTGTGTGTCTTAATGCTATTGAATTTGACGCTTATATCTCTCTTTCTGTGTTCGTTCTTCCGCCTCATCAATGTCTGTTTCGCACAGTGTTGATAAAATGGATTACCTAAAGCTGAAATTAATAAAGGTTTTCAACATTTAACTTTACTTACTCAAGTCATTTACTGAAATAAACTGAGCTGAATTGACTTAATTTACTTCGCAACGCTCTGCTTCGATTGCTCGTTTGCCCTCAGGTGGGCATTTTGTTTGAGTGTGTCTCTTTGGCATTGAAAGGACATACAAACATGTGAAATCGTATTTTTCTTTTTTTCCGTTTTACACGCATTAGCTTTCTTACTTATATATGTTTTTCCCCCCTTTGGCAAGGTCTTTTCCAACACTGCAGACATGATATAAGTAATTGAAATGCATACATGTATTTGTATGCTTGTATGAATGTATGAGTAAAGTTGTTGAGATACTTGTGTGGCTTACAGCAGTTTAGACTGCTTGAAATCTTCTTTGCAGAAAGTAAATAGAATACAAAAAGCAAATAGTTTATTTCGTTAAACATTTTTCAACACTGTGCTGTGTTTATGATCTCTACTTTTTTTTTGTACGATTTTTGTTTTTTGCCAAATCATGAAGCCTCTCCTGATTGTTGAACACTTTAATTTTAGTTAGTAAAAAACTTAAACCCCAAACAGTTCTGTACAAAATTTCGGTTAACGGCATTTTAAAGCAACACATACATGGCCACAAGCCCGATAAATAAAATTTCGATTGAATTTCGATTTGATTCACTTTGATTTAATTTGCACACTTTATGTTCAATGACTTGTTAAGTGATGAGTCCAAAAGGCAACAAAAATATATAGCCATATTATGTTCATATATTTCTAACAACTTGATAACATCATTATTCATTAGCATTAAGCATTGCTGCCTTTTAGGCTTGTGGCCATGTTAATGGCATTCTTTTTTTTCAAATATATTTTTTTGTCGATTTTTCTTGTCTTTTGCGGTTGCTAAGCGTTTAATTTAATGATTTCTTGGCAAATGCTTTTCAACGTTGTCATTTTATTGTATGTGTGCGTGTATGCGTGTGGGTGCGTGTGTGTTGACCGAACAATTCAATTACTTTGTAGGATCATTTAACGCTTTACAAATGCTTCAAATGTTAGATAAACAGACAGTAAGACACACACACACACACACAAGAATTTGCGCTTTTTAAGTCGTTTGGTGGTGTGAGTGAGAAGGTCAAACAATAAAAGGCAAAAAAAAAAACCTTTTGATTTCGATGCTAGGCAAATACACACTCACACAGCGACACATAGAAATTGTTGCCAGTCAAGTTGAGTGAAGTTAAGCTATCGCAATGCTTCAATGAATGCTGAGTCAGGGACCGAACATCAGACACAGCTTAGCGCAGCTATTGTCGCTTCGACTCGCCGCGTCTCGCCTGACACTGTAACTGCTTGAATGTCTCAAACGATTCGTGTGCCATTGTCGACCGTGCTTGAGCTTGAGCTTGAGCCTGTGACTGTCAACTGGCAAATGGCAAATGGCTTTCGTCGCATTATTTTGTATAAAATGCCAATGCACAAGCTCTATTATGACCAACCAACCGACCGACTAACGGACTCTTTTTCTCGCGCACATTCACTCAGTCAGTCAGTCAGTCCGTTCGTCAGTCAGTCAGCTTGCCTGTCTGTCTGCCATTCAATAAATGAGTGTGCGTGCGTCAACGTAAAATTTGAATTGCTTACAATGTTGACCTTTTCGCCTTTCTCTCTTATATACCCTAGACTATTTGACTTATTTTTTTTGTTTTTTACTGTATCTGTGAGTGTGTGTGTGTGTGCTAAGTGGCCGTCGCTTTAATTATCTGATGCTGCTTGATAAGTGCGACTTGCTATTTTATTAGTTTTTTGCCAACGAAAGCATTTCTTAAAAGTATTTTTTATTTTATTTTTTTTTTTTTGTCTTTATTCCAGTGGACAAGACCGATGAGAAATTTCATCGTCGCGCCTCTGTTAAGATGGGCGTACGTGTTATCTATCGCACTGATGTCTTTCAACAGAATTATATGCCAGAGAATTTTGCCGCATTGCTCAATAATCAAGCACAATCACCGCCAGGTGGCGCTGGCAATGCCAATGCACAGCCCGCAAATGCTGGCGCTCCTGGCGGCTCTGGTGGACAAACTGCTGATGGACCATCGACATCATCGAATGCAGCACATCATAACAATGAACCACAGCCGAGCACAAGTAGCGCCAGTGGCAGCGCCAGCGCCAGCGGCAGCGGCCATAGCAAGAGCAGCTCACGTAAATCGGAACGTGGTGATTCATTCCCAAAATTACGTCTGTCACCGAAATCGTTTCGGTTCAGTGGACGTTTTGGTCGCAGCAAAAGTGAAATTGAAAAATGTCCGACCGATCCGTTTCACAATTATAGCAAATCATTTCAAGAGGTAAGCGCTTAAAAGTATGCTACACATAAACAATTTTTGATTTTTATTGTTTTTAAATGCATTTATTTATATATATTTTTTTTTTCTTATATTTTTACAGCCCTATGATGGTCATGCAATGCCCAATGGCAGCAGCGGCAACAACAACATTATTGCCGCTGGCAGCGGCGTTAGTGGCGGTAGCGGTCCGAATATTACAGGCGGTCCAATGCCCGGCTGTAGTCTTAGCTCGTGTGCCGGTCCGCAGGCTGTCGTCGATAAACCGTTTCTATTGCAAGACGGACGCGTTAATTTGCGCGCCAGCTTGGACAAGGCATGGTATACACACGGCGAGGATGTCAATGTTACAGTGCATGTACGCAATGATAGTCGCAAGACGGTGCGCAAAGTACGGGTAAGTCAGTCGGTCAGCTACAGTCGCTGCCATAATAGACAGTACAGCAAGATTATTATTAAATTTGGCATCTATAAGCGTTTCTTAATATATGTAACTCTTATGTTACAATGCGCTGCCCCAACACATACGGCAGTCTAGTACTTACTCGTCTGCATAAGTCATGTTGTACGCTTGTTAGTGAGCGTTTTTATTCAACAATAATTACAGCTAACGAGCTACTGCTATAATCATGTTCTTATAATCACGTTTAGAAAGCGATACATTTTTTAAAAAAAAAAAAAAAAAAACCCATTGATGAGCTGCAAAATCAAACGTCATTATAAACATTAATGCAAACAGCCTTGAAGCCAAAATGCATACATTTTTCAACGCGTTTTTCGTATCAAATAACAACACACAAAAAAAAAAACAAGAGAAAAACAAAAAAAAACTTCTTGGCATTAATTAAATTTTATGCTATAATATGCATTTCAAGTTCACTTTCGCTCAGCGCTTGTTGCACACGTCAGCTTTTCTTTTACTTTCCTTTTTGTGTGTTTTTTTTTTTTTTTGTGAAAATTTTTTTCTCGCTTTTTTTGCGTTGTTATTTTAAAGAAAACGTTGTTACACAAAGTTCTAATGAACAGACAGACACAAACATACATAAAAGCGTGCGGTATTCTGTGTGTAATATGGTTGTTGTTGTTGTTGCATATTTTTTCAGTGCTGTTTTTCACGTCGCTCTTCAAACTTATTTGTTTTTCATGTTTTCTGCACTTGAACATATTTAGAAAAAGTTTTTATTTTTGTTATTTTTTTTGGCGGGAATTTTGTGTTTTTGCCAGCAGCCTTCAAGTATGCAATGCTAATTGAAATTTTTTAAAGATTTTTTTTCTGTCTGTCTGTGACAAACTAAGCACATGTTTGCTTTCATTTTATTATTCTTTTTTTTTTGTTTTGAATTTTTTCCTGTTTAAAGTTTTTAGGCAAATAAAAAAGTTTTTCTGTTTGTTGAAAGTGTAGCATTTTTTTGTTGCTTCAGATTAACATTTTTAAAATATTTTGAGCCAAAAAAAGCTTAAAAACCTCAACAGAACTCAACTCGTTGTTGCTTTTTGACGGTTTAAGGTGATTGCTTTCTATTGCATACTCACAGGCCTCGTACAAACAGAAAACTTTCGTATAACAACAAAACAAATGCTCAGTTTAAACACTGCAGAGGTCACACTGGAGACTTTTTTGTGTTTTTGTTTTATTTTTAATAAAGTGCTGCCAAAAAGTATGCTTTAGAATTTTATTTCTTGGTTTTTTTTCGACTCTTCCCAAAAAAAAGGGTACAATGCACACAAAGAGCACTGTTGGGAATTCACAAAATAAAAGTTTACCTTGTCAACGATACGTGGCAAGTGCAGTTCACAAACGTTACAAAACCATAGCATATTTTTAGGCCTTTCTTGAATTACAAGTATTTTTGTTTTAATTGTACTTGAACTTGTAGTAATTTCATATGTTTGTTGCTCTCTCAAAGTATTGTTCAAAGCACTTGAGTCAACACAAATGATTTGACTTACAATTAAACAGAGACTGTAATACTAAAGTGAATGAATGCACAAATTGACAGTAATTTTGTATGCTCTTTGATAAAGCAAAGAGTTTTACTGTAACTTTATTGCATAAAAAACAAGTGCAGAAAATTTTTTACCAAACTTCATACAGAGAACGAAAGGAAAGATACAAAAAAACAACTCAAACTTTCGTTTACTATTATTGACATTCTTGTTGCTTACATTGGTCTGTTGCAAGTTTTCTTCACTCTTTTGCACACTTGACCCACTCTTTATTTGTTGATTGAGGTGGATATACATGCACACACAGAGCCACACACACACACATAGACGCATAAGCACTCGTGCAACAACATGGATTGTTGAAATTTTAAACGCTGCTAAGTCACATGCAATGCGTTTTCCAACACTGACATGTTCACTCGTCTGCCTGCTCTTACACACACACACACACACGCTGTCCTTGCTGTCCTTGCTATATCATGGTAGGGCTTAATGTAAAAAAAGTTAACACAACGGCCAATTAAAGTGGATTCACATTCTTTTTCTTTCCTCATAACCATGCCAAAGGTAAATGTTAAGAGTAAAAAAATTTAAAAAAGGAAGAGAAGTTAAATGTTTACGCACTTTTTTTTTGTTTGTTTGATTGCAAATTCTTGTTGTCTGTCAACTTTAATGTGACAAAAAACTTTATTTGGGTATTTAACCCTTCTATAGATCTATAGATTAGAATACTTTATATATTTTTTGCTTACGATATTATACAAGCCATATATCACACATTAACTTATATAACTCTTCGATCAATAGTATAAGCTTTATTAGCACTTACAAATAACTTTAAACAAAGCCAAAGTGCCAGTGGGGCACATTGGCGGTCAGTGAGGTATGCAAATATTAATAAAGAGAAATAATAATGATGATGCAACGATGAGAACGTGTTGCCCTCTGGCAAATATAACTTTGTATGTAAATAACAAATTTAATAATGTACATATTATTTAAAACTTTGTCTTTTTTTTTTTGTTATATAAAACAAAAAACAAAAAAAATTAACATGTTTAAACACCATAAAATACAAACAGATGAAAGTATTTACACATTTATTTATATATTCATTTGCTTTCATTAAATAAGGTAAAAGAAATTTCATAAACGAATGAAACTCATTCATTTTAACAATAATGATATAAATCTTGTGTGCAATTGAATACAATTAAAATATTACATGCAGGCAACTGTTATGCTTTTGTATCTTTGTGACTGTGCGAGTATATCGCTGCTTAAAATAATAAATTACATGCTACAGTCGTTATATGCTTTTGTAATGCATCTATTACGTTCGTAAGAACTGCAGCTGTCAAAGAAAACACAAAAGACAATATGTGTAAGAGAAAATGCCCTGAGTGGACAGTAGCACATACACATGATTGCATAATTGAGCACATCAACAACATGTAATTCTGTAAAGCAGATGACCACTGTATTAAAAAATAATAAATATAATCATTTACTAAAAGAAAGACTTCAGATACATAATTGAGACGTGCTCAAATTAATCAGTTATCAAAATCATCTCGAACTTCATTATTTTCATTACTTTTATATCATTTTTATTACTAACTATTATTATTTTTTAATTTATTTATTATTTTCGTTTTGTTTTATTATAGCTTGATTTATAGCTTGTTACAGCAGACCTCCGCTCTGCCAGAAACAAACACTGAAAAAAAAATCTATCGTCCCAATTTTGAGTTATCGACAGTTGAATTCTCGAATCATAAAAACAGATCTTTAAATTAATTTTAAATTTTATTTAAAAATAATGTGCAACAATTTGACATTATTTTTTATAATGAAATGCAATTTTAAAAAAAACTTCAAAAACAAAAAAGGAATCTTTCAAGCATTAATTTTTTAAACAATACAAAAAGTATGCTTTATTTTTTTATTTATTTATATTTTGCATAGGAATAGCAAAATAAGTGTCTTATATAGAGTATAACTTTCAATGCAACATTTTCAAATAACAATTCTCAAAGTCACATACATATATTGCATAACTGTAAATTGAAGTTTACTTTTATGAACAAAAATTGGCATATTTCCCTTTGCATGTACCTCAATATGTGCTAGAGTGCTGTGTGCATGAAGCGTAAACTTATTAAGAATTTACTTTATGCAAAATAAATTCTTCGAATCCAACATCGAAATGAGCAATATTTTGAAACATGTGCAAAAGAAAAGAATATGCGTTGACGATGGCGATGGCGACAAATATACATTTGATCATTGTTGGTTGTTCGTAAATGAAAATTCTTATAAGCAAGAACTTGTGCTCAACGCTTGCTTCGCTTTCATTTAGCTCAGGGTGGCCATGATGAATACGCTTGCATGCATCTGCGCTTAAAGCAATTGCAACGTCGTTGATGTCGGCATCAGCACCATCATCATCATTGCTTTACGATATGATTTCAAAGCAACTGAGCATATTGTCTTACTTACCTTATATTTTTTACTTTTTTTCGACGTTTTTTTTTATTTTTTCATTTTATTATGTATACAAGGCCATGACATGCGTGCACACCCACTGTATGATGGAGCTACTCAAAGTGTGTAATAAAAATGCCAAGTGGGTGAAACGCATACGGACACATTTTGTAAAATAAACAACATTTTCAGTTCAACAAGCAACAAAATTGCTTCAAAGGCAGTCAACTAAACTTAAATCGCCTCAACTCAACTCAACTCCACTCGAACTCGACTTACTTCAATATTGATGTGTTGCCAACGTCGTCTAACTGAATTTGCTTTGTATCTCGATGCTTTTTAAACAACATTTACATATGTATATGCATGTATCTGTGTGCATAATGGTTGTTGTAGGCCATGTTTGTGACAACAAAGACAATGTCGACACCAAGATGACAACATTGTACGAAATCGAATACACTTCAAGCTTACACACACAAACATCTATCAGATACGTAACCACAATGGCAAACCACAAGCGATAATAAGCTAATGTTTGCAAAATAGACGTGGAATTGCATTTTAAGTCGTTTTTGGTTTTTCTATTTCATTTACTCTTTGGGGGATTTACGGTTTTGTGTAAACGAGATATCATCAAATGCTTCATGTACTCGTATTGATTCTTGTAAGATACATATCCATATATTTTTTAAAGACTTTATATTTCTGAAAAAGGAGATACTCTTCAAACTTGAGTTTTAAAACTGCTCACTGTATTATTTTAAAATATTTTCTTGTGATCCTCAAAAGGCGTCTTATAAAATAAAAAAAAAATGAAAAATGACAAAAAAATAAAGTATTGAAGTACAAAAAAATATTTCTGCATAACTTTTGACCGCAAAAAAAAAACAATTATTAATTATTACAGCATGCTTGGCAGATTCCTTGCATCATCACCAAAAAGGCAAACCAAGAAAGAGAAAAAAAAAACAAAAATAAAATAAAGTTTTTGTTAGCAAAAAAATATCTAAAATATTTCGTTGCCGTACAGCAATGCACAAACGTAGAAGAAGAAAAATGAAGAAAAACACAACTTCGCGCAAGTTAAGGTTAATCAACGATAGCTAACAATTCCTTTTTGTCTAACATTTTCTTTTTGTCTGTTTTGAATTTTTTATTTTATATTATTTTTCTTCATGTTTTATGTTTTTTTTGCACTGCCAAATGCCAACAGTAATAGTAACAAGCCATTTTTTAATTAAAGCACATAAAAGTATGCCATAAAAAAAAGTAAGGTTACGTTTGTTGCTCGCAAGCAACTGACGAATGACGTTGAACGCGAAAGCAAAAGCAAAAGCGAACGGAACGGAAGTCGACCATGTTTAATTATGTTGGCCAAAGTGGTCGTTAAATTTATGTATCTCTACAACTTTGTAGCTTGTTTGTATGCTTAGCTATGTGCGAGAACATAGATACATAAGTTTTACTTTGTATGTTTGGAACGTTTGCAGCAAAAGTTTGCATGTTTAATTATTAAAACAAATTTATCATTTTTGTTTTTAATTTTTGTTTATGTTGTTCGTGCACACATACATACATACATACTTATGCGTAAGCATGTGAGTGTGTTCGTGTGTGGTCTGTCAACACACTCTATGCTTTGTAGCATACTTTTATGCAGGCAGTCAGCAATGTTAATGTTTGTGTGTGTATTATATGTGCGGTTTTCACATGACATGCCATGAGATTCTTGCGGTTTAAAGATCGCGTTCATCATCGGTTTTGTTGAGCAACATACGAAAAAAAAACAACAACAACAAGACATTAATATTGGCAACCCGGTCGCCAAGCGACCAAAAACTGAGCTGTTGCCACTTATTTTTATTGCTTTGCCCTTTTTTAAACTTTTTAATTTATATTCTTTTGGTTATACTCTATTTTTTTTTCGTCCCCACAGATTTAAAGCCGTATGCTTTTTTTTTTTAAGCGGCCTTGGCCTTCAACTCAGCATGTCGTGTCAGCTTATTTCACTGTGTGTGCACGCTGAAAAGTATGCTGCAAAAAACAGTTGACAACGCAAATGTCCAACTTTGCACAGTAGCACAAACTGGAGGCGTTCAATTTTCTTTCTTTCTTTGCTCATAAAAATTTACGATTATCGTTGATGAACAAGCCGAGCGTTCTATTAATACACACACACACACACAGCTCACACAAAAAGTATATAAGCGAACGCATAAATGAATGAATATATAAATCGCAATGTATCAAATCGAATCGTTGGCGCATAATTAGCTGATTTCGTTTATCGCAATGATTTTATTAGCTGTCGAAAAGTAGGCTATAAATTATATAACAAATAAACATTCATAGCTAAAGTTTTGCGCCCAACATTGTTCTATAACTTTTTGCTCAATTTTGCCCACTTCTTACACTTCAATCTCCCCTCATCGACATTTGTACTGCTGCTGACATTTGTGCTCACTTTTACTGTCATGCGACCAGGCCAAGCCAGACCATTTCGGCCAGCCGCAATCATTCATGGTCTTAAATTATTATGGCTTTTTCGTGTTTGTGTGCATTTCGTTTTTTATTTGTCATTACTTTTTTTTGTATCGTACGTGCTGAGGCGAATTTTAAAGACACCTGCAACTCTAAAACACACGCAGCTTACTAAACGCAAGCCAAAAAGGGTTGCATACTTTTTAGCTGTCTTATATTAAATCATGTGCCGTTAATGAAAATTAATTATTGTGTAAAGTTTAAAGTTGAAAAATATTTCATTTCGTTGGTTCGTTTTAACTGTCATAAATCATAAATAAAATGAGCGCATAATGGCAATCAAAGCCGAGAAAACGCTGCGCCGCACAGTAGGCTATGAAATTTTACAATATGCTTGCGTACAAATACCATAGAAGTTTATACGTTTTGATGTTTATAGTCATAGGCTAAGTTGACTTGTCTTGACTTGAGAATTTATTGTAGGTTGAGTGAGTCGTTTATGAATTGAAAATCTTTTGTAAATGAGTGAAAATAAATTCAGATTCAAATCAAAACAAGTTAAGCCTAAATTTGAGTGTAAAATACATAATGTATGAGTTGAGACCCAACTGAAAAAATGCAATAGATCGTTTTTCTAACGACAGAAAAAATAATGTTAATAATTAATACAAAAATATTAGAGATTTCTTTGCTTTTTTTTTTCTAACAATAAACCAAAGGTTTTCAAAACTTCAAACGACTTTATATGCGAAATTCAGCAGAAAAATGAAAATTAAAAAAAAAAAAACAAAAAATAAACATATATTAATACTGTTTAACAATGAAGGGAAAAATGCGATGACTTTTGATTTTTTTAAGGTACTTCTGCTACAGTAGGCATTTTTGTAATATGTAAGCTGTTTTTTTATTTATGTAGTGTGTATGTGTGGGCGTATGCACATGTGTTTGTGTTAGAGTGCTTTTGCTGCCCGCTAGAGGGCAAAGAGCAACATTTGATGACAAATCAAAAAAGCGAAAGAAAAGCAACGCAGGCATAAAACTCCCACACACACCTACATACATTAACATATATCTATACATATATAGAAACACACCGAAATGCATATTTAATCGACTCGTTAAGTGTGACAGCATACAACATCAGTTCTAAAATGGACAGCATACTTTTTGGCAATAAAACTCAAATCAAATTTTTTCCGTCTCAGCAAACAACGACAACAACAACAACAACAACAATTTGTTGTTTAAAAGATGAGCCACGCATAAAATATCAAAGACAAATGGAAATGTTATGTAAAATAAATGTACAATTTTCTATGACGTCTACTAGCGCCGCAACGTAGGCAACATTAGCACAAGCTCAACATATTTTCATGTTGATCATAATGACGTTTATGATAATAATGACAATGACTGATATTTATACCTTAATCAATTAATAACGCACTAACGAATGTTGTTGGATTTTTCGTATTTTTTTTTGTTTGCCATATTTTTTCCTCGCTTCTTTTGGTACATGCAAAAAAGTGTGCTGCGTGATTTCAGTCTTATTTTATATATATATTTTTTTATAGTTTTTTATTCATGTGAAAATATAAAATGCTCGGAAATTTGATTTTCCAATTTTTTCCTTTTTTAATTTTTGTGCATTTACAAAATGCAAACAACAATTATTGAGAAAAAAAAAAACAAAATATAATACAAAAAATATAAAATTTCCAGAAAAATAATAATAAACCAAAAAGTATGGTACAAATAATTAAAATCTATGAAATACTCCAATTGAAGTAACGATAATAAAGTTGGTTTTAAATTGTGTAAAATTCGAAGAAAATTCAACTTATTTTTAAAAGATATTCATGTCGCACGCTTTCGAACTTGTAAGTTCAACAACGACACGCGCCAAGCACCCAAAAGCATGCTACAAGTTGAGTACGCACGAAAATCAATAACGAAACTTCAAAATTAATATTCAACATTACCAAAAAAAAAAAAAACAACAAAAATATTGATTTCTCAAGTGATTCAAGTTATAAAGTCAATGAAGCAAACCGAAATGAGAAACGTTAAGTGAGTTGCATGTCAAATTCATGGTGCCTTTCATGCTTTCAGAAATCAAATGAAATAAAACGTAACCATTCAAAATGAAACGAATCGAATCGAATGGAAACAAATCAACCAATGTTAACATATATACTTATGTATGTATATTTGTATGTCTCGGCATATATAAAAGGCTCAAAATAGTGGCAATAATCAATGTTGGCAATGTATGTAGCTATATTTTGTTTCTGAATGTGACGTTGAGCAATACTCGAATTTGCACCAAGTTGATTTGCTCGTTATCGACAATTTTGCGTCGGGCATTGTCGCGTTGTGCAATGAAAACGTCATGCCAATTACAAAACGAGTCTGCATGTCGTTTTCCGCTCGACATTTGTCTCAGCCGGAAATCAAAACGGAAAACAGAAAATACAAAAAAGTATTGTATGCTTTGCGGCGCAAGTTACGTGTCACATAAGGCGCAATGTCAACATTGAGAGACATGAAATAATTACGCACTTATTGTCAGTCAAAATGCCGCCTGCTACATTTTCTCGTGGCTTTTTTTTTTTGTGTATTTTTAAGTCAGATTTTACGGCTTTCGATTTTTTTTTTATCTTTGTTTTTCGTTTTATGAGGCAATAAAGTATTGAGTTAGTTGATCTGCTCAATGAGACTGTCAAATGAGTACCGCTCTCTCAGACTTGCTTGCCTTATCAGACTTCTGTTATTTATCACTTTATGAATGCCCACCAACATTTCTCTATCTCATTGCTACTATGAGTTACCGTCTTCCTAACTGGCTGTTCATCACTCTCTGTCGAATTTCTTTCTAGCTCTAAGCGTTCTACTTTTCACTCGACGACTTCTTTTTTAAATATTCCTCTGTTTAGTATTGATATTTGTAGGGATTTAAATTTTCGTTACAAGCGAAATACATTTTTTTTTTTTTTTGTGTTTTTATTTGATTTTTTGTCTGCCATCTTTTTATTGTCACACATAAAATTTGTGGCAACATTTACGTGTGGATTTTGGCAAAGATTTTCTCTTCTTGTATTCATGTGTGTCTGTGAGTGTGTGTGTGTGCATTTAAAAGCACATTCCACATTCATATAAATAAGCAATGATAACAACTGAGGCTGTTTTAAATAACAAGCACAAAAAAACGCCTGTAACCGAAAGAATTTGGTTTACCAAAATCATGCAACTGATTTTCACTTTCAGTGAAAGAAACCATAAATTCTCAAATCTGTAAGCACAAAACAAAATTTAATTTTAGTTATTAAAATTAATTTTGCTGCTGTTAAATTGTACGCTTTAAAGAGCAAGCAGCTTAAAAGTATGCCACACTTTATTAAACGCTTAATTTAACATAAAGGAAGTATACAAATAATTTTTTGTTTAATTTCTTAACATTAATTATAATTATTATTATTAATGCAGTAAATAATACTTTTGTGGTATAAAATTACAAAAAAACCAAAAATTTAAGAAATCTTTAAAAAAAAAAAATTTCGTACACAATAATTCAAAATGTCTTGATGCAAGCTAAGAAATGTAATACAACATAAATCCACAAAGATTTTCAACAAAAATTACAGATGCGCCTAGCGCTTATGCTATAGAAAATGACGGCAGAGGCTCATGTAAGCGTTGACATTGAGGTTGAGTCTTAGGCTCAGGCAAAGGCAAAAGCAATGGCAACATATTAAACGACAGCACGATGAACGGCAAAAGCGTGAGCACAGACATGTGCACAGACATTTAGAAACAGGTCATAAAAAAAGCTAATAACATTTATTAATATTTCATTATGGCGGCGTGGCATTGTACGCTGGGGGGGGTAAAAAAAGGCAAATGAAATGTCTTGAAGGGTATGACAAGTAATGGCATCGAATGGAATGGCACGGCTTGGAAGGTAAAGTAAAGTAAAGGAATGGAATTATGAGGTTAGAATGGGCAAGCAATGAAAGTTAAGAAAAGGAACAAAATGAAAAGAAAAGTTCAGGAAGGAAAACAAGTAAAGATACATACATAGTACTGACAAGGCTGAAGAGCAGTAACAAGACAAATTCAAGTTAGACAACAGGAGCGTTTTATGTACTTAAAGCGCCTAATATTTCTTTGGTATTTGAAATGAAAAAAACTTCACTAAAGAAGAAAACCTGCTGAGTTCTTTGACATTCATTGGATCAATGATTTTTTTTTTACACCTTAACCCATTAGAGGACGTCCATAAATTACTTGAGGTTTTTTTTCTCGAAATTTAGAGATTTTGACGAACCCCTCTCTCTCTGTATCTGACATGAGATTACGCTTCAATTTTTGAAAAAAAAAATTTGTAAATTAATGGTCTAAAAAGTTCCCATGAGATGTCCGATGAATCTCCTCACCCTAGGTGAGATTTGGTGAGATTTCGCTGAACCTCCTCACCACTAATTTTATTTCATGTAATTTATGGATGTTCCCTTACAAGATTATTATATTCCTGAATAGTATGCAGAGGTCAAACGCACTTGTTGTACTTCTTACGAACCTGTTCGTCACTCATATGAGTAATACGCCCCAATCGAGGCGTAATTGAGTGCATTACAAGAGCACACAAACAAATAAAAATGGAAAAAAATACAAAAAAAAAAAAAATAAGGTGTGTGAAAAAATAAAGAAAGTCAATGTGGGCGGAGGACTTGACTTAACTTGGCCTGACTTTGGTTAAACTAAAGCCAAACCGCAATAACAAGCCAACGCTTAGGCTGACAGCAAACCTAATCAGAGACTGAGACCAAAGAGCAGTGTGAGTCTGAGGCTGTGACGAAGCCAAAGTTTCTGGGGGGGTTGGGGGGTGAATGAATGAGTAAAACAACAAAACTGAGGCAATAAAATAATGTTGGCATAATTTGCGGTCGTCGTCGGCGTTGTCGGCAAATATGTGCAAGTGTGTGTGTGCTTAGTTTATTTATATGTATTCAGTTTGCAATGTTTTTTTACTGCTGCTGCTGCTTCTTCATATTTTTTTATTGTACTTGCTACACTTTCGTTGGATTTGGTTTGATTTCGTTTGGTTTACTAAACATTTTCTCCTCTTTTTTCGGTTTTTTTTTTTTTGTGTTTCCGAATTCAATGTTTCGGAAATTCTAGCTTTCACTTTTATTATTGCTGCCAAAAAGTAGGCAATACAAAACATAACAGCACGTTTCTATAGGTATATGGCTATGTGTTTATGTGTATGTGTGTGTGTGTATGTGTATGTGTGTGTGGGTGCGTAAAGGGACAAATATCAACATTAATTTCAGGCATTATAGCTACTTGATTTTGTCGATGACGTTGAGAACGACAAGGGCAAGGACATTGTACGCATTGCCGATGCCAATGACATACGAAAAAAGGGCAGGAGAAGAAGTGGGAGTAGAAAAACATGAAGCAATCACATTAAATGAATGTTTCATGTAGTGTGTGGGCGTGTCTGGGCGCACACTCGATTGTATTTGCTTTACTTATGAAAGCCTTTAATGCTCTTATTCACTCACTCACTCACTCACTCACTCAATCAACCAATCCCTCTCTTCACAGGTCTGCGCTATACAACACGTCGATGTTTGCATGTTTAACAACGGTAAATTCAAGAATGTCGTCGCCGATTCGGATACCGCTTCGCCTGCTGATCGCACAGTGCCGCCGGGCAGCACGCTACATACAATAATCGCATTGCGTCCACAACGTGGCCCCACCAAGAATTGGATTGCGCTCGAGGATACATTGCAACGCAGCACCGAACCAGAGGAAATAACCGGCGTCATTGCTGCCTCTGCTATACGCTCACCGAATCTTGCATTGCAAATTGGCTTACAGTGCTCAAGTCCAGCTGTTGGTATACCGCATGCCGGCAGCGGTGGCACAGCCGCCAGTGGCAGTCAGCAGCAACAGAATGCGAGTGGCAACAGTAGCGGCTCAGGCGGCAGTGCTCATGCACATGGCGATGATCGTAATGTGTTTGCCATTTATGTATCGTACTATGTTAAAGTGAAGCTAACATTGAGCAGCATGGGCGGCGAGGTGTCGTTAAAGTTGCCGTTTGTCTTAGTGCACATCGATGACGGCACCAGCGGCCTCGGTTCACAGACCTTGGGTGAGGTGCGCCTGGAGCGTTTGGCATTGCATGATGTGCCCGCCAATCGTAAAAATGGCAGCAAGACGGCACGCGCCCATAATCCCGATGGACCGAGCACCAGCAAGGCCGCAGCCGCTGCCGCAGCGGCCGCCGCCGCAGGCACAACTGGCGCCGCCACAGCAACGAATGGCTTAAATCATGCGCTGCTCGATCGCATTGAGTCGGTCGATGATGTTGAGTTCAATATACGTGTGCCGATACCGGCAAATGGTACGGGCGCGGTTGCACGTAATGGCTCGAACAAGCGTCGTTTGTTGCGTAGCGAGACAATTGCCAAAGATTTGGATGAGGCCGAAGAGGAAGTGGTCGAAGTTGTGGCCGGCGAGGAGATCATCGATGTGCTTGTTAATGACAATGCCGGTGATGATGATGATGCTGATGCTGCTGCTGCTGATGATGATGATGAGGCTGAGCTAGAGGGCGCTGTCGGTGGTCAAAGTGTTAATTCAACGGACATTGGTGTTGGTGATGGCGATGTCTTTATGGAGAGTGTACATTTCGTGCAAGTTCATACAATTATCGAGCATGAGTACGACAACGTTGGTTATGGTCATGCTCCGATTCCGGCTCCGGCTTCTGCTCAGGCACAAGGCGCTATCAAGAAGAAGAGCAACAACAATAATAACAACAACAACAATGGCAATGAGAATGATAGTGCCAATAATGAAAGACAGAGCCATGGGCAACGTGAGCCAAATGTGTGATTTTGATTTTGGTCGAAGAATGTCTTCGCCAAGAAGAAAAAGCCATAAACATTTGACCGACTAAATAGAACAAAAACCAAAAAAAAATTATGGCAAACAAAAATTACAATTACAATGACAAAAGGTTACAGTTAAAAAAGAAGAAGAAGAAAAAATGAATTAAATGAAATAAATGAAAGTATTAATATTTAAAATGACGTCTGCAAAAAAAAAAAATTATAAATTTTAAATTCCAACGCTCGATAAAGTCCGTAAAATGGCGGCCAATTATTATATACACAAAAAAAGTGCAAATTATGACAAACGATGACAAAAGTACAGGAACAAATTTTAACTTGTCTTATTTAGCAAGTTTCATAACAACAAAATAACAACAAATGTTGAAAAAAAAAAACTCAATACATTTTCATTCAAGCCAAAACTTAACTAAAATTCTCCCACACTGCTCTGAAAAAAACAAAAAAAAAAACACCTTTTAGCAAAGCCATAAACTAAAAGAACTCCTCTATAGTCACATCCATGCAGAAAGTACTTTTTATATTTCGGGATTTTTAAAATTTTCTCGAATTAATCTATTATCTTTTCGCCCGGCTTAGCAAGCTCTCACCATCTCACTCACACACACACTTTCTTAATGATATCTCTTGACAAACATGGTCAATTCAAAATAAGCAAAAAAAAAATATCTATAACAAAAAAAAAAACATCAACTTTCTCTCAAACTTTATTAATAACATGATGTAGCAAATATAAAAAATTCATCCAAGTCAATGAAATAAAATCTTGAAAAAAACAAAAAAATTTCACACACCAAACTAACAACAACAAAAACAAAAACAATTGTTTAAATAAAAAAAAAAAAAAATTAAAGTAAAATATGAAAATATCTGAAAAAAAATTAAAAAAATATTGATGTATGCGGTTTCAAGTCAACTTTGTATTTAATATGCCACCAAAGCACATATCCAAGCGTTTAAACCAACCAACTTGTAATAACATTGACACATGCAAACACACACACACACATACACACAAACAAGAAAACCTAATTAAATTAAATTTAATGTTTTAATTATGAGCATTTAACATAATTACTAAAAATATTTAAATACATATGTGAAGCTCTTCTATTACAAGCCCCTCTGCCCCTCAAATTGTCACTGAATGACTACACAAATAAATAACAAATTATTGACCACAAACAAACACACATAAAAATAAAAACAAAAACAAACAGTGAATTATAATATAAAATTATACAAAAATCGAGTCGAGTTAATCGATGGAAAAAAAAATAAAATACAAAACAATTTTTGACTTTGCATAAAAAAGCAAAATTTTATTATTCACCTACAGTCAGTCAAACAAGTTTACGTACACAACTTGCTTTGGTAAGGAAATGTTTTTACTTTCAAAAAATATAGTACAGTAGAACTTCGATAGTCCAGATAATTATTGGATCGTACAAATTACTGCATTTCATTTTTTTTTTAAATCATACAATGAACTTAAATAACTTAAATTTATATCATTTTTTTTAATTAAAAATTCTTAAATGAATTTTTATTTTTTTTTAATTTTATTATTTTTTTTAATTAGAGCTTTAATTTAAAGGAAGAAACTATACATTGGATAAACCGGATTATATAGTATAAAAGTATAGTATATACTAGGCACTCTCTAAGAACATAAATGCTTCAATATGATTTTTATTTAACAAAGGCGTAAACTTTTTTGACAGACTGTAATGTACTCAAATACATACATATGTATAAATGTCTAACTAACAGTGCAAATAAACAAAAACAAAAAAAAAACCATACAAATATTATAATTAAATAATAGTCATATTAAAAAGTCATTGAATTGAGGTTAGAATTGTTTTTTTTGGAATTTTTTTTTTTTTATTAGCAAAAGCAAAGAGACGTTTGAATTTGAGTGTATTTTAGCGATTGTTTTTGAATGAAGGACTAAAAAAATCATGTATTTTTTAGCTAATTGAGTCATGTATAGCTTATAAGTGTTTAAGATTTGGCCAAAGTTGAATTTGCGCTGAGTTTAAGTTAAGATTTGATTAGAGTATATACTATTATATATATATATATATAATTATATATATATAATAATGCACTAGGTATGAATTGTCTGTATTTAACTGGAATTGAACAGTTCGAAATTGAATTGGTTTTTGGTAACGATTTCAATACAATGACTTGTATTGTAGACGAATCATTGTTGAGATTGCAATGGGTTGAACTTGAATAATGTATTGAGCCTCAATTCAAATGCATTTGTATTTAAGATAAATACATATATACACATAAATATATATACATATACATAAATGGCTTTTTGTGTGTGTTAACGATATAATAATAAAAATATCGATTTACGAATTTAATGGTTATTAGCTCAATGTATATTTTCATTTCAAGCTTTCAAATAATAACTAAAAAACAAAAAATCAATTGAAAAAAATTGAAATAAACTCAAGAAAAAAAATCAAGCTAAGACTTGAACACGAGTTTAGACTATGGTTATATAAAAAAGTGAAGAGAACACAAAAATATTGCTGCACTGCTTACACAAGCGTTTTGAATATTAAACACGCTTAAGTAACATTGCACTGCATGTAACACATGCGGCAATCTAGTATTGACAACCGTGCCATTGCGTTGCGTTTGTTAAGGCCGTATTGCAGTATGTGACTTGTAGCTGAATGTAACATAGCAATATTCAATAGTGAATAAATAGGCTGCAGTCAAGACACGAACCTTAAGTTCATCAAATCGGAAGAGATTTTTTTTTTTTTAATAAAAAAATTAATATTGAAAAAAAACTTATTTGCAAAGCATTTGTGGGTTTCAAGTTTTTTAGCATATTTATTTATATTTTATTTATTGTTATTGTTATTAATTTTTTTTGCAAATTTAACAACCTTGAATTAGTACAATTCAAGTGTTTTAAAAATCATAATAATATACATACATATATATATTTATCAAATAGTATTTAAGCAAATGGCAACACTAACAATTATTAAATAATGCAAAGAACAAAAACAAAATAAAGTATTTCACGGTACCTAAAAAAAAAAAAGAAAAAGAAATGGAAAATAAAATATTTTTGCTTTATATGTTTACATATATATGTGTCTGTTATGGCAAATCGTAGTTGCAGATATACTAAATGACAATTATATGAAATATTACAAAAACAAAAACAAAACCACATGTCAACTTATTCAAAGAGATTATGGAACTAAATGTTATACAAGAAAAAAAAATACATTTATATATACATATGTATGTATATATGTATATATATATATTTGTATGTATATATGTATATTATATATACATAAAGCTATGAAGTAAACTTTTACATATTTATATATGTATGTATATATACATATACATGTACATACCATATACATATTTATATATAAAATATACATATTTATATATATAAATGTTAAGTAAATGTGATGCATTTCTATGAACTAAAAACAAAAACTATTTTTAAGCATTTTTTTGCGCGAAAGCAACTAAAAACGTTATGCAACTGAAAAAACAAAAACAAAAACAAAATTAAACTATTATTGAATTTAGGCGGAGCTGGACTCTTTTTATTACAAAATTCATTCATATTTATTAACATATAAGTATTTATCAATTTTTAAATTTTATTTTTCCATTTTTTTTAATTTTATTTTATGAAAGACTTTCAAAATACAGACAAAATATAAGTTACCGACATTAATGTCCAAACAATGAGCTATAAAAAAATAATAATAAATATTATACAGAAAATTATTTGAAAAAAAAAAACTTATTGAAAAAAAATGAATGAGAAAATATATAAAAAAAATTACAATTTAACTAGCGAGAAGAAAAGGAAAGAAGGCATTGCAAAAGAATTTAGCGGAAAAAAGAAAAAAAAAATTTAAGGATTGTTGAGAAATGAAAAGAAAGAAAAAGATTTATTAAAACCAAAAAAAAAAAAAGTACAGAGCAAAAATAAATATATATATATTTGTTGCATGTAATTTCAAAAACAAGAAAAACCAAAAAAAAAAAAAAGATCAATGTGTATACTGCTAAATAAATAAAATTGCAAATAAATGTTTGAAAAATATAAAAGAACTGCTTTTGGTTTTTGAAAGTACGGAATATTTTTTTTTCATCCAAAGAGATTTTTTAGCTGACTTGGCCTTGAGCTGTACTTTGCTCTGGAAAACCTAATGGATTTCAGCAGATAACCAGCTTTCGCAATAATTCCTATATGATCTTGACAAGCTTTGAACATTCTCAGTAAATTTCTTTGTATTCTTTACTGGTCACTTCAATCCATGTGTTTGCTTCGAATCATTTTGTTCCAGTGATACGCTCTACGCCACGCCAAGATTATGATGTCAGTTCTGCTTTGATATAATAATAATATATATATATATATAATAATAATATATTGATAGTTTTCAAAAACTCGCTACTTATTCTTAGAAGTGTATCAAAACTTCGAAAAGCCTAAAAAAAATTTCATGTTATTATTTTCTCAAACATTTTAATAGAACCTTTAACTTAACAGAGCCGGATAACTGTAAGTTTATTTGAATGGATAAAAGCTCATAACAGCCACATTTTTCGAAGTTTCAAAAATGGCAGAGACTAACGGTAAAGCTTAAACGATATGACGGTTTAAGTACAAAGAAAGTATAAGAAAAAACTTGAAAGAATATCGTTGCAAAGCTGCTGAACTTCTCTAACGACACTTAAGTAGGCTTTTTTCGGTTACAATAAATTGAACGAAAAAAATGTCAGTTTTATAATTAACATAGACAAATCAACAACATAAATTTACACACGGACTTTGGCATCGCAATTGCACACATGCAAACGGCGATTGTCCAGCCCGATACTGGCCTAAACGTGTCCTAAACTTCGTCTTCGTCTTTGCCTGCCACTGTGTCCTATGCTATCCTGTGTCCTGTCCTTACAACCACTCCAGTCCTGACTAGTCCTCTCCTTCAAAACAATGGGAGAGAAATTCAACAAGTATTTCAATAGTACAACAATCAATGGACGCGCCAATGTAAGCCCAAAATTTTCAATCAATATCCGTACCGATCACAAACCCCACCCCATATACAGGTCGCCAAAGCCACGTACGCCTCATTTGCGCTAATGTACTTAATCTATCGTATACGTAAACGTGGCGCAAACGATACTGAACTAAAAGATGGCGATTGCGGCTGCCACGGCAAAATGGATGCAGTGAGTCCGTATAGTGAAGAAAATCACACAACACCACCAACGCCACCGCCACCGCCGCCGCCGTCGTCAGGCACAAAAAAGAAAGAAGACTGTCCCGTCTGTCGTGATCGTGCGCCCAAGCAGCATAAGGACAATCAAGGCGCCGACCATGGTGCACCAAGTCCGGGTAGCAGCGATACGAAGGGCAAACGACGTAAATGTCCGTGCGAGGATCCACATCTGCATACCGATAGCGATGAGTGGTCGTTACGTAAGCGTGAATACGATGAGAATGAAACGCACGATGGCTGCGCCTCATATACGCCGGGCGTCTCAATTACCGAGGATAAGCCAACCAATATGCATGAGACGATTTATCGTGCGCTACGCGGCATGCTCGGCGCGGTGATAGGCGGCAATGATAATGACAATGAAACGAATGGCGGCGCTAACGGTAATATCGGCAATAATGAGCTTGACTTTCTCAAAATGAAAAAGGATAAAATTGAGAAAACGGAAAATGGTAAAAAAGATGACGACAAGGCGCGCACAAAGGACGACGATTATTTGGATGGCATCGGGTCGGACATGTACAATGAGGACTGACGCTGAAATCAATAATACCAAACAGGAATTCAGATTATCCAAAAAACCAAATTTTATACATGACTGTAGACAAAATTCGTTGTACAATAACAAAGAAAGTAAGCATAAAGTTTGAGGTTTTCTTTTTAGGACAGTATTGCAAGTTCTTCAGGTTCGTTCGAACAAAACTTCAGACGATTTTTATACATAAAAATTTGAGTAGAAAAAAAACGTTTTCTCATTTAAAACAAATTTTAAATTTGCACAAAATATTTTATTTATTTGATTTTTTTCTGTTTTTTTTTTTTCTATATTTTTTTTTGTTTTGTTTTGTTCTTCAATATTTCTTATAATTTCATTTCAATTGAATTTCGAAGCATAAATTTGCATTTATAAACTACAATTTTGTGTTTGTTTTGTTTGTATCTTTTTATCTTTTATTTTTGTATTTTTTATGTGTGTACGCATGTGTGTGTGTATATGTGTAACTACATTAGTAATCAGTATCTTTTTTTTTTTATTATAAAAAAAAAACGGTAAAAACCAAAAATTAACTAATTTAATGACAAAAGTAGAATTAAGGATTTGAAAAAAAAAATACATTTCCGGTTTGTGTTAAATTTGAAGTCGAAAAGTATTTAAATTGTTATAATCTTTTTTTTTTTTGTGTTTTCTTTTTTTTTAATTTTGGTCGGACAGAGTTGTCAAGTTAGTTTGGTTTTATATTTTTTATACCATTTTTTTTTCATTTAAAATTAATTTTGTTTTTTTTTTTGCAAATGCAACAATTAAGCAATGAAAAACTAAAATCAATTCAATTAAGAAAAAAATTAAATACAAAAAACAAAACACATTTAATTAATTATTAATTATATGACTAAACTAAATTTGTTTGTCGTACATAAGGAATTTACTTAACAATAAATTATATCGCAATAATATTTAATTAGTATAAATGTAATATATATTTTTTTTTCACTTATTATGTTTAGTTTAAATTTTTAATTTATTTATATAAATTCATATATTATATCTGCTTCAGATCGAGCCAATTTTAATACGCATTGTTTGTATGTGAGTTTGTGTGTGTGTGTGTGTGAGAGAGAGGGTGAGAATATGCGTGTATGTATTTTTGTTAATATTTGTGGTGTGAAATAAGGAACAATATTTATTATTATTATTTTTTTATATATAATGCTTGTCTTTGGATATTTTTAAAATACGTTTTTTTTCATAGTTTTTTTTTTTTAATTCGAATTTTAAATACTATGTTGTTTTTTTGTTTTGTTTGTTTGGTAATTTCTTAAATTTGTTTTTGTTTGGTTTTCTTTTTTTTTTTTTTTTTTGTAAAAGAAAATATTTTTTGTTTCGCACATTAACACTTAAAATATTCATTTTTTATGTTTCTTGTTTGTTTATTTGTTTGATCAAACTGTATTTTTTCTTTTCTTTGTATTTTGCTTTTTGCTTTCTTCATAAAACATTTAACGTTTTCTAACGGTGCGAGTCTTAACTAGCTAAGCAGCATTTTGGTGTGTGTCTTTGCTAAAGCAATTCATACACATTTTTTGTTTGTTTCTTTTTGTTTTTTTTGTTTTTGTTATGGGTGGGTGTGTGGCGAACTACAATTATGTTGACAGTCGGTGTGTTTGGATGTGTTTGGATATTCTGTATGCGTGTGTGTGTGTGTGTGTGTAGGCGAGATAGTTAGCATTTATCTGTGCACAGAACAGAGATAGAACTGGACAGGGTTACACGTACACGTTCACGTTCACGTACGCACCACAAACCAATTTGAACTTTAAACTTATTTTTATTATTAACTATTTTGATTATAGTACGATTGATCGTTCATATGATCAATTAATCAATTAAAATATTTCGATAAGCCCGATTGATTGACTGACTCACTGACTCACTGACTGACTGACTTGAGTAACTGACTGACTGACTGTCTGAGTTAACTAAATGGCTGACTAACTGACTGACTGACTAACTGATTGTTCGTTTGATCGATCGTTCAATCAAATAGTCTTATACAATGCTTCTTCTTATTTTTTAAATTAATATTTTTTTCAATTTGTTGCTTTAATTGTCATGGCTGGCCACCGATTCTATATCGCTATTATCCTCGCTGCCAGTTATCTCGGTGGGTTCGCCCATAGCGACACGCGCATACTCATCCGTATCGATACTCTTGCAAAAATGTATCGCATACTTGAGTTTCTCAAGCAGCACAGCCTGAAAGCGACAAGGAGAGCACGAACACATGCGCGAGAGAGAGAGAGAGAGAGTGAGAAAGTGTTAGCAAGTGTTTTGTTATATTTAAACAGTTGCTTACCTTGCATGAGTAGCGCGGCATCTTTAACAAAAAGAAGCATGTATAACTCTCCGGCAGAAAATGATCGGGTGGATTCTTTTCGAGCACCTGTAAGACAAAATCACGACCACGAAAATCGGCAATGGTGCGCGGCAAACGTGTACGACCCCAAACAAAGCGCAAAAACAATGAGCGTTCCTATAAAATACAGGATGATATATATATAATATATATAATAATGATATATAATAATAATTTACTTGATTTGTGAACTCCTCCATGACCTCCCAGAACCAAATAACAAGCGGTGAATTCGGATCGAAGCCTTTGTATGTCGCAACCGATTTGAGCAGACCCAATGGTATATCTGGCGAACCGCAGACCATCGCTTGCAATTCAGCTGCCGAGAACAATGATAGCAATGGGACCGGTATCACCTTTGACATGCCATCACGTACGGCCTTCACTTGTTCATCGAACTCATGTAAACGGAAATTAAGCGCCAGACGTACATATTCATGACGATTCTTGGGCGTTATGCGTGTATAACGCGTCGATAATGGCACTTCGTGTCCTTTTGCCGACGATGTGGTAAAGGGTAATTCCAATGTATTGAATACCTTTGGATCATCATCCATATTACGTATGCAAAGCAAACCGGCGACATAATCACGATCGACTTCGGTCAGATCGGTGGGACGTAAAGGTTCGCCAGTCAATTGACGCCAAACGGGCTCAGCGAGACTAAAAATTAAAAAAAAAAAAACAATTATTTCCAAATATTATAACAAAAAATGCCAAGAAGAAAATCTACTAACTTGAGACTCAACGGCGAACCCGTGCGTACAGCAATGCCCATTAGCACGCCCAGAAAACGGAACATATTCATTTGGAGTACAGATGTCAGCGTCGGATCAAGCAGAAAGCAATCACGATTAGCGCCCGCCTCACCGCGACCATTCGGTGTATTGATGAGCAAGGGCACGCTACCATTTTGCAGTTCATCGCACATCTCGGCTATCGATTCACTATAACCGCCACCGCAATCATCGACACTTTCGCCAACGAATTTCACCTTCCAAACGCGATGCGGCAACGAGAGCGCCTCTTGCGTCAGCAGCGGTAATTTTTGTACCATCTGACCGAAGACACTCTTCATGCCATCAATGCCGGCCAAGCCGTTGCTGCATTTATTACGCGAACGTTTCACTTGTATGCGATTCAATTCGATGACGGGACCATGCTGTTTATCACGCACCATTGTTGTTTGTATCACTTTACGGAAGGCAGCCTCCTTGATGTTATAGACCAGCACATCCTTGAGCGCGCCCAAACTCAACTCACCGGCAATGGGCAACATGGCAAGACAAGGACACAACAGCTCAGAGAAATGATGTAGAAGCACAAGACGTGCATGTAAGGATTCGGGCGGCAGATCACGTACGAGATCGTATTCAAGTGGCGGATTAGGTAGCGGACGTAAACGTTCGGTTAACTGGGATGTGGAGAGCGCAAGCGTGTGCGCTGAACCGCAGGTCACTTTTACAATATGCTTGCCCTGGAGCGCGGTGACGAGACGTGGCCGTTGTATAGCCGTCACTGTGCCATCGCCAAGTTGGCCCTCATCGTTGTCACCCCATGTGTAGACCTCGCCGGTGTCACTGCATGCGACACAATGCAACGAGCCGGTCGCTATCGAGATGATCTTTTTGCCTTGCAAGGCGGCAACTTTTTTAGGACGCCGGACATGATCGACAGTGCCATGTCCAAGCCGATGGAAATCACCTTTGCCCCATGTATAGACAGCGCCGGATTTCGTTAGGGCAACGGAAAATTGTGAGCCGCATTCAACCTTTACGACACCCAAGCCGGCAAGACTTTCGATTTTGTAGGGCACTTTGCAGCCATCGGAGCCGCCGCGTCCCAATTTGCCGTAATCGCCATCGCCCCAACTCCAAACATTATCGTCGTCCGTGATGCAAAGCGTTTGCGCATCACCCGAACCGCAGGCAATATCAATGGCACGATAGCCCAGCAACGCTTCCACCAATTTCGGACGCAATTGATCCTCGGAATCGCCATGACCCAAACGACCGTAACGGCCTTTACCCCAGGTCAGCACATGACCGGATGCTGTTATAGCCGCTGAATGCGCACTGCCGCAAGCGATATCCAACACCGTTATGCCATTAAGATCCTCAACCAGCTTCGGTCGATCGTAGCTCATGCGATTGCCATGTCCCAGTTTGCCATCCTCACCCTCGCCCCATGAGTATACCTCGCCCTCGGTAGTTAAGGCCAAGCAATGTTTGCCACCCGAATTGACAGCGACCTTCTTGATGAAAACATGTTGCAACGAACCGACCAATGTCGGTATGGCCCACGAATCGGTGCCGCCAACACCTAAACGACCACCGGAACCATAACCGGTAGCAAACAGTTTACCATCCGGAGTCACAGCGAACAGTGTCTGCTCGCCACCGGCCAGCTGTACGGGCCGTAAAAGACTTAACGCCTCGCATGGCGTTGGCGTCTTAATCCGACTGCCCTCCAGACCGCCCAGCTGACCGCGATGATTGTGTCCCCAGCCATAAATGGTGCTAGCGCCACCCCAAGATAACGCCCAATCGTCTGGTCGTCGATTAAGCCACTGCAACAATTGTGCATCGTGTGGTCCTTTAAAGAGCGTATGATCCTCGTGCATGCCCGGTATTTGTTCATGCAGCGATGATGTCGGAAACACAATGCCGCTCTCAGTGGACGACATCGTTATCACCGAATCGATATATTGCATGAGCACGGCTGTTGTGCACGGCACAATGACATTACTGCTGCTGCCGGCCATGACAGCGGCCGTCGAAGATGTTGGCAATGGCACAGCGCTTAAAGATGGCGGCGGCGTTGGATTACTGGTCGTGCTCGATGATAATGAAGTCGTTGAATTCATCAGCGATGTGCCCGGCACCGGTGATTGGCCTTGAGCCAAAGCAAGCGATGACGATGTTGGCGGCGGCAACATTTCGGCGAATTTTTTACGTACCTCAATGCAAAATGACTTCGGTAATTCGTTGCGTTTGATGAGCGCCTGTGCAACACGCACTGCAATACAATAGCGCTTGAACCACGGCCACTTATGTATATCGCCAGCAGGCAGCACAGCATCCAGCTCCATGTCACAGGCCAGCGCAGCCAATGTCTTGAAGTAATCTGAATGCATTAAATGTATGCCGCCACGCACCTGTGGCTCTTCGTATTCATACTGACGCAAAAGCTCCGGTATCAGCGGCAATAAGATCGGATGCAATGATTTGTCCAACGGCTTGGGCGCATGCTCCAATAGCAGCACCGCATGTAACTTCTTGAGCGCCCAAATGCGTTGCGTTGTCGTTAAGGCGCTCAGTTGTGAGCATGTGGAGAGCGCGGCGGCCAGTCGTAGGAGTACGCTACTATTACGCGGTCCAAGACGTTCGTCAAGCAATGCCATGACCAAGGGCATCGAGGGTTGCGACAAGACGGCACGATCCGAGCCGTTCTCATTCAAGGTCGATGCCGGCATAACGGCATGCACCCAAAAACGCCAACCCCAACCATTTACCGAACTATCCGATGAGAATTTCCAACGCATCTCATCGCCGGGTATACGTATTTCTGGCGCCCAATGCGCAAATTCACGACCCGAACGCATAGCGATCACACGACCCGCACTATCCATAATCACAAGCGGATCATTACGTTTCTCGGTCGAACATTGGCTATCAAATTCCAGACGTAACATTTCAGCGCCTGCAATCTTAACGTGACCCATGACATTGACATTGTCCACATACGGATGACTGCTCTCCTGCATGACGGGCTTCGGTATTTTGCCCAGACAATAACGCGATGTACATAAATCCTCCAATTCGGTTATGCATGTCTCCAGTAGCATAGCACCAATGGACGGTGAATTGGCGCCCAATGAGATCAATGTGTCGGCAATCGTTTGCGATGTATTCGCCGAACCGGTCCGACCACAAACGCTCAATTTGAGCAATTCAATTAAACTCTTTGCCTCCGATTCGCCCAGCAGCGATGTAAAATCATCTAAACCGGTTAGACTTGTCTGTTCCATCATTTCCTCTTGATTGGTCATCGTTGCGGCCATAACGGACATTGCGCTGGCCGACATCTTTGAATGCTTGTGCGGCATAGCGCTGCTGGAATATGACGCGGACATCGATAGTGAGCCAGTTAGACTTTGGAAAGCACTAAGTGGACCGGCAGGTGGCGGCATAGCGCCAATATCCAAACCGCCATCGGATGGACTGACCTCTTGGAGGGCGAGATCACTTGCATCGGCGGGCGCTTCACCGCCGCCCTGTGCAATTATTTCATTAGTGTTTGTTTGCTGCTGTTGTTGTTGTTGCTGTGTGGATTGTTGCGGCTGCTGTTGTTGCTGTTGTTGTGTGGATTGTTGCTGTTGTTGTTGTTGTTGTTGACCACTTTGCGCTAAGACATTACTTGTTGTCAGACCACTTGTCGTTGCCGCTAAATCCTTGTAGACAGAGACAGCACCACCGCCGCTCTCATTTGCATCCATTTCCTGTGTCTGCTTTTCATTAAAGTTGACCTTACTGTGACTTGTCAACGCAGCGATGATCAACTGACGCGCTTGTAGAATATTCATAGCCTTGAGCACATAATTGAGCGCCATCTGTCGTGCGGCCGGTGTCTCCAGCGATAATATGCTCTCACTCAAGCTCATGCCGTTCGTTTGCTTGCCTATGCCACACGTGTTCGCACCGCCAGCCGTTGCCGTAGCGCTGGCCATGCTTGTGCTTGGCAGCGCGCTGCACACAGTGGCTGTAACACCGGTTGTTGTTGTTGTCGTTGTTGTTGTACCACCACCGGTAGCACCGTTAACATGACATTGTGGTTCAGCATCATAGATGCCTAAACTGCTGCCACCAAGCGGATCACGTGTCGTTGTAAAGGGCACCGGACCTTTTTTCTCCTCATCCGATGTTGTATTGGGCAGACCCCAAGCGATTGAATGTGAACTGCCGCAAGCGACACGATTAACGAACACCGAATCCAAGCCAATGACCATAGCGGGTTTTTTATTGACAAACGTATTCCCCGAGCCCTGTTGACCGTGATCATTGTCACCCCAGGCATACACCTGACCACCATCGGTCACGGCCAAACAATGTAAAGCGCCGACAGCGACATGTATGACACGTCGTCCGCGTAATCCTTGTATGGGCTGTGGTTTGCGTACATGTTGATCGCCACCATGGCCCAGTCGATAATAGTCACCTTTGCCCCAGGTCCAGACTTCGCCGGTGCGCGTCAATGCGAGACTGAATTGTGCGCCGCATTCTATCTGTATGACGCCAATGCCGGACAAACGTTCGATTTCATGTGGCACAGCGGAGCCTTCGGAGCCGCCACGTCCTAATTTGCCGAAATCACCATCACCCCATGAATAGACGGTGCCATCTTCGGTTAGCGCCAGCGTCTGTGCATCACGACTGCCGCATGCGACTTGTATGACACGTTTGCCGACCAGCGCCGTTACCATTTTCGGCTTCAATTGTGTCGCATTATCGCCATGTCCAAGGCGGCCGTATTCCCCTAGGCCCCATGTATAAAGCTCACCGGCCGATGTTATGGCCGCACTATGCGATGAACCACAAGCAATGTCACGTACCTTTTTCGCGCGTAACGCTTCGATCAATTTGGGTTTATCCATTGTTAAACGATTCCCATGACCCAGTTTGCCATCCTCACCCTCGCCCCAGCTGAACACTTTGCCATCGAGCGTCAGCGCAAGCGCATGTTTGCCACCGGAATGCACGGCCACCTTCTTGACGACATACTGATGCAGCGCAAGCACTTGATGTGGCATCGAGACATTGTGCGTGACGCCTAAGCCCAGACGACCATTGGTGCCTTCACCGCAGGCAAAAACTTTGCCATCCTGTGACACAATGAACAATGATTTCGAACCACCGGCAATGTGTATCGGACGCAGACGACTTATTGTCTGTGAAAATGTTGGCACTTTCACTTTGGAGCCTTTAAGACCGCCCAATTGTTCCTTATCATTCAAACCCCAGACCATAACCGTGCATGGCATTTCATTGAGCGTTGTTTTTGTATCCACATTCGTTGTCGTCGTTGCTCCACCCGACGCCGTTGCGCCCGACGCTGTTGCTGACGTATATAAACCGCCGGCGCCATCTCCCAGTCCATTATACTCACAGGCCAAAAACGATGCATTCATAAGCATTAAATCAAGATCAGTTTGCTTACGTCGTCCAACAATTTGTATGCCATGCACTTTACATTGTATGCCATTGTTCTGACACTGTTTGATCACAATCTCAATCCATGGAAAATAATGACGCACATCATGCATTAATTGCACTTTTGTGGCATTCGCTTTAATCGCAATCCATGTATATTCCTTTAAACTATCGACACACTCACCGACACGCACCTCAACCAATGACGGCATGTGTGAATGATCCTCAGCGCTGACCAGCAACGTTAAACTATGCACAAGTATATGATCGTACATTTCCAGCCGTATCCAATGTTTGCCCTGACTACTCGATGTGCTCTGCCAGACATTCGGCGTATTATCCAACAGATGCTTTGCCGCTGTCTCATTCGATGAAACGCTCAATGTACGTATACAACGTGACCAATCATCGATCAAATCATTCGGTGTTGGCACTTGTGTGGTCGCTTGTAACGTACGTTGATTCGGCACACTAACCAATTCCACGTCATTGATATTACCCTTCCAGGCGGCCAATTCCGGAAAATCAACAATCACTTCTTTGCCCTTGATTGCGGTCACACAACCAATGCTGCGGCCAACGCGCATATGTTGTGTCCAATTGAAACGTGACGATGGCCGTAAACGTACACGTGCGTTAACCGTTATATACGGTGGTCGTTGTGTTGAGATTTTATCACGTGGCGGCATTTCCACCAATTCAATATGTATAAAGCATACCCAATATGTATTACCATGATTTTGCCAATCGACTTGTACATTCAGATCATGTAAACCTTCGGTATCAACAATTAAGACAGTGCCAATGTCACCTTTTTTGATTTCCTCAAAATCACGACAACAACGTACTGTCATGCCGGGACAAACTAAACCACGTACATATAAAGCATATTGATCGGCTGAACCGAAATCTTTACGTGTTTCGAATTTCATTGGCAATTGATCTTGTATCGATGAACCTTCAACTGTATCCGAACTGCTTGTTAAACTTTCATTATCCCAATCGGCTTCTGGATCATGTGGCAGTTGTAGCTGCTGCTGCTGCTGCTGTTGTTGTTGTTGTTGTCTTGCCTTAAGTGTTGCTAATGTTATTGTGGTTAGATTATTGTATTCAGTTGTACTGCCATTTGATATTAAATCAGTTTCCGGAAAATCTGTCGGTTCTATTGTATTTGCACAAACATCTGGATGCTCTAAAATCCATTGTACAATTTGCTCAGGCGTTGGTATTGTTTCCGGATGTATGGTCAATTGTTTGAGTGCAAGTTCAACAGATTTCGATGTGAAACCCATTTCCATAATTTGGCCAATTAATTGTGCATCTGTGGCTATTGTTGTTGCTGTTGTTGTTGTTGTTGCTCCTGTTGTGGCCATTGCCGTTGCCGTTGCCATTACTGATGCTGTTGTTGTTGTATTTGTCGTTGTTGTATTACTATTACTGACAACTGTTGTTGCTGTTGCCGTCGCATCATCATCCACGTTCTGACTAAGATTATAAACGGGTACACCGTGTATCATTGTCGGCTGCATTTGTGCCATTGCATTGCCAGCATTATATTGCGATGTATTCGATATACCATCACTGAGATCAGCATACGCTTGACTGGCCAATGTTTGTACACAATTTAATGCAGCAATCGCAAGATCTGAATATGTATAGCATGCTTTAACCGGCGAGGGTTGTGTTGCACGCATCAGTATACTTTGCACCAACAATTCATTATCACTGATAATAACATTATTATTGCTTATAGGCGGCACAGTTGCTTGTATGACATCGGCTTGTTGATTGCTGGCATTCACTTCATTTAATGTCTCCAAAACAGTAGCATTCTTAACTTGTTGCTGTAGTTGTTGTTGTTGTTCATCATCCGAAGCACTGTCATCGGTTGAATAGGCACGACAAATACCCGGCGCACGTTGTTTAAGTATTTTACGTAATGCCGCCTGATGACGATACAAAACACAATTTGTATTCAATACCGCTAACTGTAATTGTTGTGCACGCAACATATTCATATCAATTGCATCCGGCGTTGCATCCTTATGTTCACCCGGCCCGTAAAGCAACACAGACCAAGCATTCAACAACATCTCATTCATTGGTAAACGCGTTAAACTAAATACACTATAGTCGGCACACTGCAGGACTGTCGCCAGCGTTATTTTACAAAATTCACCAACATAATTTAAATTATTATGCACAAGCATACATTTGCCGCGATTCGTGAAACCGCTAATTGTCATTGTGTCTGTATCGTAGAAACAATTTAGGCCAATACGCGGTCGTATATCATAGCCGCCAATTGTGCTTAGCACGCCCATAACATAAACATATTCATTTTCTAAATGTTGTTGCAAATCCAATGTATCCTCGGCAACAAGTTCAGCGGCAACGCATAATTTTTGAGCTAAAAATGAATTTATCGCTGCATTCCAATACGGTAATGTATGTAATTTACGTAATAATGTTATTAATTCCTCGGCCGTTGTGCCCGAATGTGAGGCAGACAATAGAACGCGTGCTTTACCCTCATGTGGCAATAATGAGATATCATTTGGACAATAAAGCGTAAAACGACCAAGTGTATCGAACAGTTGACGCACTAAATCTGACATTTTTTGTGTATTTGTTGTTGTATCATCATTGGACCAATGTACGAGAACACTTTGCAATAAACGTAAACAATGTATTTTACGAAAGAGTTCATGCTCACGCACCGATTGTTGTTCAAGTAATTCCAAATAGAAATTAAGCCATGTATTTGAGCTTAAATGACGCGATAATGTCTTTGAGTCGCCTGTAGAGTAATTTGTATTAATAAAGTAGAAAAAGAAGACAACAAAAAAAAAAAACTCACTTGATATCGCTTTCATGAAGCCCAAACTAATCCAATTTGCATTGTTCGCAATATTTGTTAATGCCGGATTCGGTGATAGTATAGCACGGAACATGCTCGTTAGGCCACGCACCGCATGCTTATCCATATATTCGCTATGCATTGCACTGCCCACGGATATCACTTGCAATAATTTTGTTGAACAATAACGTAATAATTTCGTGGGATGTGATTCACTTGTTGGCTGCGCTTCACAATAAATTGTTTCCTTTTCGGTTTCCGATGGTGAGACAATATTTAAGGCGCTATCAGCCAATTGTAAATCATATTGTCCTTCTTTGCCCATGCGATATGAATTTGTTGCGCCCGTATACCATTCAACACGTACCCAACTGTAAAAACAAATGTATTTTTTAAATCCTTCCTGAATGTTATATACTCTTCACGCCCCTTTTTAATGCAACGCACATTTTTTTCGATTGTATCTTATTTCTCTTTATCTTAATAGCCTATATATAGCTTATTGAGTACCGGAGATATGCAAGTTTTTGATAAGTGGGCGTAGCCATGCCCATTTTTTGGTCAAAATAGTTTTCATGCCTCTCTAAGAACATAAGTGTTAAGTTTCAAGTCAATTGATTAAGAAACAAAAAAGTTTTCCATACAACGACGTGAATCTTGGTTCTCTTCCTCTTCTCCATTTTGTATGGCAGGTACCAGTTCCAGTTGTCCGATTTTAATGACACTTTCAGACATTTAGTCTGGGTACGTAAAAATACTAATATTGAAATTTCTGCACTCTACAGACAGACAGACGGACATGATTATATCAATAGTCTTATCTTCCTGATCAAGAATATATATATGGTACTTTGTTTAGTCGGTGATGTCTCCTTCTGGGTCTTCACATACGTGAAGAGTATAACTATTTTCCAAAAATGCCCAATAAAAGCAAAACTTACCCATCCTCGCCTACTTCACTTATAATGCGTCCCTCACCGGGCGGATTACCATCCTGATCACCCCATTTCCAATCGGCACCACGCACAATACGTGTGCCAATCTTCATGAGTTTCGTCAATTCGGGGCCACTTAAATTAGCACGATTTGATTTTTGTTTCAATATTGTATCCTCATAGACATATGTCAAATCGAATGTATTACGCGTGGCCATTATATCGCCACCGGTTTGTGCCAATAGACCCAATATCGTGCCCAATAGGCCGGCATTTATGACCAGACTCAATTCATTGGCGCCCAATTCTTTTGCAAGCATACCAAAAATGCTAAGCAGAAAACGTGCACGCGGCAATTTCTTGAGGAACACATATGTGCCCAGATTTGTGCTATCCTTGCCAGCGCCGGCGCCGCCAATGACACAACTATTGCCATTTATAATGCCATGATGGTTGCCATAATTATTATATTTACTCTTCAATTGCAATTGTTCTTTGTTGACGAGACGTTTTATTTCACCAACAGCCCATTCAATGATACGTGATTGTGCCAGGATGAGATTTGCTTTTTGATAAGCTGTTATCATATTTAAGTTCTTCAATATATGCATTGTTGTTTGTTTCGCATTGTTGTGCTGATTGTAACTGTTGTTGTTATTATTACCGCTGCCATTGCCGCCACTACTATTATTTGTATTACCAGCGCTACCACTGCCACCGCTGCCACTACCACTGCCACCACTGCTGCTAGCACTTGTAATGCCATGACTTGCGCCACTCTTCAGATGTAAACCCAAGAAACCATTAAGCAAATTATATTGTGCCGCATCAAGTAAACCATGCACTTCGAGCAACGTTTGAAACATTTCCAGACCGCTATGCCGTACCTTATAACGTTGCATCTGGCAGTACATGGCACGTCGCACTGTCTCCACATCGCATGTATCCTGCATTGCAAAATCGACAATATCATGCATGAGTGTCACATTTAGCTCACCAGCAAAATAAAGTTTTTCACTTAATTTACGCATTAGCTCAGTTTTCAATTTTGTATCCGTCTCCTCCGGTTTCTTATCCTCATAGATTAACTCATTTGCTTGTAATTTAATGCAATCTTGTTCATTTGTTGTTGCCGCTTTACGTTCGGTATTATTTATTAGACGACTATTATCGCTGCCATCGATTAAATTTTCATTTGAGGCATTCTGTCTTAGCGGTGGCATTATTACCGTTGTGCCAGTAGTCGTCGTCATCGATTCACCACCACCACCAATGCCGCTGCCAGCCGAAACCGGTTGCTGCTGCTGACAATCATTGGTATCGCCAATAGTTGCAGCAACGGCAGCAGCATGTTGCATTACAATTTCATCCGTTTGATTGAGCTTAGCTAATGCAACATTTTGACTTTGTATTGTTACATTCAATATATCCTCAGGTTTAGCGCAAGCTAGTTGCTTTTTTGCTGCACGCATTTCAACAATAAATTTACGTACAAGTTGCTTGAAGCGTGGCAAACGATGTAATAGCGGCAGATGACGTAAACCACGTTGTTGTGGACTTATAGCGGGACGTACTTCATAGAGTAGAAAACGTAAACGTTCAATTATTGGTGCACAAACTTCTTTATAGCTGCGATTCAATTGTTGTCGCGTACGTACAACCGACCATTTCGATTGATAAACTAAACGTATAATTTCGGCAACTTCTTTGGGTAATTGTTGTTGTTGCTGTTGTTGTTGTTTACCCGTGCCCGCCGCTGTAACAGTGTTTATCATTAATGTATCATCATATGTTTGATCTGATTCCAAGGTATGCACAACAGTGCCACCAAGACTTTGATGTCGTATCAATACAGCAGTTAATAAACGTTCCAATTCTTGTACAGGATGTTCCACAGGATATTCTTGATGCCATATTAAATTATTCTCTTTACAATAACGTTCCGTTAAGACAATCCAAGCGGCAACAAGTGGCTCATTTAAACGTGCTTCAGCCAAACCGCTTAGGAAATTATCAATACGTTGTTGTAAATGTGTTGTACCGCGTAATGTTGGCGTTGCACAATAATGTGCTAGACTCTGTAATGGCGCCTCAGTTGGCGTATTGCCAGCAGTGCTTGTGCTACTGCGCGCCTCGCCCTTCTCCTCATCAAATGGATTACTTGGCTGCAACAGCAATAAGCCACCGCTAAGCATCGCAGATTTATTTAAATTCCTGCATTGTAATTCAGCTGGTTGCGGTGGCGGTCCGCTAACCATGAGACTAGCAACTAAGCCCAAAATATACGATAAAGCACATTCGCTATTGAAATGTGTCAGCTGTTTGCATTGAGCAGGCGGCGGCTATAATGTATAAAAAAAGAAAAAAAATTCAAATAAATAATATAATTTTAAATTATGGTTTTTTCACCTTATCTTCAATATAACCATTAGCATATTTGCCCACTTTATGATGTTGCAATATATACTCCATGTGTATACGATAAGCGGGCGTATTGAGCATGCTTGTAAGATCCTCACCATTGCCATTCTCAAGTATCTGATTGACTGCGGCCACATCACAACTGGAGAAGGTACAATTTAATAAATTTTACTGTATAATTTCCTTATAAGGTGTATATACTTACATATAACCCATAATATCACAAACAAAACCGCTCAGTACTATCCAACGGCCGCCCTCTAAAATATGATTTTCCACATCAACTTTACGTATTAGCTGCGTTTCGCATTCCTGTTGATTGCTTGCGCCGCCGCCGCCGCCGCCTTTTAAGCCACCCCGACAAATGATGCCGGGCCAGCCCATATCATCGCCATCCTGTAACTCGCTATCGCATATAATGCGATTTAAATTATCCAAGGCATGCATGAGCGGCACAAATACTTTTGTCCAACGAAATTTTGACATACACAGCGGTCGATCACGTTTAATAAGTATCAGCCCTATGAGTAACTCATATAAGAGCGTATCCGAAATATCTGTTTTCATAATTTCTGCCACACCTTCACGACTCTGTAACGCAACTTCGTGTGCCTTTTGCAATGAGGCCGTACATAAGGGCACAACGCTATGCAAATATTGTTGCAACAATGTTTCAGCGCCGACGGTATCCTCGTTCTTTGACTGATGTATCTGCGAGAGCAGCAAACGTTGAAAACGATGTAATAAATTCAAACTTGGACTGCTGCGTTCTGTATGCGTTGTTGCACGCAAATCTGTTGCATCATCGTCATGCTTTACAATGCCATTAACGCTGCCGCCGCTGCCAATGTTACCGCCACCACGCATGCCAATGCGCAGCAATTGTGTTAGACGCGTTTGTGTTAACGATGAATTATTGCCAAGCAAACGTGTTATCAAATGTAATAGCGGCAAATTGTGTCCATTATCGCTGCATTCAATTGTCTCCAGACAAATGGCTTGATTCAATGCCGTCTCTAAGCCGCCCTCGGCCATTAATGAGCTCACCAATAGATCGGTCATAAAACGATGACCCGACGATGAACTACCCGGCTCCGATGGCAATAATGAGGTTAAGGTTTGTGCACGTTCCGCTGCCGTTGGCAGTAAAATACTCCAACCATCCTATTATAATAATAAAAAAGCATTCATTTTAATACGAACAATGCCACAATATCAGTAAAAACACGCACCTGTAAAGCAAATTGTGCTGCCAATTGTATTGTCTTAAGCACATTTGTGCCGCCGGAAAGATTAAGTATGCGCGTTTTTAAACTGCCAAGTAAACGGCCACCGCTCGCTAGGCCAACATTCTTGGCATCGATGCCATTCGCTTTCAATGCAATCAACTGTAAACGTATTAGATTCAAACATGCCACCGCAATGCATTCCGATTCCTGATCCGGCGTCTGTAAATTATTACTATCCTGACCGCCACAAACGATGCCCAGCAATTGATCCAATAGACGAAATGTTTGTTCATTCAAATCGATGGCAAACGGTATTTTCATTGGTATACCATGTGTTGTTGTTTGGCTCCAGATGATGCTCTGACTGGCCGTACATGCGATGCCGCATACCTGCACCGATGGATGTGTAACCAGTATGGGTGTACGCATTATTGGCTCTTTGGACAATGGCACAGGACATATTTGTTGATAATCATTACGTCCCCAGCCATAAACTTCGCCATTATCGCTCAATGCAAGAAAATGTGATACGCCCAAGGCAATATTCACAATGACTTTATGCTGCAAAATTGATTTTTATTATTAAAAATATAGTAAAAATTATTCCAAAATATATACACACCTTCAATGAGTTAATCACTTTGGGCGTACTACAAACAAACGTATTCTTTTCGTTTGTATCATGACCCAAACAAATGCTTTTGCCCCATGTATAAACGTGTCCATCCCAACTTATTGCAGCCGTGAATTGTGCACAGGCAAAGACACGCAGGATGAGCGGCAATGTTTCAATCAATACCGGCAGCAATGAACTATTACATGTACCATTACCAAGTTTACCATAATCACCATCACCCCAGGCAAATACTAAACCATCCTCGGTACAACAAACGGTTTGTGCATCACCGCTGCCTAATGCAATATCAACAATGGCATGATTCTCCAATGCCATAACCTGTGTCGGTATAACTTTATCATCCGAATTGCCATGCCCAAGACGACCATAGGTGCCACGTCCCCATGTATATACATAGCCACATAATGTTATGGCAGCACTGTAGGAACAACCGCAATGTACGGATCTAACTTTACGTTCACGTTCGAATGCAGCAAGTTTTGTTGGATGATCACGTGGCAATGTATCAACTAAACCGAGACGACCATTATCGCCATTACCCCAGGCGTATGCGTTGCCTATTTGTGTAAAGCGTAAGCAAAGCAAAGTTAATGATCATGATGATGAGTAATAAGGATGCTGAATGAAACTTACCTGCACTATCAACCGCAAGAAAATGTCGACCCTCACAGTGTGCGGCAATATTAATAAAACATATATCAGCGACCTCATCAATCAGCGTTGGTTCAGCATCGGGCTTAGCAATACGCCAATAATAGATTTTACCATCTTGTGTTAGGAATAAAACAAATTCATCACTGCATACAATTTGCTTAACCTGAAAGCTAACGTTCAACACCGGCGCTGAATAGTGTGCACTGGGATTGGTGATGCCCGGCATTGGTAGATTAATGGCTGGCTCTGCGGTAAAACCATATTGTTCCTTATTCAAACAATTCCAACCGAGCGCATAAATGCGTTGCTCATGCAATTCAGCTTGACTAGTTGTTTTTGCATTTGTTGTTGTTGTATTAGACGTCGTCGTCGTGTTGTTACTGTTATTGTTGGTGTTAGCATTATTTGTGGCATTTGTATCGCCCCCAGCATTAACATTAACATTATTATTATTATTATTTGTTGCTTCCGTTTGTTGTTTGTTTTTTGTTCTTGTTGCTGATGCTGATGTTGTTGTGTTTGTTTTTGTTGTTGTCGTATCGCAATAATTACTTTGTATAGCACTCGGTAACAAGGAATTGGGTAAATGTGGCTTAGCCAAACGATCCAAATGTGACATTATAACAACAGCGGCCTTCTTGAGATCAACAATTGCCGCAATATGACGCGGCAACATAAGAAAGCGTAAAAATGTTTCAGTTGCACTTGATGAGTTCGGATGCGTTTGATTAATATTAAGATGCTTTGATATACGTTGATAGCGTTGCAAGATCGGAACAAGTGGCGCGCCCGTCTTTTGTGGCATTTCACGATTATCATTTGTCGATTTCTCTTTATCCCAAAGCATCAATAGTAAAACAATTGATTCCAATGTCGCTGCCAATGTGCCCTTCTGTGCGCCCAATTCGAGTAGCAAACAAAGCGCTGTATGACGATCACCGAGCGGGGCAACACAACGACCACCAAGTGGATCACCTAAAGCGACTAAGCGTAAAAACTTAATAGAACGTTCAAGCACTTCCAGCCAAAGTGGTGAAACCTTATGGGTAAAAGAAAATTCAATTTCAATTATGTTTTGATTGTAGCAACTTTGCATCGGCGTCTACTCACCTCAGTTGCCTCAAATAGCGTTGCTTCGGGTAGCTCCTGTAATGATTCGAGCGCTTCGCTTAATAGCTCACTACACAATTCCATATCCTCGCCGGAACGCCAAGCACGACGCAAAAATGCAAATGAGAAATTTAAGGCAGCACGCGTGCCCACACGCGCCAAGCCAAGTGTTGCTCGCTCCTGGTTATCACGCTGTGACGTTGTAGACGCTGTCGTTCCAGCCGCATTTATGCCATCGCCAGGTGAATGCGAAAACTGATTAAGACCGTTGATTTGTCGGCCAAAGTTATTGTTCGCCGTCAATTTATCGCCAGCGACATTCGTCAACGTTACGCGTGCATTATTCATTGTGTTGTTGTTATTGTTGTTGGACGCTGTGCCAGCATCCGTTGCGTTTGTTGTTGTTGTGGTTGTTGTTATTGCAGTCGTCACTGTTGTTGCGCCTGTGGCTAAGGCGTTGCCTGTTTTTGTGGCGGCGGCATTATTCAATTTCTTTGTGGAACGGGTCAATGCAACAAAATAACGCTCATAGATGAATAATTGTTGTCGCAAATGTTGTGCCGATAGGCAATTGCCCGCTGCACGTAAGGACAATTCATGCAATTCATTTACTAACATACGTTGACAATCCTTTTTTGCCGTTAAATTTGGCGTATGACTCCAATGCCATGTATCGAATATAATATCCGTAGGCATTGTTGAATGCCCGGACAAATGCGCCGCTGTTGTTAGCTTACGTATTGCAATGTCTGAGTCAAGGGGACGGCAACCTTCGCAATTGCATGCCGACAATGGACCACAATAATCATACTGACAGCATATGCACTGCAAGAGCTGTGCGCCACAATAGTGCTTGCCATCGTCGCCCAAATATGATAAATCACCATTGGAATTCAAGACGGCACACGCCGGCGATGAGACAAGCTCACAGTCCTGTATTAAATGATTCCAAAGTACGGCAGCATCTTCGACATAACGTAGACTGGATATGAGATCAGCGCGCAGCCACTTGGCGTCCAAATAGGGTAGTGGTCGCAAATAGAGATCATTCGATGTGTTGTTTGACATCTTGTTGTTTGTATGTGTTGCTTTTGTTTCTTTGTTCTTGTTGTTGGTGATGCTGCTGCTGCTGTTGTTGTTGTTCTTTGACTTATTTTATTTTATATTTAATTATTGTTATTGTTTTTAATAATTATTTGATGTGTTGTTAATTGAGGAATTTTACGCGCACTTAAAGCAAGACCGTAACGAAATTTACATTATTGTCTGCTACTGTTGTTGTTTTTGCCACTGCCACTGTCGCTATCGCTGCTACTGCTGCTGCTGCGTGCGACGCCGCCATTAGCTTAGTTCGTACCTACTGTTGATATTTTGCTGAAGCTTTAAATTATTTATTTAGTAGTTTTGTTTTGTTCGAATTTTGTTGTTATTTATTATTATTGTTATTTATATTATTTCGTATTTTCGTTTTAAAGCTGTTCGGTTCGGTTTTGATTGTAATGATGATGTGATGTTCGTGCTTGTGATCGCTATCAATTTTACTGGTCGGTGGCGTCTGCGGTCAATAGAATTGGCACCGTAGCAGCAGCACGGCGGCTATAGACATGTACGTACGTCGTTGGTGGCGATTGTTGCGATGTCGTCACACTATGTGTTTTTTTTCTCTGTGTGTTGTTTTAGTTGTTGTACTTGATATAAGCGTTCTAGGCGTACTCGTTGTTGCTCGTTTGTTGTTTCGGTAGTGTTTGTTCTTGTTGTTGCTGTTGTTCTTGTTGTGGCCGTGTAACAATTACTGACATCGCTGCCGTAATTTTTTTTATCTTCCTTTTTGTTGTTTTTTTTTTAGTTTTCTTTTTGTTATTCAATTTTTTATGCGTTTCTGTGTGCACATTCTTCTTCTTATTCTTTTTTCACGCCGTTTGTTTTTTTTTTCTTCGCACTTTTTCGTTCTCAAATTGCATTAACTATACTAAATTACACTAAAAACGCTACATTTTTCGGCACACTCTACGTGTTTTAGCAAATAAACGTATTTGATTACGTTTAATTGTTTGATTTTGCTCATTAAAATTTTTTTAGAACCTCTTGAGTGCCTCCCGAAGAACGAGAAGAAAAAACAAAAACTGCTGAAGGGAAGATGGGAAAACACCAAACCAGCCGACTTCTTATGTTTGCTTGTAATTCTGCTGGTCATGAGGAAAATGAATATTAGCATGAATGTTTTCAAAATATCGCTAACATCGATTGTGTCAGGCCAACATCGATGATTTCAGTCAGTGTTGCCATCTTAGAGAGGTGCTCACGAATTTGGGGGAGTCACCCATATTGACCTGGCCCAAATGCCCTTGCAACTTCAAGCGACATAGAGCTAACCAGTACTTACGCGAATTTTCGTTTGGCCCTCAACGCTGCCCATTTCGCCAACGGCGACAATTTGTTGACGCAAGTGCCTCTTCGACGATACGGTGTCGGATTATCATTTTGCGCCAATTTGACAATTTAAATTCAACTAACCGGAATATTTCTAAATTTTTATTAAATTGTCAAATTTGTTAACAGTTAGCATGAATCTACATAATAAACGAACTTTATTAAAGTGTCTTCTGCTGTTTTTACGCGCGCTTTGTCTACCTAAGCGTAAATCGCTGGATAACAATAAATATTTTGAACATGTCGCCCTAAGTGGTCGAAAATGAAATCAGTGTAACGGAATTTTCGACGTTTTTGTATTGTCATTTTTTAGTGCAAACTTCGCGTCGCTTAAAAGCATTGACCGCGCGCATACACGCACAGGTGCATAAATGAACCTGTAAGGAGAATTGGAGCCTGGAGGAGACTTATAAAGTTTGATTCATTTTGTATGTTTTTTTATTGAATGCAATTAAGTGTCTGTGCTAACAGTTTAAGTATATTCGGAGGCTGTAGTAACGTGTGTGCGTGTCGTTGTAAAGTTTTTTTTTTGTTTTCGCGTGATATAAACGAACTCACAATTGCAGCGACTACCGGTACGACGCAGACGACAGCGACGTCGACTGCGGCAAGTGCAAGGACAACGCCAATCATACTGACTGAAGCCAACGCTAACGTTAAATATCAAATGCAAGCGATGACGCCTTTCGATGACTTTGTCTATCTGGTCAATCACGTTCTGTTAGGCGAAGAGCCGGTGAGTGTTGAAGTTTTTTTTTTCTTTAAGATATCCCAATAGCAAATATGAACTGATTAAAAATTTCATACGCTAGACAATTGAGGATTTTATTCTTCTTGTCGGCACTCTCGTTGCGTTCATTGCTTTCATACTCTGGTGCTGTTTTCCCATACAGCCTAAGGTTTGTTTAATAAATCAAATCATATTGTCATTAATTAAACTAATTGTCTTATTAACACAGGATGCTAACAATCACCGCCAATTCTCCTGCAAAACGCTTCATAAACAGCAACAGCAGCAGCAGAATGCAACTGAATCGATGGCGCCAACTGGCGGCAGCAGCAGCTCCGGTGCAAGTGGCGGCACATTCGGCACTGCTAATATAAGTGGCAGGTATGGCGTCTGTGTTACTGCCACTGGCAATGATAATGATGCAATTAACAGTGGCTGCGGCAACAATGCCACCTGCGCTGACAGCAGCAACAATTACAGTCGCAGTGAGCCAACCATGAGCGTTCACAATGATTACATTAAGAATGGCCATCATTGCTGCACTTAATTTAATTTAATTTTTTTAGATTAACTGATTTTTCTAACCACCAACAAGGTGGTTCAGCTAATTGAATGTACTGCCACATAAATGCCGTGACAGATAAAATGCAAGAAAAGAGAAAACAGGCGCAGATCTTTGACTCAATTCGTTGTCGTTTTGATTTCTCGTGAACAATATTTCTACTTTTTCTAAACTCAGTGGTTAAACTGTAAATAAGCATAACCACGCTTTTTATTATGAAAGAATCTAACCAAAATACTAAATGTTAACGCTCTTCGAATATTGTAAATACATATATATTGAATCAGCAATATTATATATTCCCCAATGCTTGCATGATGTACTTGTATTTGAAGCCAGGCTCTTAAAGATTGAATCAATTTAATGTAACAAAAATTAACAAAACAAAAAACTAAAAAAAAATTATATTTAACACGATGAGCTTTTCTACAGATAAGTTTGAATGTAAAGAATATTTTATTTGTTTATAATTTTTTTTTTTTTTGCTTCTTTTTTTTAGGGTTAAAAAATCGAATGTAAGAAATTGATTCGAAAAAAACAAACAAAAAAAACACTTTCATTTGCGAAATCAACATGCGACAACCGGGGAAATAATTCAGAACAAGACTGCATTGTACTAAGAACCAATATAAAGAAAGTTTATTTGTTTATTAAAAAAATTCTTACAATTAATATCGTATGCCAAGTATAACAGATTTGATCTCATTGTGTTTTTGCATTTACTTTTTCCTGATTTTTTTTCATTACCAAAGTCATTAAAATAATAATAATATTTGTTTTATAGAAATGTATTTATTTTGTCTTTTTTAAGGTAGATATATGCATATATATATATATAAAAATATGAAAATTTCAATTACGTATATGATATATTAAGATATGATGCAATAATCCAAATACTGCGAATGAAAACAAAAGTCTTAATTCATTAAAAATGAAAAAAAAAAAATTAATTAAAGAAATTATGACTTTTCTTTATTATCACAGTGTCTATACGACGCCTTAATTGACTGTGTTGAATGTTTGGGTTTATCTAGTTGGAGCTCAGCTTAAAGCGAAAATTGACAACAAACATATCCTTTTTTTTTTTTTTTTTTGGTTGGTTGAGTGTTTTTTCTATAAATATATATTTGGTACTCTGTTGTTGTAAATTCGAATTAAATTTATACGGTTACATATTTGTTTATATGCAAAAAAAAAAAAAACATTTTGAATTATTTAAACATTTAACACATTTGGTATACTTTCTTTACTAAATCTTAACATTATTATAATATCGTTTATACATTAGCGTTTGCTTTTTGTTATTGTTGTTTTGTTTGTCACACATTTCAATTGTATTATTAACATTTACACATTTTATTTACAATAATCAATGGGAATATCAACAATGTATGTGTGTGTGTGTGTGAGTGTCCGCTTATATTTCTAAGTAAGCTTGTACAATTAAAGAGTTTGCTTCTGTTCGTTCGTTTGTTCTCTCCAATTTACTACCACAACACGACTTATGTCTAAACTATAAAACAGTCTTAGCTAATCAACAATGTTGTTGTTGTTGTTACTTAGTAAATGCAACGTTTCGGAAAGAATACGTTCATTTCAATAAGGATCTGTAGCACAATGAAGACACCGTAGACCGAAAAGAGCGCAATGCCAACACGCTTTGTCAGTCGATAGCCGCTGCAGCTGAGCACAATGAAGAGCGCTATTGTTGACAGAAACAATATTAGTATGTTGTACTCAATGCCCTGAGTGCCGACTTCCTGGATCTCGCCAGTGCCGTAATTGATGCAGTTCTTAATGAACCATGGCACGCCCAGCGAGAGAAGAATGGCCAATGAGTTAGCGCCCAGCGAATTGGAAACACCGATGCCACTCTCACCTATTGTATTGCATTTAATGTTTAATTATTAAAAATGTTGTTGAACATCATAAAGCTAAACGTACCATTGCGCAACGAAATGAGACTGGAGACGGCCTCTGGCATTGTAGAGCCAGCCGCTAGGAACGTCAAGCCCATTACAATTGTTGGCACGTGTATGGTAACACCTAGAAGCAATCATTCGACAATCAATGTGGTTTACTCAAAGAGTTTTCATTAAGAAGAACTTACCAAATGCCGTCAGCATCCAGACAATCATGTAAGCATCGCCGCCTATGCAAAGAATGCACATTATGAAAGAGAGCGGATAAATGCGGCGATTTTTTGCAGGATCCGGTATGAGAACGCTCAGTAACATTTTAATGGGCAATGTAAAGCCCCACCAGAATTTCATGAATTTAGATTCGTTGTGCGGCAGCGCAAACAAACTGGTCGGCAATTGTATTGACTCATCGTCATCGCCGTTCCCTAATGAAATAATTAAGTATTAAAAAGCTCTTGCGTTTTGTGGCAATGTAACTTACAACTTTTCGAATGCGTTAAATTAACAGTCGAGGACATAGAGGATGTGTTCTCAGGCAGATTAACGACAAATAAGCCATTGCCAGTTAAGGGATCCTTCTTGAGCGGCAATTTTGCTTTTGCGCTGTTCTCTGGCGGTTCGGTTAGATCTAATGATTTATACGAATATATTAGTGAACATGGAGATATTGTATATGCATTGTTGTACCCACCGTAGCGCGTTGAGAAGCAGCAATTCATACGATCCTCAATGAAAACGCGTATGGCCGGCATGAATTTGTTGTTGTTAAATGTTATGAGATAGTAAATAACGAGGAAGCCCATCATAATGCACGACTCGGTGAAACTAATCGTGCCACCCCAAGAGAGTATGAGCAGCACTATCGTATTAAAGCCATAGATGACACAATCACGCGCCACAGGCCACCAGTCCAGTTGTATGGGCTTGTTGATTGCTAAGGCGGCCAGACCAGCAACGCCGAGTGTATTAAACATAAGCGAACCGATAATTGTGCCCAAACCCATGTCCGAATGGGTAATTAATGTGCTAATCGTGTTTGTAAAGAATTCCGGCATTGATGTCGCGGTCGCCATGAATGTTGCTGCTGCAACATCCTTCGATAAATGCAAATCATCGCAAATGCACTCAACCGTTGGCAAAAAGTAATCGTTGCAAATAATTGCAAGCAAAACGAAAAAGTAAATTGCAGCAAAGACATGCAAGACGATCCATCCCTGGCGAAGTTGTTCCTCTGCACGATGAATGGCCAAAAATAAAGAAGACAAATCAGAAATGAAAACAAATTGTAGGAGTTTTAACATTTTAAGCGTTGTATTTAATAATTTTGGAAATTGTTTTAAATTCAAATACAGTAATACCCCGACTTACGCTACACCGTTTTACGCGAATTCGGAGATTCGCGGTTTTTCATTTTGATTCAAACCCAACGCGGCAATCGCTCGGTCCCACCTATCAGCGTAAGTCGGGGTATTACTGTACGTATTAAATTAGTAAACAAAGTGTAATTTACAAATGTTTTTCAGTGCGTTGCGCGGATTAGTAAAACCTTAATTTATATTTAATGCCCACCAAATGTAATGAAGCGTCAAAACTTTGTGTTGCGATAGATAAACTTTGCATTCTAAGTGCATAATACTAATATCTATTTGTTATAACTGTCGTCGGCATAATTTCGGTAATTAACGTCCGGCAAATTGTGAGAAAAAGTGTCAATTAACAAGTATATTGTATTTTAGTATTGTAGAGCAATGAATAACTTATTGATTTGACAAACATTAAGTAATCTTGGCTCATTTAGTAATTTTTTGTTTTAATTTGCTTTGGAAACCCCCTCGTTTTTTATGCTCACCTGTAAATACTTCCGGAAACTCATCCAATGGCGAACTATCGTCGTCGTTATTGCATACTTCGCGTGGCAACAGATTTGCATCAAGATATTTCAGCGTTATCTCGAAAAAAGTGCCATTTTGTGCTGTTGAATAATAGTAAAATAAAAGCATTTAAAATTTAATAACAATAAATTAATTAATAGGTACAAACATAATTATGGAACTTATCAATTGTATAATAAAAAAAAAAAAAAAAAAAACATGTGTATATTGGACAAAATTACGAAAATAATCTACTATCTTTTTGATTGCAATGTTGGACAAAAAAAACAGTTACTCTTGAAAACAGTTCACTTTTGAACTACCGAAAAGTTAAGATTTCCTTATTTGTTAGATAAGCAACAATATTAAAAATTTAAGTGTTTTTATTACTTATCGCAAATGTTTTATTTGGTTGATGAGCGAAAAATTCCTAAAAATAATTTTGGGTGAGGAATTCTAAAGATAATTCCTCTTATACCAAACAGCTCTTTCCGTCCGTCCAACTGTCCATCCATTACGTTATTTTCAATAGATACTTTATCAATCGTTTGCCCTTCTATATGACGGATGGGCAACTGTAAAAGCTCATCAATCAACATTGCGATCGTTAAATGTTCCAAATACATTTGATTAGCTAATCAATTTGGTTGCTCTTTTTCAAGTGCATACAGAATAGAATAGAAAGTATATAATGGCTGACAAATGAGCAAAACAATTAGCTAGAAAAATTCTTCATTTAGAATTTTTTTTATTTTCGACTGTCAGTCAGACTGATCGACGCACATAACGTAGACGGCATTATGACTAACTTATAGCGATTTATTTGCCGCCTTTAAGTGCATGTTTTTGTTGACAAGGTTATAAACTTATTAAGATTACAAAAATACAAAAAAGTTCTTCAAATGTAAACAGAACTGAGCTCATAATCAAAATTGCTAAAATGTATCTAACTCTTGTGTCATGTTCAGACATTCAATAGCACGTTTTTCCTTAACTTGGCTAATCAAGAACTTATGTAAACATAGATAAATAGTTAGTTAGTTAGAAAGATAGATAGATAGATAGATTTTAATAATTATTTTATGGGGCCACTTAGGCTTCATTTTAATTTACTGACATTGCTCATTGAACTTATCAGCGTATTTTTTTGCCATTAGTATTTAAATTGTCTTGAATCGTTTGGCTAAAAATAACTGCCTGAAATTAGTCAGTATTATTCTTTATTATTTCATAATTACTTCGTTTTAATTCTTGTGAAAAATTTTATTTTGTTTTTGTTTTTGATTTCTTGTTGAGAAATTCGTATTTCATTATCGTATCTTTGTTTTTTTGCAAGTCCAAGGTCACAACGTCGAACTGAAAATCAAAATCAATACCAAAGATTTTCAATAAACTGTAATTAGGTGCTACAAATGTCTTATCTTATCTGAATTTTTACACATTGGTCTGCTTCAGCATGTTGTTGTTGGTTTTTTTTTATTTTTTTATTAATCAATATGCTGTCCGTGAATCGAGAAGCGGGAATGCTTGAGTATTTATTTTTTTTTTTATTTATATTTTACAATAAATTACTTTGTTAAACGCTTCATTAGCAAGGAGCGAACAACAGATCTATTTTTTTTTAATGATAAATAACTGAAATTCGTTTGTAGTGTAGTGTATATCAAGTGTTCGACATGGCCGTACAATAGTGTTGCATTTTCAATAACATAAAAACAACACAACTAGTTTAATCAAAACTAATGAACTTGAAGACTAAGTGTGCACTTGATTGAAAGCCATTAGCCGGACAACGGACATGGTCAACATGGACAGAGGCGCTTCGAAGGATCGAATTTTTACATCAAAATAGAACAACATGAGAAATGATATCTAAATTAAAGAAAAATTAACTTGTTAAAGACAAAGGTTCGCGCACAGAAGTCCATAATTACAACAAAGTCAAGTCAGGCCATGCCTTAAAAGTAACAAGGTCTCAAAGTCGACAACGAACGAACACAAAGCAACAAAGTTGCTTATTGAATTAAACTAATTAAGATACATTGTTGTTGTTGGCGTTGATGATCATGTTTATACCCTACAAATACACTGTGCGACAAAGCTGTATTGAGTTTGCACACAATGTATATAAGGTATGAACGATGATCTATACAAACAAACGATCTCGACTTAGTAACTAGAGACTTGATATTTGATATATTATATATTATATATGAGATCTGGGGCTTAGACAAGTATCGACTGGATTCTTTTAAGGAAAAGATAAGTGCTTAAAGATGTAGAAATATGGTACATGATTTGTTGATTTCTACAAAATTACACTTTTCCTTGATCCTAAAAACCCCCTTATGTATAAAAGCTTATTATACTAACTATAAGTGTTAGAAAACTGCAATATGGCCCTAAAATTAAAAAAAAAAAAAAAAATGCTAGATTTCCTTAGAATATTATAAAATGTAGTATGATTGTGGCTAGGGTATATTCATATCGCACATAATCAGACATAATATTTAATATAATTAAAAAGAACACCACAGATCAATTACTTTAAATAAATTGTTAGCTGGAAAAGCTAAGCCCTTTTATACGTAAGATTTTAAATGCTTTTAAAGTCGAAAGATACAACAACAACAACAAGTAAGAAAAAAAAAAAATACACGTGAGCAATATTTAAATCACAGACGACAAATTCATTCAGAGAGACACTTGAGAAGCGTCGAAACGACAGAGCAAAGATGTCTGACATGTTCTGAGCTATTGATGAGTGCAATTAGCACAAAAACAACAACAACAGCAACAAAAACAAACATATATCAATTCATATGAAATTGTTATCATTAAATCATAAAAAGAAAAATTGCAAATTTCTTTATTAACGCTTTGACTGAGTGGAATGACTTTGATATATAGATAGATGAACGGACAGACCTGTGAGTAAGATATTTTGTAAAGAACGAACAATATTCGTTTGAAAAATTTAACCACTTTAATCAGTCAAGCTAAAAAGAAAACAAAAGTTACAAAACAAAGAATGTATCTTCGTGTATGTTGTTTGTGTATTTTGTATTTTCCAATGTCTCCCATTGCTGGAAATCTTCATATGTCGGTAATTCAAAGTGACTCAATTGCGATTTTTGACTTTTGATTTCCGATTTCCGACTTTTTGCCAGCGAGTCATCATCATTCGTGCGCTTGATTAAAATTAAATCAAAGCTGCCGCCATTGACGTCTTAATCATTTCACATGCCTTTCGATAGTGCAAATCTTAGCACATTGGCGACTATTTAAATTGGATTTAGTCATAGTTGCCTTCCGCACTAGACCGTCTTTCATAGATAGATAGACAATCTGTCAACATGCTAAAATAATACAGTGAATCAATTTCATATTGTATACATGTGTGTATCTTTGTATCTGGTCATGATTTTTATGGCGTGCGCTCAGACAATTTGGCTATCATAATCTCGATTAAATATCATGCAATTAAAACGACGAAAAAGGGCAACCCTCAACCGCCACCGCCCCCGCACGCCTTCACTTTACTTTACTACACTGTTGACTTCATGATTTCTTTACGATTATCAAGTATCAAGAAATTCTGATTATCTGATTTTGTTTGCTTTTCATTTTTTTTTTTTACTTTTTTTTTGTTTTTGTTTTTGTCGCTTTAACGTCAATAAAAAACTAATTTATACAAGATTTATTAACGGTTTGCGTATTCGTCTGTCGTCTTGATCAAACCCGCCGGCCCAACTGCTTGAGTCGGTCTTTAAGATACAGGCTCTCATGTCTGTGCCGAATTTCTTTATAAGTAAGTATCTATGTGTTTGTATATATGTGTATTTTTATTTGGAGATTTCGCAGACTCGATCATTAATGATTATATGTGTGTGTGTGTGTGTTGCTGCTGCTATTGAACAAATAATTATAAAAATATTTATTGTACAATTGAGTTTTTCGTGTTTCTAGGTTGCTTACTATACACACACACACACACACACACACACACACAAACATGCACACATAATAAAATTATAATTGTTTTACGTTTATGAACTGTTATAATTGTGCATGATTATTTTATTTTTTTGAGAAGTTTCCCAAAATTATTCAATAAAATAAATAAAAAAAACAAAAAAATAGAAAATGGAAAATGGAAAATGGTCGTAATTGTCATGTGTGTGTGTGTGCGTGTGAATAGAACATTTATGGCTGGAATATTTAAATGTTGGCAAGAATACAAGAAATTATTAAACGTTCCCATTGCAATAAAAATACATTTATACAATCGTTTATATGATAATATTGTTTAATGACTTTCATTCAATAAATCAACTTTTCGGAGGATTACTGTCGTTGATTGCTTACATAAAATAGTTCAATTGATAGATTAGTTGACATGGGACACATAGAGAGTGAGCACAGGTGGAGAAGTATCAATTCATAGAATGAATAAAGACAACTACTTGTAAAATGTAAAATCGATTATAACTCGTAAACTATAAGAGTTATCAAACTGTAATTTGCTATGTCCGCTCAGGAAAAATTTATACCCTTCCCTCATAGATCTGGTGGGCGTGTAACTGCCCACTTGCTAACAAAGAAAAACCGTGTAGTGTATAATATTTTCGATTATGCTTGACCAAAGCGTTCTTACTTGTTGAAATAATGTTTTTTAATTAAGGATTCGATTTCGATAAAGTTGTCAAAAAACGACAAGTGTCGCAGGGCTCGAAGTCTGTACTATTTTGATTATTTCAAGTGCTAAATACAAAAAAATAGCGATAAAAACACAGCTTGAAGTATTTTTTAATGACTTATTTAATTTCTTATTTTTTTTTTTGCTTTTGATAATCAAAGTTGCATAAGGAATTGGGGGGGTAAAAAACAAAAACAAGAAAAAAAAAAAATAAGAACAGCAATCAATTAATTTATTTTTTCATTAAACAACTTTTAGTGCAAGAACATGAGTTTTATTATCTCTTTTTTTATTTTTCATTATTTTTATTATTTTTTCGAAATTGTTTTTATTTTATTTTTAATATTTTTTTTATGATTTAAAGAAATTATTGCACAAATAAAACAAACAAACAAAGCCTTGAATTCTTTTTCATACATTTTCATTGATTTAATTATTTATTTATTTATAAAATTGTTTTTTTCTTATTTATTTAATTTGTTTGCCTTTTTGTCTGTTGTTGTTTAAACTAATGTATTGTTTAATTGTGATTTCTGCATTTATTCTTTTTTTTATGTGCAAACAAATTATAAATGTATAAAATTACCCATTTTTCTTTCAAATTGAAATGAAAATATTTTCTTGAAATTTTGTTATTTTCGCAATGGCGTGACTGTTTGGCTGTCCGGCCGTCTGTCGTGCGTGTTTTAATGGCCACTTGTTGGTAAGAGACACTTGATTTTGGGCAAAATGGCAATTTAAGCTGTTAAGAGCAATTAACATTTTTATTGCTATTATTTAATGTTGTTGTAAGTTTTTTTTTTTTTTTTCAATACACTTGTTTGGACATTTAAACGTGCGTATTTAACAAATTTGTTTATTTGTTACATGCTTTAATTTCGTATAAACAAAAACTTAAAAAAATCAACAAAAAAAATATTTTATTTATTTTAGCGTTTTTTGTCTCTGAAGTTTAAAAAAAACACTCTCAACTAAGCTGTCTAAGCGCATGCTTGCGGACAGCCATGCCGATATCGATACTAAAACCGTAACCGTAATCGTTACCGAAATCGAAGCAAACCAAATCAAACTAAGCGAAAATCAGTCAAAGCGCGAACTATTGTTGAGCGTTTTTATTATTTATTATTATTGTTGTTGTTGAGCTTTTCTTGATCGTGCGCGCGCGCTCAAAGGCAAAGTCGCTGCTGAGCTGTGCGCTAAGCTGTCCTACGTACCGCGCCCGCCCAACGGCAGTGACCGACCCTCTCTAAAACAGACAAATTGTACAAGCTTCGCTTGCACGTTGCCCTCGTAAAGCACACACACATACATACATACAAGTGCAAACAACAAACGCGCGCTAACAAAACAAAACCCGGCGTGGGGAATTTTTTTTTATTGCAACGAGAGAGGAAAAAAAAAAGACAATAACAACAACAAAAAAAAAGACCCGAATGATTTTTTTCTTTCTTTATCTTTCTTGGTACTTCTTTACTATTTTTAAACTGTATATTAACCAATAAAGCGACAGACAAAAGCTTTGATGAAACAGTGTCACAAAGCCAACAACAACAACAATTTAATTGCAGGTTGACACACGATTGTTTTCTTGTGCCAAAATAAAGGATAATTAAAAAGAAACGAAAACAAAATAATAACAATATAATGCAACTGTAAATTGCATATGCAAAAAGTTGTCATGACTCCAAACTTATTGTGGCGCAACGCATGACCATTAACATTGAAGAGGTCATTCATTCAGCGCGGCCATTTGGCACAGGTGGGCCGGTCGATCGATCGGTCGGTCAACCAACTTGTCACTTGCCAATGCAGCGTGGGTGCGTGGGCTGCCACTTGTTACTTGTTAAAACGAAAGATTTGTGCAAGATTCGCTTGCTCGCTCACACCTTCAGTTTGTGTGTTGTTTGATTTGTATGCGTTACAAGACGTACACAGGTGGTGGGGGGGAGAAACCTTGACTTGTGCTGCACTGATTTCAAGCAAATAATGTTTGCGTGTCGCATTTACACAAATTCTGCTTTATGCAAAAATCAATTTTCACATAATTTATTTATGAAAATGTTTGTTATTCTTCTTTTTTTTTTGTAATTATTCATTGCACAATAATGAAAAATTATTTCTTTAATTGTATTTGAATTCGTTAAAGATTTATGGTTAAATTTTTATTTGTCTTGGCTTAAAAATAATAAAATAAATGCAAATAATTTAATTATCAGACAACATAAATAGTTTAAATTCATCAGAATAAAGACAATGCAAAATAGTTATTATAATTAACCGCAATTGTAGGATTTGAAACAAGTTTGCTGCTTCTTCGTAATAATAGTTGTATCTTATTCTTTTTCATCGACCAACAGTATAAAGATTACATATAGATTTGACTGTTCTACAGCCGGTTAAGAGGATTTTCCAATTAAAAGGGGGAAAACACCTTAGAGAAAAACGTTTGAGAAAAACGTGCTTGGAAAACATGATGTTGGAATGTAATTACAAATTACAGAAATCATATAAGAATTGTAATGTTAATTATTACGTTACAAAAATAGTTGATAATAATAATAAATACTATTAATAACGAAGTGTGCAGAGAGTGCAGCACAAAAATCAACATGACGTTACACAAATCAAACAACACACATACACTACACAGGCATATAAACATACTAAAAAAAAAAGCACACACTCTCATTGAATGAAAGAAAAAAAAAAGACATAAGAAGAAGAAGCAGCAAATCTTAAAAGATCGCTCATCAATTACGTTATTAACGGGCAAACACTTCATTAGTTCTAACAAAGTATATTGTTGTTGTCGTCAATGAAATACTTAAGAGTTAAGACGACACTAAGGCTGTAATGGAATGACGAAAAAAAAAAAAAAGTGAAATTAATTGCAAAAATTTGCACGATGTTGTTCAGTGCTATTAATTACACTAGACTACAAAAGTATACCCTTTAAAACATCAACAAATATACGTATGTACATATGATAAGTTTTGCTAATCGTTTGTGTTGTTGTTGTTGTTGTTTGAACACATGAGCTGCTCAACTGCTCATTAAGCCTTCGATTTCGCTTGAAAATGTTCTTGTGTTTTTTGGGAATTACATATTTTGCCAAAAAAAACACACACACATCCATGTATAAAGAAAAAAACCCAACAATAATTTCGCCGAAAAAGGATTGTCTAGGTTCAATTCATGCATAATTGAAATCGCTTTTGTTTGCTATGCTAAGTAATTTGAAAATTCTTCTTAATCAATCAAAAGTCACCAAAACAAAAAAAAAAAAAAAAAACAAAAAATAATGAAAAATAATAAATTTTTGTTTAGTATTTTGCAGACGATTTTTTTAATTGTTCGTTGAATGCTTTAAGTCATACATGTATCAATACAGTGCTTGCAAAAATATTAGTACATTTTGATTTCAAATCTTGGTTACATAAATTAATTATTAATAAAAATCAAAACATGATTATGTTCTGTTAGTACAATCTGCGCGAGTCTGTATTGAAAATGGTAACTCTAATTTGCAAATTTGTGTTATAGTCAATATCTTAGCAATGACTGTACTTTCATTTGCATGCAATTGTAAGTTGTTTTTCTTTTGATGCTTGTGAAGTACAAATCACTTTATTTTTGTTGTACAACAACTACAACAATACCAAGTACTTACCCAACGAACTCGACTGTGAGGTTGCCGTTTCGCCGGCCGCGTTGCCAACGCCATTCAGCAGCAACAAGCTGAGGCCAAGAAGATACGCCAATCGTATCATGTTTGCTGCCAACTGTGATTTCCGCTGTTCTGTTTGATGCCTTCAAGCCAATGCACACATGTGCGCGCACACACACACACACACACACAAACACACAGATACGCGCGCTTACAGCAGCGATTAATAAAAAGAACCGTTAAGTTTATGTTTAATTAAAGAAAACAAGAACAACATTCGATCGAAAGTTTTTCACAAAAAAAAAACGCGCGAAAAAAATTATTGCGGGAAAAAAACAATGCAAGGATATGTCAAGATCTAAAGATGTTGCCGACACGACGAACTTTTTTTTTGCCTTTTTAGTCTTTCAAACAATTTCGTTTCCGTCGATTTGCACGTTTTCCGTTCAACTTAATTACGTTACGTTACGTGCTTTCTAACGGTAAATACAAACCGAGCGTAGCTAAATAGTTCAGAACAGAAACAGAGCAGAACAACCACGCTGATAGAATGATGGCGTACAACTAATTAAGTGCGGCCGGCTAGCTTGCGTCTTAATAGCAATCGAATCGGGACCGTGCTATTCCGGCTCATATAAATGACACTGCAATGGATCGTAACGTATCGTATTGGATCGGATCGGATCGTATCGTATCGTATCAACAACTCATTCGGCTCTCTGTTTCCATGTGTATGTGTAGTAAAAATAACCATTGATAACTGTATTATATCTTCGATATTAGTACTGAAAGCAATACAAGTTGACTAGATTCGGTTAAGTTCCGTTTCATCGTTCGTTCGTTCGTTGGTTCGCTCATTTTGGTTCCGTTTTGTTGGTGTATTTGTTACTAACAGTTTTTCTGCAGATAACTTGCTTGAATTACCGACTGACTTACTGACTCACTCACTCACGCGCAAACACTCAGACAGCCAGACGCAAATAAAGTCACTTGTTGGTTAGTTAGTTAGTTAGTCGGTCTGTCTGCATGTCTGCCTACTTTCAGTTTAGTCAGTTTTCAATATCTCAAAATTTACAAAATATGATTTTGTTTGTTTTAATTCTGTACATACATATGTATGTGTGTATGTATGCTTGCGCTGATAAGCCCGACTGATGCCCTGTTGATTTGTTTTTTTTTTTTTTTTGTTGTTTCCGTTAGCTGATTTTTGTTTTTGCTCTTTTTTTCGTGCAATCAGTCAAATATGATAAAAAAAAAGTAGTTGTAACATATCTCTAGATAACTAAATTTGTATGCAAATCAGTTATCAGTTTGATGTATGAACATTTTTAATTCGTTTCACTTTTTGTTTGCACAACGTTTCCCATTATTTGTTGGGCCATAAAAATTCTTATAAATAATTTTTTTTTTAAGTGTTGTTTCCCATGCTACGTGCTTCCGGGCGAAGTGCGAACTTTGTCTGTTAAAAGTGATTATAATTTATTAAAATAAAGAATTATGAATGAATATTCTGCTGCTTCTTCCTCTATGTCACCTGTCGTCCCTCATTGTTGTCACTGTTAAGTGCCTGCAACGATGCAATAGTAGTGCTGTCACTTAACATCGAATGTACATTTCTTTAATTATAACATTACAGTTGCTTTACATTACACACGACGTTTTCATTGCTAACTTCGCATATGTTAGACACTTGCCCACAGCACATACGGCACTTTAGTGCTGACAAAAATATATGAATTTTTAAAGCGGGGGTCCCTAGATGTTTTTGCGAAGTGAATGAAAAATTTATTGTGTAAATGTAGCAAATTTTCCAAATTTTGGGGCAGCCTACGCAAAACTTCCCTATTTTCAGGTCACTTTTTTCAGAAAATGCCAAAATCGGGCACTTTTTGAGTCTTTGGATGTCGTCTAGTAATTAGTGTCAACTTAGGGCTGTACAATCCCAAAAAAAAAATAAAAACTAAAGTTGCTTTTTTGAGTATCGTAAAAAAGAGAGTGATTTGTTCGCTTAAGCTCTCTTAAATCTTACGATATTCCTTAAATCTCTCACCAGTTTCTTAAGAGTGATCGGCAGACACCCTCAACGTTATTTTGCCGCATGTCTGGGATGTTTGCTTCAAGTATTGCGTCTGGCCACGCGAAACTTGAAGCAAATTTGTGGTCAGTCGACGGGCGACTATGGTTGGGAATGATTGTGTGCACGGATGTCGACAGATTTTGTCCATCCTTGCAAATGCCATGTTTTACGTAATTGTCAAGAAAAGATACAAAATTTCAACAAATTTTCCCACAATTTACAATTTATACATATAAAAACTGTGGTGAAAATTCATGCAGGGAATGTGTCCGGATAATCGAAGATCCGTATAATCGAGGTCCGGTTAATCGAGTTTCTACTGTACTTATTACATTACAGTTGCATTACATTTATTACGTTCTCAAGGCAGGCAAATTTGTTTTTGGGTATTATCTCGCGCTCACTGTCTCTATGACATATTATTACTATATAAAAAATATATATGTATGTATTTGTTGTCTTGTCAATGCACAACGCTTTAAAAATAATGAATAAAATCATGAATCATTTATTGGCGCTTTAAGAGCTCTCAATCCATCAAAGTGTCCACAGAATGATAACTAAATGCATCTTGAGCACAAAAAGAAAACTTAACTAAATTATCTTATCGATACAAGTACTTATCATATCAAGAATGGTGCACAGTGCGTCGATTTTGTTTTTCGGCACATTTTTTTCCATATAGTATATAATTATTTTTTTTTTTCATGAGGTCAGATACGAGTGTCGACGTCATAACATGGACAAATCGTAAACACATTGAAAATATTTAATCGACGTTGACGTGCTCGTTGTATGTTATCATTGTATAGATTTATTAACTGTAAATTTTCACAGCTTATCAACTGATACTGAAAACAAAATGAAAAGATGAAAACTAAAATTATAAATATATATTTATATATGTACATGTTTATGCACGTTCGAGCGGGGAAAAACCTCAGCACACTTGGACCAATTCAGTGTGCTGAGTTGTTTTTGTAACGAAATTGACTCACATTGTTTGAAGTGACCAATAGACAGTCCAGTGTTTTGTTCAGCTTCGTGAGTCAGCATTTATGTCATGCTTATGCTACGATATCACTCTCTTCTACCCTCACTTATTGTGTGATATGAAAGATTAAGAAAATGAAAAACTACTCGAAAGTTAAGTTCAGTATTTTCATGGTCAGTTGCGGTTAAAAAAGTTTATTAATAATTTCATTTTAGCTTGTAGGCCTTGAGACATCTATAAAACAGTTCTGACCTATAATAATAAATAATTTCTAACTTTTCTGTTTTTTACATTACATTTTATTACAAAAAAAAAAAAAATTATAAATAAATAGATGTAAGAACTTATAATAATAATAGAAAAAAAAAAATAAAATGAGAACAAATTTGTCTTAACTATAATATCTTACATGTTTCAATTGTACGTTCCGGCGCAAAAACATTCATTTCGATTGGCAATGCAACAAGTAAAAATCCACCGTACATTAATAGACATGCCACGCCCACTTGCCAGCTAAGCACAAAGCGATTAACGACAATCGCCACAAAAAGTCCCAATAAGCTTGTCAAGAGAAAAACGGTCGCATAGATGATTTCATCGCCAGAATTAATTGTTATCCAAGGTTCATCGACATTGTCAGGCAAAAAATAAGCTTTAATGAACCATGGCAATCCTAAGCAAAACAATATATCAAATGTATTCGAGCCGAGTGAATTGCTGATGCCCATCGAAGCACGTCCTTGACGCGTCACAAGTACGCTGGAAACAGCCTCGGGCACGCTCATGCCGGCGGCGAGTATCGTCAAGCCCATCACTGAGTCGGGTATGTTAAGTGTGTCGCCTGTAAATAATGTCTTTGATTAAATTTTGAGATAATATATAAAAAACGATGGCTTAACCGCCGCTTCCTCTCACTCAGAGCTGATAAAGACGCTGTTAATAATTTAATTTCGAACATTATTAACACCTGTTCTTGTTTAATGGAACAATATTTTGTATCTTTAAGCGATAATTCGAATATTTCTTAAGCATTTTTGGGAAAATTTGTTGAGTCAAAGTTTTTCAAGGCACTTAAATAATACAATATTGTATTGAACAAAGAAAGAAAGAAAGCGTTCATTCAAATGCATGCAATAAACTGATAATGAAACTAAATTATTATATTTTTATATGCGACTAATTTAAACTTTCGTTAATCGTTGCGAACCAAGTGGAAGACGCCTAAAATCATTGATTAGATGTACGCCCACGCGCCGTTCAACTTTCAGCGAGGGTCACTGCATATGTTTTGTGATATGGCAACCCTGAGTGTTGTTGTGTGCCTCGGTGAATATATGTTGCCCCTTAACCCCTTGCCAAATCGTGATACAATGCCAAAATTCACTTAGGGGGATTCATAAATTACGTGAGATAAAATTAGGGGAGGGGGTGTTCAGCAATATTTCACCAAATCCCACTTAGGGGGAGGAGGGTTCATCGGACATCGCATGTGAAGTTTTTTGTCCGTTAATTTAATATTTTTTTCAAAATTCTAAGGGAAGGGTTTGTCTAAATCTCACTAAATCTCAGCAAGAGGGGTGGTGGGGTCTAAATTCTGTGAAAAAAAAACCTCACGTTCCTTTAAGAAGCTTTTGGCAAACTTGCCCTACTCAACGTTAGATGGCGTATGCGCGTTCTCAGTGTTGCCGATGCACAATATTTATGTAGTGACCCTCGCAGCAAGTCACGAGTTGCGATTAAAATAAATTTCATTTTTTTTTTTTCGAATGTTTTAAAAGAAATACTTTGCTCTGCGCAAATGACTATGGCGAATGTTGATTAAGTGGCGGCGGCACTTGAAGCCCAACATTCATAATTAAGTTATTTGACAGGTGTATGTTTCTAATCGAGCACACATACGTATATATATATATGTATCTGTGTGTTATCAACATTTGTAAACGGCAAGAAAATTGTTGGCAGTTTAAAATTCAAAATGATTGTATTAATTTAAACAGATAAACGATTTGAATGGCTAAAAAGCTTACCAATTATGGTCATGGCATAGGCAACCAAATAGGAGACAACGCCAATCCAAAAGATGCACATGCTCAGCGTTAGATATTTGATACGCGGCATGCGACGACTGTCCGGCACTGTTAGCCAAAGTATGCAAGTGATTGGCCAACGCAAAATGTGCAGTAGATACATGAGGCCATGAACATCCACTGCGCTCTGGCAGGGCGTGGCAGCATTAACTGGAATATTGAATTGTTGTTGTCGACTATTGGATGTGTATAAAGTGGGAAATTACTTACCGCACACAATCGCATCTACGTTGTCATTATTCGGCACGTTCACATGACCACACTCGAGCTGTGCGTGCATGTTGTTATTGCTCCGTTTGGTGTCCTTTGCCATCAAGGGCGTCAGCTCGGTGACTTCACGAAATGTTGCCCGACGTTGCTTGAAGCGCCAAACGAGACGTGTGATGTACTTTTGCAAATGTTCACTGTTCAACATGAACCACAGATAGAAGAAGTAGCCGAGCAGCAGTGACAGCGCCTCATACCACATGATGCGACCGTCGAGTAGCGTCAACAGTAATGCAATAACGGTTACAGCATAGATGGCGCTATCACGCGTCAGTGACCACCAATCGAGACGCACGCATTGCATGACAAAGATGCCGCAAAACGCGGGCACGGCCAGCACATTAAAAACGGCTGAGCCGACAATGGTGCCCAGACCGATGTCGCCGTGCGTCACAAATGTGCCAATGCCGTTCATAAAGAGCTCAGGACTGGCGGTTGCAATTGCCATGAATGTTGCGCCCACCACATCGGGCGGATAACGAAGATCGGCACACAGTTGCTCAATGGCGGGCACAAAGTAATCATCACAGACGACGGCCAACAGCCAAAAGAGATAAATTGCAATGCACATGTGCAGCAGAATCCAACCATGTTGACGCTGTGCGCGTGTCAGGCCGTCCCAGGGGAAGTCAAGTATCGCCGGTCGCGTGCAATTCGGCTCCAGTGATTGTACATGCTTCTGCTCAACATTACTCTGCTCAGTGCTTAGTAGATGACGTGTGCTAACAACTGTAAATAAGTTATATTTTTAGACCATTTTCTTAATTTACGTGCTCAACTTGAATTACCGGCGTTCGTTTCAGACACAAACGGTTTGTCCTTAAATGTTACGTTATAACGTAAATAGAAAACAACAACGATTGACACAAATATAAGGCAACGTAATTTGAATGCAACTCTGTGCCGTGTCACTGTTGCCTTCTCGCTCTCATACACATGTAAAACAGAAGTGTTACATTTTCGTATTGAATGCACGCTCATGCTCCTTTATCAAAAGAATATCACTCTCACTCTCTTGTGCTCACTGTCTAAGGCTCGCCCAGCTTAATTTAGCTGATGACTTTTGTTGTTTTTGTTTTGCTGCTCTTGCAGGCACTTTTTCAATGATATTTGTTATGCTTAGCTGAATGTCGTTGCGGAAATGCAGGTGCAGAGCAAGAGACGCGCAGCTTTTATAGATTTTTGTTTTGTTTTTTTTTTTGATCCTCAATGAACTGTTTTTGTGTGTGTGTGTGTGTACATTTGAATGTGTATTTTAGCGATAATTGAGAGTGGAAAGTTTTATGCAACATGCATGTACATATTTGCAATGGAGGGACATAAGAAAGAATAGACGCATCTGGAAAATTTTGAGCTGCTGAAATGCCGCTATCAAATATGTATGTATGACATTAGGCGCGATGCAACTGCATGCGTGTAAGACTGTGTGTGTGAACTTTATTACTAAAATCTTTTCTTATCTACCATCTAACTATCTATCTATCGATCCATCTATCTATCTATTCGTCAAACCTGCAGTCTAATTTAACTTGAAATTGTTTATATACATACATATATGTACATATGTATGTCGATTTCTAAGTAAACTTGTTTTTGTCGCTTATTTTTATCGCAAAAACATTTTTGTCAATTTTTTGTTTTTTTTTTTTTAATTATTTCTCATTCTACGTATAGTAAGCCAATCACATCAAGTAGCACATTGGCGCACCAATCAACTATATTGAAACACTTAAATTTTAATGACGTCAATTAAGAAATCTAATGACATCAGCAAAGGCACTCCAAATCGCATCGTTAGTACTTCTTAAATTCATATTTCTGCTTTAAGGCCCAAAAGGAAAAACAAAAATAGTCAAAAGTCAATTTATAATGTTGATTGGAGCATTATGGTTGTATAAGCTCGCTTGCATACCCTACACAAAAATTTCTCCATCGATAATTCAAATAATTTTTCAAATTAATTGTTAAAATAACTTTTTTGCATAAACTTTGCGCACAACAAATAAATTTGAACAATTTTAAAAGATTTTATTCAATTATTTGTCTGTAGGGTATAAAACTGTCAACGTTTCTATACTACCGAAGTTATCACATTTAGCTTTATCTTTTGCTTGCGCATTAATAGAATTAAATTTTTATTTATTTATTAATTTTTATTTTTCATTTCTGCGCAAACTTAACATGTCCTAATATTGATGAATTTATGATTTCAAATTGATTTTTGATTTATTTACTACGTCAATTATTGAACTTAAAAACACCTGACACCTCATACATTGTCTGTTACAGAATATAAGACCTTATACTCCTATGTCACAATGCGCCATATGTCACAAACAGCAGTTCAGCATCAATCAAAGAAGAATCACACAGAGTGGCAAACGTGCACACTAATACAACTACAATTTCCAGGACGGTTTGAGTGAATTCGTTTTTCGGCGGCTACGTAGCGTATGTTGTTGGGTGTTGTATGGAAACATAAGAATTATTTTGATTTTCTTCCACAACGTTAATATTAAACTGATCTAGGTTTAAGTTGATTTTAAGCAAACTTTAAGTCCGTTTTTTTTACAAGGCATAAAGTAAATAAAACATGTTTTTTTGTGTATAAATTACATTTATTAATATATTCTTATATTTTCATCGTTTTAATTCTTACAATTTGTTGTTGTCTAAACAAAAAAAAAATATATATATATATAATTATAATTTTCATATTTTAATGGAGTCCTGCAGTTGAATTATTATAAATCTAATCAGTTACTCATGTGTGTATGCGTGTTCGACATTTATTTTAACATTTATTCATTTTTCATTTTACAAGCAATTTTTCTTTTCTCTTATTTTTTTATTTGTTTTCTAATTTTAATACATTTTTTTTCGCTTACAACTTTGCCGTTTTAGTTAAAAAGAAGCAAAAACAAAGTAATTTGTTTGACTATGTAAATATATACAGTAAAAAAAAATGTTTACTTTGCTTGTAAAATAAAAAATCGCTCAAAATAATATTTGATGCCTTAAATTTGATATTTACAATCATTTCTTTTGACTTATTTAATTATAATATGAATGGAAAATTTTTTAAGCAAAACAAGAGAACACACACACAAAAAAAGGAGAAAAAAAATTGTATGTAATTAAAATATGATTAATTAAATTATAAAGTGTTTTTGTGTTTTCATTAATTGTTAACGGCGAGGGAGCGTAGTGGGCGGTGGCGATTTAAAGTGGTCTTTCCATCAAGCACACATGCTCTTTCACACGCACACGCATACACACACGCACACATACTGGCAGACACACATACACGACACGCTCACACACGCTCTTAATACAAAATGTTCGTTCGCATTCATTTTTACTTTCTTTCTTGTTCTTTCTTATACTACGATGCAAGTGATGTTGGCGGTGAAGAATGGTGCGGAAGGGGGGTGGCGGGTGCAGAGTAACAGCATCACTGAATTTGGCAATGCCAACCTGTTGTTTGCTTTGACCAACGGCTTCTGTTTGCTCGATCTGTCTCTCTCTCACGATTTGTTTTTTGTTTTTTTTTTGTTTTGGCTCTACTTCGTCTTCTTCTTTTCCGCTGCACAACACATGCATGTTTGCTTTCTTGTTTGCTTGCTGGCTTTAGTTGGGGCTGGCTGACCGACCCAACCGACACTGAACGTTGTCGCCATTCGGTCGTTTTTCTTCTTACACACTAATATGGACGTCCATTTGTTGTGTTGCCATAGTAGGGACGTTCTGGTAGCTTCGGTGGCGCATTTGGCACTGGACGGCTGTGAATAACGCGGCAATTAAACAACAAACAAACAATTAATAATTGTAGAATATGCAATTAAAATATTGCAAGCGCAAAGCAAGCATTAAATATGTAATTAATAAATTTTATATGTACACTGTAAGCACTACAAAAAAAAAAAAAGAGAAAAAAACAAACAACAAGTATAGTAAGACTCTAGGAAAGCATAGGATAAATGCAAAGTTTTATTAAGGAAACTCACCATGGTCAATCATCAAGGAGACAAGCTACATGTGTATATGTGTGTGAGTGTAATATGAGGAAAAAAAAGAAAGCATAACCACAAGAGGACTTACGGTTAATGGAATCAACCCAACACCATCAACAGCAACACAAACATTTAATTGTCTTATGTCGGACAAGTACATTTGGACACTTACGGCGCACTTGCGTTTCGTTCTTTGTGAAAAGTCAAAAGAGTCATGTGTCAGTCAGAGAACTTTCTCAAAATATAATAAATAAATTTGACCATTAAATATTAAATTTTTTAAATATATATTTTATTTATAACATTATAGTTTGTTTTTCTTTTTAATTATCTCCATTGCCGCTCGTATCATTTTTGTCATGTTTCTTTTTTATATATATAATTTTTCTGTTTTTTTTTTTTTTTTTGTTTTTAATGTTTTATTATATTTTATTTATGTCATTTTTCAGCTCGACTTTTTTTTCGTTCCGCTTATTTGCGCTCCTTTTACATAGTTTTTTTGTTTTTCTTTTTTTGCTACTTTATCAATCAAATCAAATAATCAACATGGTCAACTGTTATATTCGTAAGTTCGAAAAAAGCATTATTTCGCACAAAGTTTGTTTACTCAATCATTTCTTTTGTTGTTTTTGTCTGCTTTGTATAACTTTAACTTGCCTTTCCCGGTTTGAGAGGATTTGGGGCGGGGGCATTTTATGCAGCTTTGCAATGGTGGGGCATAGACTCAAAATAGAAGCCGCACACAAATAATTCATATTTATATATATGTATGTATATATATTTTTTTATTATTATTATTTTTTGTTTTAGTTTTTAACATGCTTACTATTTAATAGATTTAATATGCTGCGGATTTTTATGCTTATTTTTTTTTAACCAATATAAACATGCAGTAAGAAGTGTAGAGAATTTTTTTTTCATTGTTATTTAGGTTTTTTTTTTTAATTTTGTTTTATTTATTTTTTAGTTTTTATTTTTTTACGCATTACAAATGTCCAAAAAAAAAAAAAAGTTTGTGTTGTAAAGTGTTGTTTTTTTCAAGCGCAATTTATTTTTTTTTTTAGCAAAACAAAATGATGGCAATACTGTTTGGGTGTGTTATTATTTTTTTATTCCATTTATGTAAATCGTTTTTTTTTTCAATGTTGAAAGGTTTTGCTGTTATTGTTTTTCAACTTGTTCTTCTTCAATTTCTTTTTTAGTCAAATTTTGTTTTTTAATTTTTTTTAAAGATATTTGATACATGTTCTCATTTTTTTTTAACACAAAAACAAAAAAAAAAATGTTGTTTGCATTTTCTTTTTGTTTATTTTATAATTAATATTATTTTTGTTTATATCAATATGTCAAGACTTGTTTTTAATAATTTTATTTTATTGTTTTTAGTTTTGTCTTTTTTTTTGTTTGCTTCTCTGTCGTTCTCAGTTTTTGTATATATATTTATATATATTTTTTAATTTTTCGTGAAATTTTTACACACTTGAAGAAGAACAAAAATTATCTCATGTATTTATGTATGTATATAAATATGTATATTAATTGCTGTGTAATTTTCCACGTTTTTGCTTTTGTTTTTTGCATATTTCGTTAAAGTTTTAATTACTATTTTATAGCATAATTGAAAAATGTGCATAAACTTTACAAAATTGCATTTATGCATATGTATATGTGTGCTATTTATTCATTATTTATTTTTTTTCTAGACTCAATATTAATTACAACAACAGCAAGTTTGATATTTATTTAACGTTGAACACAAAATAATTTTTTAAACACATTTTTGAGAAATTATTGAAGAATACAACAAGCAAATGACATGTCTTTCACAACACTCACTCAGTGTGTGTGTGTGTGTTGTAAAATCACGCGCGGCTGCACTTGAAAAAATATATGGCGAGTTTTAAAAGTAAAATAATAATAAAAAATCAAACTTATTTAATTTCCATTACTTTAACCAAAAAAAAATTGTTCCAATTAATTTAAATTTTCAGAGATTTTTTAATTCATTTGTTTAACGTTAACTACGCATATTTGTTTTATTATATATATATTTATATAAGTATATATAAATATAATTTTTTTTTCATTGCATAAAAGCGAATTTTTGAAAAATTTTCGCTTTTTTAGCGTTTTAAGTATTTTTCGCATTTTCGTTTTTTAACACTAATCAATAAACATATTTATTTATTAACTTTTTGTTTATATTTATATATTATTATTTTTTTTTTTTTTTTTTGTGGGCTTTGTTGTTGGGCATGTTCGATTTTATTGTTCATATTTTCCATTTTTCTCACTATGATTTTTAGATCAAAAGCTTTTAGGTTATGTTAAAATGATAAATTAAAATAATAAAAAAATATATAGAAAATATTATTAATTAAAGGAATTATAAAAAAAAAGTAACAAAATGTGAACTCTTAAATTAGTTGAAACTTTTTTTTCCTCGAGCTGTCGTTTCTTATTTTTTTTATTTTATATTCTTTTTTATGTATGTATATAAAGAGTTTAAAATCTACACAAAAACACATTAGCAACAATTATTTTATAATAATAATTATTTTACGAGCATTCACTTTGAAGTTAATTTCTTTTCTTTGTTCTAATAATACATATATATATATTTTTCATTTAACTTTGCATGGAATTCCCTAAATAAATGTTTTTTTTTTTTTCGTTTTCTTAATAAGTTTTAACAATATTTTGAAGTTGCCTGAAAATACTTTATATATATATAAGTATGTACGTGTTTGGGTGTGTGTCTGTCTTGTAATGTTGTCAATGTGTCTTTGTTGCGAAATTATATACAAAAAAAAAAAAAAAATCATAACAAAATGTTAATTGCCTAAAAAAGCTTAATAAATTAAAATGCATTATGTTAATGTCACTGCTAAAAGTTAACGGAATGTTAAAGTTGAACAGTGTCACAGCAGAGCGCTTGGCCTCTGTTAAGTCAACTGCTATGTTAAATGTGCACCGACTTAACAGAATGCACTTCTTTCTGCTTGCGTGTGTGTTTTGTGTGTATATGAGCGTATATGTAATGTGTGTTCATTTAAACAAACAAATAATTTAAACAAATATTTTTAAGAAAAAACACAAGCAAAACATTAAAATATAAAATAATTTAATTGAAAGCGACGACGTAGGCAGAATTTTCGCCCACTGTTAATCAAAAGAGATCGAAACAATGACAACAGTTAGTAAGACAAAAAAAAAAAAAAAAAAAGTAAGAGAAAATCAAACGCGTTCAGCACAGCGCGCAGTTTGGAAATTAGTGCGATTTTATTTGCTTGGCTTGCTTTTGTTGGCTGGCTTTAGTTCTTTTGCTTGTTTTAGTGTTTTGTTGAATAATTTTGCTTATTTATTTTTATTTTTGATCGTTTACTTGAATCTGGTTGCAAAGACGTTCGAGAGCTCGTTGATAGCCGCCTGACCGACGGCCTGGTTCACCTGTCCGCGCATGCTCTCCGGTATGTAACGATTGGCGCCTGTCTGTTGTGTAATGGCGCCGCCAACGCTGCCAGTGACGCGGCTGCAGACAACAACAACAACAGACGGTACACGATTAGCGTTTTAAGTTGTTTTGAAGAATAAAAAGTTATCTTTTGTTTTTGTATTCTTTAACTTTTCAAAGGCAAACCAAAAAGTAACGTTATTATACCAAAAACTTTAATAATCGAAAATAACGTTTGAAACCCCTTTTTTGTATAAGTATGTGTGCGTTAATCAATACTGTTTTGTTTACAAATATCAAAAATTTGCGGATATTGTTATTTGCTTTTTTTCATATCTGATTAGTGCATTAAACATAAAACAATTTAAAAATAATTAAATACAAAAGAAAGTTAAAAACGAAAAATAATGTGCAACACTGAATTTTTTTTATGTTAAGTAATTAAATCGAAACAGATGCATGACGTTGCGCGGGGTTTGGTTATGATGTGTGTTTGTATGTTAGTTAATGTTATGAAACAAATTAAATGCCAATCGAAAGAAATAATTAACCAAAAATGCATAACAAAAAAAAAAAACAAGGGTCAAAATATGTGCAGTTTACATTAACAGAATTTTCATTTACAGCCATTGTCAGACTGTAAAAACAAGAGCTCATTGCCGCAAACAAGCAGAGCCAAGCATTCACCACTATTTAGAGTTTCCAACAACATAAAACATTTTATAGTTGTCAACAGTAATTTTTCGCACAAATTTTTATTAAAATTATTCACCAAACATTTGGAAATAAAAACAAATATTTCAATCGTTAATTAATGTATAAATAAAACAAAAAATAATACACAAAAATATTAATAGAAATGAAAGAAATAACAAAAATGTGTTGTCAGTCTGTTGCTTTCGAGGTGTTTGGTGTTGTTGTTGCACACACTGCAAAATATGTTTACTTTGTGTTTTTTTGTTTGTTTGTTTTTAATTTAAATTTTTACTTTATGTTTTTTATTTCATTTCTTAATTTTTATTAATGTTTCTTCTTCTTTTATGGAATTTCAATTTTACACTTTGTATATACTTTAAACAACAATAACAACACAAAAAGGTACTTTAGTTAACTTAATCATATTTTTCTATGCTTTATAATAATTTATATATATAATAATATTATTTTGTCTAAGATTTTCTTCTTCTGTTTACTTTGTTTAATTAAACTTGAATTGTGTTTACGCTGCGTCGAAGTAAAAGCACAAGATATTTGAAAAAGGATAATGAACTCAACTATTTAATCGCAAAAAAAATTGATGTTCACTTATAATTTTTTTTTCATATTTTCTTAATTATTTTTTTTTTTTTTTATATAATTGTTGTAATGACACGCGTTGTCAACACTGGTATGTTTAGACAGAGATAGAAATATTGCGAGAGTGCATACATATATTTATGAGCGGACGCGAGTGAATAGTTTATATATATATATATATATAAATAATTATATGTGTGTGTTGTGAAAGAAATAACGACACAGACTCCATTTAACGACGACTGTTTTGTTAATTTTGGTATTTTTTTTTTAGTAGGAAGAAGCACGAAATAACGCAGTGTGAGCCGTTCGAAAGCACAAACGGGAAAGAGAAAGAGAGAGAAAAAGAAAGTAGAATTTAGGGTTTTGTTATAACGTTTTTTTTTTTTTAAATTAATGCACTTTTATTTTTTGTTTTTATTGTTAAAAATAAAAAATAAAAGTAATCGTTCAAAATCAAAATGGCAAAGTTGCAAAAGCAAATATAATCATTAGTTAATAATTTTAGTCAGGACTGAACAAAAAATTTACAAACAAATAAACCATAAACCAATAATATGTATGTACATATTGCATGTCATACAAGCCAACAGGACTGAAGAAGGGCTATAGTAAATTGCCCTAAAACCGTCTTTAAGGCTGCCAAACATGTGTCACTTCAATGCGGAAATAATGTCAACAAGAAAAAAAAAAAGAGAGCCAACACTTTGTACGCACATGTGGTTTTTGTATGACAGGTAATATTGTATAGTCTTAAATACGCATATGTAAGTTAGTCACATACTGCAAAATGGATTTGGTTGAGGAGAAAGACAGAGAACGAGACAAAGAGGGCGCTCAGTGCCACAGCTCACTCGACAAGAACTTAAAGTTAATGAGAACAAATTAAAAGCAAAAAAAAAGCCTGCTTTAATATCGGCACAGTAAAAATAATAATAATGGTCCATGCCAAAGTAAAACAATAAAAAATTGCATTAAAATTAAATGAAAAAAATTATAATTTGCATATTAAAAAACATAAATAAATATTTAAAGCAGAAATTTGAAGTTTTTTTTTTTTGTTTGTTTTTAAATATTATCAAAAAAGAGGTCCCAACCGTGCTTTAAAACGATATTATTTTCATTATAAAATTTGAAACGATTTACAAGAAAATTAATGAAATAAAATCGGAATTTAAAACAAGGGAACAAAAGACAAATTTGGGAAAGAGGAAGAAAGTTCTTATTATTTAATATATAACAAAATTGTACTTACGATGGTAGCAGTGGTGCTGGAAGACCGCCACCAGGTCGGCCGCCAGGCAATGGTGGTGCGCCACCGCCGGGGCGATTTGGAATCGCTGGTGCTGGACGACCGCTGGCGGGTGGTGGTGGTGGACCGCGACCGCCAAGTGAACCCTAAGCAAATGAACGAGTATAGAATTAGTGAGTGAATGTTGCTTTTGTTATTGTAGTCTTAGGTTACCTGTGAGGTGGGTGCGGGTTTGCGTGGACCGCCAGGACTTGGTGGCGAAAGACGTGGATTATCCAAACCGCTTGGTAGCCAATCATTCTTAACTGGCGGCGGCAGTGGCGAAGAAACAGTTGCCATCGAAACATCACCTGCACAAAGCGTAGAGCAGAATTAAGTAGAGTGAAATAGAGTTGATTGCTTGAGACTTACCAATAATCTGCAAAGCATCCTTGCAGGCGCGATACATGCGCAACATTTCCTCACGGCGTGTTGCCGACTCAGCTGATTCCTCCATCATTTGTGCCTTTAAAATAACATTGCAATGATATCATGTATTAATTTATGTTATTGTTGTTGTCTTACCTGATCGCCGGAAGCATACAAATGCGCCAATAGTTCACCATTAATGAAGTCCTTTGCATTGTTTATGATCAGCATCATGATGGCCTTTGGCACCATGTCGCGTGTCGTCTTTGTGACAATTTTCATATATGAATCAACCAAATTGCGTATTGTTTCCACCTGACGCTCCAACTGTGGATCCGTTGAGCTCTCCTCGTTAGCCGACTGCAAACACATACACACACACGTTCATTAGTTGCAGTGCAGGACATGTAGCAAAAAGCGTTTACGTTTATTTTACAAAGGGAACGTGTTTACGAACGAAACTTGTATTGAAAGAGAACCCAAAACATTTTACCGAAAAATTCAACCGAAACGTAAAAGTTTAAACAATAAAATGTTAAAAAGAATGGTGTAAAAGGAAAGAGGAAAAAGTCTTTGCCACGCAAAACACAAAGTACTTCAATTCAAACAAAAAAACAAAGCAAATTTTTACAAAATAGATTTACATTTTCCTAAATTGTTTTCATTTTTGCATACAGTGCTGATTAAATGTATACACACATATAATGTTAGGCTGGGCGTTAGTTTTGTTGTTGGGTTTTTCTTTGTTTTTATGAAAAAAAAAATATTTTTCAGTTGAATTTTATACATAAAAAAAAACAAAGGTTTTTTTCGGTGCTGATTTTGTGTTAATTTTTTAGTTTTTTTTTCAGTGTATATTGTGCAATGTTACTGTTACGGTTTCGTTGTTGTATTATTGTGCTTAGTTTTTTGTTGTTCGTTGCAAGGTGATGAATATCAAATTGGAAAAAGCGAATTAGTAAAAACTCAAAGAAAAACAATGTTTTTAAAAGAGGAAGAAAGGAAAAACAAATACAATTTTTAATATTTACTCTTCGAATGTCAAAACTGGTAAGGAAACTAGTTTGATTTTCGAAAATATTAAGTAAATGAAAATAATAATAAAATTTCAAGTCAAGAAAAATGAAAAATCTTTTAAACAAATACAAAAATGTGTTAATATTTCATTGTTTGTTTTTACAAATTCAAGTATAATTACTTTGATAACTATAAAAAACAACGAAACGCAATGCGAAACAGAAAAACGTAAGAAGAAGAAAACAGGAGTAACGCACAAAAAAAAAATATAACAAAAATGTTTTAAACACAAAAAACAAGTTCATCGATATTATTGAAATATGACAAATCACACATACTTTTCTCTGCGTACGAACGGTTGGTTTTGAATTGATTTTGAAATGTTGTTCAACGATTTCAAAAGACGGTTTAGTTTTGATATCATTATATAGATATTATATATATATTTTGTGGATTATAACAAGAAAAAAAAAAGAGGAAAAATTATTCATTTTAATAAATCTAAATAAATTTTTCGAAGAAACCCGAAATGTTTATTAATTCTAAGATAGTAAAAAAAAATAAAAACAAAAAATTTTAAATTCAAAAAAATATATATAATAATTCAATGTTCTGTGGTTAAAGCCAATTCACCAAACTAACAAATTATTTTAATAAATTAAAAATATTTTTTTTTAGATAATGAAATTTCGCACATATTTTAAAAATAAATAAATAAAAAAAAACTTAAAATAATAATAAAACAAAAAATTAATACTTAAAAACAAAAAATGCAAACTAAGTGCTAAAAAAAAATTATGCAAATGAAACAAACCTCTTGTCCTTCCTGTGTGACGTTATCGAAATATTTTTAGGAATATTTTGGTTTTCAAAATAAGTTATATTTTTTTGGTATTTTTTTTTTTTTCATCGAAATCAGAAAAGCATACGGAGAAATATAATATTTTAATTAATTGTATAAAATATTTAAGTTTTATTTGATTAGAATAAATTTTGTATTAATTGTTAATAGGGGGAATAAAGCAGGCGGCAAGGCAATGTTATTTTACAAGAATTTGTCAATCAACAGCGCTATTTTCATTACAATCACGAACAGTCATCGCGTTAACAGAATCATGTTATTACACAGTTCATCCTATGCCTTCAAAAACTTGCCCTTATGTAACGAACAGCTACAAGCCACATGAGACAATTCAGTATTCAGAAACAACAACTGCTTAATTCGCTATATTGAATGGCAGTATGTAATTTTTGGAAGCATGAATGTCAACAGTGCTATTGTGACTCTGTTAACATTGTATGTTTTGTGAATGTTACGAAAACAGCGCTGTCAAAAAAAAAAATGGTTACGTTTGTGAAATTCCATTTGAAATGTTCTTGAAAATTGTTTTATAGAAAATATGATTGCCAGAAATAATGCTATTCTTTTCAAAAATAATTGCAAGATTTTGCGTAGTGTTGGAATGTAACGAATTCTGCTGACAAGATGGATTTGGTTAGTTATTGCAAAACTACAATAAATGAAGTTTTTATATGCTCGGTAAAAGCACAAATAGCGATAAATAAACAACAAGAGTTGTTGGTATACTTATTTGTTCAATTAATTGATTGAATGATTTATTATATGATAAATATGTTGGTAATATGATAGACACTTTTACATTTACATCATAAAGACAACAGCAATTAAACAATTATGTAGTTTTCGCTTGAGAACTTGGCCAATGAATCAAAATCGACGAATACAATATGCATGAACTGAATAATGAATATGTATCTGAAACATCTTAACAAATACTCATAAACTATGATTGTTTTCTAAATGGTTTCATTGTTTTTAATATACAAATGAAATGAATAATGAATTATTATGAAGGCCAATTTTGATGAGTAATGACAACTCTATATGAATTATTCGGCATTTAGACGGGGGGTGCGAATACTAAATTGCCACTCGAAAGTGCTGAGAATGCAAACGATTTTGAAATATATATCAAAATATTAAATTTTTGACAATTGCTAAGATTTTTTAACCTATTGAGGCTTCGACACCCTTCGTCTAAATGCAAACGACTTATATGACATCTATTACTGCAGGTTAGAGTAAAAAATAATTCAAAATGGAAAAAGACTAGCCCAATACGCACCTCATCGCCATTTTCTTGTGTCTCCTGTTTCTCTGGATAGACGCCGGCACGCAGGAATGATGCCTTCCATGACTCCACATCCTCAACAGTCTCGCAGGACAATTCCAATTGTTTGTAATCCTAGATTTATCAATGTAGATGTGTGCGTGTTTGAAATTTGCATGAATTTTTTTTTTTTTTTTTTTGGTTAAACAAACAAAACAAGAGCGAGAAGAAGAGAGAAAGACAAAGAGAACAAGAAAGAAACAAAAAAAAAAAAAGAAAGAAAGAAGAAAAAAAAAGAAGCGACCAAGCGCATACAAATTTACAAAGATTCTCTCTTGTTGTTTTTGTTTTTGGGGGAAGGCAGGAAATTATTGGGTAATTTTTTTTAGTATTTGTTTTTTTTTTTTTTTTTTGGTTAAAGCAGTTTTTGTACGAGCGTGTTTAGTTGAATCCCTTTTGTTGGTATTTTGTTGCATTTTTTTTTTATTTAAAGCTTTTTTTTTATGTATTCGTTTTTGTTTTTCTATGATTTCAAATTTGCTTTAAGCTTGTATATATACATGTACGTATATACATATATATATTTGTTGTTTTTTTTTTCAAAATAACCAAACAAATAAAATTAGCACAACTACTGGAAAAAGAAAGGGTATTTTCTTCTTTGCTGTTTTTCTTTGGATTTTTTGTATTTGAAAATGTATATTGCAAAACTGTGAATGAGAGCTCATTTCACGTGCGCGCAAACTGAACTCTCACTCACGCACGAAGTGGGAAAAATGTTGATAAAAACATAGTAATTTTTATCTTATACAAAAAAATTGATAATAGATTTTTTTTATTATTATTTTTTTTTTTTTTTCTTTTCATTGGAATATTGAAAATTAGAATTCGTAAAAAAATTTTAAAATTTCTAATTTCATTATAATTTAATGTCAACTGCAAAATGCTTTGCACATGCGCAATGTGCGCCGCAAAGCATGCTGCAGTTTTTGTACGCATTATTTTGCTATGAAAATAAGTTTGGAATTCATTTTTTTAAAATCATAGAATTTGTTTAGTTTTCTTTTTATTTTACTCATTGTTTTGTTTGTAAAGTAAGGCAAAAAAAAAAAAAAATAAATAATAGAACAAAAAGGCGTCAACTTTAAACAAAGTGGAAAAAAGTATTAAAGGTACTCTTTTCTGTACAAAGTTGTCGTCTTTTTGTTGGTTTTTTTTTTTGCCTTTTGAGTTTTGATCAGTTTAAGATTTGTTTTTCTCTGTACTGCTTTTTTTCTCTTTGGTTTCTTGATTTTTTTTCTTTTTTTGTTATTGTTTAAAGTGTTTTTCTTTTAGAAATTTTTTTGTATGCTAACAAAAATTACTAACCTTATAAACATTACGTCCGTCGGGACTGAATAAAGCAAATGTAACACGTCTAGACATAGACATAAAGCCCTGCTCAATATCGCGCAATTTCAAACCATCCAAAGGTAACATGAATTTCTTTTCCTTCTCATCCTCGTCCTTGTACCAGGAGATGCTCTCCGATGTTAGCACAAACCAATAGGGACGTGAACCGCCTGATCTCATTCAATCGCAATCGCATCCGCATCAAAATGGCGTTGAAAGCGATGATGTTCGTTTGTTTGTTTTTTTTTTTTTTTGTTAAACAGTTTTTTTTTATTGATTTTATAAAGCGTGTTAAGGCGCAAAAGGAGTAAGTGAGTGACAGAATAAGAATATGAAAAAATAGTATTAAATGGAAGAGAGATAGATAGATAGACAGATAGATAGAATCATAAATAGTTAGATTTAGTAGATAGATATAGACAAAAATAGATAGAGAGAGATAGAAAGATATAAAGAGCAAACCAGTAGTAGGTAAAAAGAGAGAGAGCAAAAGAGAAAGAAAATAAGTTAATGATAACATGTCGAAAATATTTTTGTGAAATTAAGTACATTTTTTTTTTTTATTTAATTAAAGAAAAAAAATAAAATTTTTATTTTTGTTGTTCGTTAAGTATTTTTTTTTTTTTAGTAATATTTAAAAACATTTTTTTTAGTAAAAGTTTGTTTTTATTGTGTGTTTGTGTGTGTGTTTTTTTTTTATTTATTTCAGTGATTGGTTTGTGCGAGAGGCGTGGCATATACACACACACACATGTAATGAGAATAAGAGAAAAAGAAAAAATAAAGAAATTTAGTTATTGTTTTCTTATTTTTTTTTTTATATTTTCTAAACTAAATTGCATATACACACATAAAAAAGTAAAAAAAAAGTATATATATTACGTAACTCTGTAGCGTAAAAAAGTGGTTTTCTAAATACTTAGCGCTTTAAAGTATGCTGCAAAATATTAGCTAGCCTTAAGCTGATGAAAACTGATGGAGGACATGTGTATTAAGGACAATCAAAGGCTTTACACACGCTTTTGAGCAGCAATAGCAACATACTAATACTTTGTATACCTTGTTTTTTTTTTAATTTAATGAGTTCAAGCAAAATGTTCGAGTTGCCTACACTTTCTAAGTCGCGTTTTCGTTTTAACAAATTAAAACAAAAATAAAAAAATTTTATTCACGACATTTTTATGCTATTGCCATTTTGTGGCCAAATTTAATATTTAGCTGCCGAAAAGTATGCTATGCTCTACTGCCAACTTCAACATTTTTCGTTAAAATAAATTTATTTAATGTTAAGGTGTGGTAAAAAAAAAAAGGCCCCGAAAGAGAAACCCAAAATAAATGCCATGCAAGCCAAATATTAAAATATGTTCAAATTCAAAAGCTCAAATCAAAAGACATACAAAAATATATAAATATTTAATTGAATTTAAATGTCATGCAAACCAAAAGCCAACGTGCACATAAAATATAATAATAAGAATAATAACGAAGACATGCACATACACAAAAAAATAAACTAAATAAAAGACAAAACAATTTAATTTATTTTTAATCCAATTTCAATTTTTTTAGTGTAATTCTGACATGACATTAAACCGCTAAGCTCAAATAAAAGTGCAGCCAAAAAAAAAAAAAAAAACGAAAAAAAATCATACAAAGAATTGTGTGTTTAATAAAATCAAATACTAACCAAGAGCTCGTGGTAAAAATCTCATCAAAGCTACAAAAATGAACAAAGAAAATAAAAAAACGCAAAATAACAACCAAAATCAGGAGCAAAAAGTAATTTATTTAAAAGAAAATAATAAAAGAGCTTGAAAGTAAGTAAATGGCATACAAGCTTAACGCTTCAATAAAAGGAGTGCATGCATCAAACAACGAATAAAGATAAAATTAACAAATAAACGAATTGTTAAAATTGGTAAAGATATAAAAAAAAAACACTAAATAACAAGTTCTTGTCGCCCTGCGCAAAAATGCAAAACGGTCAGTCTGCAATGTTCTGTTGTGCCCTTAACAGTTTTCTGTTTCACCTGCTGTAATACATACATATTAAACACACATAAAATGAAGACTGCTTGTGTGTGTGGTTTCTTTGTTTGTGTGTGTGTGTGTATTGCTTAACAATATTACATAATAATATAAAGAAATAAACAAGAATAATAAGCCAAATTCATACGCACCTTTCATTATGCCCAAATTTTGTATAACCATGTGACCCTTTCGTATAACTTGATTGCCAAGTTGCCGGGTGCCGGTTTTATTTGCATTTTCTGATTTATTCTGAGCGCTGTCACATTAATAGAGTAATGAATAAGTAACAAGAAAAACAATTACAACAATTTAGTCAACAACATACTTTGCAAAGCCAATGAAATCCTCATGGTTGGTATTCATGTAAGCCAATTCAAAATCGATAAGTAAAAGTATTTGCTCCTTGCAGCGTTGTTCTCGCTGGCGTATATGTGTGGTTATTATGCGTTCGGTTTCCTCACGCAAGCGTGGATAACGTGACATCTGCAACAACAATTATTAATACTAGAGTACATAAAAGGGATCGCATTGCTAACCTTATCGGTGCATAAGCGCACAACCACGGACAACTCCTGTACGACTAGATCGACACATTTGATGACAGGTTCCTTTAATTGTGCAATTTGACGTTTAACAATCGCCTCGAAAGCCATGTCCGGCGTGAAGAGACCAACGCGTATACCGTGTATATTACGTATGGCAAATGAGATCTCACGGCGCAATTCTTTCTCATCGCAAGCCATTTTAACGATTTCAAAGCGTAGTCTACAAGCGAACATAATAATATACAATTTGCATAAATATTATTATTATTATTATGTAACTAATGAGCTTTACCGTTCATGGAATATGCGATTGATCTTAGCACCGCCCGAGAGTTCATTTGTATTGACCAATGCCGAACCGGAACCCTCAATGGTGCGCTCAAAGTCTGACTGCAATTGCTGAATCATTCTGCACAAAAATGTTATGTTAATATGATTTTTATGATGGATCGATTTTCAAAACTTACTGCAACATAGCCTTGGTATTGATGCTCGCATCGCCGGGTTGGAAATGCTTGAACTCTTCCACTTCCTTTTCGAGTGTTAACATTTGCTTTTGCAACTTATCGCGCAGGCCGGGCAACGTGTCGCGTATATGATTTGTTAGCTGTTGATTGAGCACACGTTGTAAATATGGTGTGCCCAAACGATCGGCCATATGACGATATGATGGATGACTTAAGAAGAACTTGCGCTCGGCCGCCAATGCCATATGAATGTCCTTGCGGCCTTCGATATCCTTTTGCGAACGATTAACGACACCAATATAACCACGCCGCAACGGTAATAGCTTATTTTCAAGTATATCGCGTGCATCGGTGCCCTCGTCCATCAGATCCAATTTGGTAATGACACCAATTGTGCGCACACCCTGCGGATCAACTTCTTTGGCCAACTTGAGCGCATCCGAATTGGCCAAATCGGTGTTGGCCGGCGTTACGGCCAATATGAGACATGTCTCCTTTCGTATAAACTGGAATATCATGCCTTTGATTTGCTGTTCAATATCAACCGGCTGATCGCCAATGGCGACCTTCGTTAGGCCCGGCAAATCGATCAATGTCAAATTAAGCACATGCGGCGAATAGACACGCAAGTTAATTGGAATGTTTGAGATGCCCTTATTGCTACCAGTGACACGATCTGTCTCATCTTCAATCTCTTTGCGTATCTCATCGAAGTTGCCGAACTTTTTGCCCTTGCAATGCAGAAATTCGCCATATTCTGTAAATGTCAATTGGAAAAAATCAATAATGATGATGCAACAACAACAAGACTCAGGCTTATAGCCAACTTACCAGTTATGCCGTTGATCAACTGCAATATGAGTGGCCGTCGAGTCACAATGCCAGAGCCACGCGGCAGAAAATCTCTGAAAGTATTGAAATATTATGCATTCGATTAGAAGTTTGTTCGGTACTAAAATGTGTATTATAAAATTTTGTCAGTAGTAAAAAAAAAAAACTTCATATAACGTATGTTACATAACGTCACACAGCACATACGGCAGTCTAACGCTTTAAGCTTAATTATGTAAATGAACAACCGAATCGTTTGCAGGCAGAAAAAATGAACAATCTTCATAGAACGTATGTTACATAACGTCACACAGCACATACGGCAGTCTAACGCTTAATTATGTAAATGGACAGCCGAATAGTTCGCAGCCAGCAAAATTGAAGAACTGAATTGAGGTTCAAAGAGCAAACATATTTAAAAAAAAAGAGTTTAGTCAACAGAATTTCCAGTTAAATGTTTAAAGACATTAATTAGTAGTTAATTGCATGATTCATTTGCCGTCAACAATTGCTCAACAGCAGCAGCGCTGACTGCGGCAGTGGCAGCGGCAGCACTTTTTTTTATTTGTTTGCTTGTAACATTTGCGTTTGCGTGTTTCTCAAGTATGATAATCAAAAATTAATAATAATTGTTAGAAAAATAAAAGAAACACAGCGTAAAATCGAGATTAGAATTAAAAAAGAACAATATAATATTGTGAAATTTAACAAGTATCGTTTGCCATTGTTTTATCAGCTCATTGTAATTATTTTATTATTTTTTTTTTTTTTGTATTCGCTTTCTTTTTTGAGGCATTTAAGTAAATGCTGATGCACTTGTGCGTGCGCAAAGCACTCAAATGCAGTTTGATAAGCAAGCCTATCGACAGCGTGATTCTTACTACATGAAGTATTGCCTAAGCAAAAAAATATATCCGGCATGCATATTGTAATCAATTGTGTTGAAAGAGTGTGCATGATGATAAATGTATTTGAATAAATGCAACTCGAATTACACACACACATGTCAGAGAAACTCTCACAACAGACAAGGTTTGTAATTAATTAAAAAAAAAAAAAAAAAACCATGCCACCTGTCAATTAATATCGTTGATAGTTGTCGCCACAAATAAGCTGAGGGTTTATGAATTATTGTGAATGCTTTGCGCGCCGAGCAAAAAAAAAACAAAAAAGCAAACAACAACAACAAATAAAATAGCAAACAACGACAACGACAAATAAAACGCCCCCGAAAAAAGGCAAATTTAATAATTTTGAAAAAGACAACGACGATAGGGAACTATAATCAGCGACAGACAGCAGACCAACAACAACAATGCACACACACACAAACAAACACATGTAATACAGGTGGTCCCGAAATTAAGTCCAACAGATTCAAATCTAATCACAAATTAATGATGTTATTATTGTACAAACAAACAAAAGCGCAGCCTAAAACATATTTACACATTTTCTGATTAGATTTTTTTTTTTTTTGTGTATTATAAAAACAAAATCCAATTACGATAAGAAAATTTTGAAAAATGACTCATATAATGAAAAATTTGTACAGTTCGATTTTGGATAATTGGCCAAAGTCGAGTTGTTATAATTAGTTGTTTTTTTTTTTTTTTTTTTGTTAATTTAAAAACTTTTTTATTTGATAGTTAAATGAAAAATGTTCAGTCACAAGTAAGGCGTGTTTTTTATCTTATCATATATTTAAATACTGCAATCATAAAGGACTCAAGTTGCATATAATATACTCCTTTTTTTTATTTATGATAAATATGTACATGCATATCTATAAGTACATACATATGTAAGAAGAAAGCGTATGATAAATGCAGTAACAAACAACGAAAACAACAAGAGTAATCAAGCATCAAGCTGTCAAAGCGCTTTCAGATCAATGCTCCCTCTCTCTTTCATGTGCTAATGCGCTCATTCCGGTACAAATAAACAAAAAGAGGCAACACTGTTCGTCTTTAAGCATTTGTGAGAATATTTATCAGCACGAAATTCTAATGAATATTTGATTTTTATTAACAAATCAATAAAAAAAAAAGTGTTATGATGATATCAACATGTTATAGCAAAAATAAGATAGACAGAGGAGAGAAGATAAAAGCGCATGTGTCAGAAATTAAAATTGATCAATAAACACAAACAAACAAACAAACACATGTTAATGGCGTTCATGCGTGTGCAGTGTTGCAATCGAAGTCGAAGCCTTGGATGGATTTTTACCTGTGTTTGTTTTTGTTAAAGTAAAGTGGAGCAGAAGATCACCAAGAAAACAAGACAAGGCGAGGCAAACAAAAAGTGTAATAAAACGTGAAAGTGTCAAAGCAATTAAACTTTGCGCATAGAAAGCAAAAATAAATAAAGCAACAACACATCATATGTGTTTTTAGTTTTCTTTGTTTTATCTTGTTGTTTTTTTTTTTCTCTCTCTCTTTCTTAGTGAGTGACCCACACCCAGTTGCTGACCAAAACAAAAAAAAAAATAAAAACAGTTCAAAATGTCGACAACAACGATGGCAATAATGATGACGATGATTCTTGGTTGATGATGATTATTGGTCGGTGGTCATTCACGTCATTTGGCTACTGATTATATTATTATTTTTTTTTTTGCCGCTGCACCGCCAGTCAGTTTGAACTCTTTAATTTTTAACGCAAAAATTAGTTTAATCAAATTGTTTTCATGCTCAATTCAAACTCATTTAACAATATTTTATAGCCACACATACATACTACTTGTATATGCAGACGATTGTACATACATATAGATGCGTTAATGCCATTTCGCTTTCTTTGTTCTTTTACAAACAAATTTCAATGCCGTTATTGTTTTTTGTTGTTTTTATAATTATTTTCTTTTATTTATATTTTCATTTATAAAGTGCAGTAAAATTTTTGCAAGTTTTCCCCTGCAAAATCAACTTTACCGCCGCATGTCAATGAGCTTTGATGCCACCAGCATGTTGACTAATCTCACTCTCTCGCTCTCTCACTCGCTCTTTTTTAATTGTTCGCACGATCTTTTGCATACATTGTCACTCTCATTCTCTTGCATGCGCTCATTAAATTTTATGACATTCACAGTAAATTATTTTGATTTGCCGCATAAGGCGCCTTTTGCACCATTTGATTTTGTATACTGCAATTCGCAACAACAACAAATGTCATGCACTGTTGACCTTACATTGGTGGACAACAACGGGGTCGGGGACGGGGACAGGGACAATTCAGAGACCACAATCAATGCGAGCCAATGCCAAGGAAATGGCTAAGCGAGCTAATTCCTTGGAATTTATTAGACAAACATATTTTTAATTAAAATTCCATGTAATCAACACACATACATACAAAAAAATTAAATCGTGCGACACGAAGAGTAAAAAAAAAAGAAAAGAGCGTTTGTTTGCAAAAATGCGTGCAAAGAGAGAAGCGCATGTGTTGTTGTGGGCCGCACTTGTCTAACTCGCATTCGTATCATTAAATTAATTTGACGATGGCTTATCTAAAGAGCTATGGCTATGGCTTATGTATGTATGTATATGTGTGTGTGTTGATGATTTTCACATAAACAATTGCATAAATATATATGTATGTACATTTCTTTTATTTTAAAATTTTGCAATATGTTATGTGCGCCATTTGTGAAACTGGGTCATTAACACAGGCAAACAACAACGGAAGAATGGGCGGTTGAGCGCGTGTAGCAAAGCTTTGAATTTTGTTTTCTTCTCTTCAGCGTCCTTCAACTTGTTCTATACATTCATACATACATACATATTTGGTATGCCGAGTAGCTTTGCAATTTTAAATCTTTTTTTTATTATTTGCGCACATTTGATTTAAAACTTTTATGCATTGTTTGTTGGTGCCATTAAATATGCTTTACAACTTTGGCCAATAATTTTACAAATTTTATATACAATTTTTTTGCCATAAAGCTCAAAAAGATAGAACTTATGTAAGTAAATTGCTTGCCAAAGTGGCCATGACGAACACGCCATGTTTAAATTCATCAGTTGGCAGCAGCAAGCAAAGTACAATCGTTAGTTAAGTTTAAACTGAGTTTATGTTGATTAAGCATCGACAGAAAACTATTTTGAATTTTTCTTTTAATCATTTAATACAGTATAACCTCGCATTTCGTAACATTTGCAGAAGTACAAAAGATATTAAAAAAAAAAAGAAGATCCTTAACGGAAATGTCAACGCATATAATATATGTAAGTGCTATATAAGACCCCACATCATTCAATCCAGCTTAATATGCCAACGCACATAGCATGTCATAACAGTGTCTTGAGATAATAACCAACATTAAAAAAGCTCGCATCCCACCCGAGCCCACAGTGCAAACAACCCACCAACCACAACAACCTACTTGCCACTTGGCACTTGCTAACTCATACATACATACGTTAAGGCAACACTAAACATGAGCCGAGCGCAACATGCTCGCTGGCTCACACAGTCTGTCAGTGTCAATGAGAAGTGTGAATGTTAGTTCTGATAAAAAAAAAACAAGAGAAAAGACAAAAAAAGTATGAAAAAAACCAAACATAAAAGAAATAAGAAAGACAGCCAACACACATATACATACACACGTTATCGACCTAGTGTCGGTGGTTGGCGATAATGGTAATAGAAATGGGGAGTGAGGTTGAGGTTGAGTTTGAGGCGACAGTTATAATGTCGGTCGAGTGTTATACACACGAGAAAAGGGTACAAAATTATATAATATTAAGTAAACATACAAAAATATTAACTTATTTTCGAAAAAATAAACAGGACACACACGCACACATACATAAGTATCGAAGTTATTCTGCGCTCTTCAATGCGCTCCACTCATCATCACTTTCATTCAATGCGCACTTCAAATGGCAAAGACAGAAGACACAGCAGCCAAAGCAGAAGAAGAAGACTAAGAGCAGTTATGCGCTCATTGAAAAAAAAAAAAAAACTCAAATTGCATAAATGTCAAAGCATGAGTTAAAGTTGAAGAACACACACACAGACATATACGCAGCTGTATTGGGCCAAAAAAGAGAGAGCAAGCCAAAATTTGTTGGTAGAAGAGACAATCGTCAGGCCAATGCATAAAATATCATAAAAAATGTGTTTTTTTGTGTGTTGTTGATTTTGTTGTTTCTTTTGCCAAAAGAAATGTCAACGCGCATTGATTTTTTTCAGTTACTTATAACGTACAAAAATGGCAAAGCAAAGCCAACAGAGACGATGCTTACATACAATTGTTGTTGTTGTTGTGCTTGGGGCGTCATAAGTATGAGGATTTGTGGGGGCTAAACGAAACAATGAGAGGGTAGTGAACAAAAACGAAATATGTCGAGAGAGAGAAAAAGTGTGAGAGCGACAATGAGAGAGCGCAGGCAAATGTAAAGAGAGTAAGGTAAGTCAGAGCGTGCGTAAGGTGGTTGTGTTTTATGCTTATGCGAATTGCATGTGTTTGTGAATCTGCTGCAGGAAACCAGGATCCTACTACCAACACAGCAGCAGTAGCAGTGGCAGGGAGTCGTAGTGTAGTCATAGTATAGTAGTAGTGTTGGTAGTGGACTTGACTTGGTTACCTACAACACTACACTAACAACATCATCAGCTGCCATTTGGCCATAAGTGTGTGTCTGCTATCAAAGCAAGCAAGCAAGCAAGGAAGGAAGCCAGCCTGCCACCCACCCACTGACCAATAAAGAGAAAAATAACATAAGCAGAAGGTGAAGGTGGAGGGCTGACAAAGAATAAAAACGAATGAGGAAACAGCGGCTTAAACGCTTTCATTGATTATTCAAATCAACGCAAAACAAACGGTAATATAGGACAAAGCAAACACCCACGCTTATTGTAAAAAAAAAATGACTGTGTGTGTGTGTGTGAATACGCATAATTTGATTGATTTTATTAGCAAAAAAAAAAAATACACTCAATCAATACTTACTTGCCCACAAAATTCTCGAGCACGGAACTCTTGCCTGCCGATTGACCACCAACGACTGCAATTTGCGGCAGATCAAGCTGCATATGCACGCCCAGCGATGTGAATGCATCCTGCAGCTTATTAACGATCGGAATAAGATTATCCATGTTGAAAAGATGGCAGCGCTTTGGTTGGGAATACGGTTATGGGGGTTCCACACGCGCCTGCTACACCTTCTGCCTGCTCCTGCGCCTTGTTTAGCAGCTGCCTACGCTTGAATGAACGCCTACGCCACTTGTCACGGCTTGAATTTTTCAGTTAGTATGCCAGTGACGTTGACACACACACATACATTCGCTCACGCAAGCACTGTGAATCTAATGCTCACTCACGCACGCACGTAATCACTGTGCTTTGCCGACCGACGCACTTCTGTTTTTGTTTTTCTCCTTACTTTTTTTCTTTCTTTTTTTAGGGTTTTTCTTACTGACCACACTGTGTTATTGCCTTTTTGCTGATTAATGGCCAATTAGAATTATTTACACTTTTAAATTTCGTTGCTTGCACTGTGAATTTTTCACTTAATTTTTACTTTTTTTTCTCTTATATTTGTATCAGAAACTGGAATCAGGCGAAGAAGAAGAACAATTACAATTGAGAATTTTTTCGAGTTTCGTGCGTGCCAAGAACACAAAATTGTTTAAAAAAAAAAAGAAAAAAAAATACCAAAAAAAAGAAGAAAACTAACAACAAAAAACAATTGAGATGAGCTCAGTTGAGTTAGAATTTAGAAATATTAAACACTAGCGTAAAATTATATATTTTTCATAACCAACAACGACACACGGCAGACGAAACGACAAGTTCTCTTTGGTATCTATCACGGTTTTGATACGCTCCTCAAATGATTTCGATTTTTGCAGTGTCTGTTTTTCTACTTCTTGTTAACTTCTATTCTTCTGAGTCGTTCGTTCGTCATTGCTCGTTGCGTTTCGTATGTGCCGCGAATGTCTCGCGAATGTCAACCAGAGAGAATGAAAAAAAAAATGAAAAAAATGAGGCAACGCTCTTCTGATGAGCGCGCATGTGTTCTTCTTCTTGAATAAATTGCAATTCACAATTATTAAACGACAACAATTGATTAATTTTATAGATTTTTTTTTCACATCATTGTTCTCTCTTGCCTGCGTAGTGCGTAAGCCTAAGTGTATAAATGCTCGGAGTTATTGCACAAATGAGTCATGCACCTTGGCACACCTACAAACATTTTCCTAAGCACTCATAATTAACACGGCCAAATAGACAAAAAAAAAAAAAAATACGAAAAGAACAGATTTAACACAAATTAGTCACCTTCAGTTCGAGTATACGGTGTTTCTTCAGCGCATCATCAGCACACAAACCGAGCACTCGCGTTTACAATTTGAGAGTACGAGTGTGTTAATAACTGCAATGCTGCCACTTTGTTATATTGAAGAGATCAGCACCACAAAAAAACCTAAATGATGAACTTTGAAAGAAAATGAAGTGAAGAAAGATGAAAAAGTAATAAACTTTTTTCAAAATTGATTTATTCTTTCTATTAAAACAGTTAAATATTTGTTTTTTTTTTTAATTTCGTGCTTACAACAAATGACGGATCTCTCCGGAGAAAAGCTAATATGGCAGCACTAGGTCTTTGAATTTTTGCAAACTCTTATCGTTTACTGCGAATGCCGAATTATCGGCTGAAATGTCGATTTAATTTCATCATTTTGTGTAGTAATCTCCTATGTGTCAAATCATCAGGAGTGAAGATCTGCAATTCAATTGAAAAATTCAAACTTATTCGGCAGCTTAGGCAGAAATTTTCTGGTAGTCAACGAACACACTTGTGAACTCAAAAATGAAAGCTTCAATTTAAAGCCCGGCTAATTTTCAAAAATCGAAATATTGTAGAACGATTATTGAATAAAAGAGTAGATAATTCGTGAAAATTTTGTTTCCTATGAACTGTTTCCTGAAAAATTTATTTTGTGGCCATTACCGTGTTGGCCGTGGTATATTGAAAATGGTATAGCTGTGATTAATGCACTTTGAAAAGTAACGTATCATTTCGCTAGCAGCAGCGACATCTATGCTTGTCTTCACGCGTCATGCAACCTTGCGCTGTAGAGTTGACACTGCTCTCTGACAGCGGCTGTCAAACGGCGGAAGTAACTTTAAAACGTCAAGCGATATCTTCTTTCTTTTCGTTTCAAAGTTCCCGAACGAAAGTTGTGTTTTTTTGTGCTGTACACGTTTCGTGTCGAAAAATAAGGACTTAAAGTAAGTAATATAAAATAAATAATTGTGGAACAAAAGTGTACATATACAGTGCTAATAAAATAAATCAACAATGAATTTTGTGCCAAAGCAAAGATGGCTGAGATAAATCTCGATTTGTTTTGTTCGTATTACTGTGTGTTTGCGCTTCATTGTTGCTGCAACAACGCCAAACGATTTATCATAATTTAATAATGATTTGATTCAATCTTTTAGCATGCGTTACGTGGCTGCATACCTGTTGGCTGTCCTTGGTGGACATGAAAACCCCAACTCCGCTGAATTGGAGAAGATCCTCAGCTCTGTTGGTATTGAGGTCGACAGCGAGCGTCTTACTCGCGTCGTCAAGGAGCTCAATGGCAAGACCATCGATGATCTGATCAAGGAGGGTCGCGAGAAGCTCTCGTCGTTGCCTGTTGGTGGCGCCGTTGCCGCTGCTGCTGCTCCAGCTGGTGCACCCGCCGCTGCTGCTGGTGGTGACAAGAAGGAGGCCAAGAAGGAAGAGAAGAAGGAGGAGTCTGAGTCCGAAGATGACGATATGGGCTTCGGTCTCTTCGAATAAGTCGACACACCAGTTAACAACCAACAAAAACACGTGTGTTCAACGACAAAGGCAACAACAACTGCTTAGAAAGGTATGCATATATTTAACAGTAACAGTTTTTCGAAATGTTAGCCACTTTACATGATGAACCAAACTTAACACCATCTTTCGACTGAGCACAACCTTGATGCTATACAAGTCTTCACTGATTATTCGCAAAATACATATTTAATCTTTTTAATTGTTAACAAAAAATCTAATGCTCTATCTCTCTCTCTCTTTGCATTGCAGATTATCCGCCCGCACAGCCAACAATTAACATGCTGCTGTACAAGTAACTTGAGGTGGTCAACATTTGTATTGAGTCTTTAAAACTGTAAACAAAAGTTGATAACAAAAAGTATTTTTATTTCTATGAAATAAACTTGTCAGTCCACACGTTTCAAGAAAAAACTAAATAGTTGTACCGCCGTGTTTTTTTTTTTTTTTTTTTAATTAGAACTGTAATAAAATTCAACTGTGATATATGTACATAAAGATTGCGTATTTCAAGCGTAGTGCTAGATTTGTGGGCTGCATTAAGCTCAGCCGCGTCTTGCTGATGGCACAACGGCATCTTCAAGCGACGAACAACACACGCGTGGACTATTGGAAGTCTTTGGTTGAGAATCTTAACGTCACTTTTGGTTTTTTGTTTGTTTTTACTGTACAACGATACTAAACTAGAAACAATGACATAGAAAACGTTCATTTTGCTGTCTTGTCGTGCTGCTGCTCCTCGATGATGTAGTCTTCCTCAATGTAACGCCGTCGTTGCTGCCGTGACAAAAGCGACACATCATCGACATTAGCATGGGCAGTCATAGACCAATCCTCGACTATGTCATCGCGTTGATGCTTTTTGCGTTCAGGTGTTTCCTTGCGAACACGTCGTTTGGCTAGAAATGCATTAAATTTATCCGATGAATCCTCCAGTTTGGATTGCATTTGTGCAATTTCGGTCATTGTTGTTGTTTCGCTTTCATTCACATTCGTATGTTGTTCTGGGTTCTTGTGTTTGTCCCAGGCCTGTTGCGATTTACGCATTTTTGTTATGATTTTGGACATAATGTCACGATGATCCAAGCCGAATACATCATGCCGCATCTCTGGCAACTGCAAATCGGTTGCCGGCGTTGGTGAAAGCTCATCTGACAACGCTTTTGGCTGCTCCGCGCCGTCATAAAATTCACGTCGTACAGTCTGGGCAATATCAAAGCCGGCATAGGATGGCTTGACGGTGTCAGCATCGTGCTCCATTGCCGTCTCTGCAGCTGCTAATTCCTGCTCGGCCAATTGCTCAAAGTCTATGCCACGTAAAATGGATTCCACTTGATTAAGATTGCCGCCCTTCTTGTCTCGTACGAACTTGATGCGGGGCACTTCGCCCATCAATTGCAACTGTGACAATTCGTGCCGCAATCGTCCACTGCACTGTTGCAGTTCTGTCTCGAGTTCAACATCCGCTGCGGCATCGCCGGTGCTCAGCCAATACACATTGATGCAGGCAAAGTCTGATGTGATTTTTACGCGTGTCACTTGCATGCCTCGTCCCAATATGGCCTCTGACGCTTCGCCCGTTGCCAGCAAATCGGTTATGTGCGTCATGAAGAGTTTGTTTAGCACCGTCATGCGGCGTGTTGTATTCTTGCCGGCGCCAGCATGACGTTCACCGCTCTTGCCGAACTGTGATGCCTGGAAAATGACGCTGGCAGGTGCCGGTTGGCCATTGGCATTTGCATCGTTACTGGGGTACCAGCGTTTCTTGCTGCCTGCAATACGATTGCCAAACAGTTTGCTCAAAACTTTGCTTTGACGTGCTATGCTGTTAGCGTTTGAGCTCTTGTTGCGAGCTCCACTGGTGGTTAGCAGGCTTCGGCAGACGCATTGTACACACAAAGTGTTTCGTAACATCTTTGTTTGCTTTTTTGGTTGCCGCTGCCTCCGTAGTTTACCCTTTATCCAACGCTAACCACCGTCAAAACGACAACAACAACAGCTTTTTGTTTATGCTCCAATTTGAGGTTAGGATTTTTGAATGCTGCCAACTTGCGCCAAGCAACAGCTGACATTCAATGACACAGTTTGAATATTGATCTGTCTGTTGTAGTATCTGACTTTACGTAGCATAAGAGTATCTAATATGAACCACACGCATGTTCGTAATTTTTGCAAAATTTGAGTGCTATTCTGTTGTATGTAGCATGTGAAGTGAGGTAACATAAGAGTGCGACGTTAAGATGAAAGTAGCTAAATAATATTGTTGTTTTTGTTTTTTTTCTGTTTTATATGTTGGCATTTTTATTTAAAATATCATTTTTATCTTGCTTTTTTTTGTTATTTTATACACATTTTATACCGTTACAATAACAATATTTGTTTTTTTTATTTCTGTAGAATATAATTATATATATATTTATATATAGATACATATATATATATATTTATATATAATATTATCTTTAATAGAGTTGTCGTTTTCCACGGATTTTATTTATCTTTTTTTAATACTTGCGCTTTTTTTCCTTTTTTTTTACTTTACTTAAATTAAATCGTATGCTTATTTTTGTTGCTGTCTTTTTTTAATATTGAACAGAATAAACATAAATAATAAAGTCTTTTTGTTGTTCTTCTTTTTTTAAATCAATCAGTGATCGCTCAGTAAACGGTATCCGATTCGAGAAGTCTTCTTCTGAAATATTCCAATTTCTGGATCATGTTTTTTTTTTTTTTTTTGTAAGTCAATTTAGAAGACTTTTGTTTAATATCATTTTTGTTCGTGAGATAATTTTTAAATTTGAACAGATTTAAGTTGAAGAATCTTATTTGTGAGCGTTCACTAAAAAAACAAGACAAAGTAAAACTTATGTTTAAATAATAGCAAAAACAAAAGATAAATAATTTAATTTTCGATATTACAGTATTTGTTTAATGCCTATTATTGTTGGTTTTTGTTGTTTTTTTGTTTTTGTTAACACTTTTAAAATACTTTTTTCGTAGTTTAAAAAACTGATTTTTTTTTTAATATTGCTTTTCTTTTCACGCCTTTCGGATATAAATAATTAGTGACTGCGACTGAGCGTTTTTCTATTTTTTTGTTTATTTTTTTTTTTTTTTTGTTTTTGTTTTGCTTTCTGTATTCGAGGTATTTGTTTAAACTTTTTAAGGTTAACATTTTGTATTACATATTCGTTTTTTTGTTGTTGTTCTTGTTGACTTAAGTGTGTGTGTGTGTGAGTGTGTGTATGTCTTGATTAAAATAATAATACAAAAAAAAAAGTTTAACAATTTTTTAAATATAAATTTTTAATTTTTTTCGTTTTGTTTAAAAATATGGCAAATCTGTTCAAGAGTATTCACAATTTTCTTGTAGTTTAGTGTACATTAAATGACTCGCATTGAAGAAAGCGTTAAAATTATTAAATAATTTTCTTATTTTTTACCCCGACTGCTGAGAAAAGAGGAGTCTCTCGTATGTGGGTGTGTGTATGTTTGTTAAATGGCAATAATCGATCTTTCATCGACGTTATTACGTTACGTTACGTTACCTTAACTTGAATCTCGTAAGAAATTGCAATCGGGGTGGAGTTCTTTTTTGTTTTTGTTTCTTTGCTTGTTAAATACTAATTTACTTATTTGTTTTTGTTTTGCCATTCAAAAATGCCGTTTTACAACTAAGTAAAGTTTTTAAAGAATCTTGAGAAGCTATTTGGGTCAAGGATCAATTAGAGAGCTTGAACTCGTCAATGAAGCTGACAAAACCTAATTTAACCTCAGTTTTTGTTTTTCGAATCTATTCAATTAATGTTTATTATTTTGTAACTTTGTTTGTTTTTTTAAATAGTTTTTTTTTTTTTTTTGTTTTCTCTTTGTTTGTGTTGCATTTTTCTCGCTCCCTACTTAAGCGCTAATGATTGTATAAATTTAAAACTATATGTAATTAATAATCTTTATATTTTTTGTTTTGTTTGTGTTGAAAGAAGAAAAAAAAAAAACATAAAAAATAATTTAAAAACCTAAATGACTTTCATTTTTTTTTCCGTTATTTTTTACTCTCCGCCATTAAATGTCTTTGTTTGTTTAAATGCAACACAATATTACAAAATAGCAAAAAAAAAAAATTTAAAAAAAAAAATTAATACAAAAATTAAATTTGTGCTGTTTCGTACATAACCTAGAAAAGAATAAGTAAAAATACTTGCTACGCACTTGAACTAACATATATATGTATGTATGCATACATACTTAAATATATACATATAGTATGTATGTAAACGCGAGTTTAAAACTTGTACAGCTAATTTGGCCTACGCACAAACAAATACAATAAAAGATCGTTCAAGAGGCTGGGAGGGGGTTAAGTTATCTTAAAGTTAATTATACGCGCTCATCATCAACAGCAATAACAAGCTTGTTGTTGCTGTTGTTGAAAATTTGGCTCACTCTCGTTTTTTGTTTTTGTTTTTGTTTCTGTTTTGTTTTTTCCATTTTTGTTTCTTTTTTTTTTACTTACAGTTGCATCACTGCAGAAGTATTAATTACTGTGCCTGCCGTTAGATGGCGCATTTAAATCATGTTCGCCGCCGCTTGCTGTTCGGCCAATTTGAAGGCAGTTGACTCGCTGAGCAAATGGAAGGGCACGCCCGCTGCTGTGGCCACATCCAGCGGCGATTGCGGTCGACTGTGACCGCTGCTGTTGCTGCTTGCTGTCGCACCGCGCGCCTTAATGTGCCCACCTGAAGACGTCGCCGTCGCTGCCGTTGCAGCAGCAGCTGCTGCCGCCATTGCTGCCGTTGTCGCCGATGTATCCAGCTGCTGCTGGTGGTGATGATGATGATGATGGTGTGCGCTAGCCGCAAACGCTGTGGCCATGGCCGCCGAGGTGGTTGCTGAATTTGAGGCGCCGCGCCCGCGTTTGCGTTTGGGCAAAATGCCTTTGCGTGCCATATAGAAGCGTATGGTCGAAACGGGTATATTAAACATATTGCTAACAGTCTGGAACGTTTCACCCTTGGAAACGCATTTAGCTGCCTGTGCCAGTGATGCCTCCGAGCGACGTACACGCTTGAATGTCGATGAGTTATCCAAAAGATTGCCGCCGCCATGCATTAGGCCACCGGCAGAGTTTGCGGCCATGGCTGCTGTTGCCGCCGCTGCTGCTGCGGCCGCTGCGGCTGCTGCCGTTGTCGATGTTGATGAGGAATTGGCAGAGGTTTCATGTTCGCCGCCAAAGCTGCTGTCATCTTCTTCATCGTGCGCGGCCACATAATTGTGATCCTCCTCGATGGTCGAGTCCAGGTGATGCATCATTTGTGGCGTTACTTTGTAGTCTTCGAATTGATCGGCATAGCTGTGCCAATTGTTTGTGGTCGAATCGTCAGCCGAGTCATCTTCGTTTGAGTTATTGGAAGCGTTTGCACTTGAATGGTGTTGTTGTTGTTGTTGCTGTTGTTGCTGCTGTTGTTGTTGTTGTAACATTTGCTGCATTTGGTGTTGTTGCTGCTGCTGCTGTTGTTGTTGTAAGTTGCCATTAGTTTGTTGTTGCTGTTGCTTTAATAGTTGCTGCTGCTCTTTCTGTAACAATAATTGTTGTTGTAGTCTAAACTGTTTCAATTCCTGTTGTTGTTGTTTAACGCTTACCGTTGTATTTGTTGCATTTGCTGCACCTGTTGTTGTTGTTGCTGCCGCATTTGCTGATGTCGCATTACTCGATGTCGATGTTGTTGAATTTGTTGCCGTGTCATCTGTCTCAGCGCACTCCATTTGCTGTTGTTGTTGTTGCTGTTGTTGCTGCTGCTGTTGATTTGACGATTTGATGACCGCAGCCATTGCTGACGCCTCTGCCTCTTGCTTCATGGCCGTTAATTGTGTATAATTGATTGCCGCATCGGAGCCATATAGCCCACGTATACGCAACTGTTCGGCACAACGTAACAATTGGCCCAGACCGGCCTGTGTCACATTCACCTCGCCCTTGTACATGAAATCGACCAGCGCCTGTATCTCCCATAATTTGATCTCGCTGGGCAATATGATGACGGGATGCTTGCATGGATTCTCAGCCAGTATGCTGTCAAAGTAGGACGAGCATGCGGCGAGCACCAAACGATGACAGTGCACCTGATGGCCCTCACAGGCAAGCGTCACGTCCACGAAACGTTGGCCGGCAAGCAGCTGTGGAAATGCGGCGCCAATGCTGCCCAAATGGCTGTTCCAACGCACGCAGAACTCTTGATGCTGTGACGGTGACATTGTGTCGGCCGCTGCGGCTGCTGCGGCGGCGGCTGCGACGTCGTCGCTATTCGGCGTTCTCGATCTCTGTTCACGAAATCGGACACGCCGATGTTTCGGCTGCGACGTTTGGTGTTTTTGTTGCTGTTGGTCTGCCAGCGCGTCTTGTTTCTTGTGCGTATGTGCTTACAACAACAACAATTGTGATGATGATGATGCTGTTGATGATGATGATCAATAGTGTAGACAATGTTGAGGATATTATGTCTGTCTGTCTGTCTGTGTGTGTGTGTGATGATGATGCTTCGATTGGCTTCGACGCTTTTTTTTGTCTGTTGGCCTTCAAGCTGATCTGGAAGCGTGTCTTTTCGCTTCTCGCTCGATCGTTGGTTGTTCTATACCTCTGAACAGTTAAACTGGAAGCCCAAAAATCGCTGTAAATATTTTATAAACAATAAAATATAAAACAAAAGGAAATATATTAGTTTTTGTTATATTAATCCGTTTAAAATATTAACTTATTATTAAATAAATCATTAGTAATTTGATATTTGTACAATTATTAACAAACAGAGGCAAAATGAGTTATTTCTGCTTTTTCTTTTTATTGTTTTGGCGCGTAAAGCAACAACACACACAGAGGCTCCCAAATTGGAGCTTAAAGCACAAATTACTCTTTCAGGATCACTGCTAGTGTTATACTTTGCGGCGTCGTCATCGTCGCACAAATTTTTAAAATTATCATTTTTTTATGTTTTTTTTTTCCACAATAATTAATAAGGTCTCACATGTCAAGGACATTTCCATTAAAAGCACACAATTTTGCAAATAATTATTATTACCATAAGAAAGCAAGAACAAATAAGAGAAATAATTTTTTGCTCTCAGTTTTTGCTCCTGACGAGTTATAAAACGTTAGCAAAGTATGAAAATTACACACGCTTGGTATAAAATAATAATTTTTTTTTTCATATATTTTTACCTACGTTATTATAATTAATATTTCCAAATATTCAAAAACAAAATGTTAGCACAGAAAATATAAAATTTATTTTAATAGAGAGTTGAAGAATATTCCTGCGACTTTTCGCTGCTTTGCTTCTTAACAATAAAAAGACGCTGTGCTCCTTTTTTGCTTGTTTGATTTTAGTATATATATATATGTATGTGTGCGTGTGTGGTGTTCGTCTTTTTGCATTAAACAAACGCCAAAAGACAAAGAATTATACTGAAAAAGTAAAGTAATAAAATCAAGTAATACAACAACAACAAGAAAAAAAACACTACGCCAGAACCAACAATAACAACAACATCAACATAATGCCAGAGACGATGAGAACAACAACAACAAAAACAACATCAGCCATAAGCGTCGTCGTCGACAAGGAAGCAACAACGAAGGAAGCGTACAAGTAAAACATGCTGCGAAGGGTGCAAAAACAAAGAGCGCGCAAAAATAGCTACGTTGCTTGAGATGAGCACGAGCGAGAGAGTGAGACAACGCAAGAGAGGCACACAAATGATTTGCTGCTGGTGCTGGTGTGGTGGGGAGTATATCGGCAAAGATGGCGCGCTCTCAGTTAGCGCAAATAGTGTTGATGATAGGACAAAAATAAAATGTGCAAATAAGGCGCAAAAAAAACAAAAAAAAACGATAATAAAATAATAAAAAAAAGGACAATTTATATTTGGAGCTGCCATACTGTGAAAATGTGAGGCAAATGGTAATTGGGCAAAAAAATATTGCTAACTATGATGGCCGATGGGAGAATCAAACTCTTTGAATTGCATTGTTTACATTTAGCACAACAAATATGCGCCAAAGAAATTACAAACACAAAAATGTGTTTCACCGCATGTGCTTTGAACATGTTTTTTTTGTTTTTGTTAATGCTGTTTTTGACAATAATTGACTAACAAAAACATTTGTATAAAATTAATAAAAGATACCGATTATTTGAAAAAATTAAATTGACGAACGAAAAAAATTACCAAAACGACGGCATAGCACAAACAAGTTGACAGCGCCATTTGGCGTGCGAAATGCAAAGAGAGCGAGCGTCGTGTGAGAGTAAGACAAAGAGCGCAAAAAAAAGGAAACCAAAAGGAATGAACGCGAGCGCGCCGAGACAGCAAAGATTTTTTTTATTTTAGCGTGCAAATAAATCAAGCTGAAGAACTTAATAAAAAAAAAAAAAAAGAAATGAAGGTTTTATCGTGCAATGTTAATGTACAAAAGCCATATATATTTACACATACATACACACAAGTACGCGAAGTCAACTTAACAAAACACAGGACAACGCACATACACGGACGGACACTCATATATATGTATAAATAAGGTGTTTTTATTATTTGTGATCCTTTTGCTAAAACACTAAACTTCACGAAAGAAATAAAGAATAACCAAGACTTACAACTTTTTGTTTACACCTTCTAACGCCTTCTTTGAAGCAATCCTTCGTCACTCTTAATGATCAAATGTAAACGCGAAGTTGAACAAAACTAAACACACACAATAAATAAAAAAAAAAATAACAAAAACAACGCACACCGTACGACACACAAACCACAAACTTCACTTTCTGACTTCTCAAACTTCTTGTTTGTTTGCTCGTTTCGTAATTTGAACAAAATTAAATTATATTATTTATGTTGATTCAAATTCAGCACATAAACATTACTTTTGTTGCACGACACTTTTATTGATTTTCCCATTTGTTTCGTACGAACGGTGCACTTTGAAGCGTATTTTTTTAGTCGATATTGTTCACAGTTTTCAGAAATCAGCGTTGTTTATATGGCTGAGGAAGTCGGCTAAAGGAACAAAAAAAAAAGTTTAACGTCGTTGTCGGCAAAGACAAAAATTGCAATTGCTCCGAACGCGGTTCCTGCTTAGTGCGGCCGAATTGCGCGCCCAACACATGCACTAATATTGCCGGCTAACGATAATCCCCAAAAAAAACTCCACACTTTTTTATGTCTATTTCGCTCGCACATCCTTACCTTTTCACAATATACTTTCTGCTAGATGTCGTCAATTTAAAATTATGCCAAAATTACACCTAGATGGCGTTTGAGTACACATTAACCCTCTATGCGACAAGTTTCCTTTTGCTTCTACATTGCTAGTTGGTACTGATATTCGAAATGGGTTAAGTCTTGGATAACAAATCAGCATGTTCTACTGCGCCATCTATTGAGCACTAGATTGAAGTGAAAAATTAAAAAATTTTATTAAAAAAATAATACAAAATGTATTTTTTAAATTTTACAATCTTTTTCTGACTTTGCACAAATTAGCGGCCTTTTTTGTCTTCAAGTACCGTGTGAGACTATTGTGGCTTGGGGCAGACAGACAGACAGACTCGCCTTGACGAGCTGATCAAGACAATATTCTATCCTTGGAGTTATTCATTTGTTCATGTATGTGTTACAAGCCTCATGCGCAAGCTCAAATGCGCTGCCACTGCGTAAAGGACGAGCATAATAAATGAGAAAATAATGACCGACAGCCGTACGCCACAGCCACAGCCGCAAACAATTGCTGTAATTGTACTGTTATATGGTAGCCGCATAGGCAGGATAGTCGGCCACGTTCAGGACGCGGACAGACGGTAACAGCAACTGTTAGGCAAAAGAGAGAGAGAGAGCGTAAGGCGACTACAAGCTCACCCTCAGACCGGTGCGCCCTTTCAATGACGCCGCTATACCACCCAACCAGTGCTGCCACTACTCAAGAACAGATTAAATAAAACAAAAAATGTAGTAATAATAAGGGGACGTCCATAAATTGCGTGAGGTTTTTTTTTTTATAAATTTAGACCCCACTCCCCTCTTGATGAGATTTAGTGAGATTTTGCCAGTTTGCTCAACATTTTTGGAAATAGTTTTTAAATGAATAGATTAAATTATTGATAGAAGATTTTAAATAACACCTCTGATCCCATCTCAGAAAATTTGTCTTTGTTTAGCACTAATATGCTCACTAAAACATAAGAGCGCAGGGTATGTGCAAAAAGGTGAGTGCATAAAAAGACAAAAGTGGCAGCACTGAACACACAATGAACACGTTGTAAGACGCGCTTATACAATTCTACAAAATGAGTAAACGTGTGCGTATGCCTGCATGTGTGTGTGTGTGTGTGTGTGTGTGTGTGAATGAGAGAGAGCGCACAGCATCTGCTGTCGACGTGAACGGCTCTGTTGGTATTGTTGTTGTTGTGCTCTGCAAGGCGTCGCTGGTGATTTGTCATATTTGTGCCATGAACGTTAACATAAATACACACACACACACGCATACATACATACATGTATGTGTATACATATACGTTATTTGGCTTGTAGAGTTTTTGTTCTTTCACACTCTCTCACTCACACTCATTTGCTCTGCTGGTCTACTGTTCTGCTCTGTTGCTCTGCTGCTGTTCTGCTTTGACGCTGCTGCCGCTGCTTTGCTGCTCTGCTTGCTTGGGCATCAACACATCCTATTTTATTGGCGTCTGTGCGCTGTTCGCTGTTCGGTGTTGATGGCGGTTCCTTTGCATGCTTTTGTTAGTTACGCGCAAGATTTCAACCAAAATTGTTCGTTGGAACGCAAGCAACGCGATATGCAAGCAAACGAGCAACAGCAACGACGACGACGAGTGGTACTAATATGATAACAACAACAACAAAAACAAAAACAGCAATAACAATACGACCAGCAGCGCTGCTAAGATCTGCCTGAGCCGCAAAGTAGGCAACATAAAAAGGCAGCACCAAGCAAACAGTAAACTAGTTGTAGAAGAAGTAGTAGAAGAAGAAGACGCAACAACAGCCGCCACAGCAACAACAACAACAACAACAAAAGCGTGCAAATCGTGCGGAAAAAGCAACAAAAATTAAAGTTAGAAAAAAAAGCAACAAATTTATTTTGTGCGCTTTTTTTTTTATAATAATATTTTGTTGTTGTTAAATTTTTTGTAATAATTTTTTTTTTTGTTTTTTTTTTATGTGTGTTGGTGTATTTTTTTGTATTTTTTTTTGATTGTTGAAAGTGTTTCGAAAATATGATTGAAAAAAGTGTTTGAAATTTTTAAAAATCTTAAAAAAAAAATACGTAAAAATGGCAAAGCAAAGAAAGATGTTTTTTTTTACGTTAAATATTGAAATATTTATATTTAAGTATTTTGAGATGAATTTTATGCCGAAAGAATTAAAAAAAAAAATAAGAAAATAAATAAATAAATAAAAAAACAATAATAATAAATAAAAGTAACATTAATAATTGCAAGAATAAATACAAATAAAATTTAAATATTTTTTTTAAACAAATTCTCACACACACACGCACACAATTGAGCTTTAAAAAGTGAAAGAAATAAAAAAAATTTAATCAAAAATTATTTTTAAGCAAAAAACGATTATAGAAAATGCCGTTAGACGTTGCTTGTGTATGCGTCCGTCGTCCGTCTGTCCGTCTGTCTGCCTGTGTGTGTGTTCGACGTATACGCAATTATAAAATCCACGCGTCTCGCGCGCTTTTGTAGGCGTGGCACATCAGTGGGCGGCAGCACATTAACATAAACATTTGCCGACTCTAACTAAAGTTCAGCCTAAGCATTATTAACCCTTAAGCAGAGGTGTTGTGGCAGTGAGGGGGGTTAGTTAGTTAGCATTATTAACCCTTAAGCAGAGGTGCTGTGGCAGTGAGGGGGGGTTAGCTTCGAGGGAAAGCAATGCATTTGTTTGGCAAAATACAACGAATTTTTTAACTGGCAAAATTATCTAATCTTTCCCTTGACACTATTTTCGCATGTGTACATGTGTGTGTGTGTGTGTGTGTGTTACATTGTATGTCTGTGCGTGTGTGTGTTTGTGCGCTTTTTGTTTTGTTTCAAATATTAATTTTTGCTTTGTTTTTTAATGAATTATATTTTAAGCGCTTCAAAAGGTAGCCAAAAAGTATGCAACGCTAAGAAAAAGAAAAGGCAGAACAACAACAACAACAACAACATTTAATATTTACACTCTTCTTCTTCTTACTTTGCCGACAACTTTAAGATTTTATTTTATACAATTTTGACTTAAATGTCTTTGACTTTGCGTCTTTATTGTTTTTGTCGTTGTCGTTGTTGTTGTTGTTGCTACAATGCCGCAGGCCAACAAGATGGTTGTGGCGTCTGTTTAGCATGTAAGGCGTTTACAACAACAACAAAAATACCAACAGCAACAGCAACAACAATAACGCTAGCAAATAACACAATGTACATATAACGCATAAAAGTATGCTACATGTTTTGTATGTGTATGAGACTTCACCTTTCCTGCTGCTGCGGCGGCGGCGGCGGCGGCGGCGGTTGCTTCTGCTTCTTCTTAAGCTAAGAAACGAACGAAGGAAGGACGAACGGATGGACGAAGGGGGGGGGGACGAACGAAAGGGGTGAAGTGTGTGAAAAGTGATGGAGCAATCGGTTGGCAAAGCCTTGAATCTTTCGTTAAATGACCTAGCCCTATATTTAAGTGCTGTCAAGCGTTCTGGGGCATTGGGCACAGCGCTGAGGGGGGCGGAGGGGCGATGTAAGGTGCTTTAGTTGCCCATTTATGCCATTTTACCGTTTTTACGTTTGTGTTTTGGTTTTTTTTTTTTTTCTTTGGTAAACTTTTTGCGGTGCAAACTTTTGTGTTCACTTTGCTTTGCTGATTTAAATGCATTTTGGCCTTTTCTGCTTCTTACTTTAGCAATTTCACCAAAGTTTCAACTCATTAGTGTCATGGAGAGAGTGAGTCAGTGAGTGTATGCGTGTGTGTGTGAGAGAGACAGAGACAGAAAGAGTTTAGTGGGCAGTCAAACCTCATTTAGCAACGAAGTCGACGACGACGTCGTCAGTTGTTCAGTCATTTGTGCCGCCATCTTCTTTTTTATTTATTTATTTTATTTATGTATTTTTAAATGCATAACTTTGCCAAAGAAGACCAACTGAACTTCTCTTCTTTTAGCTTTGCTTCTTTTTTGGGCTATTCAAGGCAAGCCATTATATTTCACATTAATTGAAATTTGTTTTTGAAAAAATTCAAAAGATTTTAAAGAAACAAAATATAAATAAAATGAAAATTTTTAAAAATAATTGCAATAAAAATATTCAAATAAAAAAAAAAATTATGAAAACATTAAAAATTAATTAATAAAATATAATTACTATAAAAATATAGAGATTTAAAAAATATATAAATGAAGTAATAATAATATAAAAAAATATATACAGCTATTGACAGCTAATTGGAAACGACAGTATGGTATGTGGTTTCCTTCATTTCTTTCAAAAAATTTCCTTTAATCATACAGCAATATGCTTATAGAATACATGTAAGACCTCTAATCTAAAAGAAAAACCTTTGCTGGATTCAGAAATATAAGTTAAATGTATTTTATGGACGATTTTCTGGTCGAACCTCAAATTTGACCGAGACAACTAATTGGAAACACGATCGATTTACCCTAAAATCTCTAAAGTTTTTTAATATTTTGCAAAACGTTATTTGAGTTTTTAATGGTTTTTGATTGTTAAAACATTTTAACACAAAATAGCTTTCATGAAATACCATAAAGAGTAGTGAGAAGCAGAATTTGAACACTAGCTTTGAGAACGTCAATTGTTGAGCTGTGAGGCATAAAAATGTCATGTCTTGTGATTGCAATCCATCTAAAATGCTTTAAATGGTTGGTATTTGATTAAATATACGATAAATGAAAGCAAATTACTGAATAAAATGATCAACGAAAAAAAGAGAGGACGTCAAACAATTGGTAACACAGGTAGTCATATTGTGAGAACGTCGTAAATTAATTCTTTAAGAAGTTTTGCAACCGAATAGCGTTCAATAATGGTTCATTATGTTGCAGAAGTATCGCAACAAACTATCGATCACCGATGCAATGCATTGAAGCAACTCCATTTGAAGATTGACATTCTCAGAAGTTAGTTTTCTTAATTTTATTCTAGACGACATGTGGTATGTGTAACGCAAACAAAGCTCTACCACTTTTAGCTCACCAAAACTATTTTTACGAGCATGGCCAATGTGGCTAATCTTTATTTTATCATTATAGACACCTTTCTTTCATTTGTTGAGTGTCCTATTGGTTTGGGTTGAAGAGAATTGTTTCCGGCAATTTCTTTACTTAATTTTCATGAATCGCTTCATATTTATTGATTCGTCAATGGAGTCCAGCATCCCCCAAAGGCCAAAATTTTTTCTTTTGGATACTTCTGCAACATAATGAACCATTATTGAACGCTATTCGGTTGCAAAACTTCTTAAAGAATTAATTTACGACGTTCTCACAATATGACTACCTGTGTTACCAATTGTTTGACGTCCTCTCTTTTTTTCGTTGATCATTTTATTCAGTAATTTGCTTTCATTTATCGTATATTTAATCAAATACCAACCATTTAAAGCATTTTAGATGGATTGCAATCACAAGACATGACATTTTTATGCCTCACAGCTCAACAATTGACGTTCTCAAAGCTAGTGTTCAAATTCTGCTTCTCACTACTCTTTATGGTATTTCATGAAAGCTATTTTGTGTTAAAATGTTTTAACAATCAAAAACCATTAAAAACTCAAATAACGTTTTGCAAAATATTAAAAAACTTTAGAGATTTTAGGGTAAATCGATCGTGTTTCCAATTAGTTGTCTCGGTCAAATTTGAGGTTCGACCAGAAAATCGTCCATAAAATACATTTAACTTATATTTCTGAATCCAGCAAAGGTTTTTCTTTTAGATTAGAGGTCTTACATGTATTCTATAAGCATATTGCTGTATGATTAAAGGAAATTTTTTGAAAGAAATGAAGGAAACCACATACCATACTGTCGTTTCCAATTAGCTGTCAATAGCTGTAATTATAATAATTAAAAAAAAAAATAATAAATTAAAAGAAAAAATATTAAAATTAAAAATTTACATGAATTTCGCATAAAAATTAATAAATAAAATATGTGAAAATACGTTTAATTGCGGCAGACAAATGTGCATCTTCAAGCTGTCACAATTAGCAAAAGCAATAACAACAACAACAACCAACAAATTTGCAAGCGATAAATTGCAAGCAACCGAACACACATGTCCGCCCATCCAGCCATCCGTCCGTCCGTCCAGCTGTCCGTCTGCTTGCCGATTTTCACATGAGTCCTTTGGTCACCAAATAATTTAATCATTATTTATACGACGCGCTGAAAACTTTACGCAAAATGATTTAATCGTTTTTGTGTGTACAAAGTTTTTAAGCACATGTGTGTGAAAATCATATGAAAGCCTACAAGTATGCACTAAAAATTTGTGCACAGCAATTTATGTTTAACGAGAAGAGACAAAAGAGTTATTTAATGCAAGCATGTGTGTGTGTGTGTGTGTGTGAGGCATGTGTTATCAACACATGACAAACAATTAACACACACATGCACATCAAAATTATAATGTGTGCAAAAGATAGACAGAAAGAGAGAGAGAGAGAAAGAGGCAGAGCAAATTGCAACGATTAAAATGTTGTTGGAAACGCTGCTAATTTGTTGCCTACTTTTGAGCGTTAGTAATGTTTTTTTTCTTCCTTCGGATCAGTATAAACGAAAGAGCGAGATAGAACGAGTGTGCGAGTGAGATAACACTATGTATGAAATGATATTTTGTTTGCTAATTAAATGCGCGCATTTCATATAAATTATACACTTGAGGGAGGCGGTCAAAGGGGGCGTGGCACGCATGATTGCTTTTTGGTTGATATGAAATGCAATTTTTTTGTGATTGTGATTGTAGTCGTTGTTGTTGTTGTTGTTACTGTTGCAATGACGCGCAACAATTTTCAAGCGCAATTATGTAATATTAATTTTTAAATGCATGTCCGTCTGTCCGTCTGTCTGTCTGTGTGCGTGCGTGTTTTAATTTTTTAATGTCGTATTTTTTTGTTGTTACTGTTGCTGTTGCTGTTGTTGTTTTTAAGACTCAAAGTGTTGCTTAGTTTATGGGAAAAATGCGTTTAATTGTGATAATATTAATTAAATGAAATATTTACGCCAAACATTATTTTTTCCACTGCCTTAACATTTTTTTTTGTTGCTGCTTTTTTTCATGTGTGTGCGTGTGTGTGTGCAAACACAAATTAAAAGTTTAATTGAAGCGCAAAGCAAAATATGAACGCGAACAAAATAAAATAAACTGAAAAAATACAAAAAAAAAATAAATAAATAAAAAACGAAAAAAAACAAACCATAAATATTCGCAAAAAAAAGTAAATAAATAAATAAATTGTTAATTAATGCAAATGCACGTCGCGCAAAGCTGAGCCGCGGCCGTTTGTAGCAGAGGCCGAGGGAGAGGCAGAGGCAGAGGCAGCGGACAAGGCAAGTCGCACAGGCCGTTACGTCGATAAGACACGTAAACCGCTAAAGGTAACGGCAACGGTAAAAGCAACAACACCAACAACAGAAGCAGCAGCAGCGGCCTGGCAGTGGCCTCCTCCGCCTCTGAGGCTGGCGACGCCATGCAAGCGAACAGCAGCAGAACGACACTCAGCGCACAATCCTCGGGCACACCGTCAGCCTCCACGATCTCGTCGTCGGGCAAGGTGAGTCATTTCTTTAAGCAAATGAATGAAAATATATAAAAATCAATAAGGACGCTATAGTCGAGTATACTCGCCAATATATTACCCATGCCTATATTTACTATTAACAGAATGCCTATGTCTCTGTTAACTGTTAACATAATTATTGTCTATGTTAACTGTTACCAGAATGTCTGTCTCTATTAACTGTGAACAGATTGCCTGGCTCTGTTAACTGAATGTTAATATAATGTCTCTGTCTCTGTTAACTGATTGTCTCTGTTAAATGTCTTTGTGTGTGTTGGTGTCTGTGAGTGTACGTCAATACGTCTTGCCGTCCTGATCGAGAATATATATGCTTTATAGGGTCCCTCTCTCCTCCTTCTGTGCGTTAAATACAAACCGTCTTAATCAAACTTACGTTACACGTTGCAATATAATGCCCTACACAGCGAAAACACCCAAAAGAAGACAACACTTTCTTCCATCTTTGTTGTTATCATTTTGGTTATTGTTGTTGTTCTATTCAAACAGCAAAGTTTTTTGTGAAATTTGCTTGAAAATGAAGTTATTCAATAGAAAATTGCTTGCGGTTTGCCGCCTTACAACGAACGGTAAACTTTGGCTCAACTTACACACACACACACACATAAATTGTATTCATTAATCGAAACAACAACAACAACAACAATTTAAGTTATTTGCAATTTTTGCACGAAAAATTGTTGAAATATTTGCAAATGTTTCAAAACTGTTAAATTTTTATTGTTGAAAAGTTCAAAAGAATTTGCCAACAAGAAAAATGCATTGTGGCAACACTGGCAGTGTTAGTCGATCAGTGCTGACCACCTGCGGCAGCTGGCAACTGTATTGACTTACGCATTGAAATTACTAAAAAGTTTGCATAAAAACAAAAAAACAACAACAACAACAAAGACAAAGGTCATTCACGCATACATATATGTATGTATATAAAAATACCATGCATGCTTTATGACATGCCAAGCGAAATTAAGAAGCATGCTGTCTCACTTCAACATTTGGCAAACTTTTAGTTTTTTTTATAAAATTTTGTTGCATACCAACGAGCGCAATTTTATTTGACTCACTTTGACTTAAAAATACGCAAGAACAACTTGCGAAATTGGCTTAAAGTAAAGCAACAAAAACAACAAAAAAAAGTTAAAAAATTAAATAGTGAAAGACAGCAAAGTGTGTGAGCAGAAGTGAAAGAAGTTGTTGGGTAAAAGAAAAGGCAAACAAAAGAATTGACTGCACAAACTTTGCTTAGCCCAACCGAGAGTCAATTGGCATTGCAGAAGGTTAAATGCGGGCCAAAGCCGTGCGAAAAGTCGTCTAAGCGTTAATTCAACTCAACTCAGCTCAGCTCAATTCAATTCAATACAATTCAATGCGATTCGACTAAGCTAAACTAAACTAAACTGACTGAACTAAACTGAACGCAGTGGCGTAACTACACCGCTAGGGCCCGCAGCAAATTTCTCAGCATTAAAGTGTCTTATGTGTTGTATGTGAGCTGTGTAACATAGGGGTGTGTTTTTCACCACAAGATCGATCAGTTGCTTTGGTGCGTTGGATGATGATGTTACGCCACTGACTGAATTTGTATTGAATTGAATTCAAACAAAACACAACAGAATACAACAACAACACATAACACTTCATGCAATTGAACAGCACAGCACATCAGAGCATAGAATAGAATAGAATTGAATTGAATCGAACTGAACCGAAATGTACTGAGCTGAGCTCAATTGTATTGAAGCAAAGCCAACAACAACAACAACAACAACTCAAAGGCGAGCGACCCAAATGACATGAAATGGAACGACATGAAATGAAACGAAGGCAGTGAAGGCAAAGCAAAGCAAAGCGAGCCTCGCATGCATTGTTATGTGTGTTGTTGTTGTTGTTGCTGGGTTTTTTTTTTGTTTTTTGCAAAATTCGTTCGTACGTTTGTTGTTGTTGTGCGCTGCTGACGGTCCGTTTTTTTGCCTTACGCTCATTTGGGCATCGCTCATTTTAGTGGCATTTTAATCGCTTCAACTTGTGTGCAATTTTTTGTTGATATTTGTCCTTTTCGGTCTTGCAGAAAGAGTATATTAACTTCGGCATGAAGTTTGCTAAGCAACTTCGACTATATATGTATGTATATAAAGTAAAGATGTTCTGACACAGCATGAGGAGATGAGAGTTGATATATCCATGACCATCTATCCTTTTGTTAGACAGACCTTTTAAATGTGAAGTTAAAATAAGCTTGAGGAACGTCCATAAATTATATGAGGTTTTTTTTCGAGAAATTTGGAGATTTGGTTTTTGTGAGATTTTGCGGAATCGCTTACGTGAAGTTTTGCTTAAAATAATTCGAAAATAAATGAACTAAGACGTCCCCTTGATCGGATCACTTTATAGCATATAACTGCCATAGGTATGATCGATCAAAAATAAGGTTTTTGAACGAAAAATTTGCTTGATCTTCAATATAAACTCTGCAACATTTTATAGAATAGGGACATATATAAAGGCGTGGCACTGCCTACTTAGAATAAAAATTAAAAATTTATATATGTAAATATAAAATTATATAGAAGAGTTAATTATAATTGGAAGAATTCTGAGCAGAGTATAGAAGTTTCGTTAAAGCCGAAAATATGACACATACCATTTTTTTTTTGCTTTATTATTTTTATTATTATAATTTTTGGGTTTGTTTTTTTTCTCTCTGTATTACAATTCTGACCACGTTTGGCATTTTTTTCTTTTTTTCGTCTTGGCGTGCTGAGCGTTGATGATGACGCTTCGGGGATTGCCGTTTACGGCTTATAATTGAGCACTTGCCGGCGTTGGCTGTGATAAGGGGCCAGACAGACGGACAGACAGACAGACAGACAGATAAACAGACAGTTAGCAAAGCGGTCAGTGAGGTGGGTAGTCCGGATGAGGAGGAGAAGGGCAGCCAAGCACAAAAGGTGCGATTCTTCACTCATTTCAATTCAATTCGTTTCACTTCGTTTCAATTCCTTTTGTACCATTTGTTTACCTCACTTCACCTCATCATACCTCACCGCACTTTTCCTCATGTCATTTCGTTTTGTGAGAATTTTGTTGAATTTGATTTCATTACATTTCGCTTGACCAATGCGTTCGTCCCTCCATCAGTCTGTCTGTCTGTCTGTGTGTCTGTCTCTCGTTGCTCGACTTTCGATTTGACTCGATTATACCTTAGAGGCCATTCGTGGCTTCCATTGCCCATTGACAGTCTCAGCGGGCTGACAATGAATGAATGAGTGAATGAAGTCTTTTTTTTGTTTTCGTTTTCGTATATTTTTTTGGCCTAAATCGAAATCGAAATCACACACACACACACACATACACATACATGAAACAATAAAGCCTACCAAATGTGCAATAACAACAACAACAACAATTGCTTCTGTGCTATCATTTGGAATTCTTTTGAAAGTCGACTCATGTTGCTCATTGATAATTTTATTGTTGTCTGCCGTTGATGATTGGTTCGTTGGCTCAATGGTTCTTTGGTTGGCTGATGATTGTTGTTGTTGTTATTATTGTTGTTGTTGTTGTATGAACGACTGTGATAAGTAAGCCATGCATTCATACGACAATTTTCGCTGTTTCGTCATAGTTTGCACTTATTGTTGTTGTGCTTATTGGTGTTGTTGTTGTTGTTGTTATTGGTGATGCCGATGCTGATGATGATGATGATGATGTGTCGCAAAATGCCAATTGACAATTGTCATTTTTGCGCTGATTTCGTTTGTGATTTGTATTTGATATTTTCTTCATTTTTTCGTTGCATACTTTTGGGCTTATTTTTTTCAATGTTGAGCAATATTTGAAAAAATGGAAAAAATCAACATTTAATAGCTCAAATAAAACAAAATTTCATTAATTTCACATTGGCCAACAGTTTGTGTGTGTGTGTGTGTTATGGCCAAGTTAAGACAAGCATCAACAATTGCGCGCATCATCATTTTCACAATTCGTTGGCTTCTGCTGACAAAAGTTGTGCACTGCTTGGACAGACAGACAGATGGAGCGACTGACGGACGGACGGACGGACGTTGCAATTTTTCAAAAAAATCAAATTGCAATTCGAAATTCTCTTCTTCGCTGTTTGCTTGTTTTATTGTTTGCTTTGTTTTTGTTTTTAATGCGAAAGTTTTTTTTTTGTGGCTCAACTGTTCAATTGTCTGTTCATCTGTCTGTCCAACTGTCTGACTGTCTGTCTGTCAATTCGTGTTTCTTTTCATTGCTTTACTTCAATTCTATGTTGGCTTTTTTCTTTCTTTTTTGTGCAAAGTTTCTTTTTTTTATTTTATTTTTTTATTTCACACGGAAATGTTATCATTGAACCTTTCAAGCATGCTTTGTTGCTCGCTCGCTCGCTCGCTCGCATACCAGCCCATTTTATTGCCATCTCTGTCGGCAATTTAGTTGAGTTGTCTTGACGGCGCACCTGAAACTTTCAACTAACATTTTTAGCCACTTATCGACACCTCACTTGGCGCTCCACCGCCGTCTCCTACTCTACCTTCTCTTCTGCTTGTACGTCTTCTTTAGTTTCTTTTTTTTTTTTGTTTTTGTTACTTTTACACTTGTTTTTTTTTTTGTCAGTTTTTGCTTTTGCTTTATTACATTGTGCGCGGTTTCTGTGTGTTTGTGTGTAAGTGAGTGTAAAAATAAAATGAAGAAAAAAAAAGACGAGCAAAATTTGCCTTTGTGCAAAATTTAATTGAATTTTAAGAATTTCGCGCATTAAAACCGACGACCGGCGTAAGGTAGCAATAAATTGCCACACACACGCACACACGCACACACACACATGTGTTTCTGTGCAAGGAAACTTGAGTTGACGAAATTTGTTCTTCTTTGCTTTTGTTTTCTGAAGAAAATCTCATCGATAAATGTTAAGGCGTCAAATCGCACACATGCATGTGTATGTGTGAGTATGTGTGTGTGTGTGTGTGAAGGGGCTGCTGAGGGTGGAGGGCAGCTGTTGTGTTTTATTAGTAACAAGCATAGTTTTTTTTTGTTTGTTCGTTTATTTTGTTTTCTTGGCAGCTTCTTTGTTTGCGCGAAGAATGAAGACATAAAATTTAGAAGAAGAAGAAGACGAAGAAAAAACTGAAAAAAAATTAAAGCAAAGCAACAACATGAAGTACAACAAAAACATTAGCAAACGTTTGCTTGTAGTTGTTGTAACATTAAAGAGCAATGATGTGAGTTTAAGTGTGTGCGTGTGTGTGTGTGTGTGTGCTTAGAAACAAACACAAGCGAAATAGAGCCACAAAAATAACAACAACAACAACAACAGCAGCAGCAGTAACATCTACAATCGAATTGAAAGGGAAAAAACCACGCGCGCTTCGCAGTATGCTATAAAAAATTTGCGCTTAAGCAATCAAATGAAACCGAAGAGCAGCAAAGCAACAGAATGGCATAGCAGCACAAGAAGAAGAAGAAGAAGAAGAAGCACCACAACTAGATGAAGAAGCAGCAGCAGTAGTATTTTTTGTTGTTGTTGTTTTTTTTGTTTTTGATTTTTTTTTTTGTTTTTTTAAATATTACGCATACGCTACGCAAGCCCAAAAGCAATAGTAAAAGTCGAAACTAAAGCAACACACAAGCCGAAGCCGAAGCCGCAGAAGAAGAAGAAGAATCAGTAGAACGAAATAGAAAAAAATAAACAGCAAGAAGAAGAAAAAGTCCGTTAAGCATTTTTACCGTTGCGTCGAACACGTGCTCACTCGTGCCACCAACGACGCACGCACGCACGCACGCATGGACGCACGGACGCACGGACGGACGGTTGGTTGGCTGCTTGAACGAGCAGCGACGTGAGCAGCGACGTGAGCAGCGACGCCTGCTGCGAGCGCGCGCATCAGTTGTCTGCGAGCATGAAACGGCGCTTGTTTTTTAGCATCCTTCGCTTCGTGGTTTTGCTTTGCCAAAATTTCGCTGCCGCTGCTGCTGCTGCTGCTTCTTCTTTTGTTGTGGGTTATTTTTTTTTTTGGTAATTCATAGTCTTAAGCGCAGCGACTGCGCATGACCGACCGAGAGACGACTAAGTAAAACAACAATAAAAACAACAAATGATGAAAAAAAAAGCAGCCAAATGGGACAGACAGACAGACAGACAGACTAATGGTCTAACTAAAACAAGAAGCAGCAGAAGCTGAGTTAAGAAAGACAGACAGACGGACAGCGGACAGACAGACTTTGCTCTCATTTGACATTCTTGCAGACGTCAGGAATCTGTTGGTTTTTTTTTTTGCTGCCTTTTTCTTCTTCTTCTTCTTCCAATTTTTTGTATTTATTTTATATGTTTTCTTGTTGTGCCGCTGCTGCTTGTGCTGCTTCTTCTTAACGCACATGAGAGCAGCTCAGCTTAGCTCAGCTCAATTCAACTTAACTTGGCTCATTTCAATTGAGTTCAGCTCAGCTGCTTTGTTGCTTGAAACTCTACAAAAAAAAAAAGCAACAACAAAATACAAAGCACCCAACACACACACACACACACACACACACATGCACACAGACCACTTAGTCATTTAACAATGTGTTGTGCCATTTTTCAGTTAAAATTTCTTGAATTTCTGTTGAAATACTGTTATGCCCGTCTGTCTGTCTGTCTGTCTCTCTGTCTATGTGTGTGTGTGTGTGTATGCATGAATGAAGCAATTACCACACACACACACACACATGTATTATATTATATATATATAAATACATACATACATATATAAATGCTGACCCAATTGCCACCCTCTTTCAAATGACCAATTCGCCATTTTGTTACGTAGCGACTAACGTGCGTACGTGTGCCCCTGCCTCTGTCTCTGCCTGTGTGTGCGTGCGTATTCCTTGCAGAATCTAACAGCGTCAACAGCGACGTCAGCGTCAACGTCAACGTTGGCAGCATCATTGCTTTCATTAAAAAAAAAAAAAAAAGCAGCAGCAGCAATGAAAAAAACGGCGAAGAGGAAGAGTAGAGAAATATACGCTCATTCACACGTAAAGTCTCCAAAGCATGCTTTTGAAGTCTACACAAACAAACAGGCAGCGCTGTTGCCGGTCTTGGCTGTCTGTCTGTCCGTTTCTCCGCTGTCGTCACTGTTGACGTCGTTCTCACTCACTCGCACACTCACACACACACACGTACACATAATGGCAGCTTGCATGCTTTCCACGTACACAGAGTCTACAAGCCGCATAACTGTTAATGGCACAGCGTTGCCAAACTGTTACAACTCGTTTTTTTTTGTTTTGTCTTGTTTTGGCTTATGTCAAATATATATAATATGTAACATGTGCCTTTCATTCACTAAAAAAAATAAATTAATTAAAAATTTCATATTCTCTATAAAATATAATTTTTGCATAAAAAACAATTTTTTCAACATTGTTGTGATCTATGTTACTTGCAACTATGTGTAACAAGCGGCATTACAATCATGTGCTAGACTAGCGCGCACACGCTGTTACTGTTAGTGCTTACTATCATAATACTGTAACTGTTATGTGCACGCACATGTTTTTCTTTAACAGCGCTGTTATGTTAAATTTGCCGGCGCTGCTTTACGCGACGTTGACTGCGCGCACAGCACGTTTCTAATCAATGGCAGCGACAGCGGCAGCAAACAGCAAACTGTAAGCAGCAACGTGCGTGCCTATATGCATGTGTGTATGTGTGCGTATGTGTGTAATATACCATTTAAAACAATATCCAGAGATTTGTTTCACCATTTATATGTCAAAAATGACAAGTCAAGTGTTTTACTCAAATGTCGTCGCGGCTGCTGTCTTCTTGTCTTCTTCTTCTTCAGCTATTTCTACTTACTCATCATCATCTGCCTTGTCTTTTGTATTTCGCTTTTGCTGACTGCTTCACTTTGTCGTTTGTGAATTTAAACAATGCGTGTTTTTCGCTTTGTTCTTTCACCATTAACAACATACATACATCATTATCATGTTTGCTGTTTGCTCATAATGAGTAACTTGCTCATATATACATATATATATATATATGTGTGTGCTTTGCGTGTCATTAATATTAGCGCCATGCATTTTACTTCAACTTTTTTTTTGTCTCCTTCATTGCTTCGTCTCTTCATCTGCTTCTGCTTCTTCTTCTTCTTTCTTGTTTGTTTGTCTGTTGTATTTCATTTAAGAATTTTTCACGCCAGCAGCATGTGTGAAAAATCACCGTACATCATTGTATCTGTGTGTCTGTGTGTGTGTGTGCAAATAAGCTACATACAACAATATCGCATAATTTAAGCGTAATTGCTGTCATTTTTTGTGAGTGTCGTATATATACATATATCACCCGCACCCTCTCTCCTTCTCTCTCCCTCACCTTTACCCATTTTTGCAAGTTTGTTTGCCATTTAAGTGCACGTGCAACGCGCCAACAGGAAGTCATAATCGTTCACAACATTCTTTCAACAGCCACCTGCCACCTGACGCCTGTAAACCAACCCACCGTCTCATCTCATCTCACCGCACCATCCTTCTACTCCCAGCGACAGCAAACTGCTCTCTACCTCCATCTCTCTTTCACTCTCTTGAAATAAAGTCGCACAACATATTTCATAGTAAGACTTGTAGTAAAAATAATGTTGCTTAATATGTGCACATGTCTTTGTGTATGTGTATGTGTATGTGTGTGTGTGTGTGTGTGTGTATTTATATAAGTGTATGTGTTGAGAGTTCATATCCTGCTACTCAACAGTAATTATGTCAGTTTGTCGTCGTCTTCATCTGCTATGTTGTCGTTGTTCTTGTAATTGTTGTTTTTGTTGTTGTCGTCAATGTTCTTGTCATCGTCGTTGTCGTCATTGTTGTTGTTGTTGTTGTTGTTAGTCTACTGTTCTTAATAGTAACGCTTGATTTCCTACACAAGCCTGAATCGCTTTAAGCGCGCACCTAAAAGCAGGCAATGCATTTTTTATTACTTTTGCTAAGATTCGAAGCTGCTTCAGACTTTGAACATGTTTAAAGCAAAAAAATGAAAAAAATCAACCAAATTCATTTAAATTATAAATTATTTTATTAAATAATTATTTAATTGTCAGAAATTTGTACGCATTAAATACACCTATGTTACATAGCGACACACAATGCATATGACACTTTAATTTTCAAGCTCTTGCATTGTGACTTAATTGTTGTTGTACGTGGTATAAAGTAGCGCATGGATGAGGGGGCTGTTGGGGCTGGCACATACATACTTACATAGATATATGTATCTCATAGGCTTCGTCTACGCTTTGGGCTTAAAGCAGCACTGAACGAGTGATTGTTATGAAGTGTTGTATATAAGTGCTGCCTGAAAGTAGGCTTCACTTTTATATGGCATTTTTATTTTACGACTTGGACGCATTTTTATGCTGCTGTTTGTTTTGTTGTTGTTGTTGTTGTCACTTTTTATAGGCGAAATTTTGTACTTCATTTTTGTTTTGTTTTTGTTTTTATTTTTATTTTATCAGTGACTTGCACGCTTGTCTTCAGCTTAATGACTGTATTCTCTACATCTTGCTGTTACTCTTCCTCTGCGACTTTTTTTGCCACAGCACGACATGTAGAAGAACTTTACTTTTAATAAACTTCATTGTATATTTTTAAATTGTGTAAGTAAAAGCATTGAAATGTCAAAGAAAGTGACAGAAGTTCTTATTTCAAGAACTTGCACAAGTTGTGGTAACTAAAGGGGTGGCGAAAAAAAAAACCATGGCATACCGTCAGGTGCACTGCATACATGGTGTGCAATAAAATGTTTTGAAAACAAAAGAATTGAAAATTTTTCAAAAAGTCAACTTAACATTTGCACTTGAGCACTTCTGATGTGCCAAAGTGTTTGTCAAGTGTGGTTGAGCACTGTTTTGTTGTTGTTGTTGTTGTTGGTATTGCGCTTTTTGCTGCCGACAGCAAATCACAGCAGCGGCGACGTTGACGTTAACGTTAACGTCGACGTCAGCGTCAAATGAAGTGCTGAAGATATGCGCTAAAGTCAAGAACAAACTTGAAATGTCGTCAACGTTGACAACAACGACGAAAGCGACGGCAGTGACAGCTGGACAGCTGAGAGACATACAGACAGATGGACAGACAGACAAGGCGCAAGGAAACAGCGCAGAGCACAAGTGCCAACACTTGAAAAGTGCTTAACTTTGTCAAAAATGGAGAAAAAAAAACTGAAAAAAGTTAGAATAAAAATAAATGAGCGAAAAAAGAATAAAACTCGCGCGCAAAGCACAAATGAACATGCAGCAAAGTAACGTGCAAAACAAAAAAAACCAAAAAAAAAAAAGGAAACAAAAATGCAAATGTAAAAAGGACAAATCCTGTCGGGGGCCCAAACAGCTAAGTGGGCCAAAGGACGACGAGTTGATAAAAAGTATAAAAAAAACAAAAAAAAGCATGGCGGAAGCATTCAGGCTAATTACAAAAACAAAACCAACAAAAAACAAATGCACGAGGGTCACTCTGCGATAACATGAGCAAAAAATACATGACTCCATCCTGGCAGCTCTGTTAACTATTAACAGAGAGCCTCTGCTAACTATTAACAGAATAGTACATTTCTGTTAATAGAGATATTCAGTTAACAGAGATATTCAGGTAACAGATATATTTAGTTAACAGATATATTCAGTTAACAGAGATAATCACTTAAAAAACGTAATTTTTTGACTATTAAAAGAAAGCCTCTGTTAACTATTAATAGAAAGCCTCTGTTACCTATTAAAATAAAGCCTATGTTAACTATTAACAGAATATCACTGCCTCTGTTAACAGTTTATCCCAGCTAACTGAATATATCTGTTATCTGAATACCTCTCTGTTAACATAATGCCTCTGTTAACTGAATATCTCTGTTAACATCATGACTCTCTTAACAGAATTTTACTATTGATACGATATCTCTGTTATCTCTGTAATCCAAATTGATTTGAATAAACTTATTCACAATTTTATAATAGTAAGGGTTGTCGAAGCCGCCAAAGCAAAGAAGTGACCCACGTAAAACGTACTTGTTATTGTTGTTTTTGTTGTTGGTGAAGTGATAGCAAAAACGAAAGCAAGCTCATGGCTCATGGCCAATGAGGAGCACATGGGGGCCAAACCAGTGTGAACAATGATGATGCTGACTGTGAGGGAGGCTGGGTGAGGCTGGGGGAGGGGCACATGAAGCCAAAGTAGGTGTTAAAATCGGCAAAGAGGCGCATTCATGTTTGAAATCACTGTAACTGTAAACGTTACTTTTGGCCCAGCAAAATGAGCAGAGTTCTTTTGCACACTGAAGGTGATTGGGGGGCAGGGTGGTGGTGAAGAGGTTCACGATGCAACAGTGAATACAACTGAGCTGAAATGAAGCGCGAGTTTCATTCGATTGTTACAAGTTGTATCTGTGTGTGTGTGTGTGTGTGTGTGTATGTGTGTGTAAAGGTGTGCAAATGAAGTCTCTGCTGTTGCTGCTTCTTTTTCTTTTTTCACACAGAATGTTTGCGTTTTGTTTAAAGTGCAAACAAACTGAAAAAAAAAAAAAAAAACTAAGCAAGAAAACATGATAATGACAACAATAACAACAACAACGTTGATGACAACGCTTGTTCACAACTTTAAATTGCATTTGACGAGCGTTGCTTTTGTAGGCGGCAACAACAACAACAACTCAGTCATGTCCTTTAAGCAAACAGTGGAAAAAGCGACAAAGAGAAAAAAGAAGTTGAAAAAATTCAGTCGTTTGTAAGCGTTCTTTTTTTTCTGTTCTATTGTTGTTGTTGTTGGTTGTGCAAAAAATGTTCAGTGGTCAGCTGTTTTTTGTTGCTCAAAAAAAAAAGGGGGGAGACAACAGTGAAGAGGTGTCAACAATAAAACGCAGAATGACAAGGACGACACGATTGTCGGTCGTCTCTGTTGTTTGACTTTGACGTTTCTACATGACAACTATAAACATGAACTGTGAGATGAAAAAAAAATCAAAGAAAGATGAAAAAAGAAAACAAAAAAAAAGGAAGAAAACAAACAAAAGTAACAACAACAACGAAAACAAACAAACAAACAAACAACAAAGCGAACAATTTTTAAAGCGACGTCATGAAAAATACAACAACAAAATTTAACTTTTATTTTAAATGATTTTTTTTGTTTCTTTTTTTGTTCATTTGTTTTTCGATAATTTAAAATTTTTTTTTGTTATCATTTTGTCATATTTGCGTAAAGAAAAAGTTGGCCGTGCTTTGTTCCATGCTATTTTATTCTATTTCATTCTATTCTCTTTTGTTTTGTTGTTGTGTTTTTTTCTGTTCTGTTTGCTGTGCCAGAGTTGCCATTTAAAGGGCATACATGGCGTATGATTATTTTAATAAGCGATAAGCGTGTTTAACTTCCATTGTGGCAATGTTTGCTGGCCAAGGGGGATGGGGGGTGTGTTGAAGGCGGCTATTTGTGGTTATGTTTGTGCGGTTCAACGTTTGCCATTAGATAACCACATGCAACAACAACATTAACAGCAACAACAAACACTCTTCAATAAAGATAAATACGCATAAAATTTGTGATAATGAATGAATGAATGAATCGGCGACCCTTTTATTAAATGCTTAACTTGCCCCACCCCAACCCCTATTTTAGTGTGTGCGTCAGACTGAAGGCCCAGCTCTGGCCTAATTCTATTTAAAAGCTTTTAGTAAAAACAAATTAATAGAAAATTAATAGATTTCTTATGCCAGTGAAAAAAGTTGCTATTAAAAAACTGTTTGCTTGTAGTGAAAAAACAAGAGCTATCCTGTTAACCTAACATGCTGTTAAAATTCTATTCAAATGTCATTTACAGAAGAATGTTTCAATTAACAGAGCTTAATAGAGTGGCTTGAATGGTGAGGTTATTGAATGAATGACTAAGTGAATGATGAACTGAGTGAGTGAATGAATGAATGATGGAATAAATGAGTGTTTAAGAAATATGCCTCGCTGAATTCAAATGAGCTTTCATTGTTGCTATAAAAATTTCTTTTCTTTCAAGTTCTTATTTACTTTTCTATCATTTGTTTTGTCTTTTTTTTCTTTTTACTTTTTGTTCTTCAATTTTACGATTTGGCAAAGTATGAAATTTGACTGTTGACTCAAAATGAAGCAAATACTAATTGCAAGAGTCAAGACAAACGCACACATTGCCATTGCCCAAGGCAAAGAAGGGTGCGTCAGAACGTCTTCTCCTTCTCGTGGCATTCCCATTCTTCTCATTCATCACCATCGCTGCCTACGCCTTGAAGAAGCTTCAAGCTTATGTTGTACAATGGCAACTGAGAGACAGAGACTGATTGAGATACTTTATGCATAGTACAATGAATACAAAATTTGCAATTGAAACAACACATCAAAGATGTAACTACTGCTGAAGAAATCGTAGAAGAAGAAGAAGCAGTGCAATGATCTGTAATGAAAAGCAACAATGAAAGCGTAAAAGAAAGGATTCCTGTTAAATATTATATTAATTTGTATTAATTAATGTGTTCACTTAAAGCACAACAACAACAATATGAACAATAACATTAGACAACAATAGTAACCCACACATTGTCGTAATGTCATATCTGTTTTAGGCAACTGACACGCCCACACAACAAACTATACACACATACATATGTACATATATGTAACTGTATCTGATCATCACACACACACAAATGCTGATATATTCTCATTTTGCAGTTGAAATCTCAATCAGTTTAAGCGTTATAACTCTTGCTGTAATTAACACACACACACACACACACACATGCATACATGATAGTCTTAGCCACCCACACACACACACATAGGACCACAAAATGCTTTTGAAGCATTTATGTAAATTATTTTATGACCAACATGGAAAATGTTTATTTGTAAATTGTAAATGTCATCACTCATACGCCACATTGTGCCTTATAGTTCACACACACAAATACACATAAATAAGAAATATTTAAATTTTAAATATGCGCCATTTTGTAATTCTTTTTGTGCATATTTCATATAATTTAATCTTTTATATGATAAAATAATTTCTTTCTCTCTCTCTTTCTTTCTTGCTCGCTCACCCTTACTCTACTTGCTCTACCACGCTCTACAGCAACAAGTTGTCGAATTATCTGGCTACGTTATCATTCTAGTCGAGAATGTTGAGGGCAAAATCAAATTGTATGGCTCACCGCCCGATCGCGATAATCTGGAAGTGGGCGATGAGATACTCGAGGTCAATGGCCTTACACTGGACAATATTTCACGTACTGAAGTCATACGACACATACACGATGTAAGTAAAATGTGACATACACACACACATACATATGTACATATGTATGTATATGACATGTGTCCTAATTAACTAATTTAAATTTGTTTTTTTGTTTTTTCAGTGTATTAAATCCTGCACGATTTGTTTGCGTGTACGCAAGAAAAATGATACTAGATTGGGTAAGTTTGCTTTTTTTTATAAATTTTGGATTTTTTTTTTTTTTTTGTTAATAATTTTAATTATTTTTGTTAAAAATCTAAAACAAATAATGGCTGAGAGTCACCGTTATGAAAGAGCAGTAGACAAGGAGAGAACGTAACACACGCAGCATCTTAATTATGAGCAACGTCATTATTAGCTTAGGCACCTTGATCTCTATGTCAGAAATATGCATTCGAACACTAATGCTCTCTCTTTCGCACTGCTTGTAATTACAATTAGCGTACAGCGCAGCATAGGTTGAACGCACAAGCAACAACACACACACATGCATGCATGCCAAGTATGCTCGTTTCGTTTCATTTCATTTTGTTTCATCAACATTAATGTTTGTTCGTCTATTGCTCTTTAACGTATTCTCTCATGCTAAAATTTTAAAGCTATGCATTGTTGTTGTTGTTATGAGACTTCATTGTTTTTATTGTTGTTTTAGCCAAGTTTACAGTCAAGCGTAAAACAAATAAAAAATGAGCGCAAAAAACAATTGAAGCTTTGCGTTGTATGAAACAAAAAATATGTATTATTGTCTTTCTTTTCTTTCTATTATACGCAACGCACCCACGTTTCAAATTGAAATTGTTAAAACAATTAAGTTTTATTTTGTTTATTTGTTGTTTTATTTTTAAACATTTTTTACTTACACACATGAACAAACACGCGCAACTCATTGTGTTTTTTTTTTTTTTTTTTGTTTTTGATGATGCGCGACTGATGTGCTTTATTACTCACACACATGCGTTTAAGCCCACTACATACATACATACATATTGGTAACGGGTCAATAAAAGCAACAACCAACGAGTGCAAGCAAGCGCACGATCATGCCTTTGCCATTCATACTCACGCCAACACTCTCATTTACGTGAGCACAAAGCACAAGAGCATTGAGCACAGCAAAGACAACGTCAGATTGAGAGCGCATCGCATCGCACTGCGCTCAATGTGTTCGCCCCAATGGCGTTTCATGTGCGTTGACGTGTTTCACATACTTAGCTTGGCGCTGACTTGCTGGCCTGACTTGTGTTGGCTATTTTGGCTTGCCGCGTTTCAGTCTGTTTCAGTCACAATTGGAATTTCCTTAGGGGTGTTATTTTTTTAGCGGTAATTTAGTCGATTTGATAAATAAAATGAATGAAATCGTACGTTAAAAGAATCCGCGAATAAAATCGCAATTGATAATTTGAATTAACATTAACATTGGGCGAGAAACGCAAACGAGCCAAATTGACACAAAAGTGTCGACAGAAGTGGAAGAAGAAGCATTGAAACAACTGTTTTGATTATCGTGGATCAAAGGAACGGGAAAAATCGCCAGCGGATGCAGCGCAACATACGCTTAATCAATACTGCATTATCGTGTCACAAAAGAATCATTGGAGAGTAAGAATTTTCTCTCTCTGCTCTTACGATGCAAGTTCCATTTCGATCGTTTCTTCAGCGGCTAAGTAGCGTATGTTGTTAATAATTGTATGTATGCATAAGAGTATTTAATTTGGAAATACGTTTAGTGAGCTTCTTTTCAACTCTTCTTCTGTCTGTTAACAATAATATTATTTAGGGGAATTTTTGGTTGGAGTTAGGCAGAACCATTTTTGAAAGTTGGTAACACTTTTCAGTCGTGCGGCGACCAGAGCGGTTTGTGATTGCAGAGCGGATTTTTGCATTTTGTTTTTTGTGTGCGTCGCGTAGCGCGTTTCGAAAGTTTTGTTTATTGTTTTTTTTGTGTGTGTTGTTTTTGCAATTTGTTGCTTTTTTGCGCGCGCGCTTGTTTCAATATCACTTCGGTTCATGTTGTGATCAGCTTATGCGTACGATCATCAATACGTTCGTTGCCATACAACGTGCGTTAGCGACTTTGTCGTAATCGTGTTACGTGTTACGAGTTGCGTTACGTTGTGATACGCGTGTGTTTTTTTTAAACGTAAGCGAAACTTTTTACTTGCGCGTTGTTTTGTTGTTTTTGTTGTTGCTATTTATTTTTTTACGTTTTATTTGTGTGTGTGTGTGTTTGTGTTTTTTGTTGTTAATCTTGTTGTATTAAATTTTTCATCTTTATTTTTTTTTTGCAAAGTTAAAAGCATTTTTGTTGTTTTTTTTTTTGTTGACGGCGCCAGCAAAAAATTAATATTATAAAAAAGGCAAATAAAAAAGCGTAAATAAATTATTATTAAAAAAAGTGCTTTAAATATCGCATAATATTTTATTGTCTTTGTTGGTTTTTTGTTGTTTTTTTTGCCTGCAGTGAAGTGAATAAATGCAAAAAATATCAGACATAAAAAATTGTAATTAAAAACGAAAACAAATTAAAAAAAACGTAAGTTTGTCAATTATTGAAAGATAAATTTTTCTTTTGTATTTACATTTGTTATAATATAACTTTTACTACCCATACATGGCCAAATTTCATATATAACAGTACCATCAAAGTCCGTTCCCCAGAAAGGGTATCTCACATAGAGTGATCTTAAAAATATTGAAGATCTTATATGAAAAAATGTTTTTCTTTTGAAGTTAGAGTGTTGAAATTTTGAAGCTGGTCTTCTAGCATACTTAGTCTAAATATATACCTACATATGTATATGTAAGTATCATAAAGATCCGTTGCCTAAAAGGGGTAACTGCTTATCATGAAAATTTTAAAGTTCTTGATTGAAATACTTTTTTGTTTCTTTAACAATTGACTTGGAACTTCACACTTATGGTCTTAGTGGGGCGTGAGAACTATTATGATCAGAAACTTGAACCCAATGAGTAACTACAACAATAAAAATTAGTTTGAAAACTATAAAGAAAAAAGAGAAAATAGATGGGCGTGGCACTAGAAAGACTATTTAACTGCCGTCTAGACCGTACTTATTTTATAATGTTTTCGGAACTTGTTTTCTTTGCTTAATTAAGCAGATTATTATTATTTGATTTGATTTTGATAAGAAATCTTTGGCCATTGTACACTTTAGTCATTATTATATGAGCATATTAGTCATGTGCAAACGTCCGTCCATCTGTCTCTCCGTCTGCCTGTCTTTTCAATCGTAGTTAAATAACAAATGCTATTCATACGGAAAATCACTTTGTGTATCTTTAATAATTCATAAGCAGAAAAAGTTTATTTTCAACTGCATTGCTATCTTTTCATCTTTCCGTCTGTCTGTCTGTCTATCTGTCTGTCCGCCAGCCTGTTTAACTGTCTTGTTGAAAACATGAAATGCTCTGAAATGTTTTTCAATTACTTATTTTCATTTCTTGTTCAATTTTTAAATACTTTATTCTTCATTGATGTTCAATAATGTTTGATTGGAATTTTCTTATTATTTTTTTTTGTTGTTTTTCGCTGCTTGCTTTTTTATTATTTAAATGTTTGTTGCTTTTGCTGTTGTTGTTATTGTCGCTTTTCATGCAGCTGCAAATATTTGCATTTCATTAACAAAAAAAAAGAAAAAAAATGTTGAAAATAAAAAAAAAAATTTTTTTTTTTTTTGCAAAATTTGCGCATTTTTGTTGCATGTTTTTGTTGTTGTTGTTTTTGTTTTTTAAATTTATGTTAAGTATGAACAGTAAAAAAAAAAAAAAATTTATTATTTATAAAAATAAGTAGTAAGAAAAGCAGGGGAAGAAATAATACTCATACGCCCCTTTTTCAATGACAGCTGAACTTTGATTAATTTCATTAAAAATTTATTTTGTTTGATTTTCGTTGTTGTTTTAGTTGTTGTTGAAAAACGCCCCATTTAGAAGTCTCAATCAAGTATGACAAAATTTCATTTGTTTATAGTTCGTTGTTGTTGTTATTGTTGTTGTGCCTCATGGCCGATACTGAAATCATGATTCGTGTTTCAAAACAATTCAATTTGATTTGTCGAATTCGTTTAGCTTTGACGCCCCTTGAAGCGTTACCAACAACAGTCGATATGTCCGTCCGTCCGTCCGACCTTCTGTCTGTATGTCCCATCACTTGTATTTTTCAAATCTTTCAACGTTGCTTTGACGACAATGACAATGACAATTAAAATTAAAATTAATTCCGTGTTTTTTGTATATTGAAATATTGTATCTTTAGTAGATTTACACACACACATGTATTTGTGTATGAAAAAGTTGGCACTTTGACTTTCATTATTATTGACAATTTGGCATAGTGACAGCGACCGAAAGATTGAGGAGGAAACTTTCTTTTTTTGGTTTCTTCATATTCTAAATATTTAGTTGGCAAGCAGTAGTCTATGAAAGTCAGAAAGGAAGATGTCTTAAGAAAGTTCTCTATCAACACACCACTACTTCACGCCCACTTCGCCTCCGCCCACTCATCGATGACTTGTTCAATTGTTACAATCATTTATTATTTGGCCAAATTTTTCACGCTTTGAAATTCTTTATTATTATTGCTGTTGTTTTTGTTCTGCTTTTGCTTCTTCTTCTTTCTATTTTTTGCGTTTTGCTTCTGTCTATCGGTCGCTCGCTTTTGCAAAGCTAAGCTAATGCTTTGTTCTTCTCTACTTTGTCTCACGTTCTTTGCTGTTGTAATTTTTTTTTTTTTTTTTTTCGCACATGGCACTTTTTCACCGGCTTGTTGTTGTTTTTGTCGTTTTTTCTAGTTATTAGTTGGTTTACTACTCATTGTTGTTGTTGTTGTTGTTGCTCGCTTGGCTCCAATGTCTTAGCACGTTTTCCCCGCTGCCCTCTGCCGGCCAACGTCGTCATTATTGACCGTACCGCGCCATCATTTACACATTTCCCTCACTCTTCATTGCGCTCGCTGTCTTTGTCATTGTCTTTGTTGTTGTCGTTGTTGTCGTTGTTGTTTGTGACTTTGTCTTTGCCGCCAACAACTTCTTGCACAGCTGTGTTGTTGTTGAGGCTATTGCTATTGCTATTGCTGTTGCCGTTCGTTCCAACATTTCGTCGTTCCATGCCGTTCCGTCTTGCCTTCGTTCGTTCGTTCGTTGAGTTGAGTTGCTTTGGAATGTTGTGTGGCATGTTCAAATAAATTGTTTCTTTCTTAGACAATTTTGTTTCATTTTTGTTGTTGTTGTTGTCGTTTTTTTCAACTTCGTTACTTCAGCGCCATCGTCGCTGCAGCCAACAACAACACCTTCACCTACTTCAATGTTCTCAGCCAAATGTTTTTTTTTTTTTTTTTGTTTTTTTCAGCACACAAGTTTGGCAAGTTTCTGGCATTTGCTGTTGTTGTTGTTTGATTTTTTTTTTCGCTTGAATTTACTGATTCATGCAGTGGAGAAATAAATACTTATATGTACATATATACAATATAGTATGTATGTATATATATTTTGTCTATTTTGTGCAGCATTTTTTTTTTTCCTTATAAACAAGCACAAAGTTACAGCAACAACAATGAAGTTAGTAAAGCAAATGTGTGAAAAAAAAATAGTTGTAAAATAAAACAACGTTTATGCATTTTGTTATTGTTGTTTATTGTTTTTGGGTCAACAGATAAAAGCATCGAAAAGCAATGCGAACGCACATAGCAGATAAAAACAAAAACAACAACAACAACAACAACTAAAGTGACTATTCTCAGTTGTAAAATTCTTCACGTGCGACTTGAGGCCAAAGTACAAAGCAAGCGAGAATGTTGTCGAAGAAGAAGAAAAGCAATAACAAAAATCGAAAACCGAAAAAAAAAAACAAAAATAAAAAAAAAAATCTGACTACCAAAGCTGAAAATTGAGACTGAGAAAGGTTTAACTTCAACTTCGGCTTGAAGTTTGACTCACAAATCAGCTCAGCTCTCCTCAACTCTCCTCAACTCTCCTCAGCTTAGCTCAGTGTGAAGTGACTTCACTTTGCTGGCAATTGTAATTGTATTGAAATTCAGTGGGAGACGCACACATACACACATTCATCAGTAGTTGGTGCATGTTAGAGGACCAGGCCAGGCAGTGGGGGGGGGGGGAGAGAGAGATCTAAGATGCTAAAAAGCAATGAATTTATAAATTGTATTGAAACGAAACGAAATGAAATGAAATCGATGGTTTTTACAAGTGCTCTGTAGTTGAGAGACTTCTCTATGGCGAAGAAGAAGAAGAAGAGCAACAACAAGGAGAACTTCAAGATGAAAACAAAAAAAAAATTAAAGTTACTATTGTTGTTGTTGTTGCGAGAGTTGTGTGCTTGAATTACTGCAAGGGACAGCTGGAGTGGTGTTGGAAGGGGGGAGGGGGTTGCGGAATGTGGACTGTTGAGGCGTTTAAAGAGTTGTTTGTGTTGGCAGTGAAATTGTACAGCATCCAAAATCCGGTAACGCAAGTTTCTTGTATTTGGCATACTATCTCCTACACACACAAGCACACACACACCAACTTACACACACAAACATTAAGTTGCTCATACAAGTTATGCTTGATGACGATGGCAACGAAGAAGAAGAAGACGACGTCGACAACGACTGTGAAGATGATGACGTTGTTTTTGTTGTTGTTGCTGTTGTTGTTCTTGGTAGTTGCTTAAAGTCAACGCCACGAAAGTTATATTGAAGCATTAACTAACTAACTAACTGAGTGACTGACTGACTGACTGACTGACTGACGATGGTCTAATTGACTGAAGCGCTTTATAAGTTTACTTATCGCCTACACACATTTATGTACAATTATTTGTGTGTGAGTGTAAGTAATTTTCAAAAAAAATATCCACAAAAAGAACAAACTTCATTGCGTAAATAATATAAGCTTATATACTCCTATGTTACCTACAAATGCACATGGCACATAAGACAATTGAATGTTTACACTTGAATACAATTTGACAGCCATGTGTGTGTTAGGAACGATGGCATGTACTGGGCCAAGCAATCAATCTCTTCTAACGACAGTCACAAGCGTCATTGTTGCTTTTAGCGATGCTGAGCACAAACAATGACGCACAACAAGTCACAGAGAGTCACAGCTGATCACAATCAGTCACAAGTTGATTTGCATGAAGCTGAAGGCAGCCGGAAAAGTATCAAAAATACAACTCTGTGTGACTCTGTTAATATTTGTGACTATTTCTTGCTTTACTCGATAATAATTTGAGATTCTCTTTTTGTTATTGCTCTTGGATTATGTTTCTAACGCAAATATGTTAATTCTCTCACTTATTCATACATACATATATTACTGACATTGTTGCCACCAAATTGACAAATCCTTCAAATTTACTAATTGTTAAATTTGTTTTTGAGAACCACAATAAACAAATGTTAGTCTACTTTATTTCTATTAGAAAAAAAGCACTTATTTTCTAATAATTTCCATTGTTCAATGCTAGTTTGTCGTATGTTATAAGCGCCGCTATGACACATACGTCATATTGCATATAAAAGCTTAATAAAAATAACTTTGTCTGACTTACTTATTGGAAGAAGATAGAAATCTTATTGGAAGAATAATAAAAATAAGTATATTCATGCTTAACTGCTGATTGCGGCAACTTTAACTGTTTATTTGAAGAAGAAGTATCTTCAGCCTTATTTCAGATATTTGGTCAACTTGTTGCCATTTCCGATGTGAGCCAAATTTTATTGTTGTTCTTGTGAATGAGTATTATCTGTATGTATGTATATGTGTGTGTGTGTGTTTCGTATCTTGTCTTTTTGGCTTGTTCAATGTTTCAACGTCATCAATTCTGTTACATTTTTTTTTTCAAATATTTTTTTTTTTTTATTATTTGATCGTTTTGTTTGCTTATTGTTCATGTTGTTGTAGTTGTTGTTGTGTTTTCATTCTGCCTTAGTCAGACTATCATGAATTTAGTTCAACACGTTTTGTACTTGTTGTCGTTGTTGTTGTTGTTGTGTTCGAGTACACGTTGCTTGCTTGTTTGTGTGTCCGTCCGTCCGTCTGTCGCTCATTCGTTTCAGTATTTACTTCAGCATGCAGTTCTTGATTATTCTATATGTATGTATGTATGTATGTGTGTGTGTGTGTGTCAGTTCTTAAAAAAAAATAACAAAAAATAACAACAAACAAAAGCTGAGCTGATGCAACGTCAACAACACATGAATAAGCACACACACACACACACACACACATACAAACATATGAACATATAGAATTTAAGCTGTATCTGTATTTGTGCTTTGCTTATTTGTTGCTGTTGTTGCTGTTATTTTTACTACTATAGTATCTTTGTTAGTGAGCTCTTCTTCTTCTTCTCCTTTTTCGTCTTCTGCTTCTTTGTGTATTTATTTTCTTTATGTTGATTCTTCAAACATGACGTTTGTGTGTTTGTTTGCAACAGAATCATCTTTCCCGCAATCGTAACCAACCCCCAACAACCCCCACCCCACCCCAAACACACATCAACGCTCATCAACAACTCATTCGGAATGCCTTTTTCATTATAACGCATCGTCGACGTCGTAGTCGACGTCATCATCGTCATGCTGCATGCTCTGCTCTGCTCAGCTCAGCATCATCTTCAAGCCATGCGTTTATATGCGCTTCATAGAACAGTCTTTTTATACCTTTGAACGTTTGAAAAAAATGCGCTCTACTAACTTTAACATGTTGTTTGTAATGCAATGAAAGCAAACAAAGTCGATGTGTATTTTTAGGGAATGTCCAAAAACTATATGAGGTTCTTTTTCCTGGAAGTTAGACCAGACTGCCCGCCTCTTGGTGAGCTTCTGATGAACCTCCCTCTACATCTCACGTGAGATTTTTTATAGAACTTGAAATTAATTAGTATATTATTGGACTACAAATTTGGCATGAGATTTTCAATGCCAAGTCTGTCTGTCTGAAGGTCTGCATGTCTGTCCGTTCATGGGTGTGTTTGTTTCTATGCTGGAATTTTAGAAATCATCATTAAGGCTATCTACTAACTTAGAATTAGTTATATGTGTATTATCTATGTACCTATAAAGTAACCTCTGGCAACAGAATGTCTTCTTGTTCCAAGATCTTGAAGTCTTTATTCTTCTCGGTATAACTTCTTTCATTTGCAGGGCATTTAAGTAACTGCTAAGACACTAAGTACTTTTTTCTTTCCTTGTTATGTTTTATTATTATTATTTTTTATTTAAGCTTTTTGTCTTTGTTAACAGATATTTTTGTTTTTGCTTTGTTTAGATTTTTTTTTCACATTTTTTTCGCATTTTTTTTATTGTTTTTCTTTTTCACTGTTCACCGCTCATGCAAACCTAAACTATCTCCCGCTACTTCGCATGTTTGTTGCTAACCATGTATGTGAGTGCCTGTGTGTGTGTGTGTGTGGAAGTACTTATTTCTTATTGGCAAGTTGCAAGTTGTTGCAACTTGTTTCAAGTTTCTTTTGCGTGTGTAATTTATTATTTAATAAAAAGTAAAACATCAACATTGGCATAGCTCGGCTCTGCTCTGCTCGTTGCAAGTGCTGAGCTGCAGCTGTCAGTGTTGGCAAACACACAACATATTAAAAATTCAAACAAAGCGTTGAAAAATTTGCTGAGTTTACTTTGCTTTGCTTGCGTGCCATGGAAAAAGTTGTATTGAAGTGCGAGGAAGTCATGATTTTGTTTGATAACAAAAAAAAACAGTGTACCATAGGTCTTTGAAGGGTAACCATTAAACAGTTTTAAAGGTATATACTTACTTAGTTTGTATACAAAATTTCAGGTTCGCACCTTTTATAGTTTTGGAGATACAGCAATTTTATGAAAACAGAATGCCTCTGTCTCTGTTAACAGTATTCCTATGTTAACAGTATGCCTCTGTGAACAGTATGCCTCTGTGAACAGTATGCCTCTGTTAACAGCATGCCTCTGTGAACAGTATGCCTCTGTTAACAGTATTCCTCTGTTAACTGTAAATATTACGCCTCTGTTAACTGTTTGCAGTACGCCTTTGTTAATTGTTAACAGTACGCCTCTGTTAACTGTTGACAGTATGCCTCTCTTAACAGTTGACACCACGCCTCTTTTAACTGTTAACACTACGCCTTTTGTTAGCAGTGAACAGTACGCCTCTGTTAACTGTTAACAATATCCCTCTGTTAACAAACATATTGGTTTATTTTTTATCTTCGAACTTCGCAAGTAAAATCACACATGCCAAATTCAAATTCGAAAGTAAAAATTTATGTTATGTTGAAAGTAAAATTTGTTTTTCGAATGCACAATGTGTAAATTTGAATTACAAATCATTTTTGTGCGCATTTAATTTGATGATATTTTTTTGTTTTTATGCAAAATGGCAATAAAAATATACATTTTTTTTTATTTCTTGTTAAAGCGTTTCGCGAATTTTTAATATCGAATTTGAAATTTCTGTTTGTTGTTTTTTATATATATTTTCTCCGAAATTTCTTTGCACGAAGGCATGTTTTAATTATAAAATGAATTCTGAAATTGTAAATTTATTGAATCTTGTACAAAAATTATAAACATTTTGTATTTTACGATTGGCATTGAGTCATGAATCATGTCTTTTTGGCATCAATGACTTTTTGTAACTTTTAAAGCGTTTTTTATATACAAAGAACATGTTCACGCACGCACGTACGAAGGCACGCAATACTTGCTCACGATTGTTGGCTTATCGCTTTCAAATATATTGTTTGTTTAACGGTTATACTTGCATAGTTTGCTTATCAGACACGCTTATCGTACCAAATTGGCTTATCTATGTGAAGTGGCAGAGGAGTTGGGTGGGCGGCAAGCAGGCAGGCAGGCAGATGAGCAATATATGTTGTTGTTTGTGACAATTTATCATTGATAGCTTGACAAACAGGTGCAAGTGGCATGAGACGAGACGAGACGGCACGACAAGCACGCAAGCACGCACGCACGCACGACATACTCAAGCAAGTTGATCACTTAATCAAGCCTGAAATTAGGTCTAAATTATTTACTTTGTACGTTTGTGTTTGCCTTTTGAAGCATTTAGCCGCAATTAAATATTGTTCAATTTGACGACTTAAATGCTGACATTCACAACAGCAACAACAACGACAATATCATCATTAGCAACAACAGCAACATCATCATGCCTAAGCTCTGTCACAGACATTGGCTTAGTCATAATGATTGCTCTTGCTCTGCTCTGACACTGTTCGAATAGAATGGAACTCTGAGCAGAGCAGAGCTAAACTAAGCTAAGCTAACTTGAGCTATGAGTTGAGTTGAGTTGTTTGCAGGTGTGCATTGTCTCACGTTCGTGGTTCGAGACCAACAGTCTTGGTCAACTGCAATTTGTCTGTCTGTCTGTCTGTCTGTCGGCGCATTGATACATACCAAAGTAATCTGTATTCTGGTATGAGCACGAAACATGTCGCAACGCCTTGACTCGTCCAATAGTTAGTACGTATGTATCTCGAATTGTTCGCAACCACAACATGATAATCTTTCGCATTGTCTCTAATCTTTGGTCTCTTGTCGTCTCATCTCGCCTGTTACTTACTTACATTCAATTAGGCAATAATTATTGCCACTTGAAGTTCACATTCATTGTGCTTAGATTGCACACCTTCGCCGCCTTCGCCGCCTTTCCCGCTTTTTCCGTCTCTTCGATATTTGTGCTTTAAACTAAGTGGAATTTTGTGTTTTTATTCGATTGATTGATTATTGTATTTGTATTGATGTTGATGGCATGAATTGTTTAATGATTTAATGGATTTTCATAAATTATTTAAGCTTCACAGTTTATTTAAGGCGCAAAAGTAAAGACATTTTAATACTGTGATCTATGTAACACAGACGCACAACAGACATAAGATTGTCTAGCCTTGAACGTACATTTGAGAGGTGTGCTTAGTGAATGTTGGCTCGTTTAAGCACTAGACTGTCGTATGTGCTTGTGCGCATCAAAATAACATACGTCATAGTGAGCCATATTTTTGTAAAAATAAAGTAAATATGTATTTAAAATTGCAAAATAAGCAATCATTTGTTGTCTAACTATGAATTTAAACATGAGAACAGTTAACAGAAAAACAACAACAAGAACAACAAACAGACTGCGCAGAAAAAAATATACGTATATTTATGGCAATTATGAGAATGCTAGTTGGTTCAACATGTATTGAAGCATTGCCGGAAGCTTTGGGCACATGCAATAAAAACCTATTTTTGTTGTTGTTGTTCAATGGCTTTAAAGACCGTCAGATTTTGTTAGAGTTGCGCTTGAAATTCCATTGAAACAATTTTCGACTCTTTTTTTTTTTTTTATTTTTGTTAGTTTGTTTTCTTTCAATTTTTGCTGGCATTATTATTCTTTTTGTATGTTTTGTGCACAACGACTTCATCGAAATCATCAACAACGCCAACAACAACATAATGAACAACATGATGAACATCATTATTAACATTATGAACGAAATCATCTGTAACAGAACGTGCGGTTATGTAAGCTCATGTACGTCAGGTCAACGACAGCGGGTGGCCCAAATGGGCATGGGCATGGGTGCGAAAGGGATGGCGGTTTAATGTTGTGCATGAATTTTGGTTTATGATGCGATGTTGATGCGCTGCTTTGTTCTTTATTGCTTTGCTAAACACACACACACACACACACACTTACACATGTGTGAAAAGTGGCATGTTGCCGGTTAGCAACAATAATAATATCAACAACAACCACTACTAACAGCAATGACAGTAACAGAAGCGTCAACAGAAGAACAATATGCGTCTAATGCGTGGCACATGATAACCTGCGAAAAAAGAAGAAAGCAAACACACACACACACACACATACAGAAGTAAATAAATAAATATAAAAAAAAAAAAAAGCAGAAATAAACTAAACCGAAAGAACGTACGAATGTGAAAATAAAATCAAATAAATTGCTTTGCGCAATTTAGCAGAAAAATAAAGTTTAAATTTGTTTTGCTCAAAGAGCGTATGAAAAGGGAAGCACAACGTCAGCATGCGTGCGTGCGTCCATGTGTGTGCTAGCGCAGTGGTGTGGGAGTGAAATAGTGCGAGTGAGTGTAAAAAATGAACTAAAAAATTCCAAGAAGACTGATGGCAATTTGATGATTTCTTAGTTTTTTATTATAAAAAATATTTCCTTGCCTAATTTTGCACAACTTTTTCGCACGATTTTATTTTTATTACTTTTTTTTTCTTCATATCAATAAAAATTATTGTACAGAAGAAGCTCAAGAATACTGCACACACACACTTCAACTGTTCAAGTATTGAATGCGGCTTGGCAACAAAAGTAATTCAATAGACAGACAGACAGACAGACAGACAAACCTCAATGCCGAACAATTAGTCAGAAGAAGAGTTGAAGTTGTTCGTTTGTTAAGTTTGTCTTTTATTTTAAAAGGAAATTCAACTTTTGCGCAAACAAAAATGATCGACATAATTGACAAAGTTTTGAACAACTGAAAACATTTACCAACACTACATGGCATATAAAATGTTGTTAACTAACTTTATGACCTTGAGACAACACAAGTTGTTGATTTTTTTTAATTGTTCTTCTAGTCTAATAATGATTATACGAACGAGAGAGATTTTACTAATACAAATCTAAGCTTCGATCGAAATTGCCAACTTTCTTTTTTTTATGCAAAAAAATATATTTTTTTTTATATACAATATATTTTTTAATTGAATATCGGCTTACACGTGTAAAATCTCTGTTGCATTTTTCCTTTTTTTTTCTTTCTCACATTGATTTTTCAGCAAATAATTTTAATGGAATAAATGAACAAGTGAGAACAACACAAACAAACAAACACAAACAATTTAAAGTTATTTAAGAGTAGAGATTTGCAAAGCGAAGTCATTAAAACGGCATAACAAAACAAAAACAAATCAAAACGCGCAACAAAAAAAAAAAAAAAAAGGAGAGAAAAAAACGGAACAACTTTTAATGAAATTGTTGCCATATTCAGTTACGTGTGCGCTAATGGTGACCATATCTGATTTCAAATTAACTTTGGCTTTGTGTATGAAAAACGAATTGTTATAATCAAGTTAAAAAAATGTTTGCCGGCTTGGCTTGGCTTGGCCGATGTAGTCATTGTGATTCGATGCGATGAGATGAGATGCCCGACGCAGTGATGCGATGCGCTGTGCTGCGATTTGGCTCACGACCGTCAGACATGTCACGATATCAAATAAAATGAATATACATACATACATATGTATGTATGTAGAAAAAAAATACATAAAAAAATTTGTTAGCCATCAGTTTGACTGACGCTTCAACAACATTGAGTTTGGTTTGCCTAACTATCGATGATATCGATAGTTTTTGTTTATGTGTAACATGAAGCATTTTGTTGTTGTTGTTGTTGTTGAAGGGGTTTTGCTTCGTGCTAAAAATTCAAGTGGCATAGTTGAAAGTGAAAAAGAGTTTTTTTTTTTTTTGTTTTTTTTTTTTTTGTTTGAATTTTGTTTTTACTGTTAAACGAAGTTGAAGTTTCAACAAAGTGTTTGTTCGTACGACAAAAACAAAAAAAAAAAAAAAAAAACAATTAAAACAACAACAACAGTTTTCTGTTGAAATTGTTTACACTGTTGAATGTTGTTGGTTACGCAATACGAATATTCATAGCTACAACAATAACAATGCAGGCTGCTGCTGGGTGTTGTTGCTGCTGTTGTTGTTGTTGTTATTGTTGGTCTGCAGGCATGGAATTTTCAATAGAAACCGCAATTTGAATATTCTTCAGAAACATGTTTGATTTCAAATCATATACACGCCCCCAACGCCCACAAGTCACATCTGACCCAAATCGTAGCGCGCACTTGTAGGCAAGTGTTGATTAGAAGGCAAAAGTTTTTGCAAATTGCCAATGAAATAATAAAAAAAAAAAAGTTAACTAAAATAATTAAATTTCAAAATGTTTGATTTGTACTTTCGTTGCTCGGTTAGGTCCTATAATTATAGCCGGCACTGTAGCTTGGCATTTGGCAAAAGTGATAAAATGTTGAATTTACAGCTTTTCGACTTTTTGGAACTGTTGAAAATGAATAGTTATTCTGCTTCTAAGAAATCACCTGAAGTACAAATGGAATTATCGGTTATGAATTTCGGCAACGAGCCGAATGAGTAATTTATACATAGAGTGGAAAACGAAATCTTAAGTGGACTGATATTTTAGGCCAATTCTGACATTCAAACTCGGTTGAAAATATGAGCACCCAATGAAGAATCCACGTAAGATTTTCAAGCCGAACAGAAATGTGTTTGCGAGGCATACAATATACAATAATTCGTTACTTTTTGTATCGTAATGCCTACTTCGTTTCCTATTTGATTTTATTAAAAAAATTTAAGACATAACTGATTTTTTTTTTATTTCAAACCAATTAGAAGCCACATACTTCAATCCCGGGATTATTCAGCGATCCCGGGATAGATTTTCATAAATCCCGTAATCCCGGAATTGAAAAATATTCCCGGAATTGTATTCCGGCGTTTAAGTAAAGTTATAAGCAATACGAAGAAGAAGAAGAGGTGGAGCAGAAGTAAGAGGAGGAAATATTATTGCTTTCGTTAATCAAGTGTCATTTTTCTTTCATTTCTCATTTATGTATATTTTTGAAACAAGTTTTCACAACTGTTCTTCCTCTTCTTCGCCCTCTCTCTCTCTCTCTCTCTTACTGTCTTTTGCCTTGTATGAGATGAAAGTTTTGCGCTATTTGTGTGTCAATAAAAGCGCAGAGGTTTTTTTAAGGCTTTCATTGATGATAAATTAAAAAAAAAAAAAAAAAAAACAAAAAAAAAAAAAAAAAGCAAGCAAGAAGCGTAGCAGCTTGGCAAACAAGTTGTTGTTGTTGTTGTTGTCGTATGTGAAGAGCTATAAATGAACTTTATGTGCGAGCAAATAACAGAAGCGTTAAACAAATGTAACAAAGACAAAAACAGACGGACACACAGGGCAAGCGGTTAGCCGACACTGACAGACAGACAGACGGACGGACGGACAAACTGTAAGCCAAACTAATATGAAGGCATTTTGTCTTAAAAAGTTTTCGAGGTCGCATTTTCACTGCAAGTCATCATACATCAAATGGGGTCGGTTTGTTGACTGTTTGATGGCACAGACGTTGGTGGCCAAGCGAGCTGAGCTGTGAGTGTGTGTGTGTGTGTGTGTTTATAAACCGTTTGAAAAGCTTTGCTGTTGTTGTTGTTGCTATTGTTGGCAGCCATGTTCATGTCCACTTTTCCAATGTGCTATGCATGACACTTTCATTTGTGTAACGGCACACAATTCGCGTCATTTACACACACACACACACACACACAGAGAAAGAGCTCAAAATCCAATTAATAAGCATGTCGATGCCATCTTCGTTTCCGTCATTTGTTGTTGTTGTTGGCGTTGGCGGTTCTGTCGTTTTGTCAGTTGACCAACGCAACGCAATTCCAAAAGCATAGAAAACTTGACTAAAAGACGAAAAATGTAAAATGAAAATCGCAAAAAACAAAAAGGCAAAACGGCACACATAGAAGCAGCAAAAAAAGGCGTGTGCGTGTGTGCGTGTGTGTGTGTGTGCGGTGGCTCGATTGCTGTCGTTCGACACAGAATTGCGTTATTTGCATTTAATCTCATTTGGTTATCGTTTTTTGTTGCTTCTTCTTCTTGCGCACAGACATTTCCGCGTATTAACGCCGTTGACCCCTCACACACACACGCATGCAACTAACCAATAACAACAGCACCAACAACAGCAACAAAAATGAAACCAAGTCAATTGAAGTCATGTCAAGTCAAGTCAACTAGGCAACTCTGGCAATGCCAACAAGCGTGCACACACAATGCATATGCACACACACATACATACTTAGGGAACGTACCCAAATTACGTGACCCATTTTTGGCACTTTTTTAACCCCCTCCCCCCATCGGTGACCATCCGTAGTATATGCCAAGACCCCTCCCTCCCTACTACTTTTCACGTAGTAGTTATACCCTGTACACATACTGTGTATCAGGGTATATTGTGTTTTTTTGAGCGAAATGTATGTAACGCACATTTTTTGACCGATTTCTTGATATTTTGAACACTATTTGAATAGGCGACGTCAGATCAATATGTTTTTGTAGATTGAGGGTGTGGCACCGCCTACCACGTGTGCAGGGTATTATATTGTCGAGTATACTCGACTATACCGCCCTTACTGGTTTATAAATATGGTTTAAGTAATTCTTTGCAAACAGAGAGTTAAAAAAGCACTAGATTAGAACATAGTTCAAAATATTTAAAAATTCAAATTCAACAAATTCAATAGATGATAGACCACGTGACAGAACTCTAAGACCCTCCCCCGCCCCAGTAGCCAATAGTGGTATTTTTAAGAACTCCCTCCCCCCCCTAAATCGGTCACGTAATTTGGGTACGTTCCCTTACATGGCCATAAAAGAAGCATTTATGCTTTTAGTTGCGTTGTTGTTGTTGTTGTTGTGGCGCGTTTAGCTTACTCACTTGTCTGCATATGAATACGCCAAACCCACAAAACGTTCAAATGCCTCATAGTTACAACAAATAATGTCATTTGTGCGTTGATGAAAGAAATACAAAAGCAAAAAAAAAAAATTTCGTTCACTAACAACATGAGCATGACAAAAAAAATGCAATGGCAGCACTGCTTGCATACATTAGAAAAAAGCTTAATGGCAGCACTGTTTAATCGCACCTGCAATGTGCTTGCTGCATGAATGTTTTAAGCAATAAATCATTGAATTAATTCTTATTATTTTCGATATATTTTGTAATAATTATTTTATTAAACACTCATTTCATACACTGCCACTTCTTCTTCTTCTTTGTTTTCTATATTGACTAACAGTTTTGACTTATTAAACTAATTAAGACATGATTATGTATTGGTGCGAAAATGTCTTCTCCACTATCGTCGCCTTCGCCTAAGTTTCATCAAGGCAGAATAAAAATCTATACAGAAATGCAAGTGTCATAGAATGTTGACAAGAGGAGAACGCAATGGGCGCCTACATATGTATGTATGTAAAGAAAAGAGCAAAGAATACTTAAGTCACTTAAATGTGTAATTAGTGAAGTGCATTTAGCACTTTGATTTACCGGCGGTCAATGTTGATAATCGAGTTAGGCGAATGTTGGACAAACGCACAAGTCCCTCTATCGCTGTCTCTCTCTCTCTCACGTGTGTGTATGCTCCACTTTATGTGGCGTTTTACATTCAGCGTGTTTAAGTAAATATGCATATGTGTGTGCGTGTGTGTGTATAAGCATTATTAACCTTAATTAACAATGAACGATGCTCGGAATGACTCGTTTCGAACACACTTAGTTGACAATAATAACAACAACAACAACAACAACAATCTGCCTGTTTTTCGCTCTACTTGCGCATTTAACACTTCTTCCGTTCTTCTTCTTCGTCTGCTTGTTTTTGTTTTTACTTTGGATTCCGCCTCTGGCCGCCTGGCCTGGCCTGCTCTAGTCTAGTCTAGTCTAGTGTATTCAACACTGGTCCACTGACCAACTAACTTAGTTAACTTCGTTCGCGTTTAGCGAACGTTCAACGCATTCATTAAATGAGTGCAATAACCGGTAAATGTAATAATAATAACAACAACAATAAAATTATTAAAACCGTCAACATTGCATTGAGTAACTCATGCACTCACATGAGCGCAGCCAATGCCATTACTCTCTCTCATTCTCTCTGCCGCCGTCATTGCTCAAATGCTGTCGACGTCGCTGTCGCTGTTAAGCTAATGTTGTACGAAGTGGGGCGGGCGGCATGGAAAATGTTGGTAAAATTATGCATGTTTTGGTCGTTGTGAAAATTTTGTCGTCTCGTTTTTGTTGATTTTTTTTTTTTTTGTTATATTTTTATTATATTTTATAATGACAATCGACTTAAAATGCGTGCTGCTTGTGGATTTTCATAATTTTTCAGCCTTACTTTTGTTGGGCGAAACGTCATTTATGAACAGTTATGGTAACAAGTGTCCAAATATATATTTTTTTTTGTTGTTGGTTTTCTAATTTTATTTGCATGAGAATATTTTAGTTTTATTATTTTTAGAAAGTTCAGTGTTTGTTTTTTTTCTGATTAAGTTGTTGAATGCAGTTTTGACGCAAAACAAGTTAAGGAGAAATTATGTTGTTTTTGGAGCGTTTTGAAAGTTTTAATGAAGAAAAAAAAAATTGCAAAAGAGTTTCTTAAGCTTTAATTGGATTTGTGTTGAGTTATTTGTTGCTAAAAGGTATGAAAATTATTTCAATTGCATAATTAATAGAAATAATAAAATAAGCGTTAACAACTCTGTTTAATTAGACCGCCTTTTAGATGAAAAAAAAACGTTCGTATGCAAAATAAATACAGACATGTGCACAAAAATGGCGCCCACAATGCTTAACTTTTTTTTATTGAACAAAACGATTGACAATTCAATTGTTTGTCGATTGTCGACCGAAGCGAAAGCGCTTTGTCACAATTGCTTTAATGACGGCCGCCAAAGTAGGCGACGTCGTCGCTGCATGCGCCCTCTGACGCCCACAGCAAGCAACAATGCAACTCTGTGCACGTCTTTGTATGATCGTAGTAGCGTATAATAAGATCTCCTGGGTGTTTTACTACTCCATATATGAATATTCCACATACTGACAAACAAACAGACAGACAGACAGACGGACAGACAGACTGAAAGTCTCACTGTTGTGGAATGCGCAATGCTAATAATATAAAATTTGATTTTCACAAAGCGAAACGGAAATTCTATTTTAATGAATGTATCAATTTTCTTCCTGTTGTTGTTATTGTTGTTGTTGTTTGGTGTTGGCGTTTGTCGTTTGTCGTCATCATTATTGTTGTTGTTGTCGGTGTCGTTTATCTCTATTGCCCATATCGAGTTTGTTATTGCCATTTGCTGCTAAATGTATATGTATCACTCTCTCTCTCTCTCTTACACTCACGCTCACTCCATGCATGTGTGTCACATACGCTATAAATCATTTTCAATGATTGCAATTATTTTTCCTCAATTCTGGTTTGTTTTTGCTTTTGTTTTTTTTTTTTTTTGGTTCATTCTTCTTCTTCCTCTTCTATACATTTGTCGTTACTCAAGAGTCAATATTTCAAATAATGTGCTCTCATTTTATATAAATTATTACATTTTCTCTGTCATTCGTTTTTTTTTTTTTTTCTTTTCATTTACAAAAAGACATTTTTTTTCTTTTATTTTTACTCATTTGTTTTCTTGTTGTGATTGTCTCGAATTAATTTTGATTCGCTTTGTTGTTTTTGTGCTCTTTTTGCAGCTTGGGACATTGGCAACTCTGTACAAGACGCCTTCGTTATTGCCGTCGAGGAGCATGCACGCGAGCGTCTTCAACGTTTGGCGGCATTGAATCGTGTCACGCCCGTCGACATTACACAGCTATCAAAGAAGGTGAGTGCGCAGATTTTTTTTTTACTTTTTTCTCTGAATAAAACGCCTATGTTAGCTGCAATAGTACCGACACATGCGACAGTTTAACATTGAGAATTAATTATGATCATACTGTCTTATGTTTTGTGCGCCCTCTCTAGGTGAAATTTGGCAACGATCTTGTTTACATTTGCAAATACGATTTTCAATGAGAATTTCTCTCCCATGGTGAGAGTTTTCAGAGTAATTTTAAGAAAGGTGATCTCCTAAGTAATTTTAAGAAAGGTTGCCTCAAAAGTCTCAATAGTGACTCTGTTAATTTTGTGATTGTTGCGAGAATAGGTCGATGAACATGATTTTCAATATTCGTGTGGAAGAACAACGCCTGGAGACATTGTATATATGAGATAAGGAATATTAAATAAACTTTTTGAAATTTACCGCTCAATTGAATTCTTGTCAGAAAATGGAGATATATGCAAAGATCAACAGTGCAAAGAGCCGAGCATAAGCGATAAATTGTATCTTCCTATCTACATAACTATGGCCGTCTCTTTGTCTGTCTAATACTACTTTTGAAAAGGTTGGAATTTCAAATTATTTTTTTGTTTTTGTTGGCATTCTGGTTGAGCATTAACATTATTAAAATATAATTTTGTTACCAAGTAAGAACAGGAAAAAAGCGTTAGTAAAAACAGCCAGAAGTGAATGGTGGTAACTTAACTAATATTGAAAGTATCTCCTCTCATATGTATGTATCTATGCATATGTATCTTGACTAAAGTAAAGCACAAATACAATTTGTAGTTTCGCACTCAAGTCAAAAGCGAGCAAACAAAAAAAAAAAAAAAAAAAAGAGAACTATGAAAGGACGTGAACTATATTTATTAAATTTATTATGACATAACTTCAAGCAATGCTCGAAGCAGCAGCAGCAGCAGCACCAGCAACAACAACAACAACAGCATAAAATTGCAAGTTACGACAACAAAACGTAACGTAACGTAACGTTACGAAAAAGCTAAGCTAACAACAACAAATATGTGCAGAGAGTCAACGGTGAAAAAAGCGACCAAAAAAAAAAAAAGAGATATATATATGAAACATTTCATTTTATCTCGATTTATGTGGCAGAACTGAAGCTGACGCGATGTTTTTTTTTTTTATTTATTTATTTATTTTTTTTATATATTTTTTTTTTGGTATTTTTTTTTTGGTATTTTTTTGTTGAGCGCATTTAGGGATTGAGCATGGCTGAGTGGCTGTGTGTGTGTGTGTGTGTGAGTCTTGAGTCATTGCTGGCGGTCAGTATGGTTAGTGTGCTTTATATGAGTGTCTGTGTGTCTGTGTGTGTGTGTGTGTGTAAAGTAATGTTGCCAGATTGCTTGCGTCGCAAAGTATTAGAAGATTGTCAAGAGGAGAGGGAGAAAGGGAAAGTGAAAGAAAGAAAGAAGCGCTTGATTGTATTGAGCGAATATTATGCGATTGCTTGTTCATATATATGAATATGTGTAACCCCCCCCATCACCTCTATACCCCGACCGTATGTCTGTCTGTCTGTCTGTCTGTGTGTCTGCCTGTATGCTGCTGCTCAAGTAGCACTTGTTTGTTGCCGCTATTGTGGCTTTAGCACCGTTCGCTATGCTTAACTCAAGTACCAAAATGTTGAGCTGACGCTTTGACGACAAAGTCACAAACGAACACAGATACATATGTACATACATATATCTATATGTGTGTGTCTCGTTTACATGTTTCGTTAACACAGCACATGTTGTTTATATATGTATATATTTTTATTTTTTTTTTTTTTCTTGTTCTTGTCCTCAACGTCCTTGTGCACATCCTTCGTACCTCAAACTCAGTGTCTTTGTCACGTTCGCTCATTCTTAGTTCGCTCGTTAGTTTTTGATACCCTGCAATACAGTTTGTCTGCCAATTGTATTTACTAACGGTTTTTTTTTTTTGTTTTTTTTTTTTTTTTTTGTTGTTGCATTCGAAATACCCTAACAAGCCAAAACGATGTTCTATAAACTTTTAAAGAAATATTACTGAAAATAATCAAAATGTTGCTTAGAAAAAAAAAAATATAGCATACTTTTAGTCAGCTTTATTTGTAAAAATAAGCTTCAAAAGCATATTCATGCATTGTTTAAACAAACTGTTTTTTGTGCGTAGCAAAAAAACCAAAAATCTTTACTTTTGTAACGAAAAAAAAAAAAAAAATTTTTTATTCCAAAAAATGGAAATCTTTGCTCTTTTGTGAATAATTTGCTGTTGTTTTTGTAATGTGCAACGTACATGTTTTCGGCAATTTGATTTCAAACAATACAACAGCAACAACAATGACAAACTAAGTCGGCTTAATGGCTTACGATTTCATAAAATTTCTGCACAAAATTGCAAAATATTAAAAATTTTAAGCCTTAAAGCTTATCACCTTAACTTGTTATATAATTGAACTGCAAAATAGTTGACTTTGTAAGACCAAAGCATAACACACACACACACACACACACACACACACACATGTGTGCGTATCATATGTATTAAAATAGCAGACAGAAATCAGGGCGTAGTCCTTAAAGCCCACAACAACAACCAAAGCAGCAGTAACAATAGCAGCTGCAGCAACAACAACAACAACAATAACATGTTGTCCCCGAAATATTAGGGTATCTCAAGTTTCGTTGTATCAACACTAAAATTGCCATATGACATTTTTTGGCACAGAAAAAAAAAAAAAAAACAAAAAATGAGAGTAAAAAAAAAAAGAAGGAAAATTCAAGATTTTCGTTTTTATGCAAAGTGGTTTTGTTGTCGTTGTTGTTGTTGTTGTTGTTGTTGCCTTGTGTTGTGTTGTGTTGTTTCTAAGCTTGCATGCGTATGTGTGTAGTGTCTATGTATGCATGTACATATATGTGTGTGTGTGTGCGTGTATTCGTGGGCGTTTGCTGACACCCACGCCCACTAATTCTGGCTCTCTGCTGCTCTGGCTGTCTTTGCTGTCTGACTGCCTGTCTGTGTGTGTGTGTGTGCATGTGTGTGTGTATTTATGTGCCGGTGATGGCACTCGAAGTACTTCTTTGGAACTGAGCAGACTTTTATATGCGTTTGGCACTTGTTTTATTAGTTTTATGTTTGCCACTTACTTTGCTGCTGCTGCTGCTGCTGCTTCTTCTTATTCTTACGAGTTGTTTTGTTTTTCTATTTATGTATATTTGACTAAGTTATGTTGTTTGTGGTTTTCTGCTTGTTCTTTGTCTTGTCTTCATTGTTGTTGTTGTTGTTCTTGTTGCTGTTGATGTCTTCTTGTCTCTGCTTGACGACCGGCAGATATTCTTGTTGTTATAACTTTTTGGCCAAAAAATTGTTAATGCCAAAAGCTTCAAGTGTTTTGGCAACTCTCTATTTTTTTTTGTTTTTTTTTTTACTACTCTTCTCGTTTAAGTTGAATTGTTCTTGTCTGAATTTGATTAGTTTTTTTGGTTTTTATTTCTTGTTAGGCGATCTGCTTAAGTTCTTGTGGCAACACTGGCCAACACACATCGTTCACTTTAATAATCGGTTTATAATTGGATCATTCGCCAGGCTTTGATTAATATTTCTATTATGCAAATTAAAAATAACTATAAAAATATCAGTTAATGAATAATTTATTAAACTTTTGTTGCAACATTAGAGTATAAGAGTCAGCAGAGCAACGATCATGTTATCGATAACATAAATCAGCTGATTACTTCATTTTTGCTCAATCCAAACGCCATCTATTGGCGCATAGTGGTGTTTTCACTGTAGTTGAGCATTGAGCAGCTTTGGGGCTTCGGTTACATTCATATTTCGGACTCAACGCACATATTTTGTCACTTGATTGCAATATCAGAGCTGAGCATGCAATGCACAAGTAAATTTAACCTATTATTAACACACAAAAGCACACACACACACACACAGACTCACATATAACGAGCAACAACAGCAACAGCAACAAGAGTAAATGAATGTGTTCAATGACTTCTCTTGGCTTGGTTCGGTTTGTTTGATTTCCACCTTTTGGCCAAAGTCAATTTTCGAATGTGTCTGCATTGCTTTTCATTTACTTTTTCGAGTCAAATAGCAATGAATATTTCATTGGTCCATTAAGTGTACCTGTGTGTGTGTGTGTGTGTGTGTTTGCACATGTTTGTATCTGTGCTGTTAAGATTATTGCTATCGACAAAATTTAACCTCAAAAGTTATCGTTGCATAAATATGAACATGACCGCAACGTAAATGTCAAAGGAGCGAATCAAGTAGACAAACAGACAGTCAGAGACAGAGACAGACAGACAGACAGACATTCGTTATTAATATGCGTGAGTTGGCAATATTTGTCATGTCATTTAAAATCAATCGAAAATATGAAATGAAAATGTTCAAAAATTATGCACATAAATTTTCTTCTACGAAGCAAACCAAAAAAAAAAAAAAAAAATCCATATAAAAAAAATCTCAAAGCAATATGAGACATGGTACATTGAACATTAAACAATTTCCGATTTGGCTTGAATTGAATTGACTTGACTTTATTTAAGAAGATTTTGGCATTGATTTCACACACACACGCACACATACATACATGCAGACACCTTTTTGGCAGATCAAACTTGATTTATTTATGATAAAAGTGTAATTTGCCATGTGTGAGTGAAAAAAAAATCAGCCCTGATTCACACGCCGCAGTTTTTTAGACGTCAATCGTATTCTTAATAATGTTAAGTCATATGTTACCTAGCGACGCCAGTGTCACTTACGGCACACGAGCGCACAAACTTGTGCTAAGTGTATATTAGACTGCTGTACGTCGCGTGTACAGCTTTGTAACATAAGCCTATTTAACATGTTTTACAAAACTAGTTTATATGCTTTTCACAAATTAAATAAAAAATTAGCAAAAAGCGCATGAAAAAAACTTAAATAACAAAAATAATAATTAATTAAGTTGAATGTTAATCGAAAATTAAGACTTTATGCACATTTAGCGAACAATTAGAACTTTTTTGTTGTTTTAGTTATTTATTGTTTGTGCTTTGTTGTTTTTGTTCATTAGCAGCAAAATGAGTTAAGTTAATTTATTGCTTAATAAATAAAAATGAAATTCCATTTAAAATTTTTTGTTGTTTTGTTTAATATATTTAATTATTGTTTGTACAAAAGAAACAAATAAAAAAGTTTCAAAGTCAAATTGAAAGTTTTAATGAAATTTTCTGATTTATTATTAATTTGTCATTGATGAATATAAAATAAAGTAAATGTCGCTCGTTATGAAACTAAACAACAACTGACGATGAAATAACAACAAAGGATAACAAGCAAGAAGAGATAGTTGAAGAAGAAGAACAACAACAAGAATTTAATGAATGAACGAAAATAGACATGAAGTCTGACAACAAGTCAAGTGAACAGAAACATGCTGACAAAATCAATGAATGAATAAATGAGTGAGTGAGTGAGTGAATGAATGAGACAGCAATTGTGCTGAGATGTGAGTGAGTGAGTGAGATGCATTGTGCAATTTTAGTTTTGAATGAAAGGAATGTGCATCAAGCGTGAAGGAAATATTTTTTCATTTTTATTTTTTTTCACATTTTTTTTTTGTTTTTTACATGATTCAAATCAATGTGACTCAACATTGATTCCAAATGTAATTGCGTTCAAATACGTTGTAGCAAAAACGTAGTAGAAGAAGAAGAGGTATTGAAAATTAAATGGAATCAATTTTTTGGTAGTCACTTGAAAATTCACTATGCGTTTAACAAATGGCTGGACAACGTCAACAACAAAAACAATGACAACGATAATGAGAGCAATGGCAATGAGAGCAAATGTAAGAAAGCAACGAACGGCACAATGAGCAATAATGTGTGTGTGCGTGTGTGTGTGAAGCAACGAGTGATGAGCAAACGGCTTGTGTTGTGCATGTGATGAGACTTGTCTTGTTTGTTGTGGGGTGGGGTGGGGTGGTGTGCTGTTGAGCCGTTTAAGCAGTGAAAGTGATAAACGTAACGTGTGCGAGTGAAAGAGTGAGTGAAACAATGAATGAATGCGAATTGAGTGCGGTCAGCAGTAATTGTTGTTGTTGTTGCTGCTGCTGCTGCTGCTGTTAAGCTGACAAACTTATTTGCTAACTTACTAACTAACTAACGGTTTAAATGCATGTGTGTGTGTGAGAGTATTAACTAATATTGACAAACATTTTTAATTTGATTTATTTCGATTTCGATTTCATTTCAATTCGATTCGTTTTGGATACGAAATCATTATTATCTTTGAATTGTTATATGTATTTGTTTGCGTATACTTTCTATTTGTGTGTGTGTGTGTGTGTGTGTGTGTGTGTGTGTGTGTGTGTGTGTGCGTATGTGTGTATAAGACAGTTATATATACATTTGTGTGCCACGCCACACTTGTTAAATTTGTGCTTCAGGTTGCTGTGACAGCAACTAACATAAATGAGTTTAACGACAATTGTTGCCACTTTTTGTACAACAACTACAGCAACAACAACAATTAATTGCGACAAAACACAAATGCTTAGGTGTGGCAAATGATATTTTGTTGTTGTTGTGCTTTATTTTTATTATTATTGTATTGATTGGTGGCGAAAAGAACAACAACAACAACAATAACAACAATGAACAGAATGGTGACAAGAAGGATGACAAGGTCAACGCATGTTGTTCTTATTGTTGTTCTATCACAGCTTGTTGTCGTTTACAGTTACCTTTTTGTTGTTGTTGTTGTTGCTGTTAGGCCAAATTGCGGCTAAAAAATGGTGACAAAGTCAAAGATCCTCTTATTTACACGCTTACTTTGCCTTGAGCAATTTCAGATGTGCGAATTGTTTGCGAATTTTCGCGTCTTATGTTCATCATCGCTCACGTTCTCACCAACACTCACATCACTCATGAAACCCCCCAACCCCCCATTGTTAATGTGCCATAGTCGCTGCAAAATGCTGATTTTCGTGACGATGATGATAATGACGACGACGATGATGTTAACGATGATAAAAACAACCGATTGAATTACAGCCAAATGGTACAAAAGTGTCTTCTTCTTACTTCAGCTCATAATTTGCGTATTCACAATGTGTACACTGATGTGTTATGAATTTGAACATTTTATTATAGCCTATGTTACAAAGTGACGGATGTCACATACGTCAATCTAGCATTGAATGTTTTCGGATTTATTTTTCTTCTGCTTTTCAACTCGTCTGTCACATCAACGCAACGCCCTCTATTGGCCTACTTAGTGTTGTCGCGACTTTGCAAATCTGCAAATGTGTGTTTGTGTATGTGTGTGATTTGCTTTGAGTGTTTGGCTCAATAATAATAATAACTTCTTGACTGATTAACTTCTATCTATCTCGCTCAGACACACACACACACACATAAACAAACGCCCACCATTTTTACTGCTAAGCGTTAAAGTCGCTTGCCGTCGCTTGGGCGTGCTGACATCTTAGCTCAAAGCTTATAATTTGCATCATTTTAATGACGAAAAGCGCAAAGTTATTTTTATTTTTTCCTTTTGTTATTCTTTGTCGAACAAAGGTGCGTCGTTGACGTTGTTGTTGTTTCTACATAGCAATAATAATAACAACAACAATAATAACAGCTTTGAGTAAATATGTGCAAGCAAAGTCAACGTCAACGCCAACGCGCTCTTTATGAGATTTGAAGCTGAAAGCATTTCAATCCTCTTTATGCGTAACTTGCGTCAAGTTGCTTGCCAACTGCTTTGCTGCTTGCCGCCACCAAACTCAATTCAATTCAAGCCATTTCAACTTAACTGACGGGGCCCCTCTTAAGCCGTCGCCCTCACCCCGTCGGCTGACGTTGGCACATAATTCACTGTTTTGCGCAAAAATTAATGCGTTTGGGATTATTTAGCACATTTCTGCTGAACTGCCGCCGCTGCTGTCACTGCTTTTGCCTTTTGAAATAGGTAGAAGAGCACAAGAAGAAGAAAAAGAAAAAAGAGCAACAAAAAAAAAATAAAATTGTTGTAGCCAAAATTTGCATATGAATACGTAATGAATTTCTGTGCATAAATGAAGCTTAAATGTTGTCGTTTGTTGGCAGTAAGGCACGGCAAGGAGTGTGTGAGCGAGTGGGCCGACGATGGGTAGGTGTGTGAGTGAGTGGGCCGATGTTGAGTTTGGCGGGTTGCTTTGGGCAACAGGGATGCTTTGATGATGCTGATGAGTATGAATTTAATGGTTGCCAAAATTAGAGTTGCTCATTGGTTTCTTTTCGTTGTTGTTGGTTTTGTTTTTTCTGCACTAATAAGATTTATCGATTTCTGTGTCGCGTTTTCTTGTCTCCTGCCGAATTAATAGCAAATATTTTATTATTCGTCTCTTTTTTCTGTTAATATTTCTTCCTAACAACAACAAAAACAACGTTTCATTAGTTACAACAAACGAAAAGCGGCACAACAACAACACAGAAACAAGATCTCAGCTTTTTGAACGATTCAACGCCAATTTATGTAACATCATTAACAAGCAATCAAATCACCTGCAGCAGCTCAACATTGACAACGGCGACCGCAGGCACAGCTGCCGCTGCCGCCGCCGCCGCAGCAGCAACAATACCACCAACAGCAGCAGGAGCAGCGACAACAACAACAGCGTTGACAACAACAACAACGCTGTCATCAGCGCATGTCACATGTATGCCAACAGAGCCAACATTGCAACAACAACAGCAACAGCAACAGCAACAGCAACAATTAGGTAGCGCAGCATTTGTTGCTGCTACAACGGCAGCAGTTGCCGCCGCTGCCGCTGCTGCTGCTGGCGATCGTAATGCGAATAATACAACAACAGCAGCAGCGGCCGCAACGGCTGGGGCTGGGGCTGTTGGAGGGGTTGGTGGTGTGGCAATTGCAACAGCGAGCGCAACAACAGCAACATCAATAACAACATCAATGTCAACGACAGCACAACAACAACAACAACAACAACACGGTGCAACAAATCAAGCAGCAGCAGCAGCCGCCGCCGCTGCCGCCGCCTCAGCGTCCGTTGTCGGTCATATATATCAACAGAGCCAACAACAACAATTGCAATTACAACAATTGCAACAACAATTGGCGGCTGCTGCTGCTGCTGGCAAACCGCTGCAGGCAAAATCATTGCTCGCCAGCAGTTTGCAACATTTGGCCGAAGAGGATGACGATGATGACATCGATGACGATGATGATGATGTTGTCGATGCTAATTATTGTGGCATAACATTTATAAATTACAACAACAAACACGCACAATTACCGCCACAAGCGACGCCAACGAAATTGGCAACAACAGCAATAATAACGCCGCAACAGCAACAACATCAATTGCAACAACAACAATTGCTACAGCAACAGCAGCAACAGCAACAACAACAACATCATAACAAGCCACCGCCCTTACAAATGCCAACAACAACAGCAGGCGGCGGTACAACAACACCATTTTTTGTCGACGCACAAACATCAACATCACCATTGGCAGCAACAAGCATTATCACTGTTGCCGATATTGCAGCATATCCAACAGGCGCAACAACAACAACGTCGCGCACAACTGATGGCACAACAACACCAAAAACTGAATATTCTACAGCAATATCACAGACACATCTGCAACAAGCCTTCGCTGAGATGCAACAACAACAACAACAGCAGCAGCAACAATTGTACAACAATAAGAATAATAATGTTGCAGCAACATTTCAACAACAACAACTACAGCAACATCAATACCAACAACAACAACAACAGCAACAATATTTACTTAGCAGTAACAATAACAACAGCAACAACAGCAGCAGCAGCAGCAGCAATTGCAACAACATACACGCATCAGCAACAATTGCTTGCGGCAATAATATCGATATAAATACCTGTCCGACCGTCGCCACCGCACCGCCAACCGCCGCCATTGTTGCCACCGCTGGCAGTCATTATACAAATAATTGTGATCTATTAATATCGAATAACATTTATCCACCGAGACGAGAGGTAAGACTGCTTTGGCACGCACAACAACAACAACAACAGCTCAGTTCAGTTCAACTCAATTATCGTTTCTTCGTTTGTTTGTTTCTTTGTTTGTTTTCTTTCCTGCGTTTTGATTGAGTTTCATTTGATTTAATATTAATATTTATTTATTTTTAAGTTCTTTCTCCAACAAGTTGGCATGCTTAAAACTAACGGTTTCGTTTACATTATTACAGTTACTAACGCATAATGACGATGTCATACATCAAATTGAGAGCATCGATGGCAATTCAAGTAGCAACAGTAATCTTCATAGCGCCAATAGCAACAATTTGCTAAATTCACATTATACGCTTCAGCAATTACAACTACAACAACAACAGCAGCAACAGCAGCAGCAACAACAACAGCAACAATTGCAAAGCAGCAGCAATAATAGTCCCACAAGTAGCATATCAAAAGGAAGAACTGAAATTCTATTGGGCGATCAATCGTTAAGACAAGAAAGCAGGTGAGTTGTTTTATTTTTAAACCGTCCCTGCTTTTTAAATGTGTCCCCACCCCTTGACAAAATACTTCTATTTCTTCTTTCTTCTTTCTATTTCTTCTTTGATTTTGTCCATCGATCTCAATGAAATAAATGAAAAGAAAATATTTAAAAAAACCAAAGCCTAACGCACAGGCGCACACTTGCTCTAAAACTGTATGCGGCTGCTCAAACTGTACATGAGCGCATCACTGACTTTCATGTTTCTATCTCTTCGGGTGTTCGAGCTATAGCGTTTTAAAAAAGTGGGTGGTGCTGGTTGGGCGGGAAAGAGTGGGCGTGGCACAAAAATAAAATAAACTTGAATTGCTGCCAAGCATCACGAGCCTACCCTCCAAATTTCAAGTCTCTAGCTCTTATAGTTTCCGAGAACCATTGGTGAATACAGACAGACGGACGTGCCTCTGTTAACTGTTAAAAGAATGCTTCTGTTAATAGTTAACAAAATGCCTCTGTTAATAGTTAACAGAGCCTCTCTTAATAATTAACAGAGCGTCTCTTAATATTTAACATACCGCCTCTGTTAATAGTTAAAAGACCGACTCTGTTAATAGTTAACATAATGCCTCTGTTAATAGTTAATAGATCGTCTCTACCTCTGTTAACTGTTAACAGAATACCTCAGTATGCCTCTGTTAAGAGTATGTCCCTGAAAACTATTAACAGTATGGCTCTGTTAACAGTATGGCTCTGTTAAGAAAATGTCTCAGTCTCTGTTGATTGTTAACATAATTTCTGTGTCTCTCTTAACAACAGAAGGTGTCTCTGTCTCTGTTAACAGATTGTCTCTACCCTCACACAGTATGTGACAGGTTATAAAAAAAAACCCAAAATGTTTTTTTTTTGTGCTTGTTCGCTTTTAAATCATGTTGTTGTTGTAGTCTGTCTTCGTCCTTTTCAAGGCACTGGTTTTTCCTGCATTATATTTATCTTAGATTTTTCACACACACACACACACACACAGATTTTGCAGTGCATGAAATAATATTGGCTGGCAAAAAAAAGACGGATTTTCGGTATCATTGCCGCCGCAATCACAACAGTGTTGACTAAATAAATGTGTGTGGCACGCACGCATAAACGAGTGTGTGAAAGAGAAAGCATGTATATATAATTTTCGTTAATGTTGTTGATGGCAGGCAAGAAGAAGAGCGAAGGCGAGACGAGATGAGTTGCGTCGGCGCTCATTTCATATTCTTTGCTTCGGTAAATCACATTGTTTATTTTGCTTTTGCCTTACAACAAACACAACAACCACAGCAGCAACAACAAGCGTTGACCTTCGCACTGTTGAAATCCGCTTATCCTTTGTCCGTCTTCTCTTCTCTTCTGCTCGGCTCTGTCGCTGTCTCTGCTCTAGTTTGTTCTGTGATGTTCTGTTCTTAACGCAGCTCTTGTGTTGTTTTTGTTATTTTTGCTGCTTGTACATACATACATACATATATATACATATATGCATGTATTTTCATTCAAACTGTAACCTTCGCTGCTGCTGCGTGCTCTGTGTGTGTGAGTGTGTGTGTGTGTGTGTTGGTGCGTAAAAATCTTACGTTACACGCAGATTTTCATTATTAATTAACAAGTCATTTCGCGCACAAAAGCATTTTCTCTTGAATTCAAAATCACACCATTCACTAACGACCGCGCCTCTGCTGCCACCGACGCCGCCGCCGCCGCTGCTGCTGCTGCTTGCGTTGTCTGCTCGTTCGCATACAGAACAGCAATCAATGTGCCTCTTACATAGATTATTCTTGTTGTTGTTGCTTGCCTTGGTCTCTGCGCTTGGCTCGGTCATCTATCCAATCGTCTGTCTGTCTGTCTGTCTGTCCTCTACTAGAATACATTTATTAATTTTTAATCGATTTTCTTGAATGGTTTTGCTTTTGTTTCTTGTTTCCGCCGTCGCGTGTTTTGTTTTTAATTTTTTTGTTGGTTGTTTGTTGTTGTTGTTGTTGTGTCTTGTTATTTTTTATTGACTTGACTGCGCCGCCATTTTGTGTGTTTTTATGCAATTAAACTTTTGTGCTGTGCTGAATGGTCACTTTTATTTGTTCTTCTGCTTCTGCTTCTTCTTCAACTACAATTTATCCTCGTTGTGTGGGTTGTTGTTGTTGTTGTTGTTGTTTTTGTTATTTTGTATTTCATTTCAGTTTGGTTGATTAACATTTCTTGTCTCGTCAGCCATTAAAAAAACGTGTACGCCATTTTTAATGCTGCGCCGGAAGTTGACGGAAGTCAATTTTATCGCTCAACTCAACACAACAACACAACTCAGTGGCGAGTAAAGTATAGTAAAGCAATTCAAAGCGACGCGACGTTCAACAATAAATTTCATGTCGCTTCGCTTTTTTTGTTTGCCGTCAACAAAATAATATCCTTTTTTCCAATCAGACGCCTTCTTCATACATACATATATGACTCATTGGAGTAAAGTTTTAATTGTTGTTTTTGTTGCAGTAAAACTCGTAAAAGCAGCCAAAGCAACAACAATAACTGACTTGGCTAAGACTTGTGGCCAAATGTGTTAAGTCTTGAGTTGAAGCGACTTTCATGTGCTCATTACACTTACATGTATGTATACATATGTATGTATGTGTGTGCTTGTGGTCAACAACTTTTATGCATAACACACGCACACACGCGCAACCAACGTGTCTCATCTAATCAGCATTATTTGCACATAAAAGTTAACCGCAAAAAAAAAAAGGAATGGTATGCTTATTTGCACGCCAGAGTTGCTTTGTCGGCATTAAAATTGGCGTACCCTCCGTACATACACATATACATGTCATTAACACCTATGTGCACACAACGCTGCAGCAAACATACAACATACTAGCGCACATTAAGCATGACCGTTTGCATGATAGACAAAGTTTGCATGCTAAACTGTCGTATGTGCGCTACAACTACTGTGTAACTTAAGCGTATTTGTCATGAACTAACGCTTTCTATGTAAATAATGATGCGAAATTTGTAGAAAAGTAAAAAACACAACTCAACTTATAATGCAACGTTCATGACAAATGCATTTTGTTTGGAATTTCGTGACAGAATTTCTCAGAAAAAAATACTTGTAAACGCCACGTGTGTATGTTGATTTGACCTGTTGTGAACCGACACACGACCGACCACAAGCGCATCAGACCAACCACCCGAGCCACCCAAACAACCCAATCAATACCAGAATCAAAGTGAACCGGTGAGAAGCCGATGTGTGACGTGGTACAACATGAGCTGTGCTGATTTGCAAATGTCAATGAACTTCTAATTTGTGCAAATACACATATGAATGAATGACTGACTGAATGCATGTACAATACATACATATGTAGATGTCAATGCATACAATATGAATGTATGCAGATGGATTTGTATTTATGGAACGTGTTTATGCACGTATTCGTGTCTCGTGCAATTGAGTGGCTTCGTTGTTAGGCAACGCGCTGTTAGCATGTGCGAACAACAACAACAACAATAACTCGATTCAATTACAGCGTAAACTGTCAGGTGTCAACACTGATCACTTTTTCAACGAAAAATGTGAAAATGCAAAAATAAATTAATCTTTGAATGAATGATGGACAGAGGCATGTTTAAATGAACAGTTAGAATTGTTGTTGTTGTTGTTGTTGTTATTGCTATTGTTGTATTTTGCCTGTGCACAAATCAACATTGTCATTATTATCAACAGTCAAGTTGAATCAAATCGAATTGAGTTGTTTCAGCAATTTACATTAGCAACAACAACAATGATAACAACATTACACAGCTGAACATGTGCCCTGGCACCAACGCACCCACACACACACAGACATACATCTGTCTGTCAGTCAAATACGCATTGACAATGCAAAGCTCATGTTGAACGCATTAATATGACTCTGTGTGTGTGTGTGTGTGTGTGTGTCATAAAAAATGCTAAAAATGTAGAAAAATGCAACATTGAAGAATTCATTTTGTCTTTGAGTGAAATTCAAGTTGATTATATGATTGATTGCATGATTGATTGCATGAATGAATGAATGAATGTGTGTGAGTGTGTGTGTATTGTACAATTATTTTTTGCTTGCTGTGTCAGCAACATTAGCAATCAACAATGCTAAGCAGCAGCCGCATCATCATCATCATCATACACACATCTGCCGCACATTTCAATGCATGCGTTGGAACGTTGAGGTGAGAAGAGATATGTTTGTATGCATGAGCAAAACTCAACTGAAGTCAAATCAAGTCAAGTCAACTTAGTCGGTCATTTGATATTGTCATCGTTGCTGTCAAGTTGACTTGACTTGACTTGAATTCTCTCTAGCGCTTTCAAGTGATTATTGAATAAGTATAGACAGACAGACAGACAGACACACAGAGAGAAAGAGAGAGAGAGAGACATGCTTATCATTAGAATGGTCATTAAGCTCGTTTAAGTGCTGCAATAAAGACAACGTGCTTAGATACTTTACATTGACATGCAGATGACAACGACAGCGCTATTGACGTTGACGTTGACGTCGACGCCAACAAGCAGAATGTTGACAACAACAACGAAGAAAGGACTCTCTAAGCACTTTGAGCACAAGACTGATGTGGCTTGCGGTATGTTATAGGCAATCATGATGATGATAATGATGATGTTTGGGGTAAGGATAATGTTGATGATGTGCCTGTGGGTGTGTGTGTGTGTGTGTGTGTATTTGTGCAAGACGCAATTGAAAGTCATTTGATGAGTTATTATTTTGTAAACGATTTCTTGCATTGATGATCTATGTATACAAAAGAAACAACAATAAAGGAACTAAAGTGTTAATATTAAAAAAAAAAAAAAAAATTAATTAAAAAAATTAATTCATTTCGTTTGAATCAAAGTCAATGAAGATGATTCTCAGCTGAGTTATAAATTAAATTCAAAGAAATGAAAACCTCTGATTGAAAGCCTGGTAGATTGTATACCGAGAACAGCATGTGTTCCATAACAAATTGAAATGCGCACAACAACAACAACAGCAACGCAATAATAAAGGCTAAGCTTTGCAGAGTTGCATTGAAATGAAGATTAAATTAAATGAACACAAAAGATATTTGCTTTTGAGTTACCTCGAATTGTATTGTGTTGTCTTACACACGTAATAAGCCTAATTAAGTTGTTTTTTTTTAATAATTATACGATTTACTTAAATTGTAGCGTAAAAAATTTTAAATACGCCTATGTTACAAATTTATACATGGCACATACAGCAGTCTAGCAGTCTTGCATGTATGTAACATGTGGCGCTGTGTAACATATGCCTAAAGGTGACTAAAAAAAAATCTAAATGCGACTATGTTACATACAGCAGTTCATCACGTGCACCTGTACGCAGCTAAGCATAAACTTGACTATTTGACTGTTGTATGTAACATGTGGTGCTATGTAACATAAGCCTATAGTTTATACAAAAAAAGGCAACTTTGATAATGAATGCATTGCGTTATTTTTTGTGTTGTTATTTAATGGTTAAATGAAAGTTCAGATACTTGAAATGCCATTTGTGTGCACATCATCAACAACATCATTATTGTCATTTTCAACATCATTATGGTCATCAGAAGTCAAGCTACTTGTGACAGCCTTTGACGAAGATAACAGCAGCGACGCACCCCAGTAAGGCAGGCCAGGCCAGGCCAACGAGGCTTGACAGATGGACATTCAGACAGACAGACAGACAGACAGATAGACAGGCAACGAAGCCAAGTGAGGGCATTAAGTTGCATTACGTTACTTGTTTGATTTTTTTTTGTTTTTGTTGCAAGCTACAAGAGTCAATCTCTCAAGCACGGTCGCTGCACCTTACTTGCTGCATTACAAGCAACCGCAAATGGCATGGCTCGCGGTCAGAATTGCGTATGTCGAAGTCAACCAAACCGCACCGAACCTTTGGCTTGCCTGCGACCATGCAACATAAGGCAATGCAATGCAATGCGATGCGACGAGACGAGACGCGACGTCAGTGTCACTCAATCAATTTATGTGCGTTGCATGTTAACTTTGTTACGCCACAAACAATACAATGCAATGCACAACTACAGATACAGATACATTTATGTGTGTGTGTGTGTGTGTAGATACAAGCGCCAAGTGCAATGACAACACTTTGCAATGTTGAGGAAGGTTCAATAACAGGTTGCCTTTCTCAGCGTTTTTAATTGAATTGAATTGAATAACGACAAAAACAACAATAACAACAACAGTGGCATTGAACAAACAAATTACAATTCCTGACGACTTTTTGGTTATACGAAATAAATCCGCTTAGATTTTTGTTATTGGATCTTTTTTCATTTTTTTTTTTTTTTTTTTCGTCTAAAACACTTTGTTTGTTGTATAACATTCATCATGAATTGTTGTTGTCGTTGTTTTTCGATGTTTGTTGCTCTATACATTTGTATTTAGAGCATATGCAAGCCTGATGAAGAGTGAGGCATGATAAAGGTTGGAATTCGTGTCAGGAGCGGAATTTGTAGGAGAGCCACTATTAAAGGCGCTCATTATTATTTTCCTATGGGATCCTCACTATATCCTGGTTTATAAGGTTCCAAAAGACACTGTATGTGCAATGGGGGGCAATGATGTTCAATAAAAACCCTTACCCTTAAAGAACATTGCTGAAAGTCTGGTGCTTGGTTGCATAGCAATATCTCAAGAGTCAAAGTCGCTGTAGTCGTGGCCTAAACTCAAATGAAATGAGGTTCTCAATCGATTTCTATTGAAGGATATGATATGAGGGAGCGCCATTGAAGCGGGGCATGCATGAAGCGTATGAAAACTTCGCCTTGACTGTAATAAAACTGTTGCGTTGTGTTTTATGTTCGCTCAAATGTACATTAATTATCGTCTTAATGGTTTCTTTTTCCTCTTTCCCATTTTTCGTGTCCTTTTAAGTGCCACGAAATCGGTTAATGTATCTAATTATATACGTCAGGCATGCGTGATGTCATGAGTGATTCACTTCTTATCAGTTACAAGTAATTTTTACTTAAGGTTATAAACGCGACCCAACAACTTAGGTTAGATTAGGTTAGGTGAGTTGACCTGTAGAGATTCCACATAGACCGCATGTTCCTTAGTGATACAGGGTGTGTGTTGGTAGTTGAAGGTCTCTTTCTCTATTGTGGTTGGGCGAAGTATTCCAAGATCTTCTGCTTACTCTCTCTCTCTCTCTCTCTCTCTATGTTAATTTGCATATTTTGTGCGCTACTTAAGCATTTCAAACATACTGATCAAAGTCATGGGTCACTTTTCAACTCAACAACTTCACCTTACCAGAGTTGCCACATTAATTAGCACTAACGTAATTTTATGCCTTTGACATAGACGCCTTGCCATCCTCTGTCGTCTGTCTCGACCTCATTATATATTACTCTTATAGTGGAACTAACGAGCAACTAACTCCCCCCCTCCCCACACTTCCCTCCGAAGCCGACTAGTTTACACACACCAACAAAAAAAAAATTTGGTTTCCATTGGTTTTTGTATCTATGACTGTAGGCGGTCGAGGGTGGTGAGGAGGAGGACTGATGGAAGACAAGTGAGCTTGAGTGTTTGTTTGTGTGTAACCTGAGATAAATCCGTTATAATAACTCAAGCAGCAGCAGAAGCAACAGAAAGAGCAGAAGTATAAATACAATGAAGCAGAGCAACGAGGAAGAAGAAGACGAGTAAAAAGAAGAAGAAAGTCAAAAGATATCTAAGAAGGCAGCAACGAAATAGAGAAGCTTCTTTTTCTTCTTCTTCTTTTTGTTACTCACATTTTCATAACAGCTTCTCCTCACTGCCCTACTATACATATCACTCTATCACTATCTCACTCACACACACACACACTCACACATAGTCGGCTTATGTTTCACTTTGCCTACGTTGAGCTCAGCATTTTTGTTGTTGTTTTTTTTTTGTTCTTTTTAGGATTCTAGGCTCAAAATGTTTTACATACACATGAATATGACAGCGTGCCTCTGTATGTGTATGTGTGTGTGTGTGTGGGTGTGTGTGAGTGTGTTATTACAATGGCAACTTGATTGTGTATCTTTAGGATACTTATACCTGTTGTGATTTTCTTGTTGTTGTTGTTGTCGATTGTACTTGTTCTTGTTTTTTCTACCTTTATGGTTGAGTTTTAAGTTATCCTCTTTTGCTCGCTCACACACATGTTTTTTGTTTACTAAAGTCAGTCAAAGTAAAAATGATCGCACTTATGCGTATCTTTTATACGCTATAAAATGTATTAACTATAAAACTTTTTTTTTTTGCTTATTAATTTATAAACTATTTATCTTCAATATGCAAAAATTCCTCTTCCTCTTTGCGTATGAAAAAAAAAAAGAAACAAAAGTGACTTAGCACATTTAAATGCTGTGCTTTTATTGTGTAGCGCATTCAATGTGCTTAACAGCTCAATAACAAACAAAAATGCCATGATTTGTCAAATCACCGTAAGTAAATAAAGTAATAGAAAAGAGAGAGCACGAGAGAGCGCGAGAGAGAGTGAACCGAACTGAACTGAACTGTTGCAGAGACGTTTCAGACGTTGTTGTCAGTGTGTGTTGTGGGCAAAGGGAAGTTGGAGGAGGAGGTGAGAGGCGAGCAAACAGAAGACGATTAATATGAATTCTTAACGTTGAGACAGACGACCTGTTAGCCTGTTGTTGTTGTTGTACGTACCTGTTGTTGTTTTCTTAGCCGCTGCCGCTGCTGCTGCTGCTGCTGCTTCTTTTTTGTTGTTTTTCTTACCTTCAATTGATGTGAGTACCTTTTTTTGTGTTGTTGTTGTTGTTGGCTGGTTGTCCGTGCATTTTGAGGGTTTTCTCATGTTAGTGTCGTCGTTGTTGTTGTTGTTGTTGTGTGTGTATGAGTGAAGGTGAAGCTCAGCTCTCGTCAGGCTCTGGCTTAAATTCAGACTTGCTGTTGTTGTTGTTGTTGGACCATCACTGTTGCGAGAGCGCCAAGTGAAGCATTGAGTTTATGTTCATGTTCATATTCTCTCTCTCTCTCTCACACACTATAATGTAACTGAGTCATACACACACACACACACACACACACACATAATGTTGTTATTAATAGCCATATTGGCTTTGTTCTTTTCGCATTTGGTCCCTCATCATCATCATCATCATCATCATCAGCAGCATCATTATCACTATCAAGCTGCAGCCAATGTCTTGCGTGGTTCACTTATCTATAGAAGAAATTCCTTTATTTCCTTTTTTTGGTTTTTGTTCTTTGATAGTAATAAAGGATATATTTCATTGTTTTCGAAATATCTTCTTCTTCTTCTTAACGCGCTCAAGGCATTGAATGAGATTTTGCTTGGTAACAAAACAAATCCATTGGCACTTCTTAGACAGCGCTCTCCAACCAACCAAGCAACCATCCATCAACATCATGATGATGTTAGTGTTAATAATGATGATGATGAAGCAGTGTGTTGCGCATGTGTATGTGTGTGTGTGTGTGTGTGTAAGTGGAATTGATAGTCCACGGTTTTGTTCGCTGCCATTTTTTTTTGGCCTATTCTAACACATTGTCAGTGTATCTGTGTGTGTGTGTGTGTGTGTGTAAGTGCAATTATTATTATTGCTAGCTTTTGTTCGCAGTCGCCAACAGACGTTTGCAATTGTACTCACTCGTTGTTGTTTTTGTTTTTTTTGGTTCATATTTTATTCTATTCTATGCTCTGTGCTTTGCTGTTCTATTCGCTGCTGTCATTAATAACCCGCGGCAATTGCCAAGATTACATTGTTATATGAGATACTTTTGGTCCTTCTGCGCCATTGTTGCTGTTGCTGTTGCACACTCATATTCATACTCATACTCATATCCATACTCATACTCATTCCTCAAGAATGTACACTACAAGAAATTTGTATTGATGCTCTAAAGATTGAAAAAGCTTCTATTTCATTTTTGAAAGCATATTAAGTAATCTAGTGCGATCAAGAGAGAGAGAGATAGAGATAGACAAAAGAGGAGTTCAAGAGTAGTCTAAGCCTAATTGACTGTTTCATGTGAATTTCATTTATTGATAGAATCACAGCGCGAAATTGTTGTTTTTTTTTTACTGTGTATTCTTGTGCTTCTTCTTCGGCTTCTACTTCTTCTTCTTCTACGACAACGTTATTGTCAACAATACAGGTAGACAACGAAAGACTTTCCCATTGATGCTCAATGTTCTCTCTCTCTCTCGCTCTCTCTCACTGAATGTTCATTATTGTTGCTACGTTGATATGCGCTTTTGTTTGTTGAAGTTCCTTTTGTTGTACCTGTTCAACTAAAACAACAACAACAGCAACAACAACAACATCGTCAACAAGACAAGTACAACAACATCAAAGCGTAGCGGTTGAACAAACTCATTCTGTTACTCTCTCTCTCTCTCTCTCTCTCTCTTAGTCATGCACTCACTTGTTTAATGCACCGAACTACATTGCACTGAGCGAGAGTTAAACTAAGTCAACAACAAAAACAAAACACAACAAATGAAAAACAACAAACGTTCATCTGCGCTCTGCGTAAGCTCTCATTTATGTATGCATGCATGCATCCATGCATGCATGTGTGTGTGTGTGTGCATGTTCACTGCCCAGGCTGTTTTTGGTTGCGCTCTCCTCCTCTCTGGTTGCGCTCTCCTACACACCTGTGTGTACATCGTTAGCTTGCTCACTCACACGCGCACGCTCTGCTGACTGAACTGAACTGAACAGAACTGAACTGGCAACGAAACGAAACGAAATCAAACACAGACAAAAACAAAAACAACAACTACAATAACAACAGTATACTAAACTCGACTTGAGTCGCGTTGAGTTGCACGAAGCCGTTTCAGTCTGTTAACGGACTTTGCAACACGAGCGACGACGGACCAAGGAGTTTTGAAACGTCGTGTTACAACAACAATACAATAACAACTAAAACGAGTATCGTTGATTTTTTTTTTTTGTTTGTGCGCTTCCTTCGTTTTTAATACGCGTGTGAATATTTTTTTTGGTTTTTTTTTTTTATATTAAATATATTATTGATGTGATTATCAAAAAAAAAAATAAAAAGTATGAAATAAAACAAGTGCAAACATTAACAACAACAAAATAAAAACGTCATTCCATGCATGTGTGTGTGTGTGTGTGCGACAATTGATAGAGTCCAGGGTTGCGCACTCATCTTGCGCTCGTTCTCTCTCACTCTCTCACCTCTGCGCGTTGGGATTTGCTTACCTCTCTGCTAGACTTGACTTTTAACGGATTTAAATGACATTCTTCGAATATTTTTTCGTGGTTAAAAGACAAAAAAACAACAACAACAACAACAGCAATAATAATAATAATAATAAAATTATACGTAAAACAAAAACAAATGCAGCATGACAACGAGCAATAACAACAACAACAACAACATTAATAACCGCAAAGATTTTGTATATAATATATTTGTTGTATTATGTATATACATATCTATCTATCTATCTGTTTGTTTATTTGTGTGCATATGTGTATGTGTGTGTGTGTAAGCGAGCGAAAATTGATTAAAGCTTAATTTTCCAAGAAGCGTTAATGCTCATTAAATTTCAATTAAAGTACATACATACATATTGAAAACATATCAAAAAGGTCGACCGACCGACCGCAGCATGAGAAAACACACACACACACACACACACACAAACTGACCACACAAACACTCAAATAAAATTATCCAAGACTGTGTGCGTGTGTGTGTGTGTGTAATTGCGGTAAAATTGCATAGAATTTTGATTAATGTATCAATTAAATAATTATTTATTGCAAACAATTTAAATTGCTCACGTTCAGCTTCATTAAGATGAATTCATTTAAACGAAAAATGTGTAAAATTACTTCTGCTTCTTCTTCTTCTTGTGTGTGTGTTTGACTTATGACAGCACGCCAATCAAACAATCAATCAATCAAAAATAATACAAGAATAATTATTCAAATTTATGTATGACAAATGTATATAAATTTTTGAGATGCTTCATCAAAATTAACATACATTTTGGGGTTTGGCATGCCGTTGATGTCGTTGTGGCATGCCGCATGCATGACATGCAGATGCCATGCCCACGCAGTGTCGCGCCCAGTTGAGACACACCTTGGTGGATTATGACAGCTAAAAATCCTTACCTCAACTAAGCTCAGCTCAGCTCAGCTCAGCTTGGCTCAACTGAATGCTTGAAGCATGAAGCACAAGAAGAAGAAGAAGAAGCGGAGTAAGAACAACATGATCATAATTTTGTTCATACTAATGATGGCATGAACAAAGTTGGACATGCTTTTCTTAATGCTTAATGTTTTATAAAGAAAATGAAAAAAAAAATGCGCTAATTTGTGGCTAAGAAGGAGGCGATGAAGTGTATGGCAACAATAAGCCAACAACCGATAGTTAGATACATAGATAGATAGATAGATACATAGTTGTACTGACTGACCAACAAGCGATCGAACAACAATAACAACAACGTACAGAGACCAACGACCAAGTGAACATGCCAAATGGAAAAGTGATTTTTCAACATTTTTTCAACGCTCATTTGTTGTTGTTGTTGTTGTTGCTGACCAAAATGCAACCAAGCAATGACCAAACGGCATGACTATAATTAAAAAAAAAAAAAAAAAAGTGAAAAAACCAACAACAACAATAAACACAAATAGAAAAACTATTTGAAAAATGCCTTTGCCAAGAAGAAAGTGAAAAATCGTAAAACGAAAAATGCCAAAAACAACAACAACACCAACAACAGCAACAACAGCAATAAAATTAAAATGAAACCTTTCGCTGGAAAATTGTTTTGCCATAAACTCATTTACAACAACTCAATACAACAACTCAGTTCAATATAACCTCAAACTCAAATTCAGCTGCAGCTTCAGCTTCAGCTACAAAGATAAATTAAGCGAGTGGCGAACAAACACAAACGAGCGAATTGCCCATAAACAAACGAGTGAGCGAGCAAAAAAAATTTGCCCGTTACTTTTCACTCTTTGCATTAATTCGTTATTTACTTCTTCATTTAGTTGTTAGTTGTTTGTTGTTTGTTGATTGTTGTTGTTGCCTTTTCAATATATGATTTTCTTTTTGTATAAAGACAGAGTTTTTCGTATAAATATTAATTAAGAATTATGTTTGCGTGCATTGCGCACAAAATCGCTGAAAATTGCGCATGCGTGACGGACGAGCAGACAAGCGAGCGTATGAACAAGTGTCGGTAGGGGTGACTTTGTTGTTGTTGTTAGTGTTAATACATGTGTATTTAATATACGATATTATTACTTAGTGAAATCTTCAAGCAAAACAATTTTTAATTGTTTAAATTAAATCAAAAATATCAACTTTAAAGACAAACAAAAACAACAAATAAAAGAGAAAGAGCGCAACGCCTTAACGCTCCACTAAATACGCATAAATAAACATTGCAAAATAACAACAACAAAAACAGAAACTTAAAAAAAACGCCTTCAACTCTTTCGAATGCAGAAATTTGCAACGAAAACGATACAACAATACTACGTATCTATTAGTTTGGCGTACTTTGCTATTAGTACGCAAAAAAGATGCGCATACTGAAGCAATGGTGAGTATCTATTCCTTTTATATGCATACATACAGTAAGGACTTCGAATGTTCCAGTAATATGAACACTAATAAAAATACCTTTTTTCGTTACGAAATTAAACAAAGTGAAAATGAATATTAAAAAAAAAAGATTATAAATAAAAAAACAACAAAATTTGGCTCTCTTAAACATGATTAGTTCAAGAATACTTAAAAAATAATTAAAAAAAAATAATTTCTACTTAACAAACTCAACAAAGTCATGAATAATCCAGTAATCTGAACTATTCGCTAACTTGAACTTTGCGCTTTCGTCACTGATTCTTTATATTTTCGAAGTTCTCATACATTACTCCTGCTTCTTATTATTATTTTTTCGTTAGAAAGGCTTAAGATACTTCATTAGTTAGTCCTAATAAACTAAACTTCGATTGTTTGTATTTATCTTGCATCAATCAACTTATTTCTTTCCAACAAATTTTGCATACAACATTCGTCAGAATTTGCTTTTGGCGTATTGCAGTTCTATGCATGATTTGTCTGTCTCGCTGTCCGTTTGTCATCAACAATGAAGTGTCGCTACACATGTGTATCGTAAAATTTTCTTATAATATGATAGCAGATACACATGCATGCATATGTAGATAGATAGATACATATTTATATGCCGGGCACGACAAACTTGTTGACGTTGAAATTTTTCATTGTTATTCTTCTTCTTCTGCTTTGCGCTACTGTCACGATTAGATGCGACTGACGCCTGAGACATCTGTCTGTCTGTCTGTCTGTCCATTTGTGTGTGTGTGTGTGTTTCTGTGTGTCTGTGTCAGTCAAAGACGGAATTTTAATGTATATTTTGAGATACGAACACAAATTATGGCATAAAAACAACTCGCATTATTATTTTGTAGTCAAAACAAATGCTTCAATGAAGACACACAAAAATGTAACTCTGTCCGTCCGTCCGTCTGTCTGTCCGCACAGTGCGACAAAAATTATTATATATGCACATGACTTTGTGTATGCAAATAAGAGACGAACGGATGGTTGGATGGATGGTGGGAGAAGGAGGAGACATGACAGAGAGAAGCAGAAAAAGCGCTAAAATTGCAACTATTTAAAAAATAATTGCCCAACATGCGTGGCATTTTTTCAATTCAACAAAATTGTCATATGCAAACGAGCGAGAAAACAACAAAAACAGCAACGAAGTAGCGAGTGACGAAGCAACGAGAAGAGCTTCGTTGATAATTTGCATAACGTTTTGTTAGCAACAAATATTTTGCTATTTTATATACAAAACCAAAAAATAAATGGCATATTTTATGGTTGCGAACGACAGACAGACGGACGGACAGACAAATGACAATGTGTGTGTGCATGAGCTGAGAGTAGAAGCTGGTGATAAAAAAAAGAACAAAGACAAAAATATGAAAATTTCTGTCAGTTAAAATATTTTTTTATAAATTCGCTTAATTTAAGTAAACGCTTACAGTTTTATGACAACACATGCCAACAACAACAACAACATCAACTATTTAAATATTAACAAGCATTTTTAATTCAGAGCTGAAGTATTTACAACAAAAATTGAGATACTTAAATGTTCTATAACTATGTAATGTAACTCAAGGATAACAAGTGCGTTATAAAATAGTTAACTGTTCAAGGAATGAAAAAAAAAAAAAAATTGAAAAAAATAGAGAAAGCAAAGGAAAGCAAGAAAGAAATCTGATCTGATCTGAGTTGACTTGAGTTGAGTTGAGTTGAGCTGAGCAGTCATGAATCAATCATTTTAAATCGACGACTGCTTTTGTTGGTTCTAAACTGACTTTTGATTGACTTTGGCATGAGCAAAAATTATCGTCAATCTAGTTGGCACAAGACCAACAGCAACAACAACGAGGGTCGCTATTAGTATTTGAAGATTTGGCAACGCTAAGTAAGTTGGTTATTAGACTTTATTAAAAGAGAAGAATGTTTTTAATAGAAAAATTAATAATTTTTTTTTTAACATGAATTAAAAAGCAACTATCAAAAAACTGTTAACTAATATAACAAAAAGTAATTGTAAACACTGTTAAAATTCTATTTACATGCCAATTAATAGAATTTATTCTATTAACAGTGCCTAATAGATTTTATATAAATTTTAGTTTTTTTAATTAAATATAATTTTTTCGCTAAATTTTATTTAATAAAAATCAGATCAAACTATGAATTTCCACCGTAAGATGGCGTTGTCTTGTTCTATAATGACACTCGCTTATTCTGCTTAAACTGTATGCATTTTGTTGTAAAAGATACGCACATGAATGAATGAATGAATGCTTAAAGGACTCAGTTTCACGTCACTACAGGCCACTCGACAGGACGGGACGGGACAGGACAGAACTTGTCTTGACTTGACTTGAGCCAAATGACGATTACATGAGCAAGAGCAAATATAAATACTTATATGATTCTCGCATCTTCTTTTTTTGTTTTTTTTTTTTTTTTTTGTTTTGATTTCTGCTCTGTATGCGAAACAGCATTTTTGCTTTTATAGATACATCTGGCTAACTGTTCTATTCAACGCTCGCTCTGTCCAACTGTCCATCTGTCTGTTTGTCTAAATGAAGCAACGCAGAAATAAATGAATGAATGAATGATTGCTTTGCTTTACTTTACTTTGCTCTGCTCTGAGCCATGTTGTGCTTATACTTGTTGTTGTTGCTTGACTGTGGCTTCATTTGTGCCCTCTGTCTGTCTGACTGTCTGTCTGTCTGTCTAACTATCTAGCGACTGCACTTGTGTCGAGGTCAGACACGTTCATTTCATTGCTACAATAGTTCCCTATCTTCTTTCGTTCTCTCTCTTTGCTTTTGCTTGCAAACCAATCCACTTTACTATAAAGCACATCACTTGGTTCCTAGTTTCAGCCCACTACACCACACCCCCACCCCCACCCCACGCAACCGCTTTACGCTTGTTATATTACTACTTCTTCTATACATTTGTGCTTCTTGTTTTTGGTGTGATTTTTTGTCACGCCACAATAGTTCGCTGTGTGTAGGCGCATCTGTATGTGTGTGTGTGTGTATGCGTGTGCGTGTGTATCTGCAGGATACTTCAACGTACTTTTGCTTTATTTGATTGCAAACTTGTGTGCAAACATATTCTATTTTTGGGTCTAAAGTATGTATAAAGTTTTCATATGAAAAACACACACTTACATATATAACTACAAAGCCACATGCATACATACATACATACATACATAGATACATAGATATGTACATAACAACTCAGCTCGTTGTCAGTTGTTTGTTTGAGAGCGTGAAAAGTCTTGTCTTGTCATGATATGTACATATGTATGTGTGTGCTTGTGTTCTTACATTTGAATATGTTAAGCACTATTTAAAGTATGCATTGATTTGTTTAAAGTAAAAAACGCTTTGATCTCCCCTTTTTCAAATATTTAAATGCATTTCGTTGAATTTGAATTTCATTGATAAACTATTTATAGTGAAATTCCTCTTTACGGAGAGTCTTTGTAATCGGACAGAGCCAATAGCCGGACACACTCAGTATTGTATCCATAGAAATGTCAGTTCTATATTCTAACCGGTAATCATTTTGATCAAAAAATCTCTCATAAGCGGATAAAATGCAAAAAATTCCAAACAAAATTTAATTTTCATGATTTTTGAGGGTTAACCTTCAATAAAAGGTTAATTTGTGGTATGCAGTTTTAATAATGCATATTTACTGAGCTTGTTTACAAAAATTTCAGATTCATAGCTCTTATAGTTTAGGAGATATAGCAATTTTAAGAAAACCACTTTTAGAGGGGAAATGAGCGAGTGGGGCAAAAATTGTTTTCTAGGGCTCCTCTTGTCATTTTCTCTCATAAACGGACATCTCCCATAATTCCGGACAAAAACAGTGCGACTGTGAAAGTCCGTTCTAATGTATCTCATAGATGTTTGTATCTTTCCATGCTGCTTTAAGTCAGTTGAAGTGCACTTTCTCAATTTTGGCTTACATACAGAAGTTGTTCCCAAAACAAGCTCAGACAAATATTTTCAGTTTCAAAGTGAAGATAGAATAATACAATTGTTAGAAAAAAACATCAATTTCAAGCAACAAATAACTTAAATTACGCAAACACATTGAAACACGCACACAGATACACATTGCATTATCTGAACGTGTGTGCGGTTGTGTACTTTAATTAATGTTTTTCACTAGATTAAAACTCAAAGGCACTGAATCAGGTTTTCCACGAATGACAACAAAACTCAAATATTTGCCGGCGACACGTGCACAAAACTCACACATACATCACACGCACACCTATGTATGTATATATGTAGATACAAATGCAAAAGTTGAATTTTCATTTGGTTAGCTGTCATTGAATATTTCCAGGAAGTCTTTTGCTCAATGCAAATAACTTTTGCTGCCGACAACTATTTACCTACCGACAATTTCTAATGTTGTTATTTGTACCATACTCGTACATAGATGCGCAGTTAGACACAGCAAACAAATATATTTGTATACGAAGATACATAGATATTTCAAGCTAAAATAATACATTTAATTTCTGCGTAATTTGACTTTAAAGCAAAATCATCTTCCATCGCTTAATTGTTGCCCCAAAGGCTTCTTTCAGCTTGACTCAACTCATTAGTTATTATCTCTTTGCTTTGAAATGAATATCCATTTTAATATTAATAATTATATGCGTAAACACTTGATTTCATTGGAAATCGAACAGAACTTCAGTCTAATCGAACTTTGCATGCGCTTCATTCAATATAAGAAAGTTTTAAATAATTTAAAATAAGAAAAAAATAAAATTAATATCATATACTCCTATGTTACAAAAAGCCACAGCGCACATACGGCAGTTTAATATTTAAATTTCGTTCTTGAGCCTTAATATTAACAAAAACTTTATCTACATGATGTCCAGCGCATTTTTTTGTTGCTTCTTTTTTTTCTCTTAATAAAATACACATTAGTCAAACAACTGAGTCACTCTGACTGATTGAAACAAACTGTCTGTCAGTCGGTCTGTTGTTCTGTCCAAAGTGCGTGTCTCTTTTGTTAAGCTTGACTTATGTCAATTGCTTTGTGCATTATTTGTGACTTGTTACACTGATTGCATTATCAATTTGTGCGTTGTTGTTTGTGTTTTGCTTTAGGGACTCTCTAATGCTCTCTCGCTCGCACACTTTGTTTGCGTTCTATGCATGACTTCCGGCACAAGCCTCTTCCGTTGACCGACAATGCTGCGTGTCGTTTCAGTTCAATGATTTGTTAACAATTCAGGAGCTAAGCGCATATTGTACAAATTATTATTCATGTTGAGTATACGCTTGGACGGACACTTGTGTATGTCAATTGTTTTAATGAATGCATGAAAAAAACAAAAACAAAACAAAAGAACTTCATTGCACTTGTTCAAGTTTCAAGTGAAGTGAAGTGAAGTGAAGTAAAGTGAAGTGAGAGTGCAACAAGTGTAACATGATGACGCAACACGGATGCAACAACAGTGATGATGATTATGTTGATAAAGTTAACATAAATTTCGGTGGTTCGGGCACAATGAGTTCAAAGTTTATTAGGGGAAGAGATGGCAATTTTTTTGTTTGGGGGAAGTTATAACAATGAGAGAGAAAGAGGGACAAAAAAAAACTAAACAGATATTGGGATTGAGAGAAGGAAGAGGGAGGAGTATCAAGTAGAGCAAAGTACCAAGTAAGAGAGATAAAAATTTTAATAAGTTACAAAAAAATTTTCAGAAAAATAAAAAATCTTCAAAGCCAGCTAAAAAAAAGTCAATGAATAATGGGAATAATTGCAAAAAGTATCTTATTTGTTTAACACTATTTTACTGAATTCTCTACCAAAGTCATTTGACCGAAGTCGTACACCTTAGCAGAGCAGAGCAGGCAACAACTGAGCAAGTGCGCTCAAGCATGGAGATGCATCACCATAACAACAACAACAACAACAAACGCTTCTACTGTTGACCTTAAAACTATTATAGAACAAAGAGAGGGAGTAAGCAAGCAAGGAAATGAGATAGCGAGAAAAATTGAGAAATGATAAGCGGGTTTGGTCATCAATTGTCAACATTGTTGCCCTTATTGTTGTTGTTGTTGTTGATGTGCATAGCATGCCAACCATTATGCAACTCTCTTTCTCACTCACACACACACACACACACACACAGAGTTAACAGAACCCTCGTCGCCCACTTAGTAAACGGAAAGTTATGCAACGCAAATATTTGATACTCGGTTATTTGATGCACGCGCCTGAGGCAGAGACTGTGGCAGAGGGGGAGACAGAGATTGAGGCTTCGACTTCGGCTGAGGCATGAACCCGCATGCATTCCAGCAGGCGTTCTACGTTCTACAGGCATAGACAGTAGCAGAGGCAGTAGGGAGAGTTGTTGCTCTACCGCTTTGCTTGACTTACTGGCAAAATGATGCGCTTCCGTTAAGACTTTCGTTGATTCTCACACACACACTCGCACACACACACACACACACACACACACACACACAGACGGCAAACTTGAGCATTTTTGAATATTTATGCGTTAACAAGACTTTTCATACAATCGTTTGTCATTAAACATTTAAGCCAACATTTTGTTCATGTATCTGTAACTAACGCAGATACTTTCTAATGAGGAAATGAGCCAGAGCGCCCTGCAGAGCAATAAGAAGGCAGCAAGGCTTGAAACTTGTTGAAAAGTTTTTCAATTGATATGCAATAGCAAGAAGATACATTTGTATCTAATGTATGTAAGCTTCTTTTGACTTTGTTGGCGTGTAATTACTTGGCCAAATTCGGAAAGTTAAAGCAACAAGCTGTGCGCTGTAAGCATGAGCACTGAGACACATACATATATCTGTATCTGTGTGAAGCGCGAACCGCAAAACTGTCAAAGTAACACCTAAGTTTGTGGCAGCCTGTCTGTGTGTATGTGTGTGTGGATGAGCTGTGATTGATGAAGGCTTTGGTGTTGACGGTGATGTTGTTGTTGTTATTGTAGCGATGCCTTATGGCCCACAATGTGACAATTGCAACGCCATTATGAGATGCTTGCCTGCCTGCTGCTTACAGCGACAACAGCTGTAAACCAGAAACCAACCAACAAACGAAGAAGAAGAAGCAGAAACAGAAACAGAGGCAGACAGACTTTGGACACTCCAAGTTTATTACAAAAGCCATGGAGAAGCACACGCACACGCACACTCACGCACGCACACACCAACAGAAACGTGACAAGAGTCAAGCATGGCACACGAACATGTGCTAGCAGTTTCTCACTGGGGCTGGGGTGGGCTGGCTTTTGAGGTGAGTTGGTTGAGTAATGTTGTTGGCAATATTGCTGATGTTGATGGTGACAACAACAACAACAACAACGACTTTGCCAATGATTTTTGTTCTGAATATATATATATATATATATAAGTATAAGAAAAAGCAACCCTAACCAACCCCAAGCACAAACTAAACCAAAACAAAGCAAAGCAAAACAAAAGTGTTGGAAAAAGAACATGGCAATGTAAGTGGAAGTGTAAGAAAAGTAATGGAAAGGCAAAAAAAAAATAAAAAAAAAATAAAACTAACATGCCTTGTCACGTCAACAGCAACGTGACTGTTTAAAGGGGGAAACGGAATGGAAGTGAAACAAACCAAACCAAACTGAAGTGAACTGAACTGAACAGGGCCGCCATGTTGCTGCTGGTGCTGATGACGTTGCTGCGCTGCCCAAACAAAGCACAAACAAAAAACGTACAAGACAAAGAAGAAGCAGCAACAGCAATCAAAGTATTTTCCTTTTGTACGTTTGTAACATTTTGACGCATTTACCAAAGCGTCGCTCGACTTCTTCTTCTTACACCAACACATGCCCCATGCGTGCATACGTGCGTCCGTGCGTGCGTGCGTGAGTGTTGTATGTGTGTGCATTTGTTGGTTTTACGTTGAAAGGTTTCGCTATTTATAAATCAACGTCGCTAAGAGGCAAAAAAAAAAAATAAAGAATATAAATAAAAATAAAAAAAAACAAAAACAAATAGAATTGCGAAGCTCAACTGAACTAAAAATACGTAACTGAAATGTAAGATAAAAGCAACAAAGCAGCAGCAACAACAACAACAACAATAATAAAATGCACTCAAGAGTGTTAAAGTAGAGTAGCAAGTGGCAAAAAAAAGTATCTTAGAACGTAAAGATACCGTCAAATGGAAATACAAATGCATAGATACACAGATACATGCATGTACATAGATACTTTAACCTCATTTTGCAATTATGGACAATTTAATTTGCCTAACAGCGCCAACGATGACAAGAACATGATAATGATGTCGTTGTTATTGCTTTTGCTGTTGCTGTTGTTGTCGACTGCAGGCAGAACAAGAACATGAAACTGAAATATTTTTTGTTTTGTGTGTTGCACTGATATGAAACTGCCAGTGAAGTCAGCGCACCAAACGTGTTGCAAATAACTTCATACAGGTGAAAATTATGAAGAAGAAGAAGACAACAAGAAAGTAATAATAACCAGTAAGGACGCTATAGTCGAGTATACACGCCAATATAATACCCTGCACACGGTAGGCAGTTAACAGTATGCTACTGTTAACTAACCTCTGTTAATAGTTAACAAAATGCCTCTGTTAATAGTTAACAGAACGCGTTTGTTAATAGAATGTCTCAGTTAACCATTAACATAATGCCTGTATCTATATTAATATTAACAGAATGCCTTTGTTAACATAATAACTCTGTTAACTGTTAACAGAATACCAATGTTTACTTCTATCAGAATACCTTTGTTAACTGAACCTAGGTTAACTGTACCTCTGTTAACAGAATACCACTGTTAATTGTACCTCTGCTAACTGTTCGTCCGTTAACAGAATACCTCGGTTAACAGAATACCTCTGTTAACTGAATATCTCTGTTTACTGTTGCTCTGTTAACTGTAGCTCTGTTTATATAATACCTCTGTTAACTGAACTGTTAACATCATGTCTATGTTAACTGATTATCTCTGCCTCTGTTAACTATTAACATAATGACTCTGTGATGTGTTTGTGTCTGTGAGTGTGTGTCAATTCGTCTTATCGTTCTGATCAAGAATATATACAGGGTCCTCTCCCTTCCCTCTGTGCGTTACATACAAACCGTCTCAAACAAACTTAATATTCCCTCATACACAGTAGACACAGGTTATAAAAAGACAATGGAGAAGGGAATGAAAAGGAAAAGTTGTTCTCTTATTGGCAGCAAAGAAAGCCGCTTACGTGCTTTTGTTGTTGTGATTGTTGTATTTGCTGCAGAAGTTAAAGAATGTTGCAAAGTAGAACAGGTGTGTGTTTAGTGCAATTTTACGCCGCTCAAAATGCTACTGACATGCCACGCCCCACGCTTCACGTCTCAGCCCTCGTCATGCAACTTTTTCACCAAATTGTTTTTTTGTTCTTGCGTTACCTTAGTTAAAGTACACTTTGAGCCGATTATGTGTGTTGGTGTGTCTGTGTATGTGTGTGTGTAGAAGTTCTCTGCATTATTACCTACAAAACTATACTTTAATAGTCGCAGAATGTGATAATGCAATTGGACTTGTGGGAAAGGGTGAATGAATGAAAGAAAGAAAGAAATTTGCTTGCCACAAAACGTCGATGGACGATGGAAGTATAGAAAAAAAATTAACAAAATAAGTAAGGCAAAGTGTTGACAGTAAGTAGAATCCAAAAAAAGAAAGGTGTAAGTTACGAAAAATAAAACTTTAAAACAGCAAAGCAAAAAAAGTGAAGAAAAAATGTTGCTAATTGTCTGAATAAGTCAAAGGTAAACAAAAAGTTATCGAGCGCAACTATCGGCATCTATCGAACTTCGCGCTGTAGCAATTATGTCTGTTCAATAATGAATATGCTTATGTTACATAGTGACACACGGCTCATACGGCAGTTTCTTTAAATTTTGTTCAATTTAACGTTAAGTTGGCCTGTTCAATAATATATACGCTTATGTTACATAGTGACACATGTAACATACGGCAGTTTCTTCAATTGAACGTTAAGTTGGCATTGACACAAACGGAAATTATTGTGGCTTTGCAACAAGCACAAAGTTCAGTTTATATGTTAAACGGATTAAAATACAGGTCAGTGAACCAAACTAAATGAAAAGCCAAACAAAGCGCAAAATACAATTTGGCATTAATTAAATTGCGGTCAATATTAATCAATGCGGCAAACGAGCAATTGCAAACTGACAAACCGAAGGGGGGCGATGGCATGAGACGCAAATCAAAGGCATATTGGAAATGAAGCAGAGTGAAAGAGAGGGAGAGAGAGAGAGAGTGAGATAGAAGGCTACGGTTGGAATAGTGAAATAAGCTGAGAGGACAAATTGGCATGCAAACTTTTGGCTTCGCGCATTGCACAAATTGCATCCGGCAATTATTTGTTGTAATCCAAGTGTGTGAGTCTGTGTGTCTGAGTGTGTGGGTGTGTGTGTTAATGAATGCCGTTTGCGTTTTGGTTATAGAAGTAACAGAGGGTTGTAAGCTCAACTAAAGCATGAAATATACATATATGTATATGTGTGTGTGTGTGTGTGTGTCGCTTGTAGAAATGACGGTTTGCTTAATAAAGTTTTTCTGCTGTGACAACAACAACAACAACCAGCAAGTCATTTGCATTTGCATCTCAACCCACTAATTTCACCTAACTTTTTTTTCTGTCGTTTTTTTTTTTTATGTATTTTCATTCATTTAAGCGCCTTTCATTTAGCAGAGTTGGCATCTCTTTATGTCTTCGCCCACATCGTTATACATTTACCATAGAATCGTCTTAGCTTTAGTTGCCTTGCCTTGTCTTGCGTTGTCTCGGCTTGTCTCACGGCTCGGCTCGGCTCGGCTTGGCTTTGCTCAACTTAACTTGCCCGTACTTATGTGTGTGCCCCCCTCGCTATGCCCCTGCGCCACACAACGAGTTAAGCGCTCATACAATCGCTCGCTCGCTCATTCATTCATTCAGTCAGTCAGTCATCCATTCATGCATTCATTCATGGCTTCCTGTGGTGTTCAAGCGCTGTTGACATGCAACTGCCACCAACGACGTCATCGTCATCGTCTCCGTTGTCGTTGTCGTTGTCGCCTTCTTCTTCACTTCACTGCGTTGCCATTTGGTTGTCCTGTCGAAGATAGATTGCTGCACAAACTGCTATTTTTGTACGCAAGCCAAGCCAAGCCGTAAAAGGCGCAAACTAAAGCCAAAGACAACTTTTATTTTCTTTTTCTCGTTTTTTTCTATTTATTTGTCCTCTCACTTTTGCGTCTTAAAATTTATCTCAATATGCGTTTTCCTGTTTACGTCAGCTTGTTCCTCTGTCTGCCTGCCTTGTCGGTCTCGCTGTCCTTTTGCTTGACAGAATATGCGTTGTGTGTAGTCAAGTCTCGCCTCGCCTCGCCTCATTTCGTCACACCAAGCAGGTGCCTTAGCTCACCCTCACCCTCGTCGTTGCCTTCGCAAATTGCCATTCAAGCTGAGCCAAGTTCTTTTGCCTCGCCTTGCCTTGCCTTGGCATAGCTTGGCTGGGCTTACTGCCTGTCTGTCCATCTGTCTGGCTCTCTGCCTGCTTGCTAACAGGCAAGCTGACAGCTGTCAATGTTGCATAAACGAAATATTTAAATGATTTGTGTTAAGATACGCAACCCAACGCAACGCAACGCAAATGGCAAAGGAGGCAAGCAAAAGGAAGCAATTGTGCAATTCTTATTCCCAATCAGCAATTCGTATCCACAAACTGCCAACGCTTGCACTTTTTCCGCATGTATGCTGATAATGATAATCGTCGTTGTTGTTGTTGTTGCTGCTGCCAATGGCAATGGCAATGGCAATAGCAATGCCAATGACGATGTCAAATGACAATGTCAATGACGTTCAAATGGACATTTTGCTTGAATTGTTATTTTAATCAAACCATTGAGCAATATTAGATAACAACAGAGACCAAATGCTGTGTGAAAGGAACTTGAATTGTTGATGAATTATGAATGCTAACAAAAGCCTTATTTGTTTTTGTTGCTTTTACAATGTACAATGCATATACATATTTATTGCTGTTCGATACAAGTGTCAGCAGTAGAAGAAGAAGAGCGCGGCAGTTGTGCGTGACTCATTGAAACAAAGGTGATCAACATATGCTTGGAACAAAAGAAAATGAAACGTACGATTTGCTAAGCAACAATAATTGGTCTTATGTTTGCATACAAACTTCATGAACATACGACATGTACATTGTCAAAACACAAGTGTTGATACTTTCTGTCAATAAACATGAATTTTCTTAATGTGACAAAAAGCGAGTATTATTTTCTTAATAAAAAAACTAAGAAAACAAAAAATGTCTTTGTCTTGTGCATAACTCTATAACTATGAAGCTTTGTGTAGGGTATCTGCTAATGCGCTCAAGCATGCTTTATGCACTAATAGGATCAGAGACATTTCTTTCAACACGCTCTTCTACTTATCGTACTTATATGTATGTATGTGTGTGTGTGTGTGTGTGTCTGTTTATCTTCTTCTTACATTGCTTTGCTTTGGCTTTGTTTTTGCCGCATTTGTTGATGACAAAAGACGAGAAGAATGAATTTAAAACGAATTGAAAAGGTGCAGAACAAAAACAAGTCCAATACGTAGAAGAAGAAGAAACTATTTACACTGTGCTACACAATCCCACGCTGGTCTTTGTCAATATTTGTTGGCCCATTTGACGCTTCAATTCTTTTACCCAAGAAAATTACAACAAATATGTTTGCTCTTCTTCTTTTTTTTTTTGTTGTTTTTCAAATAAAAATAATAAACTTTTGTTGTATTTGTCTTTGAAACAGGAACCGTCGACGTTCCGGTTCGAGCATTGTCGTCCTTGATGGTGATGATCTAAAGCCATGCCTACCGGATGATTATATAAGCAGTCAGGCGCAGTATAAGCAACATTCTGGTGATATAACAGAGATCGATCAGGAAATGTTGACAATGCTGTCAGTGAATCAAGATAATGGTGAGTTTGGTCTTTGATTTTGTGAGACTTGTTGACTTATTCACTTGTTGTTGGCTTAGGTCCACATCGTGAGATGGCCGTCGATTGTCCCGATACGTTTATAGCACGTAATAAGACGCCGCCACGTTATCCGCCACCCCGTCCGCCACAGGTAAGCACAATATTTATTTAACAACAAAACCAATAACAACAACAAACAAAAATCACATCCAACAAACACATTAATAACAATAACAATAACAACAACAACAATACATATTCCTTGCACCAACAGAAATCCAAAATGCACAAAAATTCCAAAAATTCCAAGCATAAAATCACACTAACAAAAAATCATACAACAACAACAACACGTTCATCAATCAGTCCAAGCACAAGCACAACAACAACACAGCCATTACATCCACAAACAATTACACCAACAACACTATCAAATATACAACAACAACAACACAAAAATATTGCTAATAATGTTGATAATGTTGCCTATCATGCTCATCAACAACAACAACAACATGAACATCATGATCATCATCCACATGAACAACAACAACAACAACATGAACACGATATACTATTCAATGATACCAATGAACAATTACAACAACAAAATCTTTATAATCAACAACAACAAATGAAATTGGAAAAAATTGAAAATTATGAAAATTGTCTTGAATCGGAACAACAACAACAAATATTCATATATGAACAACAACAACAACAATATCAGTTAAACACAAACAACACATTGAAGTCAACAACAACAACAACACCAATGGTAACGGTACCTACAACAAACACAGCATCATCATCATCGTCATCATCATCATCATCAACAACAACAACAACATCAACACAACAACAACACCAAGCACAGATAGCGCAACAGCAAACGCCAACAACAACAACATCTAACAACAACAAGTTGCAGTGCGTCAACAATGCAAATGCCAACAACAACAACAATTGCGAGACAACAACAGCAACCGAAGTAACAACAAATTCGGCTCACGATGATATCGATTTATTATGTGTTATCGATGTTGGTTTATATCGGAAGGATTCTTCGTCACATTCATCCTCGTTTGATGAAGTCATGAGTAAGAAATCTTTAGATTCATTTGGCTCGTTGGCACTACGACACAACAACAACAACAACCATAATAATAATAATAACAACAACAACCACAAAACGACAAATGCAATTGCCGCCGCTGCATTGCCTTTGAAAGCGGCACAGCAACAACAACAACAACAACATACATATATGATGAACAACAACAACAGCAGCAACAGCTATAATAACAACAACAACAATAACAGTAAACATCGTCAGCAACAACAACAACAAGAGGATGGCTCACTTAATAGCACAAATAGTTCAAATTCATCATCATTAAATGCAAACATAACAAATACAACAACAACAACACCAACAGACACTAACAATTCACCAACATTGTCAACCATTGAACATGATCTACGTTTGCTCAGCATGCCACCAACAGCAACAACAACAGAATATGAATCAAGTGCTGCCACTGCCGCTGCCACTGCCAATATTGCTGTCATTACATCAACGCCCACAGCAATAACAACAAAAGCATTAACATCAAAATCAAATATTGGCATTGTTGGCAATAATGTTGTTGTTGTTGGCCAATTGTTGCCACCGTTGGTTAAACATCGCGAGTTGCCCGTCGATGTGCCCGATAGTTTCATTGAAATTGTTAAAACGACACCGCGCTATCCGCCGCCAGCGCATTTATCGTCGCGCAGTTCACAATTATCGAACTCATCGACATCGACAGCGAATACAACATTAACGCACATCAATTCATCACTCGGCTCGAATAATACAAGTAGCAGCACTGGCACTGGCACGGGCACAGGCGGCAATGGCACAGCAGCAGCACTAGCAGCATGTAATGGCAATGCGCAATGCACTCTTCTAACAAATGGTGAACATTTATTTGTTGATGCTGACGCTGCCGGCTTCGCTGCTGCTTCTTCTGCTGTCGCTGCTGCTGCTGCTGCTACAAGTGCCGCTAGTGTTGTTGGCGTTGGCCATGATGAGGTATTCTTTTTGTTTTTTTTTTTTTTTTACTTTTAGTTTTTTGTTCGATTTTCTTTCACTTTTTTTTGTGTTTCTTTAATTTTTTGCTGTAATGAACACTTGTATGTAGTTTTATTTGTTTTTCTCTACTGCTTCTTCTTCTGCGTTGCGTTCATGCATACCTTCGCGCTCTTTCCCACTCACACTTACTGCCTTCAAAATCTGCTGTCTTTGATAAAGTCTTTTAATTAACTTGTTATTGTATTTTTTGTTATATTTATTATTTTTCTACTGCAATATTTTATCATAGTTATTTAAATTTGCTTTAGAACTTTTATCTGTCGCATTTGCTTACTTTTACTTGCTTTATTATCATTTGACATGGCAAATATTTTATTAAAATCTCTCAATTTTAATATTTATACACATATTTATACATATATATATACATGCATACATATATTCTTTGTGAGTGACAAGCAAATGTGTTTATGTCCTTTAACGCTCATGTATTTCGCAAAAATTGTTTTGAGACAGAAAATTTTATGATTTCCGACTTCCTAAAGTAATCAATTTTGTTGCACTTCACCTCCCCACCGTCGTCGCTGTGCGTTCTGTTAGCACTCACACACACACACACACACACATATGTATAGTCAATTTGGTTTTTCATTTTTTAACCATCTTCTTTTCATTTTGAAACACTCCTTCATCATCACTTATCCCTCTCATGACCTTCTATGTTTGCTGTAAAGTATATGCGAGACCAAGAAACGAAGAAGAAGAAGAAGAAAAAGGCACAACTCAGTACAGAATTGCAATATTTAATTAAAAACTCTTGCAGAGCAACTGACTGACGTCCTCAGCCAGCCAACCAGAGTTGCCACAATTGCTTTAGCTGACGTTTCTTCAAACAGCCTTAAGCACAAAAATTACAACTTCGCAACACATTTAATATTTGCTTCATCATCTTCTGCTTTCCATACGCTGCATAAGATCTTTCACAACTGTCGACAAACGTTCCATTTGTACATATATATATGCATTGCGGCCCCCTTTGTTGTGGGTGTGAGATGAAGTCCTGCTCAAGACAAAGTTTTCACTTTATTTGTGTAAAGTAACGTATGTTACATAGCGCTACACAGCACATAGGACTGTCTAGTGTTTAATGCTGTATCGGCATGTTTGCTTACCAATTGTGCAATGTTGGGTTAGGGGAAAAGTAAAGAGTGTTTAAAGAAGAAGAATAAAGAACAATGAGAAATTCATTTAATGTCAATAAACTGGGCGTTGTTGGATTGATATGAGGGGGGGAGGGATGAAAGGAGAAGGAGATATATATGTAATTTAAGACAAAGTTGAATTTGATTTCTTAAGTAAAATGTCGTCAAATCACAACAAGAAAGAATGCAAAAAAGAATGTCATTTCAAGCAATAAGAAAACAAGCAAGTGAGAGTGGAAGGAGAGATAGAAGAAAGAAGAAGAATGTGTGTCAGTGATGGATTTATAACGGTCGACTTTCTTAAACTTATTTACACTTCCCTCTCTCTCTCTCTCTCTCTCTGTTCCCCTCACCAAGCATATTGTTACGCTTCGACCTGATTTGCAAGTTGCACACACACATACACACACAGACACACGCACATATATCAACATTTATTAGCTTACTTGCAGCAGAGATTTTTCTATTGTTGTTCTTCTATCGATGTTGTTGCTGTTCTTGTTGTTGTTGTCGTTGTTGTTGCCGCCACTGCTACTTTTTATGACATAAATCTGCTGTAATTTGCATTTTAACAATTTTTTTACCTCGCGCGCGCATACACACACACACACATGCACACGCACATTCATATTTGCATGCAAAAAAAAAAAGATACTAAAAAAAACCGAAAAAGATATTCTCACGTAATGCATTATACAGACCAACAACAACAGCAACGACAACAAGACCAACGTGCAACAAATAAACAGCAACCAAAACAATACAACAACAACATCGTTTATCGCTGCAATTTCCGCTTGCAACTCGTTCAATTCACGTCACGCCATGCCATGCCATGCAGTGCCCTCTACCGCCTTTTTTGCGCTCTATCAACATGGCACACATCATACTTGCTCACATACACACACATACATACATATACACGGCGAAGCACAGCAGAGCAGAGCTCAGCATGACAGGCCATGTCGCTCCAAGCTTAACATTCACGCTGAGGCTGTAATTATTTTTGATGTTTCCTTCCACAATTTTATTTCTTTGCTTCCTTTTTTGCATATTTTCGGTTCTTTTTTTTCAGCTCTTTATTTTTTTTTTTTAATTTTTTTTTTTTTTTTTTTTTTTGCTCAGCTTTTATCTTCTGTCGTTTGTTGGCGTTCACATTGTTGTTATTATTACATTTTTTTTTTTTGTCATTTTTTAGTGCTTCTTTTTTGTTTTTTTGTTCTTAACGCTTTAACACTTCTCGGAAGCGTTGAATTGACTTTACACACTTTAGGATAACCGGCAATATCGCGCAATTATATTGTTTGACGCGACAGAGTTGCCAAGCCGCTGCTTAACAACAAAAACAACAACGGCAGCAATAGTTTCATGAATGAACATGTTTTTGTGCAAATGTCAAAGCACAAAGCATTACAAAATAACAGAACAAAGCACAAAAAAGAGGAAAGAAGAAAAAGAATAATAAATAATAAATATTTAATGATGTTGAATTACAGCAAACAAACAAGAAATTAATCAAAAATGCTGTGCTTTCTCTCTCTCACTCTTTTCCTCTCATCCTCTCTTGCTCACATTGCCATTGAAAGGTCTTTAATATAAAAACTTATTAATGGCACAAAGAAAGCAAGAAAGCGAAAAGCAAATGCGATTTGACATTTGCCTAAGATTTTCTACAAATGCGTGGAGCCAAATGGTTAGCGGGGCGGAGTGTGTGGGAGGGGGGCCAACGAGAAAACCAATAAGAAAGTTATGCATGACCTTTGACTTTTGTGCAATGCCGCTAAAGAAACTAAAACTAACTAAGTAAAATCAAAGAACTTTCTTACTTTCTTTCATGAAACTTGGCTTAAGACTCTTCCTTGCCCTTCACCCCTCACCATGAGCAACAACAACAACAATAACAACACCTTCATCACTGTCGTTGCCATGCCCGCATTGCCCATTGGACCATCCTTTGTCCTGTCCTGTCCTATGCTGTGTTCTGTTCTGTTCTGTTTTGTTTTCTTTTGTGTTATGTTCTCTGCCTCTGACAGTCGTTGCCAAAGTCAAAGTTAGTCAACGTCGTCGTCGTTGTCGTTCTGTGCTTGCTTTACTATTATTCTGTACTCTGTTCCGTATCTTCTACACGGCCACAATAACGTCGACGACGACGGCAAAGGCAAACGCGTGTTTGTTAATACAAAATTAATTTAAAAAGCTGCCCACGCTTTGCTTAGCTTAGCTCAGCTGCGTTACGACTCCGGCTGTTATGCCAACGACTCCGGGTGCCACACAACAGAACAGAGCAGAACATAGGAGTCAGAATATTTTTTTTTTGTGCCCGACGGGCATTCAACGTTCGTTGTTGGCTTTGTTGGCGTCGGTGTGGCAACGCTTGACTTTGGTTCAGCTCAGCTTGGCTTGGCTTAGCCAGAGATACATACATATATATGAGGCAGCAGACAAAAGTCGTTCGTCGCCGAGCAAAAATCAAAAGGTCATCAGTAGTCGTCGTCGTCGTCGCCGTCGTCTTCAGCGCTGCTTTAACGCTCTTTAAATTAAATCAAATAATTAAAAATGAACATAAAAGCGCACCATTTTTCCTTTCATACTTTAACGAGCAACAACAACAACAACCGCAGGCGAATGACTAATAAAAATCGCATTTTGCCATTTTTTTTATTTTTTGTTCTGTTTTCATTTTTGTTTCTTTCTTTTTTGTTTTGTTTTTGTTCGCCTTTATTTGCTTCTAATTGCGCAAAAGTCATAAATAATGCGAGCGCGTGTTAATAAGTGGCAGCAGCAGAAGAAGAAGAGGTAGAAATTGTAATGCAAAATTTTCATTGCGGTCTTTTAGGCTGCAAATGCAATTTCAATGAAAATTATTTCTGCTACTCAATTTTTATTCAATTTATATTTTATTAAATTAAAAATGCTTAAAAAAAGAATCTACTTACACCTTACAACAACAACACTTGAACATCTCACTTCATGGCACATAAACAAACATAATACAAATACAATTTGCTGTGCGACATTTCTAAATGCATTTCCGCTGTCATTTCCATGCTCATTTCCTCACTTTGCACAACACTTTCTTGCCTCATTTCTACTCTCGCTACACTTCATTACACACACACACACATCTTTTAATGAAAGTTTTTCCATATTTTTTTCATATAATTTATTAATTATTTTCACAACAAAAAAAATATCGAAAAAAAAACAGCTTAATGGCTCCGTCAAACCAGTGCCACCGCCACGTGATCATCTGCGCGTCGAGAAGGACGGTCGGCTGGTCAATCGCACGCCCGCGCCGCAGCTGCCCGACCGACGCGGCGGCAGCGCAGTCACAACGCAGCAGATAGCGCAGATAGTCGAACCGACGCTGGAGCAATTGGACAGCATTAAAAAATATCAGGTGAGTCACATTTTGTTTGTTTTTTTTCCTTCATACATTTTGTTTATATGCATAAGCGCAGTACTGCAGTTTATTTAAATAGTTTCTCAAAAATAGGCAACGAAAATTTTAACATTTTTACGCCTATAAGGAAAAGCATTGTGACTATCAAACTATGCTGCTAAAACTGTATTGAAACATATTTATCATTAATATCAAATTTTTGCTGTTTGATTTTCAAACAGTGCTGTTGTTGTGACGTCATTTGTTAATAATATGTACATAAATAAATAAACGAACATGGTGCCACTGCCAATGACACTCAAACTGCAACAGCCGGTTTATATGTGTGTACGAAACTTGACCATTGCCGCTCAAACTGTAAGTGTGTCGCTAAAAGTGTTAAACGAAATAAATTAACGCATTTCGGTCAAATTTTGAAAGCGTTTAATTTAATTCGAACGATCATGCAGCGCCTTATAGCAGCTGTACATATATATATAAATTTATGTATGTATTGGTTGTGTGTCGTTTTCAATTGACAACAACAACTACAAATTTGTCATTTTCACACGTTGCGGTCATCGTTCGTCGTCGCCAGTCATCGATTCGGCCGCCCGCTTGTTTCTCACTCCTGCACGCTGATACTGCGCAGTAATAATGCAAATATATGCAAGGCATGTTTATGATTTTACGGTGCGTATTGTGTTCGCCTCAGTTGAATCAAATCGAGCTAATAATAGCAACGCCATCTGCATGCATTTGACAATGTCATTATCACCGACGCCATCATCGTCATCATCAACGTCATTACAACGGTGTTGGTGCTGATGATGGCGATGACGATGGCAATGACTGCCATGACAGCCGCAGTACGAAGTGTTGTCGACACTGTTGGTGGCCACTCAAAGGTGACGTCGTCATCGTCAACAGCTACGTTGTTGATAATCATGATGATGTTGATGTTGTTGTTGATGACGTCGTGTTGAATTTTGAAAAACCGCAAAATGCAAATGAGCGACAGAGACACACACACACACGCACACACACGCACGCACACTCACAGTTACACTTGAAGTATACAACATGTATGATTCGCTTTTGTTCATGTTCAATTGCACGCATACAATCTACAACCTCAACCTCACCCCCCCACCACCATAGGTCAACATCGATGTCTGTCAATGACGTGGCCAAACACCTGCACTTCAAATGAAAGCAAAGAGCCAACAGACAGGCAGACAGGCAGACAAAGGGAAGGGTGTGCGTTGGTTTTAAGGTAAAGCGAAAGCGTTGAACGAGACAGGTAGACAGACATACAGACAGACGAAAGTGCATTGAGCGTGAACAGGAAGAGCGAAGAAGAAGAAGAAGAAACGTTGCATTGCAACTGTTCAAACGTGCCAAGTTTGTTGTCAATAACAACAACAACAACACAAACAAATACAAAATGAGTGTTGTTTGTTGATTTTAGTTAATAAAATCTCTTTGAAAAGCACATTTGAAGGGAGAAGACAACACTACGTCAACTCCTTTTCCGCCACTACCCCCCCCCCCCCTTCTTTGGGCTAAATAAATACAAAAAATATACTTAAATTTTGCTTTCGCAACTCACAAAGACGTTTGACTCGCTTGGCTTAAGGCAAATAATTGAATTTTGAGCGTCTTTTGATTTGTTGCATACTTTCGTGCAGCTTATATTACGAAAAACAGTCAAAATGGCATACTTTTAGGCAGCTGCAGTGCACATTTTGACGCTTTGCTTCAAACAATTGCATAACTTTAGGCTCAGCTCTGCTAAAATTATCAAATTCGCATTTAAATTACACAGTGTTGTTGTTGTTGTTGTTTTTTTCGCCTTTTGAGCTTCATGTTGTTTAACTTTTATGCGAAAGTTGCTGAAACAAAACTTAATCACATTAATTACACTACTGAATGTTGTTGGATGGGAAGGAGGTGGGAGAGGTGAGTTGTTTTTGTTGTTGCGTGTTCTGGCAGAAGAAGCTTATAAGCATAATAACAAAATAATGCCAATGCATATCAAGAGATGAGTCGAGTTGCAGTCGCGTTGAGTTGAATTGAGTGAGTTGCAGTGATGAAAATGGCAACGCGCGAAGTGCTCAAAGTTTTTACAAACTTTTTCAAACGATTTTAAGTAAAAAAGTTTCTCATTTTTTTCTATTTTTTTTTTTTTTTTTGTTCCGCCTTTTTTTTATATTCTTTCTTTTTGTTGTTGTTGTAATGCGACTGACATAAAGTTGACTGTCGGCAAGCGAAGTTTTATAACCAAATGATTATGATTAATTAAGCAAATTTCTTAACCTCAGTGCGAGGGGCAAGGGGTTGTGTAAAAAGCTTAACTAATAATACCGAAACAAGCAATTAAAGTTGAGTTTTATTGTTGTTGTTGTTGTTGTATTTGCAGTGCAATATAAATGATTCTGCGAATGTTTAACAGACTTTGAAAGTTTATTGAGAGAGAAAGAAAAAAATAACAGACAAGTCTAAGAAACCAAACGCAAAAGTTTAGTAAAAACAACAAACTGAAAAAATAAAAAAAATAAGTAAACAAACGGCTTTAATTAAAAGATAGAGAGAGGGAGAGCTATACTAAAAACAACAACAACAATAGCAAAGTGCAGTCATGATCATTTACAATATAATCTATTAAACAATCATGCCAGTAGAGCGTTTAAGAAGGGGCGGCGAAGGTTCGGTCAACTGCTGCACGTGCAAGCCAACAGTGCACAGTTTGAAAAGCACTGGCATGCAATTACTATGCGTAAAAACGAGTCTTGTCTTCATATGATGTGAGGAGAGCGCATGTGTGGGCGTTTGGTCATGTTTGTGCGAGCGAGTGAGCATGTGTGCATTAATTACGTGCCAAACACACACACACACACATACAAATAGACAACCGTCGCTGCACATGCTAATTTAACGCTCTCATTTCACTTGACTTGCATTGCTTACTCTCACTTAATCTTCGTTCTCTCCGTTGCTGTCTGCTACTCTTTTATTTACAACAACAACCACTTTGCGACTTGACTTGTTTTGGCCGGCCGTTTGTTGTTGTTAAATATTGTTTTCTAATTGCTTTGCTTTGCCTTGCCTTGTTTCGCAGCCGCCGTCGCTGGTACGTTCACTTGCTCACTTGCTCAGTCAATCATTTCGCAGTGTTGCCAACTTAGGGAGGTTCCCCCTACATTTAAGGGGTTTTTGAGTTGAATGGGTTTTTTTTTAGGGGTGCTATGTTTTTAGGGGTATTTTTAGGTTTTTTTTTTAAACTTTGTTATTATTGTAATAAAGGTATTCACGCCCAACTCGGTGACGGGCCATTCATTAATTTACGGTAAGACGATTTCTTTTTGTAATAAAAACGCAGAGAACATCTGGCAACGTTGCAAATTTCACTCGGAGAGCAACAGAATTTAAACAGGGCTTAAGAGAGGAATTAAGAGACCCTGATCTTTTACAGCGATAATGGAAATCAAGTGCCGCATATTCGCTTGAAATTTTAGGTAGACATGAGAGGGTACACCTGCAATTGGCTGAGAAACGCAAACGGGTCAAATTGACACAAAAGTGTCGCGACGTCGGCAGAGGGTCGGCAGAGTGGAAGAAGAAGAAGAATAAAACCGAGGTTTGAAAACGTTCCCGATTGGACATGTGCCTAAAATCGCCAGCGGAGGTAGCACAACATGCGCTTTATCAATAGTCAAACGTGTCCGTGACACATAAAGTGACACGAAACCTCTCTCGCTCTCAATTGAGCGAACATCGTCTCTTGCTCTCAATCTGATTTTCACCGCGTTGTTTGACTTATGTTTTCATATAGAACCCCGTCACTTGAACGATTATGCGATTATGAGAGTGAGTGAGTATCTGTGTGTGAAGAACTAACAAAAAATTTAAATAGATTTTTAACAATTTTTTTTTTATTTCGATTTTACCGTTGGTTTGACTCGTCGTGTGTCGTTCCGTGGCTCCTGCGGATAGTTCGTTTTTTACGTAAAACTACGTAAAAATCTCACGACGCAGAGCTGTCTAATCACCGTTCAACGTAAATTTTGTATTGTTTTACGTATTTTTACAAGTTATTCCGCGTATTTTTGTTCGAACGGAATTTTAATGAGCTTCTTGTCACCTCTTCTGTCTGTTTACAATAATATTTATTTAGGGGTTTCTGGTCGGAGTTTAGGGAGAATCAGTTCTGAAAGTTGGTACCACTGAGTCGTCTCTCAAAAGCCGGTGGACCGGCTTGGTTTTATTACAACACGCATCGAATTTTTTTGTTTATGCATTTTTCAATTGTTTAGACGAATCCAATTTAGAAAAATTAAATAATTCGTGTTTTTTTTTTTTTTAAATGAGTATAATCTTAATTTTGCTCATTTTTGTGATCTTACTTAAAAATTATCAAGAACATAAGTCATAATAAAAATGAATATTTTATTTAAAATAATAAAATTTATTTATAATAATCAAAATTATTTAGGGGGTTTTTGGCTAGAGTTTAGGGGAAAAAATTATTGAACGTTGGTAGCAGTGTCATTTCGCTCATGCACGCCGCTGTGATCGTTTCGGCCAAAACAATTCGAACGCAAAGCGTTAAATTAAAAATCCATAAAACACGAAACATTTTTTGTCGGTTTTTTTTCGGCTTTTTTTTTTCGTTCCGTTTTAATGAAATAAAAATTCCGTTTAAACGTGCATGTGTATGTAAATAAAAACAACAACCGTGTGTATATTTAAACAAATAAAAAAAAATAATAATTCAATAGTATTAAATGCTGCGCGCTTATCAGTTCTGCTCAAGTCGATAGCGCGTAATTATTTACTCTTTTTTTTTTTTTGTTTTTGTTTTTAGACATATTTGGTGGTTTTTGTTGCTACGCTCATTGCCACAATTGTTAATAGTTTAAGTGCCGCGCCCGTGTGCGTTTATTAACTTGGCTAAAATTAAAATTAAAAATTCGTTCAAAATAAAAACATAAACAAAATGAAAAGTGCACAAAATTTATGCAAAAATGTACAAAATAATAATAATCAAATAATAATTGGCATAATCAATCAAAATTCAAATTTATTTGTGCAACAACAACAACAAATTCCGCGCTGTGCAATAATTTTCTGCCTGTTAAATTAAATATTCTCCTATGTGTCTTTATATAATGCGCCGTACATGCGTCAGCTTAATATTACAAACTGTCAATGCTCTCTCACTCGCACGCCTTCAGACAAAACGTCATGTGCACACGTAATGAACATTGCACTGTTAGGACAACACTAATTGCATTACATTTGTGTTTGTTTGAAGTTATTTGTCATTTAACACGAACGCTTTGTGAAATTTCCGTTAATGAAGTGCAAAAATGCAATGAACAAAAAAAAAAAAAACCATCGACACTCGGCTTTGATCATCATTGAACCAAATGAATCATGCCGGCGATCAAGTACGCAGATACAAATACAATTTATGCATAATGAATTAAAAAAAAAAACCGTCAAAAAGTACAAAAAAAAATTAATGGCGAAAAAAACAACAAAAGTCAATGAACAAGAAATACAAAAAAAACCACAAGAAAATTATTATAAATACGTAAATAAATGATTTTATATAAAAACAAAGAAAAAACCGAAAACTTTCTTACACAAAGCACGTAACGACGTTTGTACACTGAGAAAAAAAACCGAAAGCGAAAAAAACCCAACCAAGTCGACAGTGTAATACACTGCACACACGCCGGGCATTGCCACGCCCCACAATTGTTCAAATTTCAAGAAAATTCTTAAAAATTTCAAGAAAATGGGTTAAAAAATTGTAATTTATGAAAAATTTCAGTCTATGGAAGAAGGAAGGAGGAAGGGGTTTGGAGTATTAAAGAGGTATATTTCTTATAGTTTAGGAGATATAGCAACTTTAAGAAAATCACTATTTGAGGGGAAATGAGTTGGGAACGTAGGACTTTTCACGTCTCCAAGGTTCGGCACAGATTGAGTGGCAATGAATGGGCGTGTTATGAAACCAATCAAACTTGACCTACTGACGAACCTCATGAAGAAGAGGACAGAGGTCCACCAACTCTGGAGCTCTTATAGTTGCTAAGAGTCATCAGTGAGGACGATAAGACGAGTCGACGGACGGACATGCCTCCTCCTCTAGTCGTCCTCGACTTACTTCCCTCCTTTTGGGTATTACATCTATTTCTGGTCTAAACCAAACACAATTTACCCAAATAAACAGTGTAAATTACACTGATCAACAAAGAAATCACATGCACGGCAAATGCATGCGTAGAGTTGCCAAGTGCAGTGTCCGATTGCATTTGTTTTTTTTTTTTTTTTTTTGTTTATCAAAATTCTTCATTTTTTTTGGTTTTTGTTTAATGAAATCAAAGTGCAAAAGGTTTTTTAATTAGTTTTAAAAATATAAAAAAAAAAAAATTAAATAAACACACACATACACACACACGAATGCGCAGTAAAAGTTTCATGAAAAATAAAACTTGAAGATTTTCTTTCGCGAACTTGAAGAGTTTCTACTTTTTTATTCACTCATTTATTTATTTATTTTAAATGTATTTTGTTTTTTGTTGTTGTTTTTTTGCATTCTTGTTGCAATTAAAACATGTTACGTGAGATTCTCAGTTTTCTGTTAGTTTGCAATAACATTTTTATGTCTTACTTTAATTGCCACAAAAAAAAAACAACAAAAAAACCAAAAACAATTAACAACAACAAAAATCTGTCTACAAATCAAGCAAACAACAAATAAGTAAAATAAAAGAACAACAAATGAGCAGAACGCGCGTTGAAACATGATATCTGTTGGAAAAGTGAAATTAAACGTGAAAAAGTGTTGCAAGTTTGTTCAGAATTTTTTTCATTTATTTGTATTTTTGTTGTTGTTTTTGCAGACACAAAAAACTTTTTACGCTTCTTGACTGACAGAATGACTGTCAGTAAAAAGCGTTCTTCATTTTGTTGGCAAAGTAATAAAAAAAAAAAAAAAAAAACAAATCAGAAAAGAAAATCATTTTCGACTTTCTCGACATTTATATACGCTTTGCAAGCATTTTTTTCTTGTATTGTTATTGGACCAAACTTGGTTTTAGCTATGCCAATAAAAAATACTTAAATTTTAAAGTTGCCACGCCCGTTTTCGTACAATTTTTCAGTCTTCACTTCAGTGTTGTCTAAAATTTGCTTATATAAATGTGATATTTTTGATATTAGGCGGATTTTTGTATAGAGAAACTGCCTGCGGAGATAAAAAAAACAACTTTCTGCTTTTAAATATTTTCAACAGCTTAAAAATTCTGACTGCGATTTGCACTAAAACAGAGAGACAGTTAGACAGACAGACGGACAGACGGACATGGCTATATCAACGCTTGAGCTGTTCAAGTATACACACACACACACACACACTTTATAAAGTTCATGACAAAGTTAAAATATGTTTGCAAGAATATGAAAATTTGATTGTTTTTTTCGACGCGTGGCAGCACTGGCGCGCATTTCTTCGTCGTGTAATTGTTTCAATGCAATTCAATAATTAATCAAACAAACAGAAAGCAACAACGATAACAACAACAACAACGAGTTAAAACACTTGCAAGAAAAGCAGGCAAAAAGACAAAAAAAAGTTTCGGCAATAAAAAAACAACAACAGAAATACTTCTTTTTCTGATTTTTTTTGGGGTTTTCTTTTTCGGCATTTTTTTTAGCAAATAAACTTTAAACAAGTTTTTGTTTGCTCTATTTTTTTTTTAAGCATTAAACTTTCGCTATAACATGTTTTACTTTTTTTTTGTTGTTGTTTATTGTTGCTTTTTAATGACTTTTTATTACATTTGAGCAAATATTTTTGTGAACATTTTTTTTTTAAGCAAAAAAGCATTTTTCATTTGTTTTTTACGTTAAAAAAATACAAAATGAAATGCACATGTGTGCGCATAAAAGATAACAACAACCACAAGCACGAAAAAAAAAATTATAAATTTGCAAAAACTTTTATGTGGAAAAAAAATGAAGGAAAACCATTATTTTTATGGAATTTGCATTTAAATGCAACAAAGCGCAAATCGGTTAGTTAGGTAGAGGGGGAGGGGATGATTTTTTTTTTTTTTTTACTTATTTATTTATATTTTTTTATTTTGTTGCAATGACAAATGTTTATGAAACCAGTTTTTTTTTATTGCATTTTTGCATATTTTTATAAAAGTAAAGCAAACCATTTGGCACACACACACACACAGATGCACTAATACACTTACAAAAACAGTCTGAAATGAAGTGTTAAAGTGTTCAAGCATTGAAAGCAAATATGAACAGCAAATGTGATAGAAAGAGAGAGAGAGAGAGAGAGAGACATTGAAAAAGCGTATGTGCGAGGGAGAGAGATGAAAGAAGACAAGCGATAAAATGTTAATAACAAAAAAAAAACACGCAAATTTAAATATTTTATTTAATAAATAAATAAAAAAATTAAAATTAAATATTTTTGTTTTTGTTCAGAAACAAACTAAAGAATTTAATAAAAATACAACAACAACAATAACAATGGTAATCTCAACGCTCGAAATAAATAATATACAACATATTGCAACAACAACAACACCACAATCGCCAACAACAACAACACAAGCAATAACAAACACAAGCGAAATATCAAATGCGACAACAACAACAACGAAACAACAACAATCATCTAATGAAACACCAATAACAAATATTTTATATAAATTTAAAGAAACAAATGAATTATATTTAAATAACAACAACAATAATAACAACAACAACAATAGTATGATTCACAATAATAGAAATAACAATAACAATGCGTGCCAACAACAACTATCAATTGAAACCAAAATAAAACAACAACAACAACTGCAACAGCAACCGATATGTGCCAATAACAATAACAACAACAACAACAGTAAACAAATAATTTATGTTGAAGAAGAAGATTTTTGTGATAGTAATGTATTAAGTGAAGTGCCAAGAACAATAACGGCAACTTGTGATAATCATATTGAACAGCAACAACAACAGCAACACCACCACCAACAACAACAACAACGTAATTCATCATTGCGTCGTGGCACGCAAATCAATCGTTCCGCTCAACGTTTACGTCAGCAACAGGCAAGTTACAACAACAAACAAACGCGACAACATCACGCACGCACGCAGGCACGCACGCACGAACACACACAGACAGACAGACAGAGAGACAAAGAAACAAACAGACATTGTACAAACAGTAAGCGTACAATAACAACAACAACAACAATAAATAATTCAATGTGATTGAAAATAAAATTAACAAAAGCTACAACCTACGCAGCTCAACAACAACAACAACAATTACTAAGAAAATAAATAAACAAGTTCAGTTCATACAAAGCTTGAGTCAGTAGCAACAACAACAACAACCACAACCATAAATGATCACATATTTACAGCATGCGTTCCTCGCTCTTCTTCTTCTTTTTCTACTACTACTTCGAATATACAAATTCAACTTGTGTGGCAACAAATTTTTGCAATTTATTTTTATTCTCTTTATTTATTTATTTATTTTACGCCTTTAGTTTTTGTCTTATGCTTCTTCTTACTTGCTAATTAACACATTTTGCAAATGCACAAACAACAGCAACAACAACAGCCAACAGCCAACAAACGTTGCTGCACAACACAAAAGCGTAAAGACGAAAAACTGTTAGAGTTACCATTTTGCAATGAAGTGCGTATGCAAGCAAAAAACGAAAATGAACAACACTGAGACTACTTGACTTTGACCTGTATGCAAATATCAAACAACAAAAACAACAACAACAACATCAACATCAACAATGTACAATTTTATTATACTATAAATTTGACAAATTACAAATAAGCCTAAACAGCTTTAAACCGCCTAAAGCAGCCGTAAAGTAACGCTCAGGTACTTGCCAGCAGTCAGGAGTGTATGTCAACAACAACAACAACAACGCCAACAATAAACAACAAGCAGTTAAAAATATATTTTCTATAAGTAAAAATCAGTTGGTTTGCATATTGCCTGCTGCTTATTTGCACTTGTCATCGATTCATTCTCTGTTTATACCCTGTACAGATACTGTGTATGAGGGCATATTAAGTTTGTTTGAGACGATTTGTATGTACGCACAGAAGGTGGAGAAGGGGGCCCCAGTGACATTTTGTTAACAGTTAACAGAGACATTCTGTTAACAGTTAACAGAGATATTCTGTTAACAGTTAACAGAGATATTCTGTTAACAGTTAACAGAGATATTCTGTTAACAGTTAACAGAGATATTCTGTTAACAGTTAACAGAGATATTCTGTTAACAGGGGCTCAGGGACGTTAGCATTCACAGATGCGTTCTGTTTACCTTAACAGAGGCATTATGTTTAACTTAACAGAGGCACTCTGTTAATAGTTAACACGCGGCATCTGTGCAGGGTATTAGATTGACGAGTATACTCGACTATACCGTCATTACTGGTTTTAATTTTTTTTTATTATTATTATTATTTTACTTGCAATAAAGTATGTAATAATATAAAATAAAGAAAGAACGAAAAAAAAAAGAAAACAAATTACTTCACCGAATTGCTTAAGCGATCGATGATGTCATCATTGTAATCATCATCATCATCATTCATTTTGCGTATTGCCTTGTCGCTGCGTCGGCGTCGGCGTCGTTGTCGTCGTTGATGGCGGACGTGCGTTGGGTTACGGGTGACGTTTAACGTTTCGCAGCTTTGTTGTCTGTTGATGGATGTGAATTTGTATTTTGCGCTTATTATTAAATTGGCCTGGCCAAGTGAACGTACAAAACAGCTGAACAAAAATGATGGGGCGGCACTTGGGGGTGTGGCTGGGGTTTATTGAAAAACGACTTGAGCATATTTTGCCCAAACAAATGTCTGACACTTTTTTAAGACATTTTTCAATACATAAAATTAGAAAACTTATTGTTTATTTAACTTCAAAGATAATTGCGCTTTATTGCTGTACAGAAAAAGTTAAGAAAAAACGTGACTTCCCTTCGGCTCTGTTGACCATACCAAGCATGTAAGACTGGTCACCTTATTGTTTACATATTGGCGCTGCTGTGCTGCTTCTTCTTACTACGCCTTAGCAAACAATGCCGCTGCATTGCTGCTTCTTTGGTTTTTTCTTGTAAATAATTATAAAACAAAATTTATGCAATTGATTTCATACAAATTTCATAATTCTGAGTTTGCAGAATATTATTAACTCAAATTCTGAAAAACATTCATTCACACAGTTTCGTGCTTCTCTTCCGGCACTTTCAACTTGACACCTTTTTTGTTGCTATTGCTTTTGTTGTTGGCTTTGACATTCCTGATTCGTTATTTTTGTAGACACACTCAAGTTTTGCTTAAAAAATAAAAAAATAACCACAAAGAATTATGCAAGATGTGCGAATTTTTTTTTATTTTTAAACCATGATTTGTGTTTTTGGTTGTGATTCTTCTTCTCTCTTTTGTGCGACTTTTCAGCAGCAACAAAATTTGCTTCCTCTTCTACTTCTTTAAGTGCTTGTGCTGCTGCAACTCTCATCGTCATCGCAAAGTCAATTAACAAAACTAAAACTTTTTTGTTGCATAAAATTATTTAAATAACTGTCAGTTTTGTTATTTATTTATTTGTCATTCTTTTTTTTTTCATTTTTAATTTCGTGAAGTTTTTAATGAATGTGCGAAAAGAGATCACAAACAATAAAAACAACACATAGAAATTAATTCAACAAACGTCGCGATTTTTTTTTGTTTTTTATTGTGTCAAGTTTGTTGTTTTTGAAAAAAAAAAAATAATGTTTAGTATATTTTCGTCTGTTTTTATGCGCTTCACAATTGTGTGAAGAGCATATTGTGTTTGTCCTATTGTTGGTACACACATTAATAACAACAGCTTTCAAAAATGTTAGGTTTGTCTTTCGCTGTTAATCTCGTTTGCCACTTTTGTGCTAACAGTTTAACTTATGTCACGCAGCAGTATTTACAACATACAACAATCTAGCGTTCAACGTTTTATAAAGCTGCTTACGCTTGTGTGAAAGCAACAAAGAACTTTCTTAAAGTGTATTGAATTGCCATCATAGCCAAAGATAACCTGTACTACATTTGTATGCAGCAATTTCTTTTGTGTTGCTGTTGTTGTTGTTGGTTGATTGGCGCCATGTGAGCGAAGCAAAGTTTTGAAATTGGAAACTTTGCGAAATCAATAAAAATAAATAAAATACTTGTATGACAAAAATTCGGAAACAAGTTGCCAAGCGTGCTGTTTAAACGCTTTTTGTGGGAAACTTCTATTTCTACTCAAAAAAAAAGCAAATAAAATAAATTAAAATCAATGATTTTCGAAATCGTGCTGTTCGAAGATGAGCCATTAAAATAATCGAACTCGAAGCATTAATCACACGTTTGCATTTGCAAACAGGCAAACCCAATAACCGCCCCCACCTGCTTGCCAGGCAGCGCGAGCAGCTGAATTACAAATCCAATGAAGAAGAAGCAGCACAAACCTTGACTTGCATTATGTAAATGAAGTAATTTGTAATTGGCAAACCTTTTGCCAAATCATCGATGTCAATGCACTTAATCGAACGTAATGCGTTCTTAATTAGCTGAAAATGCTTGCAAACTAATTTACAGGAATCTAAAAAAAATGGGTGAAAAAAACTGACAATTCTAATAACCAAGTAAACGACTTAAAATGCAAAAAGTGATAAAACAAAATAGGATAAGTCAAAGGTATCTCTAATAGGATTTACATATTGAGCGTCGTTATGCTGGTCAAATGTTTGTTTTATGTTTCTTATTTTTTTTACTATTTTTTGTGTTGCAAAAGCAAAAGCAACAACAGCATTTCTATATTAAGCATGTCAACCAACTGTTGTTGCTTGCTTGCTGTTGGTATTTGTTTTTGTGGCAATTTCAATTACACTTGACAGGTTTCAAAAACTGCAACAAAGCCGCATTACAAGTCCGAATAAATGGCAAAGGGTTTTATGTGTATTTATGTATGTATATTCATACATACGTACATATGTACATATGTCTTGCTATAGAATGTTTCGGTGAAGGCAAAGTTAACGATACGAAATAAGCACTGACACGTGTGCTACATTTGTTCACACACACACATACGCATATACATATTTATTTATAATTTTTCTTTTTTTCTTGATTTTTCATCATAACCGCAAACATAAAAAACAACAAATTGACAACCCTATGCTTTTAACCATCTTGAAGATTTGTCCTCCATGTTGGTTTCCTTTTCGTTTTCTCCTTTGCTTTGTTTCATGTTTTGTTGCATTTCCAAGTTGTGATTTGATTTTCACTTTGCCTTGCCTTTTTTCATTTTGATAAGCTATGAACGGCACTTAAGTGCCATTTTGCCAGCGTCGTTGAAGAACGTTAACCCCCGCACCCCACTCCGCAAGCTGATTATGTATGTATGTATGCATAAGTGATCGTTTATTACACACAACCGAACACCCACCGACCGACCGACCAACGCCATCCCTCGCAAACCTTAACCCTACAAGCAAAATACTGTGTTGCTCTTCTTCTTATTATACTTTACATTGTCTTCTTGTGTTCGTTCTTTGTCGTTGATTTTTTTTTTTTTTTCACTTTCACATTTTTATGCATTTTTGCATTAACAACGCCGCGCCAATTTTCATTTTGCTTTGCCCGCCGCGGCCCCTCCCCTAAAGTACATGAATTGCATTGCCAACGATGTCAGAGCGACCATTCGGTTCGTTGTTGTCACCATTGCCAAGCCATTGTCGTTGTCCATGATGGCGTGTGATTTGGCTTAAAGCACTAATTAAATTAACACAATTGTCGTGAATTAGGATTAAGTGCTGCTTAAACGAGAATTTCAAGTGTCTGCGAAGCGCAGCAGTAGCAAAGCCAGCGACAACGACGTTTACTGCCACCCAACGGGCGATGGCATTGGTTCGATGTCCACAACGCTCCAAGCTGCAACAATAACACAGTCAGAGCGACAACAAGGCCGCCATTGTTCTGTGCTCAACGCTTGGAAAAATATTGATATGCGCACAAAGCGCAGCAAAGGCGTTTGAGAGGAAGCAGAGAGCCGAGAATGCAGGCCGCAGCAAGAACAGGAGCATGCTGCATGCAATATTGTGGCAATGGCGACAGACGGCCGCAGGGCAATTGGGAATTGTGTGTGTTCTGTGTGCGTGTGTGTGTGTGTGTGAGTCAGTGCTTTGGCGACTACACCATTGTATTGCAACACTGTGTTGACAGTGGCGGCAACAATATTATGCAATGCATAATAAAATTTATTCGTTAAAGGATTTGCCAAAGCCCCATTAAAATTCCCATAGGAAAGCAATGTAATTTGGATAAAGAGCGCATTTAAATTTGTTTATTTAATTTTGTAGCGTTTTTCTAAACCCGCTAATGTTTCTTTTGTTGTTTTTTTTTTTTTTTTTTTTGCAGGAGCAATTGCGTCGTCGCCGAGAGGAGGAGGAGCGCATTGCGCAACAAAATGAATTCCTGCGTAACAGTTTACGTGGCTCACGCAAGCTGAAAGCATTGCAGGATAGCCAGCGGCATGCGCAACCGCAGGCGCCAATTGCAACGGGCACAGAACTGATCGCCGTCGGCGTCGAAAATGAAGCCTACATGGATGATGAAGTATCTGGTATGGAGATCGCAATGCTGCCGGAGAAAATCGATGGTAAGTTGAGAAGGTTCATTTTTTTATTAAAACTCATGCCAACAATTGTTTCTCAATGTAATATAGGCTATGGCGAGCTGATCGCAGCGCTGACACGTCTGCAGAGCCAGTTGTCGAAGAGCGGCATGAATACGCTGGCAAGTCGTGTCTCCGCGGCGCACAATGTGCTCGGCAATGCGAGCGTGGCCCATGCGCTGGCCGCACGCACCGCCGTCCTGCAGCGCCGACGTCCGCGCGTTGCCAATCCGCTCAGTGCGAATGCGTCCAATTTGCAAAAGGACATTGTCGAAATGTTAGCGCAATCGAATTCAGCCGCGGCCATCGAATTGGGCAATCTGCTGACGAGTCACGAAATGGAGGGCGTGCTGTTGGCGCACGATCGCATTGCAACACATACAGACGCCACGCCATCGCCAACGCTGAGCGGCACCAGCAGTCCGCTCTCAGCCACAATGTCCGCTGCCTCGGCTGCGGGTGGCGCCTCAACGGCAACCAAGTCACCGACGATGCGCTGTGCTGCGTTGGCTGTGGCGCCACCGGTGGTACCGCCGCCGCCACCATTGTCGCAACGCGGCGCAATGCCATTGCCAGTTGGCACACGTGCCGGGCCCACGGAACAGCCATTCTCGTCACACAAATCACGCACGGACTCACCGCCGCCACCGCCGCCGCCGCTGCCACAGCATACACAGCTGGTTGGACATGCCGGGCAGCCGTTGAGCGGCGCTGCTTGCTTCGGCACGTTGAATGATCAGAACGACAACATACGGATCATACAGATCGAGAAGTCAACGGAGCCGCTGGGCGCCACGGTGCGCAATGAGGGCGAGGCCGTGGTCATTGGACGCATTGTGCGCGGCGGCGCGGCCGAGAAGTCGGGCCTCTTGCATGAGGGTGACGAAATACTCGAAGTGAATGGCCAGGAGCTGCGCGGCAAGACGGTGAACGAGGTGTGCGCGCTGCTGGGTGCCATGCAGGGCACATTGACGTTTCTCATTGTGCCAGCAGGCAGTCCGCCACCAGGCGGCGGCGTCAGCGGAACCATTGGCCATCGTGACAATGCGGTGCTACATGTGCGCGCTCACTTTGACTACGATCCGGAAGATGATCTGTACATACCGTGCCGTGAGTTGGGCATTAGTTTCCAGAAGGGCGATGTATTGCATGTGATTTCGCGCGAGGATCCCAATTGGTGGCAGGCATACCGTGAGGGCGAAGAGGATCAGACTTTGGCCGGCCTCATACCTAGTCAATCGTTCCAGCACCAGCGTGAAACCATGAAATTGGCCATTGCCGAGGAGGCGGGCTTGGCGCGTAGTCGCGGCAAGGATGGCAGCAAGGGTGCGACGTTGCTCTGTGCGCGCAAGGGTCGCAAGAAGAAGAAGAAGGCCAGCTCAGAGGCCGGGTAAGTGTAAAAACAAAACATGCTAATGACATGACATCAATTAACACTTCACTTCATCCGCCAGTTACCCACTGTATGCAACGACAGCGCCCGATGAAACCGATCCCGAGGAGATACTCACCTACGAGGAGGTCGCGCTCTACTATCCACGTGCTACACACAAACGTCCCATCGTCCTAATCGGTCCGCCGAACATTGGACGCCACGAGCTGCGTCAGCGTCTCATGGCCGATTCGGAGCGCTTCTCAGCGGCGGTGCCACGTAAGTCTGCAAGCCCACCAACAACCCGATTGTCCAGTCACTTGTGCCTTAGAGCTACCACTTAGTTGCCAAACAATTCCTCAACCCAACACGCACCCAAACAAATCCTTAGGCTTTTTCAAGGGCAGAATGTTTTAATTACTTATTTAAATTATGTTCTTAGTTTTCTATTTACTAGAGGAGAAGCTCAAAGTGCCAAAGGGTAAAGGCGCCAAGAAAAGTTCGTAGTCAGTTTTCTTCCTCTTTCACTCGCTCACTCACCCGTGCCCTATCTCTCTCGCTCGCTCGCTGTAACACACGCTTGCGTTATCTCTTTCTACACTGCTACACTGCTCTGTTTAGCTTAGTCTTCATGTTCAGTCAGTCTTCATACCAACAGCAAACCCAAACGTTGACACAACTGAATTCTAGCATCTTTGTTTGCTCCATTCGCAGATACATCACGTGCTCGACGCGAAGGTGAAGTGCCCGGCGTCGATTATCATTTCATCACACGTCAGGCCTTCGAGGCGGACATACTGGCGCGTCGCTTTGTCGAACACGGCGAATATGAGAAGGCCTATTACGGTAAGTCTGGCCAGTCAACCTTAATGAGTCCAACTGAACTAATTGTTAATTTTGCAGGCACCTCATTGGAAGCCATACGCACAGTTGTTGCCAGCGGCAAGATCTGTGTGCTCAATCTGCATCCGCAAAGCTTAAAATTGTTGCGTGCTTCCGATCTGAAGCCGTATGTGGTGCTCGTAGCGCCGCCCAGTCTGGACAAGCTGCGCCAAAAGAAACTACGCAATGGTGAACCATTTAAGGTATGTTTTTTTTTGTTTTGCTAATCATTTACAAAACTAACTGTAAATTGTTTATCAACACCAAAACCATTAGGAGGAAGAACTCAAGGACATTATTGCAACGGCGCGTGACATGGAGGCACGTTGGGGTCATCTCTTCGATATGATCATTATAAATAATGACACTGAGCGTGCTTACCATCAGTTGCTGGCCGAGATCAATTCGCTGGAACGTGAGCCACAGTGGGTGCCAGCACAATGGGTGCACAACAATCGCGACGAGTCGTAAAATAGCGAATGCGTGTGCGAGCGAGACAGTTGCTGCGTGTGCAACAAACAACAAAAGCGTATCCCAGGGTAGCTTCAATGCTATGCTGGCTTTTACAGTATACTACTAAATGTTAAAAAAAAAAGAAAACAAAAAAGCCCCTTACTTAATATGAGTACTACACATTCCAAAATTACAGTCACGTGCATAATGTTTGTACTGTTTTGTTTCTAAATTAATTTGCTTCATTTGAAACTTGTTCGAAATAGCTGTCAACCAGTAAATGCTAGGAGCAAATTAACGTATGTTATTAGGAGTTGTATGTAGACATATGTCTAAATACAACGCCTGACAACACACGTTAATTTAGCATCAAATGCCGCGCATGAAAAGTCCTCGTGTATATTGGGTATAAGAAACTTCTTCCGACGACTTCTTTCGATAGATATATATATATATATATATTACTTTTTTGTAATTTTAAAATTTATTGCATGAGATTTGTCAGTATTGAAAATGAGACAAAATTTTATTCGATTGTTTGAAACAATTTCCAATAGCAATAACAACAACTTTTGTAAATAACAAAACTGGAACTTTGTGCACTGAAATCTGAAAATTAGTAACACACATAAACACACACACAGACACACACCCCCACACAGGCATACACCCACATGGTGTTGTAGACAGTTGATGAAAATGTTAATATTATAAATATATATATATTTTTTTTTATTATTGAATAGTTTTAAACAATTTTTTTTTTTAGTTATTTATATGCATTATCTGTATTTAATAGTAACTTTAATATATATATATATATATATATATATTTTTTTTTTGTGTAAAAGGGACGTTCAATGTTTAAAAATCGATGTAGAAAATAATAAATTAAAAACAAATACAAAAAGAAAAAAACAGTAAATGTTCACAAAATGAAATGAAATTAAGTTCTACTTTAATTTCAATTTCGCTGTCAATAAAAATGCAAATTGAAATTGCAAAAACAAAAACGTATGCTAAAATATTTGTAAACAAAAACAAATGTTCAATGATTTTTTTTCTGTTAAAATAATTTAAATTAACTTTTTAATTTTTAGCCCTTCTTATTACTTTGTTGTGTGTTATTTTTACTAACATTTTCATGGCTAACGAAAATTTATGCTAAAAAAAAAATATAAAAAAAAACAACACAAACTAAAACAAAACGCAGTGCATATAAAACTGTATACTTATTAAATAGTTTATAATAAATAAATTTTGTGCGAAGAACTTAAAAAAAAATAAAATAAATAAATCGCAGCATTAATAAATAAATTAAACAAATAAAAACAAAAAGCAACTGTGCGAAAATTATAATTTAAAACATAAAGAAAAAAAATGGAATGCTGCAATTTACTTTATAAAAAATTAAAAAGCAACAGAAAACAACAAATTCTTCATTGCCAGAAATAAAAATATTAATAACTAATAAAAAACAAAAGAAAAAAACAACTTTATTTGTAAAAAACGAAAATCATTTCAAACATTAGCGAAAATAAAACTGAAAAATTTCTCATTCGTTTAAAAAAAAAAATAAACTTAAAAAAAAAAACGTAAAATAAAAAAAGCAAATACGATTAATAAGTAAATGCAATTGTTGTTGTAATTAAATTAATTAATTTACTAAATACTTAACGAAAATCAACAAAAGTACGAAAAGAAAACTTTGGCAAGTTAGCTAAAAGTAAACAGAAAATTGAGAAGACAAAAATATTGAAAATATTAAATCAATAAAAAATCAAAGAAACATTTCTTAAAAAATAAAAGAAACATGTTAACCTCTTAAAAAAAAAAGTGAAACAAAGCTAACTAATATTATAAGTTGTTTTTTTTTTTTTCTTTTAAACAATCAAATTTTTTTTTTTAGGAAAAGAAAACAGTAAATTGTTCGTTTTTTTTTTTTTAATTTAATTTACAACAAGAAGAGATAAAAAAGCGACTATATTAACTAAATATATAAAATAAACAATTATATAATTTAGTATGATGTGTGAAATATGAAAATATTTATAAAAATAAAAAACAAAAAAGCATAAAAAACAAACAGCGAGAAAAAATGAGTAAAAATTAAATGGAATAAACAAAAAAATATATATATACATACATATAGACATTGATATATTTTTTTTTGGAATATATTATATAGTATTGTCGCTTTTGAAGCTAAATGACCGTTTAGGAACGTTTTCTTAGTATTGTAATGTCACTTGTGCTGTTTAAACTTCGGCGAGACGTCTGCGCGCATATTCAGCGATGTGCAATAGTCCGTACTTCTCGGAGACGATGTGCAGATTGTCGCCATTTGCGTAGACCGTGTTGATGTGCGGATTGTGCAGCTCAGTGATCAGCGTGCTGCTGGCGGCTGCCGGATCACTACTCGTGTCAATTGAACCCTGCATGAGTAATCATTAAAATTTACAATTTTCGAATTTGCAAGTTAAAGCCAAAAACACAAAAACAAAACCAACCAGCCAAAACTCGTTGCCCGGCAGTGCGTTGGCATCCCATGCGTAGCTCACAATGGGCAGCATATCCTCTTTCTACTCAACGAGTAAAGAAAAAAACAAAAAGTTATATGCTTTGTTTGGAAAACACATAGACAGAGGCATGCATACCAACTTTTCAGCCGGATTACGTTTCGATATCTTAATGCGTATGCCACCATCTGGATGAGTCTCTGACTCAAATAAAGCACCGTCTTGCAAGCTCCGCCACTCGCCCAAGTAAAACCATGAGAAATGCACACAGCCGACATGCGGCAAACTTCCTATCAAAGCTTTTAAGCGCTGTTCGAATGTCTCAAGGAAGACATTTGTTTGTTTTTCTGCCACTTGCCAAACACCCAGACCGATGCCAACGACATGCACATAAGCCGGTTTGCCCGCGGCCACTGCACGCGCCTCGCTCTCCAGTAGCAGAGTGTCAATAGAGATCGTATAGCGTTTTTTCATAAGTAAGTTATCGAAGATTCTCTTTTCGTCTGCCAAATAACTGAACCGTTCATCAGTTTTAGTTACATGCTTATATAGAAAGTCGGGTTCTTCGTAGAACTCTCGCCAAATGCGACGATAGTCCTGTTCCCGCGTCTTTGGTTCACCAACATGGCCGTAACCATGTGCCGGCGTATTCTGTTCCTTCGAGATTATAATATCTTGATGTTCCATAACGTGTTGACGTTGAAAGCGTCCACCAATGATGCCAATGACGACACCTTCACGCTCAATAAGCGACTTGTTTGCCTCCACAAAACCCCGATTGCGGCGACTGCCATCGTTGATGAACTCCGAATGCGAAGAAACGGAAAGCAATGCCGAAAGCTTTACTTCGTCATAGCTAATGACGTTGGCAAGCACCAATGGCGCCTGCTCATGCTCCGTACCGATGCTTTCATATCCGCCTGATGAGCTCGTACCGTCTAGCAACAAGTACACATCTAGCGGGCCAACGAAAGCAATGCAACGCTTAGCCAAAAGTCGCTGCACTAAACCAGTCAGCGTTAAATTCTGGTACACTTTTAACTCGATTGGGTTGCCTGTGAGTGAGACACTAATTATATAAAACGCTTGGAGGAAACTATAAATTGAGACTCACCAAATTTATTCTTGTGCTCCAAAAAGTTGAGGTAAAGCGCCAGTGTACGCTCGTGTATGACCGGATAGGTGGAGGTTACCTGCTCCCGTATGCGTTCATATCGATCCTTCGGTTGGTTCATCACTCGGCATGTGTTTGTGCCGAACTGTATTGGGAAAAAGATTTTTAATTGAATACACAGCAATGTTTGATTCTCAAATTCGGTTTACCTTTCGTGGAAACTGTGACGATTGTTGGATAAACTTGTCAATGTCGACATCGTTGACATTCGTAGACGGTTTTTTCACATCCATACACTCGGTCAACAGTTTTTGACCAAAATCGGTCAGTCGTGGCCAACTGTCGCTCTGTGGCCAAATTTTTTCAAATTCACTACCGAAAATTGAATCGGACATTATTCCGTTATTTTGTTCCTTCTTCGCTTTTCCACCAAACCAATTGAAATTCATGTCGACAGCGATGTAAAACTAAGCAAGTGCAAACAGTTCAGATGTAAAAAGTTGCTGCATGGCGAAATTATCGATGTTTTTTTTTTCAACGAAATGATGTCAGGAATGTGTAAACAATTTGTTGTTTCCAGCAACACCAACGCTATATCATGAAATTCCCGATTGTATGAAATACCTAAAAAATGTGTAAAAAAATACCAAAATTTGGTGGGAGGGAACCGATTTACTTCAGGTGATAAAATACGTCATACTTTTAGGCTTGTATTATGAATGTTAAGCGGACGTCCATAAATTACGTGTGATAAATGTGAGGGGTGTTCTGCAAAATCGCACTATATCTCAGCTAGGGGGAGGGGGTCAAATACCTCACATAATTTATGGACGTCCCCTAATCACCTCAAGAGTAAAGAGACAAAGCAACTCCCATTGTTATACTGATAAAGTAAAAATATCTACTTCGTTGTGTATATATGTATACATAGTATAAGTGTATATAAATATAAATAAACATGTATATAAAACATAGTTTTGTGGCTTTTTAAGCTAATTGGCCACTTGGGAACATTTGTGAAGCGCCTTGACAGCAAGTGGACGAATGCAAATCTGGTAATAGAATATCGCTTGTGTTGCTTATATATTGGCGAGACGTCTGCGCGCATATTCAGCGATGTGCAACAACCCGAACTTCTCGGAGACGATGTGCAGATTGTCGCCATTTGCGTAGACCGTATTGATGTGCGGATTGTGCAGCTCAGTGATCAGCGTGCTGCTGGCGGCTGCCGGATCACCACTGCCGGCGATTGAGCCCTGCATAAATGATAACGAAAATTAATAACTTTCCTTTTGCAAGTCAAAGCCAAAAACACAAAATCGAAACCAACCAGCCAAAACTCGTTGCCCGGCAGTGCGTTGGCATCCCATGCGTAGCTCACAATAGGCAGCATATCCTCTTTCTATTCAACGAATAAAGAAACAAAAAGAAAATTATAAGCTTTTTGCTTTGTTCGGAAAACACATAGACAGAGGCATGCATACCAACTTTTCGGCCGGATTACGTTTCGATATCTTAATGCGTATGCCACCATCTGGATGAGTCTCTGACTCAAACAAAGCACCGTCTTGCAAGCTCCGCCACTCGTTCAAGCGAAACCATGAGAAATGCACACAGCCGACATGAGGCAAACTTCCTATCAGAGCTTTTAAGCGCTGTTCAAATGTCTCCAGGAAGACGTTTGTTTGTTTTTCTGCCACTTGCCAAACACCTAGACCGATGCCAACGACATGCACATAAGCCGGTTTGCCCGCGGCCACTGCACGCGCCTCGCTTTCCAGCAGCAGAGTGTCAATAGAGATGGTATAGCGTTTTTTCATGAGTAAGTTATCGAAGATTCTCTTTTTGTCTGCCAAATAACTGAACCGCTCATCAACTTTAGTTACACGCTCATATAGAAAGTCCGGTTCTTCGTAAAATTCTCGCCAAATGCGACGATAGTCCTGTTCCCGCGTCTTTGGTTCACCAACATGGCCGTAACCATGTGCCGGCGTATTCTGTTCCTTCGAGATTATAATATCTTGATATTCCATAACTTGTTCGCGTTCAAATCGACCACCAATGAGGCCAATGATGACACCTTCACGCTCAATGAGCGACTTGTTTACCTCCACGACGCCACAATTGTGACGATTGCCGTCGTTGATGAACTCCGAATGCGAAGAAACGGAAAGCAATGCCGAAAGCTTTACTTCGTCATAGCTAATAACGTTGGCAAGCATCAATGGCGCCTGCTCATGCTCCGTACCGATGCTTTCATATCCGCCCAATGACTTTGTACCGTCTAGCAAAAGGTAAAAATCATCCGAACCAAGGAAAGCAACGCAACGCTTAGCCAAAAGTCGCTGCACTAAACCAGTCAGCGTTAACTTCTTGTACACTTTCAACTCGATTGGGTTGCCTGTGAATGAGACACTAATTATAAAAAAACGCTTGGACGAAACCACGAATGAAGACTCACCAAATTTATTCTTGTGCTCCAAAAAGTTGAGGTAAAGCGCCAGTGTACGCTCGTGTATGACCGGATAGGTGGAGGTTATCTGCTCCCGTATGCGTTCATATCGATCCTTCGGTTGGTTCATCACCCGGCATGTGTTAGTGCCGAACTCTCGTGGAAACTGTGACGATTTTCGAATAAACTTGCCAATGTCAATATTTTTGACATTTGTAGGCGGTTTTCGCACATCCTTACAATCGGCCAACACTTTTTGACCAAATTCGGTCAACCGTGGCCAACTACTGACACTCCGTGGCCACAACTTTTCAAATTCACTGCCGAAAATCGAAATGGACATGGTTGCGGTAGTATTCTCTTTTTGCACTTTTTTCGCAAACCAATTCAATTTGATGTTTTCGGAGCACGGTATGCCTTCCAAATTACAGAGTGAAATAAAAGTTGAACCAATCAAAGCGATCAGCAAAGTACTAAATGAAATTTAAAAGGCCATTTATAAAAACATATTGTACGTATTAACACATTGAAGGGTGTAACTAAGTGATGTCATAAATATGTATAATAGTAAATTATTATTGGAAACTGGGACTTTTTGACCCCAACGACCGTTAAGCTCCCGGACAGATAATAAATTCATTATTAAAATGACGTATGGCATTGCATACCCTTATTAAACGTAGACCATTGTATTGGCAGGCAATTTAACGCCCATATTACAACGTTGTAACATATAAATTTTTGAATTGCCAGCTCTCGATAGTGGTTGTGTTCGGTCGGAACTCTAACCCTGAAGCTGTCCACGACGAATATATTCGCGGCGAATCAGATTGCGCGAATATATTTGTCGTGGATGGCCCAGTATTGTGAGTTTTTTCAGTACATAGTTAATAGCCCCTTTCTTCCTCCACCAACCATATCTTATATGACCCGTAATATCGCCGTCTGTCTTTATGCTAAATGAAATAAAATATTTATAGGCATAATCGAATTTTGAATTCAAAAATTGAATATTTACATTTGACTTCATTTTTTTATCTCGTCGATTAGTACCGATATATTGCTGTGGATATCAGTAACAAGTTGTCTTTCGCAGCATGCATGGATGAAATGACATGCGATTACATCAATAAAACAATATACAATTTTCCGCTGAACACAAAATTCGTACGTACGTTCAAGTTGCAAACCACAGTGCAGTGCAGTAAAAATAATTATTAATAATTACAAATAATGTTGACAATTTGCTGCCACTCGTTTTACGATTCTCATTAGAGCTACAATCGATTACACTGGCCTTGGCGATTCGATAATGGCACACCGATAACTTTCTAAACAGCTGTTGGGCTGCTTGTTTTTAAACAAAAACATTAACGGTCAATGATTCAATCATACAATTTGTATATCAGTATTATATATAAAAATCAAAATAATATTCAAGATCAATTTTTGTTTCTTGGTGTGATTTTAATTTTAAGTCAAATTCATAGTTTGCTGTTGGTAGTACTGTTCATCGTCATTGCAATACGAAAGTGTGCATCTGGCTCTACAAGGGAAGCACCATCAACGCATAGCCACAAACGGCTATGGATGTGTTTGTGCATCGTTCGTAGTAACTTTTATTAAAGACGTTTTTTTAGCTTACATGTTTTTGTTTTTTCTACTCTTTATAGGAAGTCATAAAATGTTGCGTGACCGACCCGCTGTAGAATACATGAATGCATGTGGATACATTCAACTCGCAGCTATGATAGCTACAAAAATTGCAGGAGATAGTATTGGTTGTTCGAGCGTATTAGACAACGCTTCTGCCCAGCGCTTCAAATTCGCATACTCACTTTAGTATAAATATACCTTGCTTTTGCAACATGGACAGCATTCGATGGCAAACTGTCAACAAGTTCGAAAGAAAGTTAAGGAAAAATGAGTTTCAAGCTGAGTGTAAATGGATATTCTTACGAAGGTGAGTTGACTTTGGATTCTTGATTGATTCTTTAATGTTCTTAAACTTCAAACAGTCAAACTTGCCGATTATCCACCGGACGTGACATTAAACATCTTCCTTCGGGAGCACCTTCAACTAACGGCGACGAAGTACATGTGCCTTGAAGGCGGCTGCGGCGCATGTATCTGTGTTCTGCGACGTAGAAATCCGGCCAACGGCCAGGTTATATCTAGAGCGGCGAACTCGGTAAGAATTTGTGAAATAAGCGATAAAGAAGACTAATTAAGTCCATTGTAGTGTCTGACTCTGCTCAATACTTGCGCAGATGTGGAAATAATTACTAATGAAGGCCTTGGAAATACTCGTGATGGCTATCATCCAATACAAAAACGTTTGACAATGTTAAATGGCAGTCAGTGTGGTTTCTGTTCGCCTGGATTCGTCATGAATATGTATGGTCTACTTGAGTCCAAAGGCGGCCAAGTGTCCATGCAAGAGGTGGAGGATGCATTTGGGGGAAATATATGTCGTTGTACGGGCTACCGACCCATCTTGGATGCCATGAAATCCTTTGCGAACGATAGCACGATAGCTGTACCCAATGGGTGTGTGGACATTGAAGACACTTTCCAAACGATCTGTCCACGTTCAGGACAATGTCTCAGCGGCGTCTGTCATAAGTCCATCAAAAACAAAAGCTACTACGTTGATGATATTCAGTGGCATTATCCTCAAACCCTACCGGAGCTTGTTGAAAAACTTCACCTAATTGGCTTTGGTGAGGAGTACATGCTCATTGCTGGGAACACAGCCCATGGCGTTTACAGGCGATCACGGAATATTCGGCACTTTATATACGTCAACTACATACCCGAGCTTCAGCAGCACAGCATCGATTCGGAGCAGCTTCTGCTTGGTGCTAATGTGACGCTTTCAGAAACGATGTCGATATTTTTAGAAGCGGCTCAGATATCAGGCTTTGAGTATTGCGAGGAGTTGTGGGGTCATTTCAATTTAATTGCAAATCTTCCAGTGCGAAATGTGAGTATGAACTCGTCTCAAGCTAACCGGTAAAAACGACAGATCTTAAAATAGTGATGTCAGCGCAAGTACAAGTCTCAATTAAGAAACCTGATTTCCACGCATTGTTTTGGCTTGAACAGCAAACTGGCTTTTTGTTCAGTAATACTTCGACAATCAAAAAGGAGATGATGGAGAAAAGAGAAGTTTACTTAGCCTGCCTGAAGTTTTATTTATTCTTGGGTAACACATTTATCGGCCACAAGCATTTGTATTCAAACTGCTTCTTAATATAGCATCAGAACACACTTCCACTTTGCTTAAGTATATGAGAACATTATTACCTCTGAAGATTGCAGACCGAAGCGTATTGAATATGTCGCAAAGATTAAATAATTTCATTAATGGCTAAATTACTGCAGCGAAATTGGCTTGCTTTTTTATTTTTTTGATTTAGTTGCCTGATAATTTTGAATTCCAGTTTAGTTAACAGTTGTATAAATCAAACTGGCAGGCCATACATTAAAAGACACGTTTATAACAAAGCAAATGCCATAGCCGAAGATAATAATTCACTTGAATATGTTTGGTAACAACTTTCTTTTATATAAAACTTTCAACGTAATTTTCTTCCAAGGCTATGTTTTAAATATCGTCACATTATTTTAATACATTCTGCAATTGTGTTGTATTATTTATCCAGAACGGCACTCTCGCAGGCAACATCAGCACCAAGAAAGCTCATCCAGATTTCCCCTCCGATGTCTTCATTACATTAGTGACTTTGGATGCTGTGGTCACTGTGCTTGTAGACAACTTAAGGGAGGAGCAAATGTCACTGATCTCTTTCTTGGAAGACCAACGAGACAAATTAGTCCTAAAATCATTTCATTTGAAGCCCTATCCAAAAGAGAAATACCTCTTTAAGTCATATAAGGTGAGAATCACTTTGTTTGAGATAATAACATTGGCAATAATTTAAACTTTTCTATCCAACAGATCCTGCCACGCGCCCAAAACGCAAGCGCCTACGTCAACGCTGGCTTCCTCATCGAATTCGAACCTGGAACGCATATCGTTAATTCGGCTCGCATTTGTTTTGGTGGCATAAGTCCAGACTTTGTCCATGCTACGCATGTTGAGGCTTTCCTTGTTGGCCGTGATCTCTACGATCCAGCAACTATTGCCGGCGTCTTCAATGTGTTGTCAACCACGTTAATGCCAAGTGATATACTGCCCCAGCCTTTGCCAGAGTATCGAAAACAGTTGGCCTGTGGATTGTTTTATAAATTTTTACTAAATTCAGCACCGATAGATATTGTGAATAGCAGGTTCAGAAGTGGCGGCTTGCTGCTGAAGAGGCCACTTTCTTCAGGCAGCCAGAAATTCGAGACGATTCCTAAGAACTTTCCCGTAACTCAAGCAGTCGAAAAATTGGAAGGTATTTCAATAATCGAGTCTGCCACAAATGTTTCATTGTTTTGTCTGCTTTCAGGTATAATCCAATGTAGCGGCGAGGCCATCTACATGAATGACATCCAAACTACTGCCAACGCTGTGTACTGCGCATTTGTCAATGCGACCAAAGTGGGTGCAAACATTGAAGAGATTGATCCATCCGCTGCACTTGCACTCAAAGGAGTTGTTGCGTTCTATTCGGCAAAGGATATTCCCGGGGATAACGTCTTCAATGGCTATAATACATTTTCACCGGAACTAGAGGAAATATTCTGCATTAGCAGGGTTAAGTACTATGACCAACCTCTCGGTGTAATTGCGGCCCTTAGTCATGATATTGCAGTCTATGCTGCAAATTTAGTTCGAGTAACGTACTCCAGGATTAATGGACCGATCCATTTCGCAATGGAGTCTGTGCTCTCTAACAGAGTCAAGGAAAGAATTGTTGAATTGACTGAAAATCAGGTCTCATACGATGAGCCAGGCGATCTATCAACAATCAGTGCCGACGGTATCTTCGAACTTGGATCTCAATATCATTTTACTATGGAACCACAGACCACAATAGCCGTTCCTTCTGAGCGTGGCATGCAGATTTACACATCCACTCAATGGCCAGATATATCACAAAAAATGATAGCAGGAATGCTCAAGCTTAGCATTAATAAGGTACAACTGGAAGTGCGACGTGTTGGTGGAGCCTATGGCTCTAAGATGACTCGTGGAAATCAGGTTGCCTGTGCAGCCTCATTGGTTGCTTATAAACTGAATCGTCCTGCCAGATTTGTGCAAACTATTGAGTCAATGATGAGTTGCAATGGCAAACGGTATGCCTGTTATTCGGAATATGGTTTTAAAGCGCTTCCTGGCGGTTTAATAGTTTCAGCGCGTAATACATACTTCGAAGACGCAGGATGTAGTCTTAATGAGAATCCTGTTTCATTTCTTACATTACCAGCTCTTAAAAATGTGTACAATCTCAACAATCTGAACTTCAAAGTGAGCGGTAGCGCGGTGATCACTGATGCAGCGAGTGCTACATTTTGCCGTGCTCCAGGCACTCTGGAAGGTGAGTAACTGACTTACCGATTGATGATTGATAAAAATTCCCATTTCACTCAGGTATTTCTATGACGGAAAATATGCTGGAGCATGTGGCGTTTGAATGTCGACTCGATCCGGCCGACGTGCGTCTTGTCAATCTTCGACCTGGTAACAAAATGATTCAACTTTTGCCACGCTTTATACAATCCACAGAGTATCGTTCCCGAAAACATGATATAGATGTTTTTAATACTCAGCATCGGTGGTTAAAGCGTGGCCTTGGGCTGTCAGTCATGGAGTATCCGTATGACAATGGAATCGCAGTAGCTTATCCCACAACCGTAGCCATCTATCATTATGATGGCTCTGTAGTAATTTCCCATGGTGGTATTGAAATGGGTCAAGGGATTAATACAAAAGCCGCACAAGTTGCAGCCTATATTTTAAAAGTACCTCTTGCACTGATAAGGGTTGTTTCAACCAATACTGTAAACGGTGCCAACTCTATGGTAACTGCTAATTCCTTATCAAGCGAATCGGTCTGTGTGGCAGTACGGAAAGCTTGCAATACTTTGCTCCAACGTCTTGAACCAGCGCGTAAGAAACTGCCGAAAAATGCCGACTGGCAGCTAATTGTAGACACGGCATGGAAAGATTCCGTCAATCTTATTGCTTCCGACGGCTCCAAACGAGAGGACGTACCAAATTACAGTGTCTTTGGTCTTGCACTCACCGAACTTGACGTGGACCTTCTAACGGGCAATCATATAATACGCCGTGTGGACATTCTTGAAGATGCTGGTGAAAGTCTGAGTCCAAACGTTGACGTAGGACAAGTTGAAGGAGCTTTTATAATGGGCTTGGGCAATTTTTTTCACGAAAAGTTGGTCTATAATAGAGAAAATGGTCAATTGCTCACAAATCGTACTTGGAATTATCACCCGCCTAGTGCAAAGGATATACCTGTTGATTTTCGTATCGAACTTCTGCAAAAAAGCCCCAACCCAGTTGGTTTTATGCGTTCCAAGACAACGGGTGAGCCTGCCGTGTGTCTCTCAGTGAGTGCACTTTTCGCCATGCAACACGCCTTGCAGTCAGCAAGAAAAGATGCCGGGTTACCAAGACAATGGATCCGGTTGGGAGCACCGACAACTCCAGAGACTGTAATGCTTAATGCGGGTATCGATGTTCTCTCCTTTTCCCTTCAATAAAGTATATTATTTACCATTATTGTGTTAACAGAATGCCTCTGTTAATGTTAACAGAATAACTCTGTTAAGTGTTAATAGAATATCTCGGTGAACAGTTAACAGAGGTATGTTAATGTTGATAGATATGGGAACTTATGAAAACTTTGAGATTGTTGGTCTTTGAGGGGTATTTTGCGATATAGAGCTCTGAAAAGGTATATTTTCTTAGTCTGCATGGGAGTTTATAGTTAAGATATAGCAGAAAGAATAGCAATTTTAAAAGAATTTTATTCAAAGTATCTCTCTCTCTTACATACATATAGTTTCCGAATTTTTTCGGAGAAGTGATCAATCATTGGATATGCTTCTTCAAATCTATGTATTCTTTAGATTCTTCTAATTGTATTCAGAGGATGTTCAAAACTATAAAATAAACAAATTTCATTAATAATCAATAAAAACAAAGCTTCTTGCCCTGAAAACGCATTTCAGCTTTTTTGTTTGATAAAATCTGCATATTCGACAAAAATATTTAATGTCTCCAATACTGCAAAACTTCGTAAATATAGCTTGCTTTGGCAAAATGGACTTCATTCGTTGGCAAGTACTTGATAAGTGCGACAAAAGATTTGGCGAAAAATGAGTTTCAAGCTTAGCGTAAATGGATATTCCTACGAAGGTAAGTTGACTTTGGATTCTTGATTGATTCTTTAATGTTCTTAAACTTCAAATAGTCAAACTTGCCGATTATCCACCGGACGTGACATTAAACATCTTCCTTCGGGAGCACCTTCAACTAACGGCGACGAAGTACATGTGCCTTGAAGGCGGCTGCGGCGCATGTACAGTACTGTGCAAAACCTAAGCAACTTTATTTTCTCTCATAAAGAAAGTTGCCTAGAACTCTTAAAAAATATTCCCGGTGAACCACAAATGGATTTATTTATATATTGATATGTCCCCTCAAAATTCCCCACAACACTTCATTAACTTTATTTTATCAACAGTGAATAAATCACGAAAAACAAAATCATGTTGAAAAACAGCTGTGCAAAACCTAAGCAACTTTTATAATATTCTGCTTTGCACACATTATTTGTTATAATATCAGTACATTTTCGAGACATTAACTCAATAATATTGGATTTTGAAGTTTGTGTTATGTTTTCCTGCTATAACTTCCCCTCTTTTGCCAATTCTCAATCGTACTTACACCGTATTATCCATCCTATTTCACCAAAAGGACCAACAAAATCACGATACAAGCATGTCGTTATGATAACAATTTCTCCTTCATACATCTGGACACTTTTACAGATACCTCGATTTATTTCTCTATTACTTACAGACCTAAACTTTTGTATGCTATTAAGTTAAAAGTTTTAAGTAAAAGTTAAACTTGCCTTTACCATTAAAAATAACACGTTTCCACTTGTTAAGTGATCAATAAACATGTTCATGGTAAAATTTCGGTAAAAAATATTTTAATTTAAGTTTATAATTAAGTTTTTAATTACTTAGAACTTGTATCTTAAGGGCATACAAAAGTTTAGGTCTGTAAGTAATAGAGAAATAAATCGAGGTATCTGTAAAAGTGTCCAGATGTATGAAGGAGGAATTGTTATCATAACGACATGCTTGTATCGTGATTTTGTTGGTCCTTTTGGTGAAATAGGATGGATAATACGGTGTAAGTACGATTGAGAATTGGCAAAAGAGGGGAAGTTATAGCAGGAAAACATAACACAAACTTCAAAATCCAATATTATTGAGTTAACGTCTCGTAAATGTGCTGATATTATAAAAAATAATGGGTGCAAAGCAGAATATTAAAAAAGTTGCTTAGGTTTTGCACAGCTGTTTTTCAACATGATTTTGTTTTTCGTGTTTTATTCACTGTTGATATAATAAAGTTAATGAAGTGTTGTGGGGGATTTTGAGGGGACATATCAATATATAAATAAATCCATTTGTGGTTCACCGGGAAGTATTTTTTAGAGTTCTGGACAACTTTCTTTATGAGAGAAAATAAAGTTGCTTAGGTTTTGCACAGTACTGTATCTGTGTTCTGCGACGTAGAAATCCGGCCAACGGCGAGGTTATATCTCGAGCGGCGAACTCGGTAAGAATTTGTGAAATAAGCGATAAAGAAGACTCTAATTAACTCAATTGTAGTGTCTGACTCTGCTCAATACTTGCGCAGATGTGGAAATAATAACTAATGAAGGCCTTGGAAACACTCGTGATGGCTATCATCCAATACAAAAACGTTTGACAATGTTAAATGGCAGTCAGTGTGGTTTCTGTTCGCCTGGATTCGTCATGAATATGTATGGTCTACTTGAGTCCAAAGGGGGCCAAGTGTCCATGCAAGAGGTGGAGGATGCATTTGGGGGAAATATATGTCGTTGTACGGGCTACCGACCCATCTTGGATGCCATGAAATCCTTTGCGAACGATAGCACGATAGCTGTACCCAATGGGTGTGTGGACATTGAAGACACTTTCCAAACGATCTGTCCACGTTCAGGACAATGTCTCAGCGGCGTCTGTCATAAGTCCATCAAAAACAAAAGCTACTACGTTGATGATATTCAGTGGCATTATCCTCAAACCCTACCGGAGCTTGTTGAAAAACTTCACCTAATTGGCTTTGGTGAGGAGTACATGCTCATTGCTGGGAACACAGCCCATGGCGTTTACAGGCGATCACGGAATATTCGGCACTTTATATACGTCAACTACATACCCGAGCTTCAGCAGCACAGCATCGATTCGGAACAACTTCTGCTTGGTGCTAACATGACTCTTTCGGATACGATGATAGTATTTTTGGAAGCAGCTCAGAAATCGGGCTTTGAGTACTGTAAAGAGTTGTGGGAACATTTTAATTTGATTGCAAATCTTCCGGTGCGAAATGTGAGTATCGAATGAATACGCTTGCAGGTTCTATAAACTGATATAAAATAATGTATCGGTGTTCATACACAGAATGGCACAATCGCAGGCAACATCAGCACCAAGAAAGCTCATCCAGATTTCCCCTCCGATGTCTTCATTACATTAGTGACTTTGGATGCTGTGGTCACTGTGCTTGTAGACAACTTAAGGGAGGAGCAAATGTCACTGATCTCTTTCCTGGAAGACCAACGAGACAAATTAGTCCTAAAATCATTTCATTTGAAGCCCTATCCAAAAGAGAAATACCTCTTCAAGTCATATAAGGTGAGAATCACTTTGTTTGAGATAATAACATTGGCAATAACTTAAGCTTTTCTATCCAACAGATCCTGCCTCGCGCCCAAAACGCAAGCGCCTACGTCAACGCTGGCTTCCTCATCAAATTCGAACCTGGAACGCATATCGTTTGCTTGGCACGCATTTGCTTTGGTGGCATAAGACCAGACTTCGTCCATGCTACGCAGGCTGAGGCTTTCCTTGTTGGCCGTGATCTCTACGATCCAGTAACAATTGCCGGCGTCTTCAATGTGTTGTCAACTACTTTAATGCCAACTGATATATTACCTCAAGCTTTGGCAGAGTATCGAAAACAGTTGGCCTGTGGATTGTTCTATAAATTTTTACTTTCTTCAGCACCGATAGATATTGTGAATAGCAGGTTCAGAAGTGGCGGCTCGCTGCTGAAGAGGCCACTTTCTTCAGGCAGCCAGAAATTCGAGACGATTCCTAAGAACTATCCCGTAACTCAAGCAGTCGAAAAATTGGAAGGTATTTCAATAATCGAGTCTGGCACAAATGTTTCATTGTTTTTCTGCTTTTAGGTATAATCCAATGTAGCGGCGAGGCCATCTACATGAATGACATCCAAACTACTGCCAACGCTGTGTACTGCGCTTTTGTCAATGCGACCAAAGTGGGTGCAAACATTGAAGAGATTGACCCATCCGCTGCACTTGCACTCAAGGGAGTCGTTGCTTTTTATTCCGCTAAAGACATTCGTGGGTTTAACGCCTTTAATGGCTCTACTTTTTTGGCACCTGATCCAGAAGAAATCTTCTGTGTCAGCAAAGTTAAGTACTACGATCAACCTTTGGGTGTAATTGCGGCCCTAAGTCATGATATTGCAGTCTATGCTGCCACTTTAGTTCGAGTAACGTACTCCAGGATTAATGGACCGATCCATTTCGCAATGGAGTCTGTGCTCTCTAACAGAGTCCAGGAAAGAATTGTTGAATTCACTGAAAATCATGTCTCATGTGATAAGCAAGATGATCTATCAACAATCAGTGCCGACGGTATCTTTGAACTTGGATCTCAATATCATTTTACCATAGAACCACAGACCACAATAGCCGTTCCTTCTGAGCGTGGCATGCAAATTTATACATCCACTCAATGGACAGATTTATCGCAAAAAGTAATAGCTGATATGCTGAAGCTTAGCATTAATAAAGTACAACTGGATGTGCGACGTGTTGGTGGCTCGTTTGGTGCTAAGATGACTCGTGGAAATCAGGTTGCCTGCGCAGCCTCGCTGGTGGCTTATATACTGAATCGTCCTGCCAGATTTGTGCAAACTATTGAGTCAATGATGAGTTGTAATGGCAAACGGTATGCTTGCCGATCAGACTATGGATTTAAAACTCTTCCAAATGGCTTAATAGTTTCTGCTCGCAACACATACTTTGAGGATGCAGGTTGTAGTCTTAATGAGAACCCTGTTTCATTTCTTACATTACCAGCAGTTAAAAATGCTTATAATCTTAATGATGCAAACTTTAAAGTTAGTGGTAACTCAGTAGTCACAGATGCAGCAAGCTCATCATTCTGTCGTGCTCCAGGCACTCTGGAAGGTGAGTAACTGACTTAACGATTGATTATTGACAAAAATTCCCATTTCACTCAGGTATTTCTATGACGGAAAATATGCTGGAGCACGTGGCGTTTGAGTGTCGACTCGATCCGGCCGACGTGCGTCTTGTCAATCTTCGCCCTGGTAACAAACTGATCGAACTTTTGCCACGATTCATACAATCCACGGAATACCGCACCCGAAGACAAGAAATAGATGTTTTTAATACTCAGAATCGCTGGAAGAAGCGTGGTATCGGCTTTTCATTCATGGAATTCCCCATTAGCACTGATGATTCCGTTGTTTATCCCACAATCGTTGCCATCTATCATTACGATGGATCTGTAGTAATTTCTCATGGCGGCATTGAAATGGGTCAAGGGATTAATACAAAAGCCGCACAAGTCGCCGCCTTCATTTTAAAAGTACCTCTTGCTCTGATAAGAGTTGTCTCGACCAATACATTAAACGGTGCCAATTCCATGCTTAGTGCTAATGGTATTTCAAGCGAATCGGTTTGTGTGGCAGTGCGGAAAGCTTGCAATACTTTGCTCCAACGTCTTGAACCAGCGCGTAAGAAACTGCCGAATAATGCCGACTGGCAGCTAATTGTAGACACGGCATGGAAAGATTCCGTCAATCTTATTGCTTCAGATGGCTCCAAACGAGAGGACGTACCAAATTACAGTGTCTTTGGTCTTGCACTCACCGAACTTGACGTGGATCTTCTAACGGGCAATCATATAATACGCCGTGTGGACATTCTTGAAGATGCTGGGGAAAGTCTGAGTCCAAATATTGACGTAGGTCAAGTTGAAGGCGCTTTTATTATGGGCTTGGGTTATTTTTTTCACGAAAAGTTGGTCTATAATAGACAAAATGGTCAATTGCTCACAAATCGTACTTGGAATTATCATCCGCCTGGTGCAAAGGACATACCTGTTGATTTTCGCATTGAGTTGCTGCAGAAGAGTCCCAACCCAGTGGGTTTCATGCGTTCCAAATCCACTGGAGAGCCTGCCACATGCCTCTCGGTGAGTGCGCTTTTCGCCATGCAACACGCTTTGCAGTCAGCCAGAGACGATGCCGGAATGCCTAGACAATGGATCCGCTTGGGCGCACCCACAACTCCGGAGACCGTAATGCTTAATGCGGCTATCGATATTCATTCGTTTTCACTCAAATAATATATATTATATATATAAAAATACAATAAAGAAATCAGCTGTGTGCAAAAGTTCGAATATTTCTTGTAATCGAAGATGAAATGGCAAATAAATGTATAAATTATTTAAAGACAATAGTTTTTTTTTATTTGATATTGTTCACAGCATAGTTTAGAAATGATTAATAGCGTTCTGATTGTTTGGAAATGGGAAATAGTTCGCTAAATTCATTAATCTATTTGAGTGCATTGCAGAATATTTGCTTTCAAAAACTTACTTCGAAAAGTTGTTGGACTCGGGTTAGATGTCTTTAATTTCTGGGCATAAAGAAACCCATGAAGGATAATATTAAACATTACGATTCAATGAAACGAATTTTTGTTTTTTTTTATTTAAATGGAATCTTCGAAGTTTCGTTTTTGATATTTACAAACTTCATGACAAACACAAGATTTTTACATCTATATATTTATATATTTATTATTTAGTACATTAGTTTGATTGTATTTTTAATACATATTAAATTAAATACATACAAGCGATGAAAAAAAAGAAATTCATAATTACTTTTACATATGTGTTCTTTTTTTTGTTTTTGTATAATATAATGTAATATTTAATAACACAACAAGTCAAGTCACTTTAGGAAAAACAAACACGCGCAAAGGCAACAAAAGCAGTTGAAAAAATAAAAAAAAAAACAACTTCACAAGAGTCTAAAAAAAATTTGTATATGACAAAAAATTATTTATAATATATTATTATTAATAATAATGTATTACAGCACTTAAAGAACTAGTAAACGTACAGATTGGGCGAGTGCATGGCCCAGAGGGGGGCGCGACAGTGTGTTTTAAGACGACTTAAACATTTTTTTATACTGAAGTTTTTTTTTTTTTTTTCTTTTGTTTGCTTTTTGCCGAAGAAGTTTGTTCAAAACATAAATTCATTGCTTAAATAATTAAATTATTTTTAAAAATCATAACATTTTCATTTTTTTTCTAGCCAAATACAATTTCACACAATACATATGTATATACTCAAGGAACAGAACGGAATAGAACAGATTTAAGCATTCAAATGTTTCTTATTTGTTTTTGTTCTGATTTATTTGCTTGTTTGTTATTCAAAATGTATTATTTACTGTGTCAATAGAACTAATTTTCTAACTGTTCACATAATTTTTTTTTTTTTGCTTGTTTTCAGTTGACGACGGCATTCTAGGAATTTTTCACGCAGTAAAGCAATAAATTTATTCATTAATATTTGTTAATAAGGATAATTTTGTTTTTCTCTTTTGAATTTTGTCTTCATTAGTTGTTGTTGTTATCGACACATGCACAACACGCCGTGCTCGTTTATCCTTTGCCTATCATTTTTGGCTTACTTTGACCAAAACCATTTTCCCCCAAGTGCTTAAAGTTGTTCTAATACCCTATGTGTGTGTGGTGTGTGTGTGTGTGTACTTTTGGGTGTGTGCTTTATTTGCATCGGCTTGTGTTAGGCAGCAGCAACTGACTTAACATTAAACCAAATGGAAATGGTGAAAAGACTGATGGCGTCGATGGAAATTATGCCAAGCTGATTCTTGTATGCTTGCTTGCGTGCGTGTCTGTCTGTGCATTTAAGTGCGTGTGTGTCTTTAATTTTAAATGTTAATGGTGTGCAAGTTTTATGAGTGTGTGTGTGTGTGTGTCTTAAGGTGTTTTTTTTTTGTTTTTGCATGTAATTATGTTTTATTTTGCCTTCATCATTCATTGGCTCAACTTCAAGTATGCGCTGATCTTTTAGTATCTGCTGCTATTGTTGAACTGTGAATTAATTGCTGTATTGACTGCTGATGAGGCGGCTTCCTGCACATGTTGATTGCGCATGAATTCCGTGGCAAATTCAGCTTGTGCTTTAGCCATGCTGGCGCCGGTGCTGCGATAAATTGAATGTATCTACAAAATATCAAATATATCATCAGTAATATATATTTTAATTGATTTTGTGCTCTCTAACTCTAACCTTTGTAATCATGATGACATTCGCAGCCGCTGTTATAGCAAAGCCAAATGCTACAATCAACAGCAGCAGGCCGACAATGATGCCACTGGGTGTCGCATCGAATTGCGAAATGGCAACAATGAAACCACAATAGCCGGAATCGCGTACGCCAATCGCTTGAAATACCGTATAGACGGTTTGAAAGAAGAATATGAAGAAGAATACCATGAAATTGAAGCTGGAGTCATTGCGAAAGGCTTTGTAGGCGGGGCGGAACCTAAATGATGCCAAAAAAATACGATTTAAAAGCAATACAATTATAAAAACAATATTAAACACATACCAGCAGACATATGAGGCCGGTGTGAAGAGCACCGTATAAAGTATGGCCATAAATAATTGCACGACATTGCCAGCGTGAAAGAGAAGTATGAGCGCGCCAATCACATTTACGCAGAGTGTGAGCGTATAAACTGTAAAAATTCAAACCATTAACAATTAACTTGAACAAGGAACTTGAATGCGTGCACAACTTACACATCCATGTGTAGTAAAGATGCTTTACTAGCTTCTGAAACTCGGGCGGTATTTCAAGATTGAAGTCCTGATAGAAACACGGCTTGACGCAAAAATTATCCGGCAGGGGCGGCCAATTGTTCAACTGGGGCACATTGCCTTGCAGCTGCTGTTCACGTCGATCAAGTTCGGCCGCCTTTCGGTCCAGTTCTTCTTGGCGGCGCTGGCAAAGGCGTGAAAAGAAAGTCAAGCGTTAGTTAGGCTATGATTTAAATCAGTTTATAAATAAATAGGCGTTAGATGTCCGTTCGTACGTTATGAGTCATAAAGCAATTATAAATTGTGGATTAATCACTCTTTGATTGAAGCATATGTTTGTCTGGTCTGAGCTATGTTCTATGAGCCGCCAATGGGCGCCATTTTTAGGTAGTAAAAAGAAAATTGCTTGTGATAAGCTCAAGCAGGCAAATGACAAATACACAAGAGAACATAAAATGCAACGGCATGATAAATGACGAGGTTATCGGAATGCCAACGGTTCTAGTCAATGACAACAAAAGAAAAATTAACAACACAAGAACAAAAAGAAAGAAGAAATAATGAAAGTTAATGTGTAAATGATGTATGTATGTACATTTTATTGCATTAATATTCAAAGCGTGCGACATAACGGCAGCACTGACGCCAAAGTCGACGAATGCACAGACAATCAAACAGGCGTTTCATTCAAAATGAAGATTTTCCGCAGGTTTTGCAAGCGATAACAGATTTGAAAATAAAAAAGGTGTCGATTGTGTGAAGTACTGATGAAGCTGTGCGCGCGCGCTATGCGTGGGTGGGCGGTTGTTGGATGCGCAGAGCGACAGATGCAAATATCTAAAACCAGATTTTACTATTGTAAACCGCAAATGATGTTGAAAGGCTGTGTGTGTGTGTATTTGAGTAAGTGTAATACGAGATAACAGTATGCGTTGTCTAATCTAAAGCAATAGCAATAGCCATAGCCATAGCCGCGATACCGCCTATATAGCGCGCAGCTGTCATCGAAGCCAAAACAAAAGCCATTCTGTTTATCACATATGGGGCGACTATGAGTCAACGTTTTAATAATTGTACGAATTAGGCTAAAAGGTTTATGAGAGTTTCGTAGATGGTTTGTTTACCTGGAGCTCTTCAGTGGTGATTTGTAGGCTGGTGCTTGGTGCCGATGCGGCTAACGAACTCGTTTGAGGTGGCGGCACATTCTGTGAAAGCGGCTGCACCACGGCTGCCGTATTGGTTGAGTTTATTTGCAGTTGTGGCTTAGCCTGTTCCTCAAATGGATTGTAATCTTCCAGTGATACATTTGAGGTCATGCGCGTTGCCTGTTGTATAGCTGGATCCTATAATTGATTGTGAATGTAAATAGTTTTGTTTAGTAAGTGGTTTTTTATGCATTCTGTTTTTTCTTTAATAATTGCATCAATGATTTTTCACATTTGTACAATGTACACGGCAATGAAAGCTGATGAAAAGCTGCTCTTGCAGCATTGCCGCTGCTGGGCTTCACAACTGCCAGTGTACGTGTATACGTGTGTATGTGTTTGTTTGTGAGTACTCACCGCAAACGGATTGTCTAAGTTTGGTTCACCAAAGGGATTTTCATCGAAACCGGACATTGCTCAATCTTTAATTTCGTTTTTTTTCACGCACTTATTTACGTTGTATGCAAAAAAAAAAAAATGTTGCACTTCTCTCGCTTTTCTTTGGTCTTCTTTTCCTTTTTTTTTTCTTGCTTAGTCGCCTCTCGCACGACCACTCATCACTCAGTCAACCACTGATTGAAATGGTAGATATTGATGACGACAATTCGCATATGTTTGCTTGAAATACTCCAGGTCATGAGTCATTTTAATATTTCTATGTTGCTTACCAAAATTTGTCGAAAACGAACTGTGTCAGTGAAAGACGCAAGTGTATCGAAAGTGGCGCGCTTGCGTCTCAAAACAAGGGAAGAAGCAGACAAACCGACTCTAAGAATATTTGAAACTATTAGTTGCGCATATGTTAGCATGAAGCACAGCAGATCATTGGCCTGGCCGTTTTTTCACGTGTCAAATGCTGTGTCATCTATCGCATCGTAAGTGTATCATACGCCAATATTACAAAATATATTAAAAATGCCGAGCCAAATAATATACTAAAAATGTCGTTGTTATCGACAACAAATTGAATAAGCCGAAAAGCAATCGATTTCCAATAAGACATGTACAACACAATTCTAACAAGAATTCTGACTAAAAAAACCCATTGATATCGTTTACCAGTTTTTCGTTTTAGTAGGATGATTAAAGATAAAGTAATAGTTTATGGATTTCAATACATGATCGATGTTCACATACAGAAGTAGAAATATATATACATAACTCAAGGTAAATGTCTGGATCTTCCAATGTACACGACGGAACAAATTCGTATTAGACACAATTTCAACAAACCAAATCATTCTCTAATCTTGCTTTTCTCATGAAAAAAACCTGGAGATGCTCTGATATTGAAATTGGACTAGTTGTCATTGAAAAGGACATTCCTTGTTATTCACGAGATTGACAAATGATGCCATTAGAGCTTTGAGAAAACTACCATTGCTGCTTGATAAAATTGCAAACAAAATAATTTTCGCACAGAATTATCGAATATGTTGAATCCTTGGGCCAAAAAGTTATTAACACTCACACGCCGAGTAAATTGCTGGTAGTAAATAATGCTATTACCGCATTTGAATTGTCAGAAATCATCAAGTTTATTGCAAATGAAGCCAATGACTTGGCAATAAGAAAGATCTGATGACGTCTTCAGAGCGCAGAGGACGAAATTATGTCTTGTACCCTTTCGCAGCCCATTAATAATCAAAATTATGGGGCGTTTACATGAGTGTGTCGTGACACATGCTTGACATTTATGCAATTTTATGAGCGACAGCAAAAGAAATTATCAAATAAAAAAAAGGCTGCAAAAGATCAGAATGACGATTGATATTGACTCGTGAGGCGTCGTAGTCTATAAAAAAATTGCTACCTAGCCGTGCAAGTCAAAAATTGTGCGCGAATATGACAAGTCTATTCGTTTCTCACACACGGACACAGATACAGATACACAGATGCAATATGCTCAGCAAAGGGGTGGCAGACAGGAGGCCAGACTCAGTCGCTCACAGCAGACTGACTGACAGGCAGGCAGGCAGGGAGGGAGAGACCCCATTAACAGCTCATCAATGCAAGCGAGCTGAGACCAGGATCAGTTGCTTTCTTTCTTTAACATTTTCGTCCTTTCGCCTCACTGCACATGTGCATGGAATCTGAAAAGAAATTTGCAAATTTTGCAATCATTTGACAGTTGAAATGTCAAAATGTCTTGAATTACAACTTGAAGAAGACAAAACGCTGCGTTTCATATTTCGTTTTATCTCAAGCCTTTTTGCAATGTTTTATTATTATTATTATTATTGTTGCTGTGCATTTGATCATCTCTGTGTGTGGCTGCCAGAGTCAGTCCTTTGCACAGCTCCCCTCTAAGTTACCCGCTATCTGATCGCTAATCTTGAAAAGGGAAACTGCAAATTTGCAAATCTTTTATCGAAACAAAAACGTTTATGTTTTATACAAATTCCATGACATTTTATTTATATTTTCTTCAAGATTACATCATTATTGTTATTATTATAGTTTTTACGTTTGGTTATGGATCAATTTCAAACTTTATTGTACATGTTTTGATTGTTCATCAAAATCATTTAGTGTTTTAAAAGTATCACATGCCAAATGCTTGTTGTTTCCAAAAAAAAGGGGCGGAATTTCATTAGACTTCGAGACTTAATACTAAAGAGTTCCACAGGGCATATTACTAATATATTCTCTTCGGACAATTATTTAAACTAATCACTCATGAGTGATTTTTATAATTTAAATCTGGCCTTGATAAGATTTTCCTGGACGTTTCCTGAGTTTTGATCAATGAATCATCGAATCATTGGCATCACCACAGCTGGTCAATCTCGAATCCAATTAAATTTGCGCTCTACACAATTGACTGAGCTAAGCTCGTACGCTGAAAGTGTAAGCCTGTTAATGGCTTAATCATCATCCACAGCCAACGGCATTGCCATTGTCTATCATCATTGGCTTATGTACTGTGATTACGTGCATTTTGCACAGTCCATAGTCCACCCCCTGACATAAACTTCGTTTTCCGCTTGCGAATCATTCGTGCAGAAATTAGCCGATGCAAATTTGAAGTGATCGATGCCCAACAAATGGAATCGATCGATCTGCGTCAAAATGATGATTATGTATTTATCTCTGCAACAGTACAGTGATTGACATGACGTGGCTGTGTCTGTCTTGTTTGGACACATTTGAGAGGGCGCGGAAATTGGATTAGTTATATCACGTTTGTAGCTCGTATTATAATAAGTCTCACTTTGGGATGCTTGTACATGTTCTTGTTTTATATGAGTTGCCTTGTCATTGATCGCTTTAAATGCTAATAATTACATGCATGCGTACACAATTATAGATAAAAATGTCATATCTAAAACAAAAACATCAAAAAACAACATCAAAAAACACAAAAACTAATTTAATGCCATCGCACATTCTAAGCGTGTTGCAGCACCAACAACAACAGAAGATCACACTGTGTGTTTTGTTGTAGTTGTTGTCTCTGTCAGTGCAATAAGCGCGTTTGACATGTGACATGCGCATCTGTAGTGCGGCACTCGACTGAGCGAGCCGAGCGGGCGGGCGGTCGGTCGGTCTGGAATTCAGCAAACGATGTTGTAAACAACAAACACAATACGCACAATGCACATGTTGTTGTTGTTGAGTAGGCGTCGAAACACCCTCGTAAAAATATCGATTGAAAACCGAACAAACACGCGAGCGCACCGAACGTTGAACGGTCAGCCAGGCAGACACAAACACACACACACACGCAGAGAGGAAGAGAGGTGTATCACATGCGCCTAATTATAGTTGCTCACAACGCATCGCAGTTCGCAATGCCATTTAGTTTAGTTTCTTACTAATTGCATTAAATTGTGTTACTTGTTCGACACGTACCCTCTATAAAAAAAAAACAACAATAACGCACAAACACATACTATTTTACCCTTGAATCTTGTCACGCTGGCCATATGGTCAGGTTAACTGAGCACAGGACTTGTGGTGTTTGTTGTTTATCATCATTGACACAAGTATCGCATCTCAAATATTTATATGCCGTTTTAGTAAACACGCTTCGTTTTATTGGCATACACAACTGACTCCCTGATTATGTTATCATATCGCACACGTCTAATTTCTTCATTATGTGCGTTACTATTAAAAATATATTAAATAACAATTAGTTTGGTTTTAAGTTCATTGCACGCATGCCTAATGAAGTAATCAAGCATTTGCAAGTGTTGTTTAGTTAAACACCCAATTGTTAACCCTTTACCACATTGACATGACCAAGTGGTCAGCTTGCAAGACAAAACTCGCCTTGCATGCCCAAACGTTGCATATTTGCATGTGTTAGCTTATGACATACGGCACATGAATGCTGAATTTGTTTAATGCCTTGGTGCAGCACTGCAAGCTTAGGAACATTTGGCAACAATGAAACGAGCTTTCTGTCTATGTCTCTGTCATGCGTTTCTATCAAATAGTTTTGTCTCTTTTTTGTTTGCCATGTTGTGCAACGATTTTTCAAATTGCATTTTGTTGTTTATCAAACAATATGCAAATTTTAATATTGATTTAATCAAGAGTAAAGTAACCAAAAACAGCTTAAGGATTTGTCATGTAAGTGTTGTTTTCATTATTTTTTATGTTTCATGTTACACATTTCGGCGGCAAAACCATTAATAATATGAATCGCATAATGCCATAATAGGCAAAAACAAAAAAAAAAAAAAAAGGAATCAATGAGCATAAATTTTAATCCCATTTCTAGTAAATATTTATTACAAGCGCTGACAAATATTTTTATTATGCATGTCAAAATACAACGATGCGAAAAGAGGCAAACAAAAAAATATTAGAAAAAAAAATAAATTATAAGCCAATGTAATAATGATTTGCCATAGTGTTGCGATGCTTGGTCACCCTTAACTCTTTCGGCACCGAACATGTTCACCCGACAAAATTTATGCAAATTTCGGCATGTCCTGGCATTTCTTTATCGTTGTTGTTGTTGCTGTATTTTTTCATTTTTTTTGTTTTTGTTTTTTTGCTGCGCTGTTGATTTCTCAGGGTGTCATTCGAACATCATTTGTAATGAAGTTGAGGTTGATGCGCCTGTCTGTGAGTGATGGCACGTCAATTGCGACGGGTCCTTTTTTCATTTTTTCTGTTCTCTGCGTCCTGACACATTTCGACACAAGAAATTCGTGTAAAGTAATTAGATGCTTGTTAGCTATGGTCGCATCATAATTTTTCAGATACTTCCGTTTTTTATTTTACTTCCACACTTTCTTTTCATTTTTTTTTTTCTTTTACGCTCTTAAGCCAAGATGTTTTTGGTTTTTTTTTTTTTGCTTACAGTCAGACAGTCAATCAGTCAGTCAGTCAGTCAGCTAGTTTGAAATTCAAATGCGCCATTGGCGAATTATGCAAAGTTCTAAATTTGTGCATGGGAAATTCATTCGTTGGTAGAAATTGACAGGAGCAATGATGTGTAGACTCATTGACTTAGACACATGTCAATCACAGGCTGGGCAAAGTCGGAATTCAAAGTTCTTTTACGATTTATGACTTTTTAAATCGAAATTTTACATAAAACTTGATTATCGAACATATTCTAGATATATTTGGGCGGTGCCAAGCCCTACAATTTATCAGTTTAGGATATATAAACTTTTATGTAAAATAACAAGAAATTCTCACGACCCGTTCTGGAGCAGTAATTCCAAATAGGAGTTGAACGCTCATGTGAGATATTTCACCTACACTACTGAAATAAAATGCTGTCTATCGATTTTACTATTCTCAAATATACTCATATTATATCTTCATTAATTAAGAAAGAACGAATTCCGGTGGAAGCCTTCCTTCGGACTTTGTCCGATGCATAATTAAGCGATCAACGGCAGCTGAGTTGGCCAAGACTCGTTGACCTCATGTCAAATACTGCTTGACACTTACAACAGCTACTTTCAGAAACGAGTTCAGTTCAATTTAGTTGAGTTGAGTATCTCAGAACCGGATTGTGGGTCATAAGAATATCAATCAAAATGCTGAAGGCGCTGACAAGAACATTGACAAGAGCACAGGTCAGTCCAAATGCAAAACTTGTTGAGAAACTAAGAAGTTTGAAAAATATTTTGACAGCTAACAAGAAACAAGAACAAAAGATGGAAAATGTTTATGAAAAAGAGTTAAGTTGAGAAATCATGTTTGTGCAAAAACCGTAACGGGTTACAACGATCGATTGTTTGTCTGTCGCAGGACATGAAGACAGGACGACCCGTTCGTTTGCTCGGTCGGTTGATCGGACCGCCATTCAGACAGACAGACAGACGGACGGATGAGAGACAGGCAAGCGTTAGCGCAACTAAAAGGTTTAAGCGAGCGCAATTATGATAAGGATGAAATTATTATTTTAACATTTGAAAATCGCTTGTTGTTTTGGGGTTGACCAAGTGCCATCAACAACATTGTTGCTCGCTGCTTGTCTGACATGGGATAGTTGAAATTTGTACAAAAATGTTTAAGTCTTACGAGAACTTTAATCGCCAAACACACAAAGGCTTTAATCCTTTGTAGCATTTTGTAATCCTGCTTGTAAGAGGGCGCGCGACATCTGAGGTGTTATAATTCTCACCGTAAGTTGTTAGTCCGTCCGTCCGTCTGTACCAGGTATAAAAAATGGTATGAAAAAAAATCTGAACTAAAATTATAAAAATCATATTTTGAAGGCTTCTTATTCCACTTTATGTTTGTGTGTTGTTGTTGTTGTTGTTGTTGTGGCCAAGGATTCTTCTCACTGTGTTCAAAATATTGACAGCTGTCAACGCAATTTTGATTGTTTTCTAACAATTGTTTTTTACATCTTTTATTCTTTGTTCTATTTGTATTCTCTAATAACTTTTGCTCTATGTGAGAAAGTATCTGGATCTGCGATCCTTACTTGGTTCGCTCCTTCGTTCCTTCGACCATTTGCTGTTCTTCTCAATTGACTTTGTTGTCCGGAGTGCCAAACATTAATTACATTTACTTAGTTAAGGCCTCATGTCTATGACTTAAATGTGCCACGCCCACTAATAATGCTTATCATAGCCACCATCATTATTGTCCTGACAATGATCAAGATCATCTTCGAGGCACATAAGCAATTACACGTAGAAGAAGTTGAGACGCCCACACAAGTGTCTTCTTATCGCTTCCTTTGTCCTGCTTGCCTTCCTGCGTGCACAAGACATAAACGACACAATTACGCAATCACACTGTTCACTGAGCCTGACCGCCAACGATCCAGCCCAAAGTTGTCGCTCAGTGGACATGTCTCGTCTCGCGCAGTCATGCGCAGCTTGCATTTCCTTCCTTACTTCCTTTACTGCTAACGAAAGTCTTCAAATTTAGCTTGACCACAATATTTCGCCTTTTGCTGAGAACTTCGAATCGTGGCCAAGCAACAACGCGCATCGTCTTGAAGGTTGACTTCAAATTGCCCAAGCAATGCTGAGGGTGTCCTTAATTACGGTTTGCGCTTTGTTAATTACTTTCTTGTGGGAATTTCCTGCAACATGTTTTACATAAACTATTTTAGTAACTTCTTCCTGTAAGTTCTTTAGATTTTGCTTGATTGTTTCTCGACCAGAATGCAAGTAGTCTCAATAAAAAAAAATAGGAACCACAAATCGTTTTTGCAACTATTTTAATACCCTTTACACATACTGTGAGGCATTCTGTTAAGTATGAACAGAGGCATTTTGTTAACAGAGGCATTCTATTAACAGAGGCATTCGATTATCAGAGGCATTTCATTAACTGTTAACAGTGGCATTGTGTTAACAGTAGAAATCTGTTAACTGTTAACAGAGGCATTCTCGATATTTTGAACCTCATTTGAATAGATCAGATCAATATTTTTTTCTAGACTTGGGGTGTGGCACCGAGTACCATGTGTGCAGGGTATTATATTGGCGAGTATACTCGACTGTAGCGACCTCACTGGTTTTTAATTAAGAACTTTTAAAGGCCTAAAAATGTTGTTAGCTTTGATAGTTTCATGATTGTATGAATCTTTCAGAGTGATGAAGCGATCTTCATAAAAATCAGACATAAAATTTAAACGTTCGGTGTTTCTTCATAAGAAATAGTTGAGTCTTTGAAGCATTTCAAGTTGAATTTGCAACGGCAATCTGAAATATACGATTGAGAAATATTTGACACATCACACGCATAATGATAGATCTCTCAGTTCTTTCAGTTCGGTTCGGTTCGATACGATCCGATGTGATCTGATTTGGCATGGTCATTCATTGAGCAGAGTGTCCAACTCAGGTGAAGCGTTACGAAATCGCATCTTGAGCATTGTGGACTTTGGCGCGTACCTCGAATGCAGCACGTACTATTTGCAACCGGCTGACTGGTCGGTCGGTCGGTTGGTCGTTCGTTTAATAAGCGTGAAAGTGCGGCACACAATGAGCGGTTTGTCTGTGATTTGCTGACTAGTACGTTGGTTGGATCGTTGACTGACCAAGGTTGGGCAATCAAGCGCGCACAAGATGAGCCAATTTGCGAAAAAAAAACGCCGACCAGAGAGAGTATAAAAGGAAAATGTGTAAAGGTTTCAAGAAGCATGAATGCTGTTCAAATTAGAGCAAAAGGTGATATGCTTGTCGGTGTCGTCAAAATTGCCGTTCGTCCATGGTATTGTTGGTTCGGACACGGGATAAGGACGAAGACGACAACGATGGCGATGCCTTGCAAGGCAGCTGGCAAATTGAAGTTAAGCGCTGAAGCAACGCTAAAACGGAGCCGGCGTAGAGGATTAAAAAAACAACAATAACAACAACAACAACAATCATTGCGCCACAGGACACTTTCTTGCAAATAAGCTGGACGAAACAGACGCGTTCTTCTTTATCCTTTTTTTTTTTTTTTGTTTTTCCTTTCTCATGTTCGGTTTTTCTGCTTTGTTTGTGTGTGTTTGCATTTTACTTTCTTCCTTCCTTACTTCCTTCTGCTGTTGGCTGCATTGTCCTTGTCGCTTGACCTCTGCTTAAGCAAATATAGAACATATTTGCTTGATGAATGGCAAACGTTTGCATTGCTCAAACATATTTTTGCATACACTTTCGCTCTGGCAATGCAATTATTTTTCAATCTATTTTAGGATTTGTGGCCAAGACTCAAAACCCAAAACTCTGCAGGCAATAACAATAATGGCGCAGAGGGTCAAACAATTCGTTGGCACTCTTTTATTACTCTTGGTCTCTGACAAACAATTTTGATTTGCTGTCATAATTTTATTTGCATTTCTCTGGCTGTCCGACTGTCCGTTTGTCTCTCTGACGTCGAACCATTAAAATTAGTTTGATTTTCTGGCTTGGCAATCATATTTTGACAATTATGATTATGGAAGAGAGTCTTTGCAAAGAGTTGCAGGAAGAATTGTCTAGGGGGAAGCGCAAAATAGATGGACTATCTCGGGATCACAAATGGGATGTGAGTTTTAGGTAAGCTACTAAGGGATATGCTGGGAGGTTTACTATAAACATTATAGAGAAGCTTTTTAGGAGATTGTTGCCTTGGATTTCTAAGATAACTTCGGGACTTAAAGAGTTACATAATAATGGCTAACTGAGGCCTACTACAGAGTTTTTTATACGGATCTTACGAAGAGGTTTCATATAAGTGCATAAAACTTGTAGAAACTAAAAAAAAATTGCTTAAAAATAAAAATAATAAAAAAAACAAGCGCACTTCATACAGTGGGCGTGGCAGCATGATTTGTTGCATTGGAAAAAAATAAAAAATAAATAAAAAGAAAAGAACTCAATTAGAAAAATGCCAATGAAATAAAACAAAAAAAAATATTAATCCGACCCAAGTGATAAAGAGCAATCTCAATGCCTCTTAACTATTGTCAAGACTTTTAATTATTGTATATAAAAATCGAAGAAGAAGCAGAGGCAGTCATAAAAAACTGGAGCGCAAGCAATTTGCCGAGGTAAGCAAAATCAAAGCAAAAAAGGATGTCTTAAGGACTCAACTCAAGTGCATGAAATATGCGCACACCCAACAATTACGCACGATTGAGCCGAGAGGCGAACTAAAAACTAAGAGTAAAAAAGGAGTATGAGCGCCTAGACAAAGGACAATGCAACAGCAGCGGCAGCGGCAGCGGCAGGACAACGAAGGACATGCAGACAGGGCAGAGCGGAGCGTGTGCAAAAAGCAAAATGCAATGCACATAAATTTTAATTAAGTTTATTTAATTGTTGCAAATTTATGGCAAGGCGCTGTGCAAAAACACGCTCGCCATTGAGCTCGATCCTTGCTCACGATCGTCCTTTTTCATGTTGTCTGTCTGTCTGTCCGTTTGTCCGTTTGTCTTTGGGTGGGTTGGCTTGAACATCTTCACATGCACAAAAAGGATGCTCGAGCTGTTAAACGTCTGGGTACGCTATTGTCTACAAGGACATACGACGGACAGACAGAAAGACAGACAGACGGACAGCGAAGACGGTTAGAGCGATCGAGCAGTCCAAGACAATTTTGAACTGAATTATTTGCAATAATTTTTGTCTGTCTGTCTCTCTGTCTGCGTTCTTATGCAATTATAACATTTTGCCTCAAGTTGAGCATCCTTTCGATCGTAATTTACTTCCTCTTGTCTGTGTGTCTACAGATGAATTCCTTTTGCCTTACATTGGTTGCTCTTCATTACGCGTTCATTGTTCAATGTACGAACGCTCCAGTTTGCAGTAAGTCAGGCAGCCTGAGTTCTGATCTTATAGCACGAAACGAGGCCACAAATCGTAGATTCAATGGCGCTATTTGACAGTTGACAGTTGGTCGACTTTTCAGTACGAAAGTTATGAGCATAAACATGACATTTTCCAATTCTTACCGAGCGCAAAACAGCATGAAACAAAGACAGACGGGCAGAGAGACAGACAGACAGACGGAGAGACGGAGAGACATTCTGTCTGTCTGTCTGTTAGTTAGCTAAAGCAAAGTAAGAGTAGCGAAAAATGTTGTTCTTGCCACTGATTGAATTGTCAGGAGCGGAAGTTGTAGCAAGCCTCGAGTGCGATCGCCTACAATGCGGCATGGCGCAGCTTCCGGTTGCTTTGCTACTTTCATTAGATCTATAATACTTGGTGAAAGTGCACGCTGGTGGTGGTCCAAGCAAACACACACACACACACACACACACACACACACACACACGCACATAAATGAAGTAAACCACAAAAAACAAATTCGTTCATTTGCAAATGAGTTCAAGTGTTCGCCTCGTACTTAATTCAAATTAATAATGAAAAAAAAAAAAAAATATACAACAACAAAAACATGCACATTAGCAAAATCAAATATCGATAAATTTTCGCTTAACAAAAAAAAAAAGAAAAAAAAAAACCAAAAGGGAAAAAAAAAACAACAACAAATGCACGCAATGCAAATAATCGGCTGAGCCTAACAAATAACAATAACAACAACAACAACAACAACGAGGACAGCAAAAAAAGGGTAATTAATCATAGAGCCAGCAGCATTATGTAAAGGATACGGACTGCGCCGGCATTCATTTGCAAAAATTAACATTTGTTGTTGGTTTTGCGACAATTGTCGACGACGACGACTGAAGTGCCGTGGCGCACGTCAAGCATTTACGCATTTGCGCATTTGTTGCGAATCGAACTTGTATCTCACACACACACACACACACACACACACGCAATGAGATTTGAATAATGTTTGCGGTTTTTTGATTTTAAGCGCTTTAACATGCTTAACGGCGGCGCGATGTTTGTAACGCATTAGCGCGATCTTAGCAAAAAAAAAATGCACAAGAAGCAGTACTGCGCTTGTGCAAAAAACTTACATTTTTACCAAATAAATATTATTAATTATCACAGTTTTAAGGCAAAAAAAAAAACGAATGACAGCTGTTTGAGCTTTGTTGTTGTTGTTTTTTTTTTATACAAAATCATAGACTTAACTGTAAGAAAAACAAAAACATGTCTCATGAAGTGTTGTAAAATTAACGCACAGATCATTAAACATGCAAATTTGCACTTGAACGACTCTCACTCTTTCTTTACCATTTGGCTCTCACATATGAATATATTGCACATGCACATGCACATGTATGCTTGTATGTGTGTAAGCATGCGTGCATGCGCTCTCTTGCATTGAGCCTTTGACGAGAGTGCGACAAGTCAAGTGGCTGCTTTTGTTTCTTTTGTTCTGTTTCACTTTTTTCTTTGTTGTTGTTGTTGTTGTTGTGTCGTCGAAGGAAATTTGCATAGCGCTCTCATTTACTTAAGTGAAATGGGTTAATTAGGCGTGAATTGAACTCTCTCACGTGCAGATGAGACATTGATGACAGCAGCAACCGCAGCGGCGACGCGTTGAGCTGCGCTAAGCTGTGTTGGGCAGAGGTGACATAGCGGTCAAACCAAAACGAATCTCACACAAACCAAAGAGGCTCATTAAAAACGGCAACAACAACAAGCAACCATGCAAGCAAGCAATAAAAAAAGAAAAGAAAAAACCATAGAAAATTTACACGTGAAATTTATGTAAATTTTGCCTGCTTTTCTTTGCCTTTATTTTTTAAGTATTTCGCTGTCGTCGTCGTTCATCTTCGACCACCACCGATATGAGTGCAAGGATATTATCCTCTTTTTAGGCTGATTGTTGCTAAGCGGCTCCTTTCACTCACCGCTTGTCTACAATTTTGAAGGCTAATGATGTGCAAACGACAGAAAACTGCTCGACTTTTTTTTTTTTGATATTTTTGTCATCATTTTTTAACATTTCGCGCTATCTCACTCACACGCACACTCTTTCTTTATTAATGAGATGCGCAGACATCTGTGAAGTTGCCGAATTGCTCAGCATTTTTGTGTGCAATTATTTTATGGTTTTTGGTGTGTGTGCATGTGTGCGTGTGTGTGTGTGTGTGAGTGCGTCTACAATTTTGCATATGAACTTTGTTGCACGAAAAAAGGTCCTTGACAGGCATTAATCATGTGGTTTTTAGTCGGATTTCGTCGCATTTATTAATTTTCACACCATTTTTATTTTGTTTTTGTTGTATTTTTTGGTTTTATTTTTTTTTTAACACTTTTTGGGGTGTTTTTTGAGTCATGCTGCGCAAAGAATGCATTTTTTTGCATAATCATGCTGTGACGATGAAATGCCGTTTTAAGTTTAGCTTAAGTAGTTGCTATAACTTCTTCTTCTTACTCTTCTTCAACTTCTTGTTATACATTTTATGGCAAGAAAGCGTTTGAGTTGCGGTTTTCATATAAATACATCATATCCCCCTTCCAAACCTCCTGCCCAATCATCTTGGCTGCTCTGGCCGCAACTTTAATAAGTACTTCTCATCAGACAGACAGACAGACATACATAAATCTTAATGCACTCTTGAAAACTTCGCAGTTTAATCCTTTTTAAATTCGTTATTTATGTTTTCAACACATTCGCCATGAATTTGCCACGCTCACAAACAAACTATTTTTCATCCAAAAATAGAGCAACAAAAAAACAAAAAAAAGCAAAAAAAAAATGATCAAAAAATGTTGAAAAATGCTTGAAAATAATGGCGAAAGCACTTCAATGCCGCTTCACCCCTTTTCCACTTTCACCCTTTCACCGTGCGTGAAACGAACGAAACGACGTAACGCATTTTAGTCACGTTCCCCTCACTTATCAATGCAGTAAACCCTTCATCGCATAAGATTTTTGCTTTTCTAAAATAGCAAAAAAATTGCACAAAAAACAATGAAAAAAGTAGAAAAAAAAGATATTGAAAAAGGATAATGAAAAAACCAAGACATGAAAGGATTACGAAGCGTGCGAAATTATTAAGACTGTTTGTTTCTTTCTGCAATTTTTTTGTCGTCTTTTCTTTGTGAAATTTCAACACTTTCTTTTCACATACCTTAGAGTTTTTATAGTCTTTCGCATAGTTTGTCATGCGAGTTAATTGAAGTGATAAGTTGAGTTAGTTGGCTTGAGTGCGGTTCAGGCTGATTTGCCATAGAGCAGAGGATATTTTAATGAAAACTCTTTTGGAGCTTCTTCTATATGGTATATGAAGGTAGCTGATATCCACCCGAACGAACAATATTTTTGGGAAATTCCATACTTAGTGAGCATCTAAATTACGAAAGTAGTAACTATGCGAAATTTCAACTCAATCGGAGTTATATTTTCAATGATCTCGTGATGAATCTATTATATAACTTTACAAATTCTATCCTATATGTGATCCTGATGTACAAGCTGTTTTAATATAAAGTTTCATTAAAATCTGTTCAGTAGATTTTGCGTGATGAAAGAAAAGAACATATAACTTCACTTGGATTCTCAGAACAAAGATTGTTGTGTGATCTACAAATGATTTACAAGCTCAAAGAGCATGTTAGGAACTGGATATGTATATCTAGAATGCTGAATATATGAAAGTAGCTGTGGAAAACTGATTTTGTTGGAAGATTATATTTTAGCGGGTACAGGAAAACTAATTAGAACATTGAGTAGCTAACAAAGTGTTTAAAAACTAAAACAGGAAATGTCTTTGTAGTAAATAAAACATGTTCTTCGGTGTCTTTGAGAGCAAAGCGGAGTAATTAGCGGCAGGAAACTGTCGCAGTCAGACAGTCACTCAAAACAGAAATATTATTAAAAAGAACATTGCGACATATAAAAAGATAAAGAAAAAAAAAAACGCGAGAAATCCTGTTGCTCATTCAAGTTGGCCGTTTTTTTTTTTTTTGGTTTATCTCACGTCGAAAGTTTTTTGTTTTTTTTTTTGGCAACGAAGGGACCCTAAATGAAATTATCGCGGACAGCCCAAGCTAAATGAAAGGAAAACCACTTCCTTGTCATCCTAATTTCATTTCATTTTTTTTTTTTATTATTAACTGAGATAAGCATCGATATGCATGAGACGGCAACGAAGGTGACTAGCGTGTGACTGACTAAGGGGAGAGTGAGAGAGTGAGTGCATTAGAATGCATGGCAGAGAGAAAGAACCCAATGAAGGTCTAAGTTGGCGGGATGATGAGCAACGTTGGGTGCAACAGGATGCAGGAACTGTAAGCGAGTGAGAGAGAGAGAGAAGGAGAGTGAGAGTGCGTGCATTAAGAGCGATTCAGAGCGAGTGTCCTTTGGCATGCACGTATGTTGCGCAACCCTCGTTGCACTGCTGAGCAGAGTAGAGCAGAGTAGAGCAGAGCAGAGCGGAGTGGATCGACGAGTATAAAAGGCTGTGCGTTTGCGTAATTCAAACAGTTTGTCAACGATAGCCAAAGTGAGAGGACAAAGTTGTAGACAACTAGAATAGTTCATAGACTCTACTCAACTCTACGGAAGTCAAGTCCTTCTTATGTGCGCTGTATAACAGTGAATACGAATTTTTTTTTTGTCTGTGTATGTGTTTTGTGTGTGCCTGAGAGACACACTAGTGAGAAAATGTTAAAGTGGACCGCCTCAGCGCAAAAGATAATGCAGGAGACGACGGCAGCGACGACGGCCGCAGCAGCATTGCGTACGCCAATGCAGCGTGAGCGACGACCACGTTGCCAGCGACGTGTCACGATTGCGAACAACAACAAGGAGAACATAATGCCGCTGGTGGGCAGCTATGCAACCTCGACGCCCATGACAGTCGGCCGTGCCTCGTTGGGGCAGCGCACACGGAACAGTCCGCTCGTGTTGGCGCCACTGGCCGACATACGCAATGTGACGCCCACGACAGAGCCAACAACGCCGCTGAGCGAACAACGACGGCTGCGGCAGCGACAATCCTTGCCAGCGCCACCGCCACCGCCACAGCCAGCCAACGAACCGCAACGACAACGTGTCACGGTCGAGCATGTCTATGCCGCAACGCTGCCCCGCTTCGAGGAGGTGGAATACTCGCCCAGTGCGGCGCCTTTGCTGCCAAGCGGTCAGCACTTGGCCTTGCGTGGCCTCTTGCCACTGCCACTGCAGTTGGATCCCTTTGTCGGCAATCCACGTTACTTTACCACGCCCGATGTAGAGCAGGGCCAAGGACAGGCAAAGCGACAACTGGCGCTGCCCAAGAAACGCAAACTGGAGCAAGAGTTCGCAGCGATTGTGGCACAAGAACAGCAAGAGCAGCAAGCGTTGGCCAAGACACGCCAGCAGACGCCGCCAGCGGTGAGCAAGACGAAGCCGTCGACAGCAGCGACCTGCTTCAGTTCGAGCAAAATGGGCGATCAAACGCTGGACAAGCTCATCGATGCTATACTCGACTCCGCCTGCAAGGAGGAGAAGAAGCAAAAGAAATCACGCAAATCCTTCAATCTGCGGCGACGCACACTGCTCAAGAATCAGCAGATGGACGCCTTGCACGAGCAGGCCATGCTCTCGCCCTCCTATGCCGCCGGCGATGATCCGGCCAGCGATCTCAGCTTTCTGCTCTGCGAACCGAAGTTGTTGGCAACGCCGGAACCGGCCACGCCGCTGCCGGGCACGCCCATACCGTTGAATGTGCTGACCGGCATGCCGACGCCGACGCCGCTGCGTGAGTGCAACGTGAGCAAATCGAATACGTTCACCTTGGCGACGCCCGTGCGACCGCTCGCGCACAAACGTCGCCGAGGCGCTGCGCAAACGCAGGCAGCCAACGTCGCTTCGCCCGTGAAGAAGTTCAAAGTGGATGCGAGCAATTACTTTGAGATTGGACTCGCTTTGCCGTCCATTTACGTCTAAGAAGAAGAATTATGCTGATGAGAAAAGAGGCAGTTGGGAGTAGAGGAGTGGATACGAGTCGCTTTGTTGACAAACGAGGGGAAAACGCTCGCTTATTACGCTTTTAGTTCGTAGTTTAGCTTAATTAGAAAACAAACCCATTTTTTTTTTTCTATTAATTAATTTATAATTTGTACATAAAAAAAATCAGCATTAAGTATTTAATTTAAAACTGTATGTAAGCTTATTTGATCTGCTGTTATGTAGTTTTGTTGAGCTCTTCTTTAAGTCTAATTTTTTTTTCAAACATTTTTTTTTTTAAATATTTAATAAAAGAAAACAAAAGCAAAAAAATCATATTGGTCTTATTTTTTGGAAAATTCTGAATTTTTTTTAATTTTTTAAATTATTCAAGGCACTAAAATACTTGGAATAACCACCTTTTACTAGGGAACACTCTGCTTTATAGGATCACTACCTTATCCGTAGCACCCAACGCTCTATAAACATCACACAAGCTATTAAAATGAGTTTTCGTTGGGTAGCTTCTAGCCAAGACTTACAAACAAGCAGCCAAAAACCCTTTCCCTAAGACAAACGATCTGCCAAACACAAAAAGACATTCAGCATTCTTCATTTCTTTAGATAACTCAAGCGTTTAAACAATTACTTAAGTTAAGACACGCCCAGACGCGTTGATGGCCACAAAAATTACGTCAAAAAATTCATTAAAATTATGTCAAGATAACCGAAAACATTTAATGGCTTCCGGTTGACAACAAATGGTGAGACTTCCTACAATCTTCTGTCTACAGTCTAACAGCTGAAGGGGCACAACAGCGTAGTAGAAACAGAAGCAGAAGAAAACTTATTGAAATAAATTTAATTTATTGATTTGCTATAAGAAAATGAGAAGTAAGGAAGGAAAACCCTTTCGACAGTTGGCCAAAAGCGAAAGAAAATGTTAAGGGTCGCAGAAGAGTGGAAGAAGCTCTTGCTACCAGAATAACTGCAGGTCGGCTGTTTGATGGCAATAAAATTCAATGAGTTGAAGTTGAAGGTGTGGAAAAATGCTGGCATATTTGTAGGTGATGTGGGTCGAGGTAAGAGCCGGGCAGGGCAGCTGTGCTGTGATCAACCTGACCGAAGCGCAGCGATCGGGAACAAGTGCAAGTTGGAGCAGGAAATGTGAAAGGGCAAAGCAGCGTTATAAATAAAAGAACGAAGGAGTGTTAATTGCGCGATGACATGAGCGAGTGAAAGATACTTTTGAAATGTGCGCCCTCATAGATAGATACAAGAGACTTTCGTCTGCTGTTCATGGAATCAAATTATTTAATTAAGCCGAAAAGAAAGTCACGGCTGAAGATGAACTCAAGCCAGCAGGTTAGCGCTTTTGTTGCCGCCAACTTCCGTCGTGTTAGAACGCTAAATGGGATCAAATTAGTCGCAGACGCCTTTTGCAGTCGCCAGGAAAGAGCAGAGCAGAGGGCACAAGCAGCGTGCGAAACCGCAAAAAGAACAAGCCAGCCGAGAGGAACGAGGAACCTGCCTCCGAGACAAAGACACTGTGGATCGATTCGGATCATGTGGGCTCGTATGTCATAGCACGTGCTGCATTCGTTGCGCTTTCCACATGCAGCCAGTGCATGGGAGTAAGCGAGTAGGCACACAACACAAACATAATAATACAAAAGAAAATACGAAAACAATATTTTGAAAGTAAACAAGACGAGGAGAGCTGAAGCCGGAAAGTTCCAGCAAACGCGATTAACACAGCTCAGCGGCACCTGATCCTGAACCCGAAACCGAATCGAGGCAGTGAATGACTGAGTGTGCGTGTACCTGTCGACGTCATATTTCATTCACAGCAGCGACAAGCCTTTTGCAACGCCCTCAGTGATGATGATGTGCATTTCTCAGAGGTCCGAGTCGGAGGCGTTGAAGTGTTAACAAGTGTTGCGCTAATTGATTGCCTTGGCGGCGGCGGCCCAAATGCAGGGCTCATCTGTGCTCTAAGCCGAGCGTTCTTAACCGTTCGATTAACAGCTGTCAGCAAATCGTGCTAAACACTTGCATTTACAGTTAAAAATTGCTTAAATTACAGCTTTGCAGTGCACCTCTGGTCGCTGGCTTAGGGATTTGTATCTCTTAATCACTCAAATAATACGAAATTAATTTTAGTTGTAAGTTTGATCTGACATACTTAAGCTATGATCTCATTGGATCGTTGTGTGGTTCTGAAAATCACTGTGGGATAACGATATATAAAACATGGGAACAGTAAGCTCTATAGATAGTGAAGCATGATTGAATTAATGTAGAAATATCCATTTTTCTGTATTCAAATGTAAAATTGTTTAGTTCAAATATGATAATCTTTCATCGATTCGAATATAATTCCTTCTCTCTAGAAATTTGTTCGTAAGAATTCCACAACTGGCGCTCTAATATGACCCTTGGGCTTGTCTTATGCTCGCTAAAATATTCTACTCTACTAAACTTAACCAGGCTCTTAGTTACTGAAGGATATTACTTGATCGACCGCATTGACCTGAGTAAGATGCATACATGCTTATGGAAAGGCGCCTTGCCTTGTTCGAGGGCTCAGTTTCTCTGTCTGTCTGTCTCATCATCATTATCATCGTTTCTGAAAGATCAACTGGTTTGGCACTCGAGAAATGAGTGCATTCGAACGCTTAAACATTTAATGCAAATGCACTTAAATTGCATTCAATAATGTCAATTTAATGTGAGAAATTGCAGAGCAGCAGTCCATCCGTCCGTCAGTCCGTCCGTTCAGCCGTCATTCAGTCAGTCTGAACAACTTCATCAAAGCGTTTGAGTCTCTTATGGCTTGCAACTTCTATCGAGTGCTGAGGCAGATGCGCGTTCAACTCGTTTTTAATTAAGAATAAAAAATAAAAAAAAAAAGGCATTTCAATAATTGAATTGAATTGAATTCATTTGAGAGTCGCGGCGGTCGCAGGTTGAGCAACTAATTTTGCCACAATTAAAACGCAAATATTCGCTAAAAGCAAAGACGAGTTTACACAAACAATAACAACAACAGCAACAATAGCAACAATCATACAAAAAATGAAACGGGCAGCGTTGTTGTTTTTATTGTAATTGTTATGCATATTTGATGAGTGAGTGAGATCGTCTCCGTCTTCTTCTTCCACACCGTTGCCTCATGCATGTCTTGCGCTCAATCGAGCGCTCTCTTGTTCTCGTGGTGCTCTGCTGGCTGCTGCGCCTGCGCCTGCGCCTTTCAACTTGAACTTGAGCATCATGTTGTTGTTGTTGTTGCTGTTGCTTGCAAAGGCGTTTGTTTGGCAGGGCGTGATTTCAATGCTTTGCATTCATTCAATTTCGTTTCGTTTAACTTTCGTTGCCTTCGTCATACATCAAGATAATGGCAAACAACATTCCATCAGCCTCACTGACTGACTGTCTGTCTGTCCGTCCGTCTATCAGTTCGTTCGTCAGTCGTCAGTCTGTCCGTCACTTAAACATTCTTGCACCTTTTTTTTATTTTTTTTTCGTCCTTTCGTGCTTTTCTTTCCACTTTTTAATGCTCTCAGTTTGTGGTCATTGCTACAGGCGCTGCAAAAAAAAAAATTGCCCCTCGCAGCAGCCTCATCAAGATGATTGACAATTGCAGCGCACAATCACAAAATGAAATCGTGAGTGAAGAAAAAAAAAAAAAATGTAAAAAAAAAAAAACAATAAAAGCAACCAAGCTAAGCAACAAATGCGTTTGAACACTTTCACAGCGATCTCTCAACTCAAGGCGTTCTTCTTCTTCTTCCTCTGCCTGCCACACCGCCTGCCTTTCTTGCCAGCCAAGCATGTTTGCAAAAAAAATCAAGTGCGAAAGAGATAGCACAGCACTTCGATGCTGATCCTGTTGCCGTGCATGTCCTTGCTATACTTCCATGTGTGTGTGTGTGTGTGTGAGATTTTAATCCCTGCGGCGGGATTTATGCGCTTTACTTCACTTACGGCTTTGCCAATCCAATCCAATGCAATGCAATGCAAAAAAACAGAATTACTTAAATAAAAAAAACAACAACAAATAATTTCGTATTTGCACACATCTTAGCGCAATTCAAAAATTGCACACTATTTGCTTAAGCGTTTCTCGATCCTTTTACAACAACAACAACAAAACCAAAAACAAAAAAAAAAAGGAGAAAATTAAAAAATGTTGAATCTTCTTATTGAACTCAAACGAACGGCATGATTATTATTTGCTTAGGTCATATTTGCTTCAAACGAATTGTGTATTTGAAGCCTTTAAACGCCGGCAGCGACAGCGACGTCAACGTCAACGTCAGCGTTGGCACATTTATGCGTTATTTGCGCAATTGATAATTGATAACTGTCGCTGGCGGCTTTAAAGCGGATTGGCAAAAAAAAAAAAACAACAAAAAATATTTTACAATACTATATCCAACAAACGTTACCGAAAAAAAACGTTCATTTGGCGAATTCTCTGGAGAAACGAGAATTTCGACGCAGAGATTTCAGTTGCAACTTGGAGCGAACATTTCTCACAGCTAAATTGCAAGCCATTCAAGTATTCAAGCACTTAGCCTTATAAAGTGTGCTCCCCAAAATATTAACCATTTTTGCAGCATATGCGCCTATGTTACATTGTGTCACACAATACATGCGGCAGTCTAACATAAAAGCACGCAATTTTTTAATTTTTTCATTAAAATTAAAAAAAATAAATTCCAGAAATTTATTCTTTGTTGGTTAAGTGCACTCACGTTTTTGTAGTTGCCTACTTTATTTTAATTAAATTCTATTTTTTTTTTTTCATTTCTTTTTTCAGTGAGTTAAGCTCTTATTTTGAGCCTGAAAAAAAAATATTAAAAAAAAAAAACAATTTTACGCAAATGAGCTTAGCACACCCACCACCCTCTGATGATTATCAGGTTGCTATATATCATCTATATATCTATCTATCTCTGTTTCCCACACGACTGTCTTTTTAGCCTTCCTCGTCAAGGCTTTGCTCAATGCTAATTGCCAAATGTGTATTATGCAAACAAAGGCGTCAAAAACTAAATCCAACTGAGTGCCAAAACAACAACAACAACACCATAAATAAGTTAGACGTAAGAGTGAGCGAGAGAGAGAGAGAGCAGAGAAGACAGTGCAACGCGCGCTGCATGTGGCAAACTAAGCCAAAATGCATTAAAAAAAAAATACAAAAACAAAAACAAAAAAAGGCATAATCATGTTTTTCTACACGCATGCAAATCCCTTCTAATAATAATTATAATTCATTTTGTATATCGATGGAATTTACTTCACTTTGATAGCATCGAAGCGGCGACAACCCTTGGCCCATTGCAGAACCCATCTTCAAGCCCAAAGCAAGCGTAAGGATTTTGCATAACTCCCTGTAGAGAAAGATAAAAAACCAACGACAACAACAAACAATAACAACAACAACATTACGGATCCGTAAAGCGGATGAGTTATTTGAAAAATTGGAAAATCGTGGAAATTGTCGCATCGAACAAGAGTGACAAAATTGCAAGCGAGCGAGCGAGTGACGGACGGACGGACGGTAGGACAGACGGACTGAGGATCATTTGGCACACGCGGCTGTCCTCAAAAAAAGGGTTGTCACACTTTGTGTATTTGCAAATCAAATAAAGAAAAAAGTATTACGCAAAAAAGGAGAACTGCTCTGGGCTATAAATTTTTGCATGTGTCACATTATTTATTACTAATTAGAGAACGTTTACAGTCTTCAGCCATGCCTGTTTAACATATAATATTTGCTAATTAGCTTAGAATCATGCCTGCGGACAGTTTGAAGCAACAACATTCGTAATCCATCATCGCAATGAACTGAACTGCAAAGTATTCGCAGTGAGAGAGAGAGAGAGGGAGATACTTAACTTTATCACCTATTTTTAAGACACCATAACTTCATTTTATATAAAACTTAAAAGGATCCATTGCTGGGACAAAAATATTCATGAATCAATAGTAATTAAAATCAATAATAATTAAAATTAAATTGTTCCTTAACTGATACATGACTGGAATGCTCGCCTTATATGCAAAGCGCTTCGAAGTATGCCACGAAAATTTGTTTGAAGTAATAGAAGAGCTTGTTTAGCTTAGAATTTGTATAATCGCAAGAGATCTGCAAAAGAAAGTGCCATGGAAACTTATTCCCAACTGAAGGAATTCCCGAACTTGTATTTTAGCTAGACAAAGATAATCTATAAGCGCACTAAACTGACTGAAAATGTTTTAAATAAATTGAATTTATGTTGGATCAAGTGTGGGACTATAAAACGGCGAAGGTATGAGGTTCTAAATTCGTAGTTGTGCTCCGCCTAAGAGAACAACATGTAAAATTCACCAATTGACAGACAGACAAAGTAGTTTGAAGTGGGAATAGTTCGGTTTACCTTTCAACTTCATGGTATATTAGTTCATAAGTTCGGAACTACGGAATTTTTGGGAACTTTTTTGGATTTTTCAATAAAGAAAACCGTTAAATGTTTTTGAAAGTTTTTGTTATTGTTTAATTTCTTTTTTTTTACCATTTAGCAAGCGAACTGTCAACGCTTGAAATGCGTCAGTTAAATGTCACTTGTGCCTGACATTTGGCGAGCGAGCGAGAAAGCCATTTAGGCAAAGCGGAACAGGGGGAGGGGCAAAGAGAAGTGCCGCAAAGTGTTGGTGTATTTAAAATGCGTTATTTGCACACTTCGCTGCGCAACAACAACAAACAGCACAACAACAACAACAACAGCACACTAGAATGGGACAGATCAGAAGAGGACCGAACCAGACCAGACCAGATCGGACCTGATGAGACTGAAGGATTTTTTTTTAGGTTTTTTTTTTTGTGCTTTGTTGTTTTTCCAACTTGAGTTTTTTTTTTTGTTTTTTGTGTGGAAAACTGAAAATTGTGTGTTGTTGTTGTAGCGCAGCATCCGACATGCGCGACAGTTGGCACACGCGTGTAATCGTCCGGAAGTAAATAAAGCAACGCTCGAAAGCATCGCAAAACTAAATGAAGCCGCAATGAGATGCAGCAAGGTGTGGCAAGTAGAGTAGAGTAGCGGGGAGAGGAGAGAGGAGAGTAGAGAGGCGAGGCAAAGTTATACAATTTTCATTAGGCAGTGGCGGCAGCGGCAGATTTGGGGGTGACTTGACTGAGGGTTAAAAATATTCATAATTCTTTCGAATACAATCAAAGGCAACTGACTTGTGTGCATGTGTGTGTGTGTGTGTGAGCGAAGTGAAACAATTGCCAAACTTTGACGCTTTTGTAACTCTTCGTCAATTGCTGTTGTTGTTGCCCTTTTTTCCATTTGTATCCTTGTTTAAGGGTGGAAAGCGTTCGCCCGCGATTTATGCTATTTTAATGTATATTTCATGGACTCTGCCCATGGGCCATGAACTGCAATATCATCATCGTCAGCAGGAGCAGCAGAAGCAGAAGCAGAAGCAGCGGGTATCAACATACGCCTGCACTGCCACTGGCACTGCCTCATCATCAACATCATCATCGTCGTTGTCGATGATCATGCAGTCATGCAAAAATTTGCATAATGAGTGCAAAATTCGTTTGCGATTTGCTTAATGCATTAATGACACACACACACACACACACACATACACATACACATGCACATTTGATGCCTTTAGCGTTTAGAAAGTCAATGCTTTTGTATTTGCTGTCTGAACTTTGGCTTACATCGATGATCAACACACTGGCAAGCGTGGCACGTGGCGCATTGTGACGACTGCGTCTGTGCAACTGCCACATAGTACAGCAACAGCAACAACAACAACAACAGCAGCAACAACATTTTGCAAGTCATGCAGGCGTGCGTGCGTGAGTCGTTTGTTTTGCCACACCAAATTCCACAAACAACTTCTTCGACAACTGTCAATTCTTGAGATCTTCTTCAAATTCATCTACATTGGCGCGCTTTTCAATGTTTGTTGTACAACATATGTTTCAACAAATATCGTATTTGTTGCAAGTCTCAAGTGTATTCGACTCAATGACTTATTGACTCATCATTGTTGCAACTCATCGAGTGTCTGTGGCTCGAAAATGGCCAAGAGATAAAAGAATTCTCAATGGAATAACTTAAAATATTTCTTATAAATTATTTTTCAATTGTAAAATCAAAGATTTCTTTATCATTTGCCTTCACTCATCTTCGGATCTTTGGTATTGTTCTATGAGTTGAGTGCCAGAGTGGCAATGTTGAAGTGTAGTAAGATCATGTGTAGTTCATGATCTGGGGATGTCTCGAAATCTTGAGATCGCGAAATCTTAGGATCCCGAAATCGTGAGATCCCGAAATCTTAGGGTCCCGAAATCTTGGGATCACGAAATCTTGAGCTCCCGAAATGCCGGAATAACGTTGTTTTGGAAGCTCCTTAAAAACCCTGAATTGAACTTTCCCAACTTCGGAATTTTCATCCTGTCTGTCTGTGATTTTGAATAATAATTTCATACTCATGACGTCACAGTGCATTTGGACTGACATAACATTACCGTTATGTGTGTTGAGTGACTTTTCATGACGTTTGTCAACGCAAATAAATGTCATTCAAAAAATGTCAGCAAACCACTTTCCTTGACTGTCCTGTCTGTCTGCCTGTTCTGTCTGTTAGTACGGATCATGGCAACAAAATCCATTGCACACTTGACTTGACGCGAACGTATGCATGTCCTTCCATTCATCCGTCCGTCCTTCCGTCAGTCTGTGCATGAACGCCCTAAATGCGCAATCCTATAAGCGACTTTCGAGCGCTAATCTCATCATAAATAATGAGACTATGCCGAATAATTCAAAACGATTCGCACACAAATCATAAAAGTCTAGAGCATTTTCAAACTCTGTGCGTGTGTGTGTGTGTGTGCGACATTTATGTAATCAGCAATTGGCAAAATGCAACAAATCAGGCGCAGAACGCACCCTCACCCTCAAGCTTACCCCATTTAGGGCAATCATTCGTCAGCGTTGCTGTCGCCGTCAAAGGAAGGACAAGTTGCAAAGCGGCAAGGGTGTTGACTGACGGACAGACAGACAGACAGACTAACTGAGTCAATGACTGACTGACTGAGTGTGTGTGTGTGTGTGTGAGTGTCTGAGCTTGAGATCGCGTCAATGATGGCTTTGGCAATTTATGCAAATTTCAAATTTGGCAAATCCTTTGCACTTCATTTGCCTTCATGTGTGTGTGTGTGTGTGTGTTGCCTCTTCAACTCAGCAACCAATTTCGTTGCTCAGTTTCGTTTCTTTTTGTGTTTGCGTATGTGAAAACCGGTTAAGGCAACCCTCACCCCGCCTCGCCTTGCTTTGCGATCATTATCGCAGCTGATTACAGAACTTTAAGCTAATTGTTTGCCAACATTTGAAATAAATCCAAAAAAAAAAAAAATAAAAAATGAAAATAATAAATCGTTTAAACAAGAAAAAAAAAATGAAAAACAAAATTGAAAATTATGAATAAACGCTCGCGGCATCGGACCAAATGCTCAAACGGGACACCGGCGCTGTTTAATTGTTTGAAAATATCTAAAATAGAAAAAAAAATCAAATAAATAATAATTTCAAAGCGTTTGTCCCATTGTGCAACCCTTACAGGACACATGAATGTCCTGCGCGCTTTGCTTATTTGTTGTTCGCCTAAGAAAAAGTATACAAAGCACAAAGAGGCGGCGACGGCACACTTTTATAGCCGGCAGTGTAGTTGCTACAGTGAAGATGACCGCGCAAGCGATAGCTGCTTTGATAATATTGAATACGCCCATGTTGCTTAGGAGGATGCTACACATATGCACGTACGTTTGCTCCTCAAGCAGTCGCATTGAAAAGTCAAGTGTGCATGTTAGTTTAACGTATGTTGCTTGTGTTGCTGTTTAACATAGGCAAGTGAAAGCACAACTGCTAAATTAGGCGTATTTTTTTGCACCTTTGGATTGGATAGGGTTCAGTTTTTTTTTTAAACATATATTTAACTATTTTTATGTACAAAAAAGGTTTTTTATTTCACCTTTTTTTTTCTAAAATTTTTTCTAAAAGCTTTTCACATGTCAGCTTTGTGCAAAACGCTCGCAGCGCTCTTCTAGAGCACATTTTCAGCAAGTTCATGTCCATTTGTCCAACATTGTGAGAGCATTTGCCAACGATGATGCACAACAAGAAGGATTAAAGTTTTGCGTTCGTTTTTCATTACGTTAATTGTGCGCACGTGACACGAAACTTGTTTGCGGGGATTTCTTCTTATCGAGGCAAAAGAAAAAACAAAAACCATAAAAAAACAATAAAAACCAAACAAAAAGAGTGAAATATGCTTTCACTGTCAATGTGAAGTCAGCAGCGACATGAAAGTTGTCGAGCAACTCTTCAACATCATTTGACCCTTGGCTGAACACGCACGCGTGCGCACAAATCTCTCACAGTTTTCCAATTGGATTGCAGCGACTCGGCCAGTCCGGCAGTCAGTTCAACTGTTTGTCTGTCCGTCCTTCCGTCCGTCCGTATGACTGTCTGTCGGTCTGCAACCCTTTTGTAAAAGTTGTTTGCTCAGTCGTGCTTATGTAATTAGAAATTTTGCCTTTGGCTTTTGAGCGACGCGCGACAAAAAACAAAACGCACGGATTAATTCGTCAACAAGATACAAAAATTCAAATTCAAATGTGAATCAAGTTGCGTTGCGTTGCGCGGCGCTCCTTTATCCTTTGTTGGCTTTACTTGTCGGCATTTACAGTTATTATGTAAATAAATATAAAGCTTAAAATGGAAATCAAATGAAATCAAATCAAAACAAACAAATGAGTCTTAAGTTCTATTTATTTGGTCAAGTCTGTAGGTTAGCATACTTTTTGGCGTACATCAAAGGGTGCATTGATGTGCATTAACTATGAAAATTACTTTCATTTGCATTTAAAATATGAAAAACAAATACAAATGTTCATATTTTGCACTCCTATGGGCAACTAAAACTAGTACAGTCGCTGACAAAATATGATAACTAAAATATTATTGTTGTAGTTGAGAAATTTTTGTGACTTTTATGCAAAAAAGAAACAATATGCTTAATACTGAGTAACTAAAACTTGTACAGTCGTCGTCAAAATAGAACAACTAATTGAGTTATGTTGTTGTTGTTGCTGTACAGACATTTTTATGATTTCTCACAGTTCAAAATATTATCAAAACCTTAACGATTTATGTGCGTAAATACTCTCAATGAACAAACAAACTCAAAGCGCCGATTTGAGGCAACAAAATTCGCCGCACATCATTAGTTGGTAATGAAGCCGCCGCCGAATGCGCTTTGCAGCCCATGACAAATTGAAATCCTTTTTTGCAAACAAAAAGAAACAAAAAAAATCGAAAAAAAAACTGACAAAAAACGACATAAAACTGACATGAAAAAATAGGCACGTTTAGCAGCGCAGAAGGACAAAAGGATCGAGAATGAGCTAAACTAAGCGCAACAAATTTGAAAAATACACAAATGAAAAAAAGTCGAAAAAACCACAAATAAAAAAATCCAAAAAATACAAGCAAAAACAACAAAAATTACAAAATTTACAAAATCAATTTTTTTTTGGGGAGGAAAACTGAAGAAAAATTGCAAAAAAAAATGAGAAAATGAGAATTTTCTTTATTTATCTTTTCTTTGTTTAAGAAAGAAAGGAAAAAAAAGGTAGAAAAATAAACATTTGCTTTATTAGAAAGTAATGAGGCAGGAAAGTATTTGCGAAAATTATAAGAAATGTGCACATGCAACATGCCACAGGCGCAGGGAGGGCAGCTGAGCGAGTGCGGGAAAGGCTTGTGGCGCCGCGGGCAATGCCAAGACATGCCATTGGCCATGCCATGAGACATGAGCATTCTGATAAAGACGATCATCATGTTGGAAAAGATGATGATGCCACATTTTGTGGCAGATGAGAAAAGGCGCTGACAATGTGTGTTCCCGAATAAACAAAAGCAAAGAAATAGGAGAAAAAAAAAATGCGAAAAAGGAGTAAAAAAAGGCATTAAGAGTTCTTAGAGCGAACTTCCTTTGCCTTTGCTTAATCATGTGTCATGTCATGTCATGTGTCTTGAGGCATTTTTGCGGCGCTCATGTGTCGCCTGCATTGTAATTTGATTTATTAGTTTGCTTTTCTTATTACATAATTTTCGCCATTTTTTCTTTTGCAATTTTTTGTTGTTGTTGTTATTATTAGCATGCAAAGCCAACAAAAAGATTACCCGCAGCAAAGACGCCCAATTTTGCATTGTACTTCGTATGTGTGCGTGTGCTTGTTTGTATAACGGTCGCGTGCTTACACATGAGTGACAAAGACGCCCACAGTGGCATACAATTTATTATTATTGCTCTAGTTTGCAATTTGTGCTGGCTAAGCAGAGCAGGACATACAGCAGGACATGCTGGCTGTTGGCTGACCACAATTGCGGCATTAATTACTGTTATTTGCAACAATCACTTCATTTGCATGCCGCTTGCCACATGCCACAACTTCGCATATGGCACACCCGCACCGTCATCGCCGCCCTACGTCCTTTGTGCCTTTTGGCAATCAAAAAATAAAAACAAAATTAAAAAAAGAATGCTTCACACACACACACACACACACACACACGCGTGCACTTGGTTCAGCCTCAGCGCTTTTGATTAGCATACAGTGGCGTCAAAATTCGAATCCTTGTTGCGTTAAATTTATGCAGCGTGTGACCATAAGCGTTCTTTCTTTGACCAGTTGTGTGTGTGTGTGTGTGTGTATAAATTTTCAGTTGTACAATTTAACTAAGAAAACCGTTTAGAAAGAAAAACGGTCACAATGACTCTGATGATATGTTAAGTTGTTGTTGGTGGTGGTGTGGGGTATGAGTGGAACAATGCGTGAAAGTATTAAAATTTATGTAAATTCAATTAAAAATTTAACAAGCGGAACCGTAACGCACACACACACATACATACATACAAGACAGGAGACTTCAACTTGATCGTCATAAAAATAAATTACAAACAATAAAAATGTAAGCAACCGTCACAAGAACAACAAAGCAACAACAAGGCAAGAACAATTTAAAGAGGAGTGTGAGTCAGTGCGCAACGTCACCCACGAGCTGCAATCAAAAGAAAGCCATTGTCTGTGTGTGAGTGTGTGTGTATGATGAGCACTGCATGCAGAGACGAGATGAGTCGAGACAAGACACTTGCGCCATATGGCGCACTGGCACGAGACAATAAACGTTCGAGTGTACGAATGAGACAAAGCGCATAATAATAATAAGCCGAACAGAGCTAAGTTGAGCCAAAACGAAACGAAATGAAACGAGCCGAACCGAACAGAACCGAGCCGAGCATAGCGATTTATCATTTGTGCTGTTCGTTCGCCTGTCAGCACCTACGCCACAGTTGATATGAAACGCGTTGAGCCGAGGAGAGCACTGACGCACTGTCATGCTGTGCGCTCTCTGTGGGAGTGAGTGAGTGAATGAGTGAGTAGTAGTAGTATGCATGATAACCCTTTTCGCTCCCACTGGCATTCCTTTTGTGGTGTGTCGCTTGAGATGATAATCATCCGGTTGCGGTAGCCGTGACACTTTAAATTTTAACAATGTTTTTTTGTTGTTGCTTGTTTCTTTTTGTTCTTATTATTGCTACAATTATGTAGAAATTTAAGCGTGTTAGAGTTGTAAGAAGACTCACGGTGGGGTGTGATAAATTTATAACATGTTTAGATTAGAATATTCGATTATCTAACTTGTAATGAAAGAAAATTTGCTAATAGTTAGAGATCTGCTTGAATACTTTTACAGTCGCTTTTTTCAACAATCTACTTTCAAGAGATCAACAGAGATCATCCCAGCCAATATTTAATAAACCGCTTACCGCTTTTTATTTCCTCTCTGACATTTTTACAATCGCCTTGAATACAAAACAAAAGTCAATTAACGCTGCTGACCAAAGGTTCCTCGACTTTTTGTGGGCACGACAATAAAATATTTAAAAAACGAAAATTAAAGAAAAATTGTGCTAATAAAAAAGGAAATCTCTCTTTTTTTCCATTCACATCAAATGCTTTCGTTCAGGTTCGTTAGCACGAGAAAGTAAAGATTTATTAAAGATCGAACGGCAAAGAAAAGAAAAATTTGGAAAATTTTTGCGAAAATTCTCTTTTATGTGAAGACAGAAAGCAACAAATTTTCAAACCTTATTTCGTTCGGCATGAATAATTCGGACTAAAAATTCGACTATGCAAATTTCTTGTTGTTGTTGTTGTGCGTTTCGTTAAATTTTTGGGTGCTGAGCTGTCCTCATAAATAGTTAGGAAAGTCTTTCGCTATAATTGAGCGCAACGAATGCTCGAAATCGAATAGAAAATCATGTTGCAATTTCGTCATGCGTTATAAACTTTTTGCGAATTCCCATAATGTGCTCAATATCAGTGATTAGCATAGACAGGCGGATGGACAGATGGACGGACAGAGTTTGCAGTGTGGTTGCATGAAAGAGAAAGCAATATTTTCCCTCACTGTCGGTCGTCTGTTGGTGTCAATCAGCAAGTCTGTCTCTCTGTCTGTCCCTCGAAGTCAGGGCATACTGCCCATTTTGAGGGTTGGAACTGCGCCTCCGGCACATCATCAAAACAGTTTGTTTGTCTTGTTTATGACTCTGAAAATTCAAATCGTAACTATAAGTTTATCCCAAATTTCTTTGCAGATTTGTTTTGCGTGGCTTGTTTTCTTTTTTTTTTTTTGGCAAAAATGCTTTGTCCGGATCGGTCAGCCTTGCTGATCCCGAAGTCTGTCATGATCCGTCGGTCGTTTGACGTTTGTCTGACATTTTTTGTTGCTTCTTATGACGATTTCGATTATATTTATTTGCTTTAACTGTTGATGAAAATATTTTCGTTGACAGACGTTTGTTCAAGAAAGGTGTGATGTAACTCACGAGTGTGGGAATTACGACTTTTTGATTGAGTTGTCATAGTAAATTTTATTTATATGTAACAACATAAATTCGCAATAATACAATTTGAAAAACTGACAAATGTTGCCACTGACGGGAGTTTCTTTTTGTTCTTTTGAATATGTGTTTGAAATCTATAAGCAAACTTGTGCTGTTTGAGTTTGAGCAAGTATCCGAATATGAAATGATCTGTATCTCAACTCGACTGCATTGTCTAAATCAATAATGCTTTGGTTATGAGTTACAAATATAATACAAATCACATATCATAAAACTGAAGCACATAAAAAAAATTATTTACAGAGAGAGAGAGAGAGAGGGAGAGCAAAAAACCCACAGAACAAAAAAGTGTTTGCTCATTTTTAATGAACCTCAACGAATTTGGTCACATAAATGTCATCATAAAAATCTGCCTACCATTACATAATAAAAAAAAAAACGAATATATAAAAAAAACTCATAAAATTTGCGAAAAACTCTATAAAGTAAAAAAGGATCCATAAAAAAAATGAAAACAATGCAAAGCCAACAACATAAAAATGCATAATGACGCTCCCTCCCGCCGTGCCGGAGTATGTGTGTGATCTCTTGCTCGGCATTGTCTTTGGTTTGGGTGTTTGTGTGCTGCGCATCCCTGCCCTGCCCTGCCCTGCCCAACGCAGGCCGGCCTGGTCACTTCAACAGGGTCATAAAAAAACAAAACCAACAAAATCAACAACGACACATTAAAAGCAAAAACAATGACGAACAAAAGAGAAAACAATGAAGTATGCAAAAAAACCAACAACAACAAAAACCCAAAAACAACAAAAAAGTGATATGATGAGAAATATGACATTTTGTGCTGCTTTGCATTTGCATACATTCTGTTAACAGTTAACAGAGGCATTCTTTTAACAGTTAACAGAGGCATTATTTTAACAGATAACAGAGGCATTATTTTAACAGTTAACAGACGTAAGTTACAAGAGGCATTCTGTTAGTAGTTAAAAGAGTCATTCTGTTAACAGTTAATAGTTAACAGAGGCTGTGTTCAGGGTATTATAATAGCGAGTATACTCGACTATAGCGTCCTTACTGGTTTTGTTTTTTTTTTGGGCGTATTATTTGTAGTAAAGATTATGATTGCTTTGCTACAACGTTGATTGCTAACACATGTAAATCATCAATGCAGCTGATGGAAAGAAAGTAAAAGTGTAAGTGAAAGTACTTAAGGCAACATGCTACTTGTTTGTTTTGCGGCTTTGTTGCTTTAGGTTAATTTGAATTGAATTGCAATGACAGCGAAGTGAACGCAACATGATGTCCTTGTCCGGCTGTCCACTTAACTCAGACACAACTGAGTGATTGGTCGTCGCTGCTCAATTGATTTGTACTTTGTCTAGAGTATGCTTGACCCTGATACGGAAGGACACAGAAGGACGCAACGGCACATGTCCGTAATGATGATGGTTGGCGGTCGCGCAGGCGCAGGCGGTACAGCAACAACAACAAAAACGACGAACTATACTGTTTCTGATTGAATGTGCCAATGTCGTGTCGTGCAATGATTAATGATCTCGTGCGTGACAAGTTTGTTAGCAAATTGCAACTTTTTATGCTTTCACGTTTTTCATTAATTATTATATTTGCTTTGTTGCTTTGTGCGGCTTTGGTTGCCATTTGCGGTTCTCTGAGCTCACACAGATCGTACATTTCGCCACAATTCGATTCATTAATCCATTAATCATTATTGCACAATTTCAATTCATTTCCACACATTTTTGTTTGCTTGTGATTTGTGCAAAAAGTTGTCACACTCATTTGCCCAAAGCGATTCATTTATAAACATTTGCCATGGCCATGGCTCAGTTTAGCTTGACTGGGCTTGACTTGGCCTATCAAAGGTGGCTGGATGCTTCAGAAAATCAAATTTCGGTATCCCACAGTCTATTACAAGATATTTTAAGATCTTAAAACTGAATGTTTCAGATTTCTCTTTATATATACATCAAATTATGGGATCCAACAGTATATTTCATGATCTATAAAACATAAATGATGTCATCGCATCGGATCCTGAGAAATAGACTTTACTGGTGCCTTCATGTTCATATACTCCATGACCTGAGCAGTCCCGTTTGTTTGGACTTAAAGTTTTCATTTCAAAAATTCTGCATTCCTTTGGAATTATAACCTCAAAGACAGTCAGATTTGCTTAGAGAGAAGCCTTGAAGCTTCTTGGCTGTGATATTTGTGCTCCAAAAAAGCCGCCTAACTATGAACAATTAATAGTATCATTACTTCAACGACATAGTATCTCTAGATATCTCAGTTTCAAGTATATCACATTCATATCACTCATAACTTCATTCATTCATTACATTCATAAATGCCATGCATTTTAGTGATATATCCGAAAAGTACGTGTCAACGCTCAGTTATATAATGAGCCAATTAACGCGCGATAAAATCATGTGCCTCAAGCACCTGTGCTCATATAAGATATATTTCTATACTAAAAGATAAAAAAATATCATAGACATAATAAAAATGCAACCAATTAGAAAATGTAAAACATTTAATTAGCACGTCACTCTCGGCCATGTGTCTATGTATGTATCTATGTGCGTGTGTGATATTTATATTCAAATGCAGGAGCGCATTTCCCACGCTGATCAGCGACGTATGCACTTTCACTAAATTTTCTTTTAATGAAGTTATAATACAAGACTCATAGACTCAAGCGAATCATAAATGTTTGTCTGTCTCTCTGTCTCTCTGACATTCTAAATGTCACTGATAAAAACATATTTTGCTATAATAATGTACGATCAACTTAACGTACGAAACTCAGCCGTGCGTGAATTTAATATATAACTGACCACAAGCACAAGGACGAAGAACAAAACAGCGGCTTAAAAAAGGACACAGGACAGCATAGGCGAGCAAGTAGAATATGGGATAGCGGACAGAGGAGAGGAGAGGAGGCGACATTTAAATACGATCAAAGGTAAGCGACGAAAAATGAAAAATTTTATGAAAATCTTTGCAGAAATTTATGATTTCTTTTGCGCTTCATTAATGCGGGGTTGCAATGCATCTGTGTGTATCTGTGTGTATCTGTGTGCCTCTGACCGATCGAACAATCAATACAACGTTCGCTTTTCACATGTGCGCCTTCATTCGTCATTTGCCGAATGAGCGTAGAAAATTTAATGAGATTTGAGATACTTTTTTCTTTATTTTTTAATGGATTTTTCTCGCTGTTTTTTGTTTGTTTTCTTAATGTGTTTTTTTTTTTTTTTTCGTTGTGTTTGTTGGCTTGTTTTTTGTGTGTGATTTTGCTTGGATCGTTAGCGGTCGCCTGATCGCTTGTTCGCCCAGCTAATCAAATTGGGGCGCTTGTCTCATAATTTACATGAAATTGCTTCATTTACTTGAGGTTTCTTACACAAATCTTTTTTTATAATGTCCTTTTTTGCTATTTGAGTCCTAAGCAGGACAAAACAATAGGCAAATGACGTGTTGGCTCAGTAAAAGATACAAGTCTCTTGTTGCTTTAGGAAATTTGCAACTTTGACAGATCTGAAACGTGACTTTGATGTTTGATGAGCATGTGAATCTTCTGTTCTGTATTTTGGGTTTGGGAATTTTGTTAGAAATGTGTCGAAGTTGCTGAAGAAGAAGAAGAAATTTGCTCTTACAAAGTATCTGAGTATCTTCAAACGTCCTATTGCTGACGTCACAGTTCTGCATTTTAATTTTATGTCTCATTGGTCGTTTTTCTATGCGATTTTTCATACTTTAATCAGCTGCTGACCAAAGACCACCGAGAAAGTTGACTTTCTTTTGCTTCTTTTCGACACTTTTTTCATTGCTCATGCTTTCTCTTTCCCGCGCATGCACATTTGTACGCCAGTTTTTGCACATTTCATTTTGTTGACTTGGTCAGTTTGTCTATGACATATTTTGATAAGCGTGCAATATTTTTTGTATCGACCGGAAGTCATGCGTGCGTGATTTCAGCTGTTCATGTCACTCGCATAGCACACGTGACATTTTAATGAAATAAAAATATATTATTTATATATATTTTGCATTTTGGAATATTTTTTATCGCTTGCGTTATGTTTTGCTTTATGTATTAATACAATAGTTAAAGCACATAAAGCAATTTCATATTTGCAACTACTGCTTCTTCCACTAGTGCGATATATGCATAAAAAAAATCAAAGTAGAACAAATGTGCCGCCATTTTGTCGCCCTAAGCACGATCCTCTTCTTCTTCTTCAACTTCTTGTTGTTCTTCTTCTTCTTAAGTTGCTCATTGCAAATGCAGAAAGCGTTAAACTTGAAGCTCAGCACGTCCCCAAGGACATGCATGCCTTGAAATGCAGTCGAGCAACTTTTTTCTCGTCCTTCCATGTCCTTCTTGTTGCGCTGCGCTTTCGTTGCTGTCAAATTATTTCCACAATGTCTGAGAATTTGAGTTGATATTTCATTAAACTGCCGAAAAAAAAACAAAAACAACAACAACAACATGAAATGCAAGCCATATTGCATTTTGTCTTCTGCTCATAGCTTTGAGCAACAAAAATGAACAAATAAAATCAAAAAAAAAAGGAACCAAAAAAAGGATAACAAATCAAACGAGCCTGCCAACAACAATAACAAGAACAACAACAACAGCAAACAAACAAACACAAGCGTTCTTTTTTTTAACATTTTCAGATACAAAAAAAAAAATTTACCCGAAAAAATGCAAATTTTGTGCCTAAAAGGAATTAAATTCATTTGGAAAAAATCTGAAAAAATATAAATGGTTGAAAATGTGACTGAAAACGCAAAAAAAAATGTACTAATAATAAAAAACCAAAAAAAAAAAAAACTCGCTTACACTAATTTGATACAAAAAACGCATTGGCTGCATGAGCATGAGTCTGACTGCGACTGCGACTGCCTAAAGATACAAGATACTTATGCATGCAATTTTGAAAAGGGTCAAAGGGTGCTTGTTGCAGACAATCTGACTGAATCAGACACACCGTCAGCCTCACAGCCAGTGACAGAGCCATCGTCATCGTCGTCGTCGAGTCAGTGAGGACCGTCAACTCTTTGCCATCGCGATCGTTTCGCACTCTTGGGGTGACTGATGCGGCATGCAAATGAAATGAAATGCTGTTGAGTCGCTGTAAGCAAACGTTAGTGCCGATTTCATCTTCAGATATACTCGTATAGCAAAAGATACTTAGATTAGAACCGAATGCATACAACATGAAGTTGTCGCATCTTCAATGCTCTCTGTGTGTGTGTGTCGGCCTTTCTATAATTGCATTAATTCAATAATTATGTAAGCTGAGAGTTTGTTTGTCCCATCAAGTAAGTTTATAAGCAAGTAAACAAGCAAAGTGAAGTTCTGTTCTTCAATCTATCTTTGCTATGCTAATCATAAATGGCACATGAGTGTGTGAAATACGATTATGATTGATTTGTTGGCTGCTGTTGTTGTTCTTTATTGAATGTTCATTTACCTTTTGACAGCTGATTTCATATTGAAAGTGGAGATCAGTTATTCTCAGATAAAAGATAAAAGTTACAGTAGAAAGATACAAAAAAAAAAAAAAAATATCACTTGCTAATCATATGCGTTACTGTAGTTGTTGTTGTTATTGGAACAGTCATTATTGCTTGCAATATGATCGATTAGCTCAATTTCACTTTTCTTCTCATCTGATCGGATCTTATCTCATCTCAGCTTATCACACCTTAGTTAAGGTTGCATCTCATCATCTTAACTCATCTCATTTCATTTCATACAACCTCATCTTATTATATCCGAACTTATCACAGGTCATCTCATCTTCATTCATCCGATCTAATGATCTATTAACTCATTTTCACTTTTCTACTCATCTTAACTCAGTTCCTCTAATCAAACCTCATATTATCTCATCTTATCTCATTCCATCTTAACAAATCTCATCTCATCTCATTTTATCTTATCATACCTCAAATTATTGTATCTTTTTTATCACATCTCATATCATCTTATTTGATCTTATCGCACCTCATACTATCTCATCAAAACTTAACTGTTTTTCTATTAGAAATAAGTATAATATTTTTACTAATCTAATTTCATGCTCGTTCTGCCTCTCTCTCTCTCTAATGATCGTCTGCCAATCCTTCGCCCACCTTTTGACGCAATCACTTTTGCTGACATTGCAAAAAAATGAAAATAATGAAATGCCAAATGTTTACAACTCATTAGACACGAATAAAAAACGAACTATGAAAAAAAAGTATCTGAACGTTCGCCCGCTGGCAGCAATCAAGCGCGAGCTCAGTGCCAAGTCCGATCAAACCGAAGCCAAAACCAAATCGAATCAAAGTCATGCCAACCCCAAAATTCGAACCCATTCAGGCAACTCATTTCAACTCACTCTGATTTGACAGTAGGCGTATAACTGTTAAATGTCGACAGTTCGGTTGGGTTCGGTTCGGTTCGGGATGCTTCCCAGGCGAGCGCGAATTGCAATTAACGCAAAATTAGATTAATTGAAAATATGCGCAAACTGACAGATACTTTTGCAGCTTTTCCAACTGAGAGAATGCTCAGATCAGCTCATAATGACTTGCAAAATTATCAAAAACATTTATGCAGCCACAATGACTTATCAAAAATGTTGTTGTATAATGGATTTTTGTTAGAAAATGACTTTAAAAAATGCATACAAAAAAATACGAATTTCATTGTAAAAGCAACGATTTTTGCATTCATTGAAGAGCATCGAAAAATGTTCCAACAAAGAAAAATAAAAAGATGAAAACGTTTGCCGAGAAAAAAGATGCTCTCGGCTGCTGTTGACAAATGTTTGACTCTCGTCATTTATCAAATGTCAAGAGGCGAGGGGCCGAAGAGCGTCGCATGTCATTCGCACTGTCTGTCCGACCGTTCGTCTGTCAATCAGTGCTGCCTTGGTAGTCTTTGTTCACTCACTCTAACTCTATTGATCTATATATACCTGTCTCTTTCATACACTGCACTACATGCTACTTGCCCTCACTGCCTCACTTGAGTAAACTGAACTGAACTGAACTGAACTGATCTGAACTATTTTGTCCCATGCCATGCGATATCCGATTGTCTGGATTATGCCAAAAAAAAAAAGAAGAAAAACTAATACAGAAGAGAAAAAAAAAACATTTGCGAAAATATTTGCACAAATGCATGTGTTGTTCTCATTGTCCTGCGTCCTTCGTGCTTCTTGCTCTTCAGCAACATCTTGGCTTCGCCTGTTTGTCAACTCACTGATCTACTTAACTATGTGTTGCCTTGTATAAACTACTGATTAATGACAAGTCGTTTATATTGATTAGTCTAGAGGCAGCAGCAGGCATGTTGCATGCAGCACACAGCTGTGCAACACATCTTGAGTTGATGATATGAACTAAAATAAGAATAAGAAAGAAATCACTCACTGAATATACAAGTCAACGATTTGTAATAAGCAACACTCGGATCATTAGAACCGATGATGGCATCCGTGGATCACTAGAGTTCTTGAGTTGATAGAGTATTATATGTGGTATGCCAATCATAATCTGTCTGATCTTAACTCGCCACATTGTCGATCTGATCCCTTATGGTGAGCTTTTCGTATGAGTATTTATATACGGTCTTGTCAATGAGAGGTAGTGTAGTTTTTATGAGGAAGGTAGTGTGGGTATAGGTGGTAGTGGAGATAAGGTGGGTTGTCTTGGTAGTCAAGGAAGATTTAGTAGTGTGGGTAGAGTAGGCGGTATTGGTGGAGAAGGTAGACTTATATACAGTTGGTGGAGTAGATACAATTTTTAGTGTAAGTAGAGTAGGTGGTGTTGGTGTAGATAGCTTATGTAGAGTTGGTAGTGCTGGTAGTGAATTTTCAATAATTAAACGACGATCAATCCGTATAATTCTTGCAAAATTCGCCACACCAAAGAGCGTGTGATCCTGTCGCATATCCTTGCCAATATAATCAATGCAAATTACATAAATTTCGCATTTATTGCAACTAAATTAGTTCGATTCGTTACGCAGTTGCAACATGTGACAGACGAGGCCCACCGATCGTACAACCCTTGACTTTCGCAAAGATGATGAGAAAAGATTGCGAAAAATATACTTTCTCATCGGCGTCTTATTAAAATATAATTTCCAAATTGCATATTAAATTGCATTTGCCCGAAATTCGTTCAACTCAACTCAAGATCAAAGCGCCGAATTGCGTCGACTGCAAGGACAAGGCAAGGGAAAGGGGTGCGAGGCTTGTGCGGCAAACAAAAATTGCCACAAATTGGCAAGCAAACTAATTAAGTATGCAATTGGCAAATTCGTATAAATATTTCATTACTCAAACTGTCACAGACCTCAGACACCTCTTCTGCTCGTCCTGCGCCTTTAAGGATTTTTTCGCTTGACACTTTTTCTTCTTCTCAGTTCGATGAAAATTTGCATTTTACATGTAAACTTTGTGCAAATTGCAAATTTGTTACAATAATTTGCATAACTGTCACTTTCTTCAGCGATTTCGTAAGCCGTTGGTGGTCCAAGTTGGGCGAAAAAAGGGGTTTGTCTGCAACTTGAGACTTTCTTTGAATTTTCGTGCTCAAGTTAAAGTTGTATAAATTGTCATAAATATTTGTCAGACAATTTGTTTGGCGAAAATGTTATGACATGCGTGCAAAATTATGTTAATTAAGTTTAATTACAAATTGAAGGCACTACTCAAGACCATGGGCCCGAAGACGCTGTGGGAAGCCATTTTCCAACTGTGACGCTTTTCCACAAATTTGGATTAATGCATTTTTTGTGCTAATTATGGATTTGGTTTTGAGTTCAGTGTGACACATCAGCGATGGAACACGTTGGTTGGGATGTGCAATGCCGCGGGGCAGGCAACTGGCGGTTAGAAGAAGATGTAGTTCTTGAAAATGGCGAAAGGCGTCAGTGAAGCTCTTTAAGTCTTTTACAAAGGCTACAAACATGGCAAGCCGCTAGGTATTCATACTAGAGCACGTTGTATAAGTTATGTAAAGAACTGTACATTAGAACTTCAATAAATCCGACTATTGGAAACCGTTCATATTTTGAATTTCCGAATTTTTCGAACTTTTCATCATAAGAAGTTCTAATATTTTGCAATGGTTATGAGTGTCCCAATAATGGGAACGTACGGATTAGCAAAGTTAACGTAAATTTCAACATCATATCTTCTTAGCGATTTTTGGCTGTTATATGAAATTGTTTTATAGGAAGCAGCTTAGAAGAGTAACTCCAGATGAACATCAGGACTTTTTTTCGAGGCATCATATTATGCTGCTCTGTTTACAATATGATGATAAAAATCGAACTATTGTTGTACGTTGTTATGGCCAACATTACTCAACTCAATTGAATGCCGCTCAAGGTGCAAGTTTGAAGAGCATCTTGAAAGAATTTTGAATAGATTGAAGCAACGCCAACGCAGCTCAAAAAGTTCAAAAGACTGAAAAAGCAACAAAAACCCACGAAAGATACAAAGATGAAAATATGAATAGAAAATTGCATTGAGATTGAAAAGTGATTTGAAAGCAATTGAATAGTAATCGGAGCGAATGATAGCCAAAATGCTGATAAAATATATGACAGACGTCACATAAAAATACGCATAAATTTATGCAACAATCGTGAGTGACCGACGAGAAGAAAAGCCGAACGGCAGGACATCGACTTCTGAGGTAGAAGGTGACGGAGACACACCAACGCAGGGGACTAATGAAAGGCGCACGCGATGTGCCGGCATCTGGACAAATATTTGCCAGAGAGTCAGAATGTCTCGAAATTTTTTTTTTTTTGGTGAAAGAATGAAAAACGAAAAAAACAAACGTCGACTTTCGCATTTTGTTGTTTAAAAGAAATGCAATAACAATGAAGGAGAGCAAAAGAATAAGAAGCAGAGCACAGTAGTTACTTTGTTGTTGTTATTATAAGGACATTAGGCTACCAAACAAAATTGTCCTGCCGGCCGTTGCTCTACTAACTGTCGCAACTGTTGAGCGCTTGCCAATAATGATGATCCCGATGATGATGATGATGATGATCGGCACACAACTGGGACAACACCTTGCAGGCCTAAACCAACAACAATGTGTGAAATATTTTGCAATAAGCGAACGGCACAGTAGCACGACAAGCAGATGTTCTCGGCCCTCCTTTGTTTTCGCATTGAAAAGTAAAAAAACGTAAGAACTTTGGAAAAACAGTAAAGGAAAAATCAATACACAACATAGAAAAGATAGCAAACACGTGGTTCGACGTCAACGTCAACGTCGGCTTCGCTTACGCTCTCACATTCAACATGAAGACACACTCACCTCGTGGTATCGATCGTTTGAATGGAAAGTAGAACAATGAGAGCAAATACACGAACACGCACACATGCGCGATGCTTGGTGTGTGAGTTGTGCTCACCTGAGAGTGACAACTGAGCTGAGCGCAAGAAGCAACACGGATGCTGCAACGTACCTGCAAGACTGTATGAGAAGGCGCACATTTGCTTTAAAGAGAACAGCGCACAGTGCGCTCTCTCTTTGCATTTTTAACAGCGACCTCTAGCGCAATTATACGACAGCTGTGTTTTCAAGTTTCAGAAATAGGTTGAGAAGTGTGATTTCTGAGAATATTATTCAATCTAATATTTTCTTTTTTTAATTTAATGACTTTAATTATTTGATACCTTTACTTCTTTTCAGTTATCATTATGAATTTAATTTATCATTGACATATGTATTTAATTTATGATTGCATCATACGTCATTTCATTTAAGAAAAATTGTATATTTACAAAAATTCACACAGAGATGTCGTTGCGCATACATAAGAGTATAAATTCGCAGAGAATGTTTGATAAAAATCACAGCGCGCATACAACAAATGTGATTGGCGCAACAAAAGCAATGCACACACAACAACAACAACAACAAAAGCAACAGCAAACGAAGAGAGCCTTCGTTTGTTCGGCCGACAACCACCAACACAACTCGTTTCGTGCGCTCGTCATTTCGTACGTTCGTTTTTTGCGCTCGCCCGTGCCATATGCGTGTGTGTAAATCGTTTCACACTCGGTCGCTCATCGTGCACTCATCGTCGCTGTCGCTGTCGTTGTCGTCGTCGTTTTTCAAAAATATTGCGCAGGCGCAACTCAACACATCATTTCTGTTTATACGTTGCACACTGCAGACGTTCTTCTACAAGTTTCGCGAAAACTGCACGACTCTTAAGGAATTTACAAATATTTATTGATATTATTATTTTTTTTTTTTTGCGTACAAAGTGTTAAAAAAATTACAACTTATTAAAAAAAACAACAGTGCGAAAATTATTTGTGTGTTAGTTACTTTTTTTTTTTACTATAAAAATTACACTTTGTGCAAATCTAACATTTGTATCTAACAAAATGCATGGAACTTGCACAGAATTATGTTGAAGGTGAGTAATCAAGTGTTGATCTTTGGAATAATTTAGCTCAATAGATATTTGTAACCTTTTATACGAATTCAAGCTCAAGATTAAAGCTGGATTAAGCTAATCAATAATAAATAAATGTTCATTTTTTCATATATCAAGTTAAGTTTGCTAATCAAATTCTCTATGAAAGTCGTTTGCCTTCTATTACACTCATAGGACACAACAATCTTACACACAAACACACACACACACACGCACAGATTGAACCTTCAAACCGCCTTGTCTCACCTCACCTTGGCTCACCCAGTCATGCCTCTTCGTGCTTGTTCTAATTTTAATTTATCTATAAGCCCTAAAAAAAGGCGCATTAAAAAAAAGGACAAGGGAGGGGTTACCGTAATTCATTTAATTTTTTTTTTGCTGTTCAATTTTGTTCCATTTTTTCTAACTGTTAGTCAAACTGTAACCCTCGCCTCTCCTGCGCGTTGTTAATCTTTGGGAAACACCTTTGGCGTAAGCCAAGTCCTGTGTGTGTGTGTGTGTGAAGAAATTTTCATGCCCTTTTTTTTGTTGTTTTTTGTTTCTTTTCTTTTCTTGTTGCCTTCAGTTCACTTTGCTCTGCCGTCAGTTTGTCTTGGTAGGTTTGCTTCGATCGATTGCTTGGATCATTACAAATTTCTTTCCTTCCCTTCGCTTTTTGCCCTTTTTGGCTTAGGGTGACGTTTATGGATTACATGAAAAACTATTTCATCATTTCTTTTTATTCTTCTTCTTCATCTTCGTTGTCTTCTTCTTTTCCACATTATTAGTTTGCTTGCTTTCCTATTGTTTACCCTTCGTGGTACGTTGTTTTTTTTGGGCCACAAATAGTTCACCCAGAAAAATAATCGTCAAAGTAGAAGAAAAAATCCACAACAACAACACAAAATCTGCACAAATCCTTACAAGCCCTCTGCCGCCGTCGTCGCCGCCAACGACGTTGTCCTCTTACGCTTTGCGTCTTTGAGATTTTTTCCTTTTCCTACTCGGCTCGTTCGATTCAGCTGTCTGCCTTGCCAGCTTGCCTGACTGTCTGGCTCATAGACCAAGCGATCGACAGACTCGGCATGCAGATTAGCGGTATTATTCGTCTTCGTATTCTTCTCGGGTGTTGGCAGTTCATTCTATTTCTTTGCTATTGCGGATTTGCACAGCTTTTTTTTTTTCTTTTTGCACATTTTGTTAATCTTATTTGTAGATTGTTGTTTGCTTAAATGAAAAGTTTATTGATTTTTAATTTTTCCAAATCAAAAAAATAGCCTTTCATTGTGCAAGGACTTACAAAAAGCAAAAAGGAGTTAAACAAATTTTTTGCAATGCAAAAAGAAACGAAATTAAATTGTTGAAGGGCTGAATTAGCAAAAATCAAAGCCAACTACAAAGCAAACAAAGCCAATCGAGAGCAGAATTGAGAAAACAAAAAGTTATCCTTTGTGCAACTAAATTAAGTTGAGTAAGCAAAAGGCATAACAGCAAAAGCAATGAAAAGAATCAAGAAAAAATCAAAAAAGAAAAAAAAAAAATCAATTGAAAAAGGGATCCGAACAAGGCACGATCGTCCAGCGAGCGATCTTGAAAGCTGTTCCGATTTCGTGCCTTCAACTTTGCACTTGAACAATGCCAAGGCAGCGCTTGAAAGCACTTAATAAACACATACTCGTTCAGGATCTTTCAATGTTGGCCCAAAGACGCAAATGTCCTTTTGTGCTCACACACACACACACAGACATACGTGATTTCCGTTTGTCGCGTTCTCAAGGCATCGAACTCGAATTCGTTTTCGGTTTTGGCTTCAGATGCAAATTCATTTGCATTTGCTGAGCTTTAAGTAATTAAAAAGGAGAAAAAAGTGCATATGGCAATTAAGCGCAGCACACACACACACACACACATGCATGAATCCAGTTTTCTTCCTCTGCTCCAGCCTCAATTTAAGCAAAATTATATGCTTTGTGATTTTGCATACAAAAAAAAAAAAACAAGAAAAAATGCAAAAAAATTATAAATTGAAAGAAAAAAAAATCAAAAAAAAAAAAAAATGCAGAAAATAAACCGCTGAACAGAAATTAGCATAAATATAATTACATTGGCGATGTCCTTTGGCAACTTTCCGCGCTAAATGTTTGCTAATTTCGAAGCACGAAATTCAACAACTCAAGCGTCTTCAGCCAAGACAGCTGAGCCTGTCTCCACAACAACAAGCACGACCAAAAAAAGCACAACAAAGAAACCTGAATACGCAAATAGATCCTCATTGGCAAGTTTGATGTCAAAGGATGAAAGGAAAAAAACTTGTTTGCCGCTTTTGTGAAATCTTCCTTTTTCTATTTTAAATATAACAACTTTGAGGCAACATTTGTCTGTCTGTCTGTCTGTCTGTCTGTGCGTTGTTGCCGTTCGTCCGTTATCCTTGCGAATTGCTGCCTTTGTGTGTGCACAAGATTTTTGCATTATTTGCAAAGCAAACTCGATTTATTTGCGGCAAACAAAACATAAAAATTTCAGCAAATGAGGTAACCAAGCAAGCAGACAGATAGACGGACAGAGTGAGTCGAAGACTGTTGGGATCCTTTAGGCAGACTGGTCGTGCAAGTCGTTAAGCTTTCGTCTCAGGAGTGTTCTAGATTGAAACTGCCTTAACGAAAAATTTATACGATCAGCTGGAGTTACTCAAGACCAAAGCAGTCACTAATGAAACAGAGTGAGAGAGAGAGAATGATCTCGATCCCTATGATCCCAACGATTCTAACAATCCCAACGATTCTAACAATCCCAACGATCCGAACGATCATTCAAACCAAATTCGATGGACAACAAATGCTCAACTCAAAGCTCAGAAAGTCTTTTTTTTTGGGAAACTCTGCCTAGAAAAATGACAATTCATGTCTTCCTTTTTGTAGTGCACAAAGAGGACATTTTTCTGTCCTTTAGAGTCGACAAAGAACAATAAACAGTATGAAATGCAACCAAGAATGAAGACAAAGATAAGCAACGGCGTTGGCGGCTGATAACAATGTGACAACAAGGCAAGACAAGGAAGGGAAAGGAAAGTGAAGTGAAGCAGGAAGCAGTGAAAAGAGCTCAACTGACTAGAAATATTTGAAAATATAATAGAATTGTATGGAACCGAAATTCAATGAACTGAACTAGAACAGGACAGAATAGAATAGAATAGTGAAGAGATGATCTCGATATGTCGGCAGCAGCTGACAACTCAAAATCTCATTAGTCTGATTTTCTAGCTGAGATAGCAGAGCGTAAAATGGTATGAAAGACGGCGTCGCTCCAACGCTTGAGTATTGACATATGTACATGTGTCATTTGCATGGCCGAACGAGCAAACGATCGATTGATTGATCGATCGATCAGCGACTGTTTGGCTGTGTAAGCAAAGCCGCATTTGATATCTTCGCCTTAAGACTCTTTGACAGCTTTGGGCGTCACATGGGCGTCACGTGATTGATTGGAATAAGAAAATGTGCAAATTTGTATTTGGGAATTCAAAATATCGAGAAGCGAAAAACTTGTAGATGAAACGAATTTTATTTTTAATAAGAAATGGCCTATGTTCTGATATAATATATGCAGACATATGCGGTCTGCAAAATTTTTGTGAAATATTGAAAAAAAATTCAAGAATTATAATTTTTTGAATTTTTGTTATTTTTCTTATTTTTATAAAAATTTTTTTTATTTACAAATGTTTGACTTATGTAGGCGTTGTTCGCCTATAGACATAGAGCAGTACGTAATTAATAATAGCTGAATCGATGGCAGCTTGCGTTAACTTATGTCGATAATGCAGCACACAAACTAAAAATACTTCTTTTTTTCTTACCTTTGCAGTCTCAACAATAGCACAGACAACAACCATCATCATATAAGCAAACGCCGTTGGCAAAGTCAAGACATATTTAGCAAGGAAACAAACCACAAGAAGCACAAAAAAACATAGAATTTCAATTTGAAAAATATAAAAGCAAAAACAACAACAAGAGAAAATTAAAAATAATATTTATATTAATTAAAAAAATAATAAAAGAAGACCATGCCCACCATGAACGCACACACCCTAGAGCGACGCCTCCATCGGCACTCCATTGACACGCGCCTGGAGAGCGTAGCGGCGGAGGAGCGACGTCGCGGCGTCAGCATTAATGGCAGCGGCGTCGGCATCGTCACGGGCCGACACTCCTTCACCGGCACCGACAACAAGGAGAACTTCGGCGTACACTTCTTGAACAGCTCCTACGGCAACACGAGCCTGATCGCCTTGCAAGACCTCAGCAATGGCAAGAGCCCGCAACGGCGTTCGTCTGGCGAAAGTGTCACAACGACGCCGACGGCAGCAGCGGTGGCGCCGACGCCAACACGTGCGCTGCAGCGTCGACGCACGACGACGACGTTGCTCTTGGCCGAGGCGGACACGCCGCTGCAGTTGCGGCACATCAATGAGGAGTCGCAGTTGACCTCGTCACGCATGGGCGACACAACGCTCGATCGTATGCTCGATGCGATCATCGAAAGTGCGCGCAAGGAGGTCAAAATCGGCAGTGGCGGCGCCGGCGGCAAGTTGCAGAAGAAGCCAGCGGTCGTTGTCGATGCGACGGCGGAGGCGATGGTGGAGGCTGAGGAGGACACGAGCATACATGAGATGGAAGTGCGCACGCCAACGCATTTGAAGCGTCAACGCGTTGTGCGACGCAAGAATGCACGCGGCGCTGCTGCAGCAACGGCAGCGTCGACGTCGACTGCGAAGTCAACGACAACGCCAATGAGAAATCAAAATCGACGTGCTTTGCTTTTGAGTCCGCTCAGTCCAGCAGCACAACGTGCCTCAACGCCCACCACCGCCACCGCTGTGACCACGCCCACACATGCCGTTGTCGATGTGGAACATGTGCCGAGCATCAAACGCTGCCTGAGCTTCTCTTCCAGCACAAGCGACATCGATGATGAGAATTATTATAGCGCTGCTGTGAAACGTAGCTCCGTGGCCTCATCGTCCTCGGCTTCGAGCACCTCGAGTGGCACAGTCAATGTAGCCAACACTGCTGGCAACAACAACAACAACAGCAGCAGCAACAACAACAACAACGGCGGCAGTGTCAAAGGCACCATCGACGTTGGCATTTTTGTGGACGAAGAACAACATTTAAATGTAAATGGTGAGTTCCACATGTGAGTTGCCTCAATTGCCACAACAAATTTTAACTCTCTTTCTCCCTCTGCAGTCATACGCTGCCGCGAACTGCAACGCTCCAATGGCTCGACGGCCATCAATGCTTACGTCAAAGTGGCGCTCAAGCGTCGCCAACAATCGCCGAATGCTGAGCATGGCTTTCAACGCACCGCCGTGCATCGTCACTCCAGTCGACCCTATTTCGATCATCGCTTTCGCTTTGACATTGCCAACAGCAGCAGCGGCACCAGAGAGCCTTTGGCTGAGACAATCGCTGCCGCTGGCGATGAGGATCGCTTGCAATTGGCTGTTTGGCATCGCGATCGCAATTTGAAGTGAGTATGGTCGTGACTAATGCCCATCAAAATATATATTAAAACCAAAAAAGAGAAAAAAAATCCCAATATAAGTTGTCATTGGCTCCTGTAGGTTGCTTGTCCCTCTGTAAAAAGTCCTCTTCAACTCAGTTTCGATTTTTCTTGGAGCAATTTCTTCAATATCAATAAGTTTACTACATTTTGACAGACAAAAATGAAGCAATTTAAATAAAAAAAGTGTAGCATACGTTTAGGCGTTTGCTCGTTGCTTGCACTAGTAGTTTTCGTTGTCCACTTCCGCTTTTAAGGACATGCGCGAAATACAAATGTGTCTGTCAGAGCAGACCGCATGGCAGAAACAATTTTCTTACAGAAAAAAATATAAACAATAATGAAGCGCTAAGCTTTGAAGCTCTCCACGCATAAACTGCACTGAGCCAAAAATTTGAAAATATTTCTTTTTAACATTTGAGTTTCTCAAAGATCGTGCACATTTGAAATGTGTTTTGACGTAAGTGTGCACGGCCTACATAGACACATGTGCCGAAAAATCATTGCAATGCAAAAATTGTCAAAAAGCGCCATCTGCTCAAATGTTGTTTAACATTAATGCAAATGTTATCAAATGAACGGCCAAATTTTGTATATCGTTGAAATGAGTTAGTCTGTACAAGCACCACATTGTTCCTTAGCTTGGACACAAGCCAGTACGCGCAAAGCAAAGAAGCCGCCGTACTGCATGAAATGTTAAGCTGACAATGTTAAAAGATTAACAGTAAACGGCAGGGTTGCCAACTTGGGGGGTTTTCCCCCTAAATTTAGGGGGTTTTTGAGTTGAATGAATGAACGAATTTTTCAATTGTTTAGACGAATCCAATTTAGAAAAATTAAATAATTCGAAAAATGATTTTCTAGAAATTGTATGGTTTTTAGGGGTTTTTGGTTTGTGTTTAGGGGGGAAACAGTTTTGAAAGTTGGTAACACTGGTAAACGGAGCCTCAGTTGAGCTTCATCAGTCGCGCGCTCATTGCCACAGATAGCAGAATTTCGAGCGCGTTTAGCGCCTTCAAATCAATTGACTCCTTACTGTCTGCATTTTTTATTACGCTCAGCTCAGCTCAACACAACTCAGTTCAGTTCAGTTCAGTTTAGTTCAATTTGATTTCGTGCATTTCATTCAGTTCGTGTTCTAAGCTCGCAGCGCTCAAACACGGCGCACGGCAGAATAGAAAAAAAGCAGAAAAAAGCGAACCAGGAAAAGCAGAAAAAAAGACAATAAACAACTACAAAGTCAGCAGCAACGTGTTAAAAAAAAACAACAAAAAAGACACAAAAACCGAAAAAAAAATCAGGCAACATAGAACAGTGTGGAACTTAACAGCCGTGCGTGAGTGAGAGTGTCAAAAGTGTGTTAACCTGGTAAATGAGAAAAGAATTTAAATCGCCAAAAATTAAAACATTACACAAAAAGTGATTTTTTTTTTCAGTTATTTGTTTTTTTTTAAGATTAACCAAAAAAAAAAAAAAAATCAAAAAAAAAAACTTTGCAATAAGCAAAAAAAATATATAGATTTTTTTTTTTGGCACGTAAATTATACTAATAAATTTTACAACAAAAAACATAAAATTTAAAAAAAAAGAATTAAGTGAAAAAGCAACAAAACAGCAGACGAGACAACTTTGAGCCAAAGCTGAAGCACTTCAAACACGAGCAACTAAAAGTATGCAACATTAAATTATATAAGTTTCTTATAGTTTTGTTTTATTTAAATTTCAATGAGATTAGTAAGATTGCAACTTTATTGTAAAAGCATGTGTCTGCTGACTGCGTGCCTATGCCTACGTGTGAGTGTGTGTGTGACTGTGTGTGTGTGTGTGTAAGCATTTAAATAACAGGAAATGCCAACAAAAAATGTTTGCTTAATTATTTGTTTGTGTGTGCTCGACAGTCTTAAGTTGCTTTAGTTGGGGCGAGGGGTTGTGAGGGGTTGGTTGGGTTACCAACACGCGAAGGCAAGAGAGGACATTAGCGCATGTGTTACAGCTTATAAGACGCTTTGTGCGTGAGTGCGTGTGTGTGTTTTATTTAAATTTTATATTTTTTTTTTTTTTGGGTCTTTTTGAAACTTTAAATGAAAGAATTTTGTAACAAAAAAAAAAAAAATAATAATAATAATTTCAAATCAGAAAAACGTGCTGCTTTCGTTTTTGTTGTTGCTGCTGTTGTTGTTGTTGTAGCACAGAGGTGTGTGTGTTAGCAATTTTCATAGCAGCTCGTTGCTTAATGGGCTTGCTTGCTTGCTTGCTACTTCTTCTTCTTCTTTGCCTTACTATACATGTCACCCACTCACACACATACACACATGCTGAGGCACCCAGCCTGCTGTCCCTTGGCGCCTGCTGTCAACGTTGACTGTCGTAAATATTTTGTTATATGTATGAGTGTTAATGTGTGTGTGTGTGTGTGTGTGTGAGTGTTACAGGAAGCTCATACATACATTTATGCAAGAAGGTATATCTGTGTGTGTGTGTGTGTGTGTGTGTGATGTTAGCTCATTGCAAACCCCTTAGCGTCATTTCTTTGCAGATATTTGGTTCGTTCCTCGTTCGCTCGCTCGCTCACTCATTCGCTCATTCGTTCGTTCGTTCGTTCATTCGTTCTTTCCGTTTGCTTCTTTCGCTCTTTGCGCTCATTTCGTTCCGTTTCGTTCACTCAACTCAACTCATCTCAACTCATCTTCTTCTTCACTTCATTTCATTTCATTCCGTTACGTTTCTTCCACAATGTTTCTCCCAATGGCAACGGGGGTGGTTCCGTCTTCTTCTTCTTCTTGCCAGAGCTTAGTGAGTGACTACGTCAGCGTGAGGTGGCGTGAGTTGGCAGGGTGACCATTGCTTGCTTAGGTGGTTAGTTCGGTCGGTCGATTGGTTGGGTTGTTTGAGGAGGTTTTTGTCATTGAATGTGCTCGTACGTTCGCTCATGTGTCGTTGCGACTTCATGTGAAATATTACCACAGTTCCATTGTTCCTCTGTTGTTGTCATTCCTTTGGTTGCCGTATTTTCTTACCTCGCACGTTCTGCTTCGTCTCTCACATAGCAAATCTACTTGCTTATCTGCTTTGCTCGGCTTGGCTCAACTCTGTGGCCTTTGCTTTGGCACAGTTCAGCATGGCACAACACAACACAACACAATACAACAGAGCAGAGCTCGGCTTCTAAGAACAATTGCTGATTGCGTCAAATAAATGTAAATGTACTTTCGCTTGCATACATGTGTCCGTCTGTCTGTTTGTCTATCTGTCTGTGTGTGTATGTTGAAGGATTAATGCGTGTCCAAGCATAGAATTTGCCACACAGTTGTGCTTATATTTCGTTAGAAATGCAAACTTATTGAAATCAATATTGCTCGAAATTGAACAAGCACGGATTTGTTTGCCTCTGTGTGTGTGTATGCGTGAGTGTGTGTGTGTGTGATTAATAAATCATGCTCTATCTTGCACACATGCATGTGTGTGACAGCTCATTAAAATGTTAAACTTATGTAGATCAACAACTAAAAGTATGCAACAGAAATATTATAGAAGGCCACGCAGCAGCTGAGCGGAAATGAAGCCAGGCACGAGAGCGCGCAACCAAGCAAGCACAGAGCAAAAGAGTGAGAAAGAGCGAGAGCGAAAGAGAGCGCGAAAGCGAAAGCGTGCCATGACAAGCGAAAATACAAAATTACAAAATAAGCGACAGAAGAAAAAAATATAAAAAAAATCGGAAAAAAAATTATGACAATATTGACAAACGTTGGCTTTGACAGCGTTGACGGCGTCGCTGTCAGCGCCATGTTTGATGTCGTAAAACCGGAAGTGAAAAGCTATAAGATTGTACAATGTAATATTTTTTGTTGCATACCAATGGGGGCGCTTGTTATGCAGTCGCTTCAACTAACTAACTAACCAACCAACCAACTGTCTTTCTATCTCTCTGCTTGTCTAGCTGGCTTAGAGCACGTCTGTCTGTCTGTCGGGCTGTCTGTCTTGTTGTCTGTCAAGTTGTCTTGTCGCTTTAAATGTTTTGTCCACGCGTATTTCTTTTTTAATTGCCACTTTGATTGCTTGATTGATTGATTGATTAATCGCTTACTTGAATTGACAGTCATGATTTGATGGCTTTTAAGTAGGTCGCACGAAAGTATGCAATAAAAAAGCCACTGCCTGTGTATATGTGAGCTAAGCACGCACACAGATGGCACACTTGGAAACCCACTAAAACGCACATTTGGGAATATCGTACACACGTGTGTCTCTAAAGCAGAAGGCATGATTTATTTGCTAAGATTTTTGTTGTTGGGCGGCAATGGGTTAAATTTAACACACACACACACACACATACACATACACAGAAAGACAGACAGACAGAGCAGAGTGCAAATGGCGCTGCTGTTGCTTAATTAATTTGAATGAATTTCAAAGTATTTTACGTGTTTGTTAACTTTATTTAAGCCGCTCTAAATTATGCAACAATATTTTGTATAAATTTAAACAGCTGCAAACTTTCGCATGTGCATGTGTGCGTGCCTTGTGTGTGTGTGTGTGTGTGTGCGTGTGGGCATTTAATTGTCCCAACGGTATATTTATGAGCGTGTTTGCTTAGTGTTTCTGCGGTTAAGCTTTAAGAGTTGCCTTACACACACACACACACACAGACGTCCCTTTACCACAATTTGAAATTGTATTACTTCACACAAACACACACACATGCTTACCACAGCTCAACACAATTTTGGATTGGCTTCCTTTTCAACATCATTGTTGTTTGTGCATGTCTTATGCAAGACAAGTGCAGAGATCATCGAGCAAGGGTCCGGCTGACTGCTAATTTGTAATTCTCTTTGTTGTTGCTATTGCTATTGCTATTGTTGTAGTTGTAATTGTATCTTCATGACTGCCTGCAAGTGTTAACTTGTCAGTCTGTCTGTCTGTCGGCTTGTCTAACTAAAGTTTCATTTTCAGTTTCCTCTTCCTTTTGCCGCTTTTTAATTTGCTTCGGTTTCCTCAAATTTTCTCAGCTTAAGTTTCGTATTTTCGATAGAATTTCCTATTCAATATAATTTCCGCAATTGTTTGCACATTGTTGCCTACTTTAAGGCAACCTTTTGTTGTTGCTTTTGCATTAAATAATGTTTAAATGAAACAAAGTTTTCAGTTTTCATTTTCAAAGTGAAATCAATAAAACGTTAAACAGCTTTCAGGCAATATTTATAATTGATGTACAACTGTGTGTGTGCGTGTGTGTGTGTGTGTGTGTGTGTGTGTGTGTGACCGCTAAAAGCCTTCATTATGTATTTAGTCTTCGAAAAGTTCATAAGTTTTATTTTGCAAACTTTTGCGCATTTTCAGTCTTGTTGTTGTTGTTGTTGTGCTTAAGCCCTATTCAATTTGGCTTAACTTCAAGCCACAACCCTGCCCTACCACCCCTTCTAGTGCAGCGCCATTGTTGTATGTGCAACTTGCTACAAATTAAACGTTTCAATAATGTAAGCGTCTATGTAGCACTTTATTTATATGCGACATAAGTCAAACGCTAACAAATGTTGGATTGCTTTATGTGCCATGTGACGCTCTGTAACATAAGCTTATTATTTTTGGCAATCTTATAATTTCTACTTGTTTTTTGTTAGTTTTCCATTAAAGCATTTGCATTTTAATACATGAATAAATTTAGCAAATTTTCTGTTTGTTGTTTGCGCTACTTGAAGAAGAAGAGGAACAAGCCGAATCTTTTTAATGAACATTTAGCATGCATAATAAGTATTTAATGTTGTTGTTGTTGTTCTTAGTTTTGAATACAATATTACAGACACACACACACACACATGTATATGTATATAATACACGTGTCATATATTCTCTTAATGAAATTCATGGCAAATTTTGCGCTTCATTCGTTTTTCCTTCTTGCCGCCTTGAAACTCACACACACACACACACACACACACATACACCTTGCTTTGGCACATTTACAAACTAATTTTCGCTTTGTTTTTATATTATTTTTATTTGACTATAATTTTGTTGTTTTTCTCATTTTTGTTGTTCTTTTTGTTTTTCTAACATTTCTTCTTTTTTTTTATTTTTATGTTTTTTTAAGCAATTTCATTTCCGTACTGCACGTAAATTGTTTTTTTTTTTTTTTTGTTTTTGTTAAGAACTTTTACTCTCTTTTACTGTCGCCACGCACACACACACACACGCACACACAGACACATAGTTGCTGAGTGCTGCGCAAAGTTTATGAGGTCAGTTGTGTTCATTCGAATGAAATTATGTCACGAGTCACGCAACACGAGCTGTCGTGACACGCATGGCGTGAAAAAAGAAATTCTCTTAAATGAAATTCGTGAAAAATAACAACTTTAGGGCAACGGGCGCGCAGGATGAGTGTGAAGAGTTGCTCAGCGTGTAGTCTAGCCTAGTGTAGTGCGTGGGTAGAGCATTGTGAGGGGCACTGTGTGGGGCATTGAGGGTTATTTCGAAACACGCGATTTGTCTTTCAAGTGCAAACGCACTTTTATGCATTATTATTCTTTCAAATGCTCATTGACTAATTTGCTTTGTTGTTGTTGTTGCTTGTCACGTTGCATGTTAAATGAATTTGCTGTTCAACAAACCGCCATTTTGTGTCAATATGCAAGCAGTGTCATGCCATATGCTGCACAAATAAACAAACAAACAAACAAATGAATGAATGAATAAATAAATGAATAAACTAATAAATACAAATACAAATAGAAAAGTTGTCAAAGCAAAAGCAACAAATCAATTTTTCTAAAGACTCAAGTGCGCTACAACAACACCTAACACCCCCACGGCCACCCCCAGCAGAAAAAGGGGGGCGGACAATGCGCGATGACGTGCGCTTCGGTCTGAGGAAGTCTTTTTTACAATTAGCGATATCAGCAGCAACAACAACAACAACAATAACAATAACTGAGTATAATAGTTGCCTTGAATTTGCAGAACGTGTGCCGTGGCATGGCTTGGCATGTCGTGTTCGAGTCGTGTCGTGTCGTGTCATAGCATCGCAACGGCATTAAAAGAATGTTTGCATATTATGCCATTACACATGCCACATGCCACACTTGCCACATGCCACGCCCTTTCTCAAGTCTATGCGCCTCAAGTAATGCAATTGTTATTTTCTTGTTGATTTTTAATTAATTTTGATGAAAATTACTCATACGCCACCAAGGCCTGCGGTCACTTGAACGCAACGCAATGCCGTCTGTCTGTCTGTCCGTCTGTCAACTGTTGCTACCTTCTGCAACAACTGTCAAGCGCTCAGTTGACAACCGCGACTCACGTATAAAAATAAAAAAAAGGCACTTTAAAAGATAAATGAATGTAAAAGAAACGGAAACAGAAACTGTAAAAGAAGAAGCAGAGTAGCGGAAGAAGAGGTGTTAGTAGAGGTAGAGGAGGAGAAAGCGGAGGAGGAGAAGGTGAAGGTGGAGGAGGTGTAACGTAAAAGTTTCACTTGAAAAAGTAATAAATGAAAAACGTTTTTCACATTTGAAGTACGTCAACTTTGTTGTTGTTGTCACAATCTCTATCTCCATCTCACTCGCCACTCGCCTTCCCTCCTTCCTTCCTTTCTTGCTTCAGCCAACCACTGACTGAAGTGGTTTTTAGGTCACTTTATCGATTTCATTTCTGTTTCTCTTTTTTTTATTATTATTTTTTTATTTTGTTGTTTATTCTTGCTTTCGTTTGCTCTTCACTTCACTTCACTTCCTTGCCATGCCCAATGCTTCTTCTGCTGCTTCTTCTTCTACTTCGTTAATAAGTAAAACGCCGTTTTCAAGTATTTTTAGAGCCTGCCTAAAAGTTGGCCTCAAGTGTGCTCGCCAAGCCAAACGACCGATCGATTGAGGTCACATGCATGCCTAAAAGGGCATTATCAAAAATTCCCTGTGGGTGGCCTGAACTGCACATGGCTGAGCTGCGTCGTTTGATGATTACATAAAGCCGATCAGAGTATGACAAATGTCGTGACGCAAATAATGACGTCGGCTTTGATTTGTTGTTGGGTCAGATTTGATTTAAGAAATTTTATAGTTTTCATTTAATATCTTATTAAAAAGAAGTTATTGGGCAAACCAGTAAATAAGAAGAAGCAACTTTTCGGAGTCATTTTTTTTTCGGAGTATTTTTTCGGAGTGCTAATTTCGGAGTAAAATTTTTCGAGCTAGATTCTCGTTGTATTTTTTTTTTTTTTCATACAAACTACTTAGACTTATACTAAAAATTTGTTCACCGAATCATTACTCACGGACTCACGGACATTGCGGTATTAACATTCTTTTTATGACTTTTTGTCAAGTAAACCGAATGAAGTTTTTCTGAGCACTCAATCGACTTTTAAATGACTATTGCTTTAATGGGAAAACTTTTCCAAATAACCAATCCAATACTACTCAACTCGAATGGAATGGCATTTCAAGTGCAGCAAATCGCCCAAGATGACATTTGAGTTTATGGCACGGCGCCATTTTGAAACGTGAAAAACAACAAAAAAACAAAAAACGTGCTAACGAAAAAATTTTATGCGCCATTTTACAATCACTTCGAAGTGAAGCGCACACAAGCCAATCAAACAGGTATGCACACACACACACACACACACACAGAGACAGACACACACACACACACACACACTAATGCCACTTTTAGTGTAAATGACGGCCATTTTGAATACATAAATGTTATCTCTCTGCCAACGTTGTCCTGTCTATGTGAGTGTGTGTGTATGCTTTGTTGTTGTTGCAATTTCAATTAGAAATATATACATATATATTGCATACTTTTTTGCGTTACAATCGCTGCAATGCAAAGTAAAATAGAATAACAACAACCACAATTACAACAACAATAAAAAAAAGCGAAAAAAAAAAAATAAATAAAGATTCATGTTAATCCTTAGCAACGTTGCTTTGACCTGAACGCACCCAACGGACCAACAACAACAAAACAAACTCACATAAAATATGCAACAACATGCAACACCCAACGCCCACTGCCACGCCCAGAGTAGTCGCAACGCAACACGCTGTGTTTTTGTAATTTAGACAGCGCCCAAAGGCAGTCAAGCTCATGCGACTCAACTCAACTCGACTCGATGCGAGCTGAGCTGATTTGAGACCAGGCGAGACGAGACGAGACGGCACGAGTTGAATGAGGTTCAACTGAGCTTAGCTCGAAACAAGCCTTTGCCGCTGTCTATTTTCCAACGTTGTCTTCCCTCTCTCGCCTTCTGTCAGGCACGCCTCCACATTAGCCTTTTGCATTATTAACGACCTTAACTGGATGTCTAAAAGGCTTAGAGCATGTACAATATTATAGCAAGATTTTAAAAATGCAATAACTTTGTTTTTGTTGCAATTCGCTTGTAAGTTCTTGCTACTTGAATGTGCTTCTTCGTCTGCTTTGCCTGCTCTTCAACACAAACACACACAACATGCTAAACAACAAGTTCCCAGAAGGAAAAATGAGTTCGCCTTGCCTTCCTATTCAAAAAAAAAGTCGATTCAATTTCCTACTGGCTGCCTGATTACCTTACCATGTGTCTCTGCCTGCTGGTAGCTAATGTACTACTTTGGCGTCGCAATACTCAACGTACATTTCTATAATTTTCCATAATTTTTCTTTTATAGTTGTTGTTTTTCTTTTCTCATATCTTTATTATTACTATTTATGGCGCTTTATTGCACACTCATAGCTCACGTCATGTGCTTTGCATGCGCTTCGTTTAATAACTTGTTTATTAAAGAAAAAAAAAAGTAGCATACTTCAAAGCGTTTGCTGGCATTATGACGTAAATTCGCAGAAAATTGAATTTGCACTTAATTGGCAAACTATGCAATCATAAAAATAAAGTGTAAAATTTCACTTTGAATACAAATTTCTGAGAATGATTTAATTTTCATTGTGCATTCTATTGAATCTCAATAAAAATTCCATTTCAATTCGAAGCCTTGCAATGAAAATGATGAGACATCAATTGTGCTTGAAAGTCTGCTTGATTTTATGGTTTCATATTGCATACATTCTTTTATAGCACACTTTTTGGCTTGCGTGCAATTCGACTCAATGTCAAACTATTTCCATCAGCAAAGCAAATGAAATTAATATGAATACGATAAGCAACAATGTATCTCTGAGAGAGATTAAAACCACACACACCTACACAGAGGCATGTGTGGTTTGTAGAGCTTCTCTATATGTTGTTTGCGAAGTGTTCTCGGCATTGAAGCGTTCAACTTGCTGTCTGCACACAAGTTGAAGTAATTTTAAAAGTTATTTTCTTTGTTTGTTATTTACTTTGACGATAATTTGCAGTGAAACAATGTGCAAGATTGTTATTTGTTGCAATTACTTACGCAAATAACACGTATACGTAATATTTGCTTAGAAGAAAAAATGAAAAAAAAATGAGGAAAAATGTGAAAAATAAAAAAAAGCAATATCGAATTTGCTGTTCATTGAGCACGTCACGCAAATGAAGTCACACGTTGAGGTGCGTGCCAAAGTCCGAACACAAGTGGCTGACTTTTAAACTCATGCTCGGTAATGGCAGCAGCATTTTTATATTGTATGAAGCTATTTAAAGCTTTATGCGCCACAAGCAGACCGCAAAAACGATCCCTGTACGTGTGTGTGTGTGTGAGTTTTTACGGTGTTGGCTCATAAAATGCAGCCAAGGCATGAAAGAAGCGTGCTGGGTGCGAGGGATTGAGGAACTTAAGAGATTGAGCAACGATGAAATGTTGCCAAAATGAAAAGAAAATAAGAAAAAAACGAGAAGCCTGTGAGGATTATTAAAAGCTAAGAAAGATGGCATAAAACTTAATGTGTTTCTGTTTGGTGATTGGGGGGTGGTTGAAGGATGAGGCTGAGAGGTAGAGCACTTGAGCTTTGATCAGAGATTGTGCTGCGATGCGAGGCGATAATAAATGTTGCAGCTGTCGTGGCAACAACAGCAGCCAAAAATACTTGAGGGCAATGTGAGTGCGAAAATGTTGCTCGGGGGGCAATTTGACAGCTCGTTTGGCAAGTAGTCAGCGCTCGTAGCAATCAGAGAGAGTGAATGAGAGAGAGAGAGAGAGTGTGAGAGGACTCAATCGTATTTGATTATCTGTTTGTTTGTCTGTTGACACATTTTCATTGATGATGGCGCCAAGTGACGACGACGACTGTTGGCGTCCAATGCAGATTTAATAAACACAAACAACAACAATAAAAACAACAACTAACACGCTTTTTTTTTGTTGTTAACTCCTTTGCAGACGCAGCGAATTCTTGGGATGCGTTTCATTTCCATTGCGAAACTTGCTACAGCAGAGCGTCAACGGCTCCTTTAAGCTACAGACACAAAGATGCCTGCATAGGCCACAGGAGCCGATACCAATTCAACAGCAACAACAGCAACAAACGAGCCACGGAAAACACGAGCAACTGCAGCAGTTATCGACAACAACGACGATGGCAACGACAACAGCAACAACAACAGCAACCACAACCACAACGCCAACGCATCAACAGCTTGGCAATGCGACGACGACTCAGAGCACCGACGAAGCCATCAGCATCGATAACATGGCACAGGCGGGCTGCGGTGCCGGCGGTTCTATGGAGGAGCCCATGGTGCTCAGCAAGAAGGCTTTGCATCAACGCGATGCCGATGAGAATCTCTTTTTGCGTTTCCTTGAACTCGATCCGCCGCCTGCGACCGCCGACAGCAATGCCAATCCGACCAGTGGCGGCGGCAGCGGCAGTGGCGGCAGCGGTGGTGCAACAGCAACAGCCGCAGCTGCAACAACAAATACAGCAAATGCTAATGGCAGCAGCGGCGGCGGGATCGGTGGACTCTTTGCACAGCAGAGCGGCAGTCGACGTATGTCAAGCCTTACGGGTCGTCCGATTGGACGTACGCCGTTCACGATGACCAAACGTTTGACGCGCACCGAGGAGCGTGGCTTTGGGTTTTCCATCGTCTGGACGCATCCGCCCCGGGTTGAGAAAGTCGAGACGGGTCTGTCGGCGGATCGTTGTGGCATTCTGCCAGGCGATTATGTCATCTTTGTGGACAAGCATAATGTGGTCACGATGCCAGAGGCTGATGTTCTGAATTTGATACGATCGCAGGGTTCAACCCTGACATTGGAGATTTTCAGAAGGCCAGGCTCAGGCACATCAGCATCATCGGCAGCCAACTATCAGCAACAGCAGCAGCCACAGTCGTTGGGCACGCCCATTGGCGCTTTGGGCGCTGTGGGCACTTTGACGCAACGCGCCACGGCGGCAACGCTCAATGGCAAATTGCCGGGCACGGCTCGCTTCTCAAGCGCCGCCAGCGATGAATATCACTCATCCACAACGACAACAACAAATGCGGCTGGAGCAGGCGTGGGCGTGGGAGTGGGCGTGGGCATGTTGCGTCGCACTTCGGCCAATCAGAATGCAGCGAATGCGAATATGATCGGCGCTGGCGTGGGCATTGCCTCACGTCCGGCGACCGCCTGCTCGGGCACATCCTCGATGGAGGCGGCCAAGCGTCGGCTCAACTTGCCGCAGGTCACCTTCAGCAAGGAGGTAGGCAAGGGTGTCATCGTTTAAGCGCATTTCTACAACTTTTTTTCTTTTCTTTATTTTTCTTGCCTTTACTTGGTCGTCTCTAATTGAATTAAACTTAGGGTTGTCATTATTTTTTTTTATTTATTTATTTCTTAAATATATAACTTAAGCGGCTTTAGCAAAGCTAAGAGCGTCGCTTTACTCATGCGGATTTAACAGTTATGCAGGTCTACGAACCAACGAACGTGGGAACGAAGAGTCCAGTCTTTGCTAACGTTCCATAATCATTTAGTTGTAACGCAATGCCAACGTATACGATTAATTATTTTTGTAACATTTTGTCAACATTTGCTTATTTCTTACAAGAATTATATATTTTTTTTTGTTTTTTTTTTTTCGTTAGTTTTAAGTCACATTTGCATTTAAGTCGCGTTTCACAACACTGTTTTTATTGAACTTTACACATTTTTGCGCTTAATTCGTTTTTAATCGTTTGAATTTCATATTTTCATTGAGCATTTTTAATCGTTTCATGTTTTTTGTTCTTAATGAGATTTGAAATTTTTTTGTAAAAGTTTATTGTTTAAGTTTTTTTATGCCTAAAATAATGCTATGCTTTTTTTTTTTTTGATTATTCGCTTGACAATAAATATTTAATTATAAAAAAACATTCTATTATTATAATTATTTTTTCTTTGCTTTTTAAGTGCCTCTGAGTTCATTTGAGTATAATATGATTTATTTATTTTGCTTTGTTGTCCTTCATAACTTTTTAAGAGCGAAACTGTGTCAGTAAAACAATTAACTTAATGGGAAAATTATTTGCAATTACAAGCAACAAGCCTTGACTTAGTTAGGTCGCTTTCGCACCTGACGAATAGACAGACAGATAGGCTCATTAGGTAGTGTGAATTTAGCCACGTGCACTTTGCGTGGAATTTTAAAATATATAAAAATAATCACAGATAAAGTAATTGTTTGGCTATAAGTAGAAGAATGAACTTTCGATATATTTTTGACAAGCGGATTGAAGCCTTCTTTGAAAGGGGGTCGACAGTCACCTACCCATGCATGCGAACAAGTGCGTGTCTGTAAACACTTGTTGACTCGTTTGTTTGAAGATAAATAATTCTCTTAATTAGTGACAAATATACAATGGGAACTAAATGATCGAAAGGAAAAATTACTAAGAAAGATTGGCTAAGCCATGAATCACACAGAACGACATAGGATAGTATAGAGCACCCATTGACCATTATTTCCATTATGATGTGTGATGATGGCAGGAGGAATAGCTAGGAGTGGGTAGGGTTGATAGGATGGTGGATGAGAAGGATCGAGTCTAACACAGAACGACATACTTTAAATCAAAAATTTGCTGCCTAGTACTAAATCTTGCTCTCTCTCACTCTCTTTATGTGCCTTTCCTCTCCGATCCACAGTCAATTATGCCCATAACGGACAACCGTCGACGATTTTTACTACAGCTAATCAGTCGTGAACAGAACTTCACATCGGCCTTGCACTTTGGCATGCAACGTTTCGTGCATCCGTTGCAGGAGCGCAAGGATCTCATCTCGCCGAACGATCATCGCACGCTCTTTCAGAACATCGATGAGTTGTTGCGCATTTCGGAGGACATACTCGAGCAGTTGTGCAACGAGGATCAGGAGCCGCACATGAATTTCGCTTCGCGTGTTTATCTGTCGAAGACGACAGCGATCTGTGCCGCCTACAAGAAATACTGCAATGGCATTAAGCGTGCCGACTGCGTGCTCGTGAACAAATCCCGTCAGGCCGGCTCCGAGTTCATTGCCTTCATCACGGAGCCACAGGTGCCGCGCAAGCGACCCGATCTCACGATGTTCATACACAGACCGTTGCAACATTTTCGTGAGATCTTAAAATTAATGCAATTGTTGGCCTCGAACTGTCATGTCGATACCGAGGAGCATAAGAACATCAGCAGCGTGATACACGAACTGCAGGCGGCCTATCGTGAGATCACGGTGAACAGCGGCCTAATGGAGCCACTCGGTGAGGGTCGACCGCTGCTGACGCTACAGGATCTCGAATCGCGCATGGTCTTCACCAAGTGCAAACCGTTCACGCTTGCCGTCCAGGGTCGTCAGTGGATATTCGGCGGTGATTTGTCGCGCGTCGAGGGTCGTTCAATCAAGCCCTATTGGACGCTGCTCTTTAGCGACATCATTGTCTTTGCCAAAGTGAGCCGCGATCGGGTGCTCTTCATAACCGAGGAGCCGATACCGATTGCAAATATTGTCGACTCGTGTTTCCATATGCGGAAGAAAAGTAGGTCCATCGGCAATTATTCTCACTGTTCTTGAAATGATCAATGATCTCTCCCTATCTGACAGCTACCGAGTTCCGTTTGACCGTTGATCCCAACGGCCGCTTGGCGGAGAGTCCCACTGGTTATTGTGCACCGGATTTGACACGCACACCGAAGAAGAGCGCACGTCGGAAGAGTCTGGTGCTGCGTGCGCCCTCATTGGAACTGAAAGCGGTCTGGCAGAATTTGCTCCAGCGACAAATGTGAGTCTTAGAACCTTCACTCCCTCCCTCTCTCTCTTTTTCTCGCATATAAAGTCTTGCTTTTCAAATCCCTTTCTCTTACTCTGTTTTTGTTTTTCTCTCTCTGTCGATCTTAGCTTTTTGGTGAATGCTGCGCTTGGCTCCACACCGCTCTCGAGTCCACTCGATTCGCCGGATGTGCTGAACACGCTTGTGCCACTCAGCGACATTGGAATCGCCTCGGCCTCGATGAGCTCAATGAAGATACCATCGCTGGACAGCATCAATCTGAAGAATCAACAGCAACAGGTGCGTCTCTTTTGCAGTAAACGTTTTAGTAGCTCCGATTCGTATGAAAATCTTCAGCGTTTGGCCGCCAGTACGCTTGCCTCGCGCAGCAGCACACGCACAGCGCAGACCACACAAACACCCGCGTACACGCCTAGTTTACATGCGCACACCAACATCAACATCAACACACACACACCCACACACACACCCATACATAGTCACATACAAACACAAACGTATTGCAATAACCATGCAGCCTCATCGCTGCCCTCGCGTAATGCCTCGCGTAATGCCTCGCCGGCACGACGCGGCATTGGCTCACAGACGCTGGACCAGCCCACTGGCACTGCTGGCCATCACCACGGCTGTGGTGGAGTCATCAGCGGTGCCAGCTGTGAGCTACACGCGTTGAATGTCGGCGACAGCGTTACATCGTTGCGTTCGCTGGCGCTAAATCGCCGCCATCAGTCAACGTCATTGGCCGAGACACGCCCCCTGGGCGCAGCACGCAGCTATAATGTCTCGAGTGCCACGAACACGAACAGTTCCTGTTTCAGTTGCAGCGGCAGCAGCAGCTTTCTCTGTTCCACAGATCAATTGCCAACCGCCTCATGCAAATGCCTGACGGCCATACCCGAGGCGATTGTCGAGTTCACCACGAACGCCACCACCGTGTCCACGTCCACCATGACGGTGACAGCGTGCGAGACGACCAGTCACGCCGTCGGCATGCGGCAACACGAGTTTGTTGTCGTCACAGCCGATGTGCTGGCCACGACAAGATCGTCTCAGCTGCCGGAGGCCAATGGTCATTTGGCTTCCGACGGGGTCAGTGCGCTGCCACCAAATAAAAAGCTGCTCGAGTTCAGTCTCAGCTCGGTGGGTCGTTCGTTCATCGATGAATCCGATGTGGCCGCCAATGGCGATTCGCGTAACGCGTCACTCACCACGCCCGACACGCCCACGCCCAACATTTCGCCCAGTTCGCAGCAATGCAATTCGGATGCCTTCTCCAATGACTTTGTGCCGACACAATGCCTCAAAACGCAGCCGCCGCCACCGGCAGCCGCGGAGGAGGTGCGCACACGCAAAGGTATTCCCCTCGCCGAATTCGGCGGCTCTTGGGATCTGCTTGAATTGGATCTGAATCTGCATGAGGTCAACTCGGATCCGTGCTATGACACAGACGTTGAAGAATGCATTTTCCATGGCGATGAGCACAAAGTGGGCATGAGTGATGACGACGACGATGACGATGATGACAGCGAAGCTAGCGTCGTTGTCGACGATCCCTTCGGCATGTTGCCTACAAAGCCAACACCGCCGGATTCTTTGGATCTGTGATTTGATTTTTGGCTACACATGCCGCCCCAGGCGCCAAGCACACCGCAATCGAGCAACCAAACTCAAAATCCTACCCAACTTACGTCACTTAAGTAACTAACTTTATCCGAATCCGATATGGATTATCTGAGCTTAGCATGTTTTTTATGTTCTATAATATATCGGAGATTTAAATCTTCCAGTACCGTTACCACCAAGGCAAAGCAAACAGCTTAAACTATTTAGTCTAGTTAAGTAACCACAACAAGTAACGAATACTCGTCAAATAGGTTACTTGCTCACTTATTTGAAATTCATTAATCTCAAAGCTTAAAACAAAGACTCCAATTTTTCAGTAAAAACGAAAATGTTCGGTTAGTTCGAAATGCTTCATACACTACTTTATCCAATATACCTTTTTGTAAGACTTTGCATGCATGAAGCCTTTCAACTCATGTATAACCATCCGAAACGAAAATGCTGTTTTAACGAGAGTGGGAAAGAGAAAAGTATAGCTTAACAATAAAGCGAGAAAAGTAGCGGAGTCAATCGTTTATCCTTTTCACTCTCATTACTCCTCTGCCTACCTTATGTGTGTGCTTCTGCAGCCTCTCCCATCACAGTCACTCAAACGTAACCTTCAGCAATGTAACGTAACGTAACGTAACTTGATCACAAATGTGAGCGTTCCATTCCATTCCGTAGTATATTCTGCGTGTGCGCGTGCTGCTTAAAGCATTTAAAATGTGTTTTTGTTTCAGTTTTTATTTTATTGTAAACAAAAACAAAATATGAATTGATTAAAATAAAGCTACCTCGTTGCATGATGTGCTCATATATTTTGTTCATTTTTTTTTATTATTATTATTATATATACAAATATTATACATGAATAATTATTAGTGAAATGTATAAGCAAATTTAAGCATACAAAGTCACATTGTTGAAATTGTTTTTTGATTTCGATAATATTTTCCATAGAAATATTGCTTCTAAAAGTGGCTTTTAGTGTATTTAAAAATGAGTTCATGTAAAACAAATTTTTTTATTGCAAAAACAAAAAAAAAAAAATGCCGTTAAACAAAAACATAGGCCTTAGCAATGTAACGAGTGGTCAATGAACGTGTAAACGTAATGAAACGAAATGATTGTGAAACAAAAAGTAACGATATGCAATGAAGATAAGTGAAACGTAACGAAAAGAAAGGAAACGAAAAAGTATTACAAATGATATTATTAAATGATATTACAAACATAATTTTTCGAAGCAATTTAAATGTGCTAACGTTAATTGTTATACAAATTATTATTAACAAAAAAAAAAAAGAATTAAAATTAAAAAAAAAATTATTGGCATAAGCAGACAAGCAATGTACACTGCAAAAAGTACCCATGAGTGTTTAAAACGTGTTCATTTGAGTGTCTGATTGTCGCACATTTTTGTCAGTCATATATACATGCATACATACATGTCTTACAAAAACAATTAATATATAAAAAAATTATTGAAAAGAATATTTGTTGTTTGTATGTTTGTAGCTTAAAGATTTCTTCAACTTCGAACTCAAGTAATTTATGGTTGTTAAATAAACTCGTACTCGTATTCACATTCATGTGACTGTATTTGAGTCATATATACATATATATATATACAAAAAAAAAATATATAAAAAAATTACAATAACAAAATATAAATCATAAAATAAAGTGAAATTTTTGAACTCTGTTTAGTTGTAATGAAAATATTTGTGAGAGTGCGTGCGTGCGTGATTGGCTAGCGATCACGAACACGTCGTCATTTGAGTATATATTTATTAATTTTATTATTAACATTGCTCATACGTTCCGTTGCCAAACGTCAAAAATTCGTTATTAACTTATTATATACATACATAGATACATTTACATCTACATTTACATATACATACATAATATAGTTATTTTCTTATAAAATTAATTATATTTATACATTGACTTTATTAAAACTGTTGTTTGTAGTCATTAAGTTGTAGCGTACTCATTTACTTCTAGTGCATACATACATACATATTTATATTTAATTAGTTTCTAATGTGATTGCTAAAAATTTTGCTTCCAAAATCAACAAAAACCGAAATGAAAACGAAATATATTAAGATACATTCAAGAAACTTTCAATTCGAAATTTGATCAAGTTAAAAACATAACTCCTTTTGAGTAAAAGTAATTTTTAAAGCATAAAAATTTTATTAAATTTTTTTTCACATATTTTAGCAGAGTTTATGTTGGTCAGAGTTCATAATTTAAAATTAATTTAATTTAAATTCTATTATCTGACAAGTTCATATTAAAATCTTGACAAGTTTGAATGCTAGACTGTCGCATAATATGTGTAGCTCTGGGCCACATAAGAACATACATGGATTATAAATGTATTATGACAAGAAGTATCCGTAAAGAACTTGCATCGTATCTTTCATTCGGCGTCATTTTAAGTAATTGCAATTATCCAAAACATTTAATAACTTTACTGAGCGATAAAGATTTCATTAAAAATGACAAAAAAAAAATAAAAATCAATAATAATTTTTCAAAAATTAGTTAGCCGAACACGTACACAATCAACATTAATTATAGCATAGTTAATTCACAATAAATTTTATTAAATGAATTTAATTTTCTTCATTATTTATATCGAAAATTATTCAAAAGTAAACTACAAAACATAACGGTAGATAAGTAAAAATCTTTGCAAAAATAAATTTAAAAAAAAAAGTTGTGCTAATTGCAAAAAAAAAAAAAACAACAAAAAAATTATAAAGTATCTATAGAAGTATTGTGTCTATAGCAGTATTGTAAAGTATCTACATGTGTATATTCGTATGTGTACATATATACATGATTATAGCTTACAAAAACAAAAACATGAAGAAGAAAAATTGTCTTAGAAAGTTTTTGTTTACATTTTATTTCGGTTTCCTTTTAATTATACAATTCAAACATTTGATGAATGAAAAAAAAAAAAACAAACCAGAGTAATATAAATAAATATATATATACATGTATATATATACAAAACTATTATTAACAATAATAAAATGAGATATTCTTTGACTAAAAACGCTTGTGATTTTCTTTTCCATAAGACTTTTATGTTCAATTTTTTGTTTGTTTAACGTTTTCTTACTTTTCTGTTTATTTTTTGTTGTGTTTTTTATTCCTACAAAGCTCAACTTGAAGTGAAGCAAGAAAAGAACCCGGTATTTTTCTGTGTAAACCCCCATTTCCCGGTATTTTAGATGCACTGCACTGAGAAAAAAAACGTATGCGTTCCTCTCCAAAAACCGAACTCTTCTCATTTTCTCAACAAATCGGAAAAATCTTTACAAAAAAAAAAAAATTTAACACAAAACAAAAAAAAAAAAAAAATTAAGAAAAAAACTACAAAAAAAAAAAAAAACAAAAATTCAAATTTGTGATGGACTCAAATCTTTAACTTGTGCTTTAGTTGCTTAATGCTCTCTTTATGTTTTAGTTGTTCTTGTTGTTGTTGTTGTGCTTTATCTAAAACTTTAACGTTTCTTTGCTTATAAGTTGCGCGCTATACTATTTTTATAGATACTTTTTAACAACTTTTGTAAAATAAACAAAAAAGATATATGCAAAAAATAATAAAAAATGCAAGCGTTTTTAATCAAAGATTTTAAGTTCTATAATTTTATATTTTTTTTTTCGTCAAACACTAAAAAAAATTTTTAAAATTTTTAAATAAAAAAAAATCGAAATCAAATGAAAAGTAAAAATAATAAAAAAATTATAAAATTTCGAAAAGTTCATTTGCAGCAAAACAAGCTGAAAGTCAAACGAAACGAAGCAAAAATGATAACGAAATAAAATGCTAAAATTTGTAAAGAAAACGAACCAAAAAAAAAAGAACAGAAGAACAAAATATGAGCCCATCACAAATTTCAATTAAGTTTTTCTTTTAGTTTTTCATTTTTGTTGTTTTTTTTGTCGTTGAGATCTATGCAATGTTACTAATCGCTTACGCTCTTTGTCAATCATGACGCGCTTGGCGCACCAAAAACGCAGAACAATCGCCATCACAACCACCAGCACCACCAACAACAACAACAACAGCAACAACAAAATCAACAACATGGTCAGAATCCTGTGGAGCAGATTGAGTTGCTCATCGACGAGAAGTGTCGCATACTGAACAAGACGGGCACGCCGAAATCGAGTGCCCTGCACTTGGCCAACTGGATGAAGGGCCAGCTGGACAAGCAACAGGAGCAGGCACGCTTGGCGGCGCTGGCACGCTCGCAAGAGAATGTCAGCACCGAGGATGAGCATCTACTGTTCACCGACAGCAGCGAACAGGATGAACGCATCACCTACTGGACGCGTCAGCAGCTGGAGAAGCGCACCAAGGAACTGAATCTGGCTAAGGAGAATGGCACATTGAGCGCACGACCGAATTTCGGCGGCAAGCGACTGAGCGGCGTTGAGGAGCTGAGCATGAGCGATGTCTATTCGGAGGGCGGACCCAGCCAGCTCAGTCAGTCGCATAGCACGACCTCGGATAGTCAAGTAAGTCGCGTCGCTTCTTTTGTGTCCCACTGAGACTCAGACTGAGCTTATTGCCATTGCTTTCCTTCCTTTCCCGCCTTTTTGGTTTTGGTTTTGGTTTTGGTTTTTCTTTTTGCTTTGGCTTTGCTTACCTCTCGTAGATAACCGTACGCTCGAGTCCCATAGTGCTTGACAAGTTGGCTGTGTGTCGACATTGCCACAAGAATTGCCAGCAGCAGCAAGCGCATCAACATCACGCCGCTGCTGGCAGCGGTCAACGCGGCGGTATGCCGGTTGCCGGCAGTGCGGCTGCTGGCGCCAGTGCGATACTTGTCTGCAATTCACTGAAAGTCCAACACAGTCAATCGTCGCCGAATCGTTGCTGTAAGCTGAACAATGGCAGCGCCAGTGCAAGTCGTGCCGGCAGCGTGACCAGTCTGTCATCGAGCACGATCACGGGCGAACAATTGAGTGAGCTTTCGTCGAAAGTAGTCGCTAGCAGCAGTCGCCGCGAGACCGGTGACACCGAGAGCGATGTCGCGCAATTAATTACCGATGAACTTTCTCAATCAGAGGCAACAGACGAAAGCGTCGGTGCGATCCCGAATAGCAGCAGCAGCGCCGGCATTAACAATCGACATAATGAAGATACGCAAGCGGTACGAACGCGCCAAAAAACACGCACCACCGCCGCCGGCACCACCAACGCAACCACCGACGCTGCGGCCACAAGCACCTGCAATACAAATGCCACCAACACCGCCGTCGGCCAAGTCTCCAGCAGCAGCGATAGCAACATCGAGGGCAGAGCAGGAGGAACAGGAGGCGGGGAGAGTGTCGCGAAGATCAGTCACAGCGTCACCGACAACGTCCGTCAACTACGAATTCTAGACAATAAGCAACCTGGCGGCAGCGGGTGCGACAGCAAGACTGGCTTGAACACGGGCATGCCAAATGAGATTGGAGGCACCGAGACAACCGGCGAGTTGTTGACCAACGGTCATTCAACGTCCTCGATCAGCAGCAGCAGTCAATCGAAGAGTAACAAGCCGGAGCCGCCGCCACGCAAAGTACGCATAACGCCGCAGATAACAAAGGACTCGCCCAGCAAAAGCGCCAATCAGCAACAGCTGAAGACGCTGGTCACCATCACGGAAACGGCGCGTGTCATCCAAACGAGCCACGAATCACCCAAGTCAACGAAGAGTCCACGCAAATCGCATGCCACGCCCACAAAACAGACGACAGCCACGACGTCGACGCCTGCCGCCCAATACATTGAATGCCACTGCAAGTGCACGCCCGAAGACTTTGCGAACGCAACGCTCAGTCCCGATGAGCTGGAGCAACAGACCTGCAAGCTCATTGACTCGCCCATGCAACAAACATCGCCGAAGGTTGAACGGCCGCAGACGGAGGGCAAAGCGTTACCCGACGGCCGCCAAATGCACAGCAACTGCAAGTGTGTGTGTGGCGGCGGCGGCGGGCAGCGAGAAGAGGAGGAGGATCTGTCGCTGATGCTGATCGGTCTAGCGCAATTTGCGCCAGCAGCGAAGCTCTTCAATATGCCAGCGGCGCCGCTGCCCACGCCGACGTCAACAGCGCAGCAGCTGCTGGCCGAGAAGAGTTTCGTGCCTACCATAGCGGTTGTGCCGCCCACGCCGGAAGCGGTGCTGACCAAGAGCGCGACAAGCGTTTGGGATAACAGCGGCGGTGGTGGAGGCGGTGCTGGTGGTAGCGCCATCATCAATCGTAGTACATCGTCCACATACGCTGCTACAAGCACTACAACAACAATGACCACAAGCAACAACAACATGTCGTCGACTATGATGACCACGACGACGACAATAACCACCACAACGATGACCGCGACGGCGACCAAGCTGCACATCAACAATGTGCCCGGCCAGGCGATCATTGAGAATATACCGGAGGACTCGTGCGATGAGTCACCGATCGATGAGGAGCCGCCGTACCGGCCCATGAGCAATGCATTGCGTCGCTACGGCACCATGTCCAGTCTGGAGAAGCTGCCATCCGACGATCGTGTGGACGACGAAGCGGACGATGATGACGACGACGACGATGATGAGTTGGATGATTGTGTTGATGATGTTGACAATGACGATGGCGACGTGGACGATGACGACGACGATGATGATGAGGACGATGAGGATGACAACGCCTTGGCGGACAATTTGCACAATGAGAAACACGATCTGCTTGCCAAGGCGGGCTACAGCTGCAGCATGGCCTCGGCGGTCACGGCGGCAAATGGTGAATTCGGCAGTGGCGCTTGGACAAGTCGTGCCGGTTCCTTTGTCAGCGGCAAAATGTCCTTCTTTGAGGAATCACGTGCCTTTATCGATAAGTATCTGGGTCGTTGGAATCAGGAACAGGAACAAAGCGAACAAACCCAACCGCTGACAAAGCAAATGAATAACTCCGAAACCGATGAACAATTGGATGAATGCACATCAGGCGCAACATCCGGCGAAGAGGTCTGGGGTACCCCAACAAGCGGCGGTGACAATGATGACATACATTTAGCTAACTCAGAGAATACGCATTCGGTATGAATCTACTACTCACTTCTCATCAACTCATCCCTAACTACCTTCCATCCACACAGTCACCCACGAAATCGAGCACTTCGCTGAACGATGATGATGATACGGAGCTCATGATGGATGAACTACTGATGGCGCCACCGATGACAGCGAGCACAATACGCGGCCTTCTGCCACGGTATGTTTCAATTGTTCTTCTACTCATCTGATTATTTGAAGCTTTCTACATCGAAATAGCTTTTTAGTACTAGACTCAAAAAATGAGAAAAAAATTTAAAAAATAAAAAATTTATAATCAGTGAAAAGATATACATATATATTTCTATATTCTCGTCAAATTAGTTGACGAGGAAAACTTTTTAAAATTTGATATTTAAGTAATTCTAATACCGTACTACATACATTGTATTTTATATGCCTTCTCTTTTCTCATAAATTTTGTAGTTTTTACAGGTTATTATTGAACTGTACTCGTACACATGTATTTACTCGGCTCATAACTTTAAAACAGACTCATTTTGTCTAAATTTCGATAGTTAGTTCGATTAGTTCGTCGTGTAGTTTTAGTATATTATCAACCAATCAATCAAACAATCAATCATTATGTGTAGTTTGTAGCAAATCATCAAGTCATGTTAGAACTTGAACGCATTGCCGCAAATTTAGTTATTTGTGTGCTTAAATATTAAATATAATAACAATTAGACGTATGTCACCAAACGTCACACAACACATACATCAGTCTACGATTTACGAATTTTAAAACTGGATAGCAGTATATGGCATGTGGCCCTATGTAACATAGGCTAATTCATATTTGAATTGTAAGCACACTTGTAACTATTTTAGCAGTAATGCGGTTTTGGGCACTTAGATTCTCAGGTCTACAAGTGAAAGTAAATTTTGGTGCATTTGGCAAGGTTCAGCGTCCGTCCGTATGTAAGTTGGCAACCGCTTCAATTTGAAAACTATCTTGTATCTATGAATGAAGGCAAGTTTTCCGTTAACATTTGGCTCTTCCGGTGTTAGTTCAATTAACTGAATCATGAAATAATTCTTCTTCTTATTTTTTAATATATTTATGTAACTAAATTTTGTGTTTTTGTTTCATTATTAATCATTGTTCAAATCGTTAATTCTTTTTGCATATATATATATTTAAACTATATAATTATGTACGTCATCTCAACTCATTCAACCAAAAACTACAACAACTTCAACTCTAACAACAACGACACTAAAATTAATAAATCGTTAAATGAAAATCATAAAAAAAAATATACAAAATAAATCGGCGTTCCAAATCGAACAACACACATAACGAAATTCAAAACGAAAAAACTAAAAAAATAAATAATGTAGACGTCGACTTGAGCCACTTTTCGAGGAGGAAACTGAAAGTGATGAAGAAAAAACTCAACAAGAGAGTGAAGAGATCAAAAAGGTGGGTCGTCTTTAGAAAAATAATGTGTCTACAAATCAAACTACCACTCTTAAATACTAAACATAAATTATATTGTAGTTCATTGATCGAATTAGACACAAGTTTACAAATTGCGGTGACTTTTTATTGAGCTTTGGTCGGTGTTAGTTAGTTGGGAGGTAACATTATAGGAGCATAATAATTTCCGATTACAAAAAGAATAATTTCAACATTTTGTGAAGTCTATTTGAGGAAAATATTATAGAAGAAATGAGAAAATATGTAGAGATAATGGTTTGTTACAGAGTATTTATTCAAAATGCAAAAAATGATTTAACGATCAGGATAAGAGAGATTTATTGTCATAGCTACTGATAAGTTCTATAAGAATACAGACTTTTCCTTCCGAAGTATCTGATTTCCAGAAAGAGTTATTGCCGCCTTGCTCAGCCAATCAGTCACCGTAATTTTACACTGTGCAGAATCTCGTTTCTTCAACTACAAAAAGATTTGCATGACGATACTATTTAAATGCTTAGCTTAACGAGTTTACAAGTTGTAACTTTCTTTTATTGTTGCTGTTCTTCCTTTTCTTTTGGTTTTTGGTATTTTAATTCTAACTCGCACTAACAAAAAACATTTGTCATCATCATCATCATCATGAAATCATCAAACACCGACCGTATCAACATCATGAACATCATTCAACTTTCGTCTCTCATCTCAAATTCAACAAATTCACCAACATTGAAAAAAATGGCACTCAAATGAAACTGTAACGCTTTGAATGTTGAAAACTCTTTTAATTAATCAATCACTCTGCTGCTAATAATGACTGTTTCTGTATCTGTATCTATAACTATAACTAAATCTAACTGATTCTGTCTTCTGTAATAACGTGCACCATTCGGGCACATTCACGCATACTTATTGGTCTCACTTCTGGCTCGAATTACATACATACATGCTCATACATATGTGTTTGTGTAATTCTATATAATGTGTATTTGTGTTTGTTTGTCTTCTTTTCGCCCCGAAAAAAAAAAAAATTACGAAAAAAAAATGATAAACGTGCTTGATGTATATACCAATATAAACAATAAATTAATCAATCAATCATATAGAAAGTGGTAGTCAAACTAGTGAAACTCTAGCAAAATTTGCAATACTGTCAGATAATAAACATCAAAAAATGACACAATATTCGCACATGCTCAGCAACACCAACGAGTATGTAACAATGATAAACATGCTTGTCAATCATGCTTGCCAAAACAGAAACAAAAAAACAAATCAATCAAAAGAAGAAACCAAAAGCACAGAAAAACTGTCTATCAATCATATAAAAACAACACAATCAATGAAAATGTCAAAATTCGAAACAAATTAAAACTAGGAAGCTTATCAATCAATCAGCCAATCAGCCAGTCAAAATTCGTTAAACTATATTGTGTATATAGAACACCAATTATGAAACGCTCTAATTCGATGCACTCTGATCTGAGCTGAGCTGTACAGAGCAGAACAGTTTGCCAATCAAACAAACAATCAATCAATCAATCAGAAAAAAGAAAAAACAAAACAGAACGTCATCAGCCTAATCAAAAATCAAAGTAGAACGCTTTCAAACCCAGAATTGATTAGTTGAAATTCTATTCCCAACAATTGGTAGGGGGAAACTACGACAAATGGCCACTACCTAGAGGATTTAGCTGGAAGTTCAAGCGACGATGCGGATCTGGAAGTGGAACCGGATACCGAGGACGAGGAGACGAACTCGAGCGAGGAGCGTCTGCAAGCGAATTTACCGGTGAATGCATTGGGGCCACGCCCATTGCGCAAACCTATGTCGGCCATTATGATACTGCCAACGACAGCTATAAACGCGGTGGAGGAGGATACGCCTCCGGATACGGAACTGACCCAACTGCCGCCGGCTGTAGTGAAGGGATCATCCTGCGAATACCTACTCGAACAGCGTTCGGTGGCAGCTTCACTAGCCAACAACATTTGCAACAGCAGCTCGGCATCTGGGGCACTGGCAGCGGCAGTGGCAGCAGTACCAAGACACAGCCAGCTGCCGAGCAACGACGACGATACGCAAATGGTGAAGTCGGCAACGATGTCGATGACGACGACATCGACAGCAACGACGACGACAATGACGGCGTTGACGACGACGACGACGACGAAGACGGCGCTGGTGAGCAGCGAAGTAGTGACTTCGATGATGCCGGCGACGATGGTGACGCCGAAGAAGAAATCATCGCTTCCGAGTCCAGTTCGTTCATTGACTACTTCAACAATCAGCAACGCGAGCGGCACTACCAGCAGCGTCAGCAGCTGCGCAGCGGCAAAGCGCGACAACAAGGCGCCGGCAAGCACCAGCAGCCGAAGCAGCGGCAGCGAGGTGCGGCTGGCGAAGTTTGTACCGCCACCACCGCCGCCGCGTCGTCTGGCGCAACCAAGTATCGGTTCGGCACCACCAGCATCGCGGGCAATGAGTGGCGGCACGGCACTGTCAAAAACGGTTAGCCTTTTCTTTGAGTCGACGACTTACTTGCTTCACTAAGCCTTTCAACTCTTTCTTTACACAGCTCCCACCTCAACGAAAATCTGGCGCTACTGCTGACAGTGGCTCTTCAGCGGCTGTCGGCGACGACGCCAGCGGTACACACAAAACCGCTATCGCGTCAAGGACCACCAGCATGAAGTCGACAGTCGACCCGGCTGCCTGCAAAGTTCGTGCTTCTGCATCAAGCACAAAGTCCGGCAAGGCGGCGGCGGCAGCGCAACAACAGCCGACGGCGATAGCAGCGGAGACGGCAAAGCCACGAGCATCCTCCTCAACGATAATCGAGACCTCCCTGCTGGGTGCAGCGGTGTGCAAAAACCGGGCATCAACTTTATCACAAACAGCTTTGATAGCGACAAAAGCATCAGCGACAAAAATACCCATGAAGGTGCCGGCAACGAAGGCGAAGACAACAACAGACGTCAACGACGGAGCCGGGCCGGGCAAAGCGGTAACGCCAACGGAAACGCACGGAAGTCCACGTTCCGTTGCCCAAGCGGCCCAACACGCTGGCTCCGGTTTAAGTCCAAGACTCGAAATGCGTCTGGCGCTCAATCACGATATACTGGGGGACGAAGACTTGATCTGCTACGATCCTGGACCCGATCTAACAACTATTCTGGGGTAAGTAGCACCAAACTGTAGGGCAGGTGGGCAGGCAATCTATTCTCTATTTTGTATGCTACTCGGCAGGCACGACCTCTCCACGTTTCAGCGTCTGACGGGTCGAGATTTATTGAATCGTGCCGCGACGAATCGCGTACAGCCAAAAGAGGCTGTCATATCGTTCTCTCAACAACGAAACTCGAAGATGGACACACCCACGGTGCATCGACGTCCACGACCGCTGGCCGCCGGTGGCATGGCTTTGGGCGGAACCGGCACAACGACGACGATGGCGAGAGAGCCGACCAGCAGCAGCAGCAACAGCAGCAGTCTGCGCGGCGTTGGTTCAGCTCGTGTCGGCGTCGGTCCACAACGCCTGCAGCCAAATCCAAATACATGGAGCAATTCTGCATCTGCGGTTCTGAGCGACGCCGGGAACGTAAACGTCGTCGCCAGCAGCATAAATTACAATTACAACAGCGACGCGAACAAATTAGGCGATCTGGAAATCTTAGCGAGACGCGAGAAGATATATTGCATGTCTCAATTGAAGAGTGGCTCACAAGCCAAGAAGACGGCGCCGACGAACTCGATGATGATGACGCCGACGCGCACGCCAACGGGCACGACGAGACCAGACGGCTATTCCGAGTCGAACAGAACGAGCTCAGCAGCACTGACGAGGACAATGAGTACTACTTCGATGGCCGGAGCAATGGCGACTGAAACGCTGAAAATCGAATCGCGTACACGCAAAATCGGACGCGATGAAACTGCGCTCATGGACGCTGGCAAAGCGAATCGACTGTAAGTATTGAAACTCAGATTCCAAACACACTTTCAACACCGTAACTTCAAATCTTATAGGATCAACTTTATTAAACGTCGCAATTCGGAAATTTCGGCCTCCTCCTCACCTAACTACTCTGACAGCTCGCTAAATGAATCGCTGCTGAAGCAGGCACAATCCCACTCACCGTCGTCACTGTCGCCCGTCCAACTGTCGCCACGTAAGGACAATGTAAGTTCTGTCATTAATCTCCATGCCACTCACGCCATTTGCCATGCTCTCTCTCAAACACAGGATAAACCCTCATTGAACCGACGTCTCTGGAAGCAAATAACGAAGCGCAGACGCGCCAACTCCGTTTCTGAGATCGTCGCCAGTTAATTGCTCGCGTCCAACAGTCACACAGCTTTAGCCGATACGGTGCACCAATTGTTGCTTCAACACTTTCAAACGACATTTCTTGATCAAGTCTACTTGAGTTAGAAAGCAAAATGAAGAGGAAAGAACAACTTATGAGGGTAAAGTGTGAAATGAAAGGCAAAAGTTAGGAAAGTTTTGATAGAAAGATGAACGTGTATCTTATCGAAAGATTCGTGTGTAAGATACTTTCGTTTGAACGCCAACAGTAATAAAAAAATCTATTAATTGGTATTAGAACGTTGATAGATCGGAAAATAGGTTCCAAACAGAGAGAAAGATGGTTTTTAGAAAATGTCGCCAGATCAGTCCAACTCGTCCAGAAACGAGTCATGGGAAATGAAACTGTTTCAACGTCCGTGAAAGCATTTCTTAAACTAAAGAGTAACTAAAATCAATTCTAGGTTATAAGCAAAAGTAGAGCAATTTTTATTAAAATTATGATTTCGATTTTTTCTTATTTTTGTTATTATTAAAGAGAGTAAAAGTGCCGGGGGTGCCAACGCTTAAAACAAGTTGTCATCTGAACGATTGACAGCTCTGGCGCTTCTACTTGGCAGGTGTGATTTTACACTAATTTTAGTCGACGAATCTGTTTTTTTTTTTTCAAACAAATTAAATTAATGAAGTTGTTGGGATGTTGGTTAAGGCACTTTCGTAGTTCCAGTGATTTTTAGATACACGTATTAGATTTTTCAAGGGTTTTTCAATTAAACGTAGCAATTTTTTTAGGCTAGCAGAGTTCTTTAGAAGTAACCGAAATGTTATAAATTCGAATTAGATTAAAGCAAGCGAAATACTTTTACTCGCATAGTTTTTTAATGACTGCGTTAGTGGTAAGACGTTAATTTATGCACTTGGTCGGTGGTGGTGGGGTGGTCTACCAGAAACCACCGAACCAAAACAAGTGGTGTCTACTAGTTAGGTACGTACGTAGTAATTTCTAAGTTTATGAACTCTTATGTTCGTTTGGATACATTTTTTGTTGGCAGTTCCTATTGCAGTTATGTAATTGCGTTAGGTTTGAGTTTGGCTCAGAGCAGCCCTAAAACATGCGTCAAATTGCGTCAAATTAAACAATATTTCCGGCCATGAAAGTTACAGATACAAAACATATTCTAAGCATTACAAATGAGTATTTGGTAAAGAGAGTGCGAGAGAGAGATAGCGAGAGAGGGAAAGAGCGTTGCAATGCAATCTTGACTTAGACAAAGACTTCTACAAAACTCACTCATATTCAATTTTTACACAATGTTTTTCGAAAAATATTAAACAATAAAAAAAAAAAATACGAAAATAACAACAACAAAAACTCTTTAAGCCAAATACTTGAGCCAAACAAAACCGTCGTACACAGTAAAAAACAAAGACAAAAAAAATCTTAAGTTTACAACAAGTTAAGTCCGAAATGAACTTACATCGAAAGCAGTTTAAGCCAAAAGAGCATAGAAAATAGCTAGAAAACCGTTAAGCGTTGGGCGACACTCACTCACTCAACCACACACACACTTACTTGCACAGTTAAACACATACAGCAAGGTCAGCGTAGTGTGCGAAAAGGACAACACTTTTTGCTGCTCGAACGATATTATGCTCACAACAGTCATTATCAAGATTAAATGCTCCTATGTTATGTGCCGTCACACAGCACATAAAACCAATTAGCGTGCTTAACAACTATTGAACTGTCATATGTGTTGTGCGCGCGCTACGTAACATAAGCGTAAGTAATTTTTGTGACTGTGTTGTGCGCATACGTATTGTCATTAGATTTAAGCATTTAATAAAGAATCTTAATGAATGATGAACAAAAAGAACACATAGTAAAATTGCCTTAAAAGTGTAAACATGTATTATTCATCTAAAGAAGAACTATTTAAGAAATAACAACATAAATTCTCGTTGTATTCTTTTTTTTTTAGTCCAGTTAATTTGTGAGTAAAAGAAACGAACTTTTTTGTGTCCTATAGAATCGAACTTGAGCTTGAGATACATACTGTATCTCATACACACAAACATACATTTGTATGAGAGTAGAAGTTTTGAAAATTTTTGCTTTACATGCAATAAAGTTAAGTCAAGAACATTAATTATTTTGAAATTTATATATAAAAATAATATATCAGCTTTAATAGACGACAACATTTACTTACATAAAACTTATAATACAAAAACAAAAAGTATATTAGATATAAAAAACAGAAAAAGCAAAAACAAAATTATATACAAACATATGTGAAATCAATTAAAAAATTTAATTATTAATGCGGAAGCAAAGAATGCAAGAAAGTCGTGAAATATTTTATAATTTTATTGAGAAAAGATACTTCAATGGAAAAGTTGAACCAAAAAAAAAAAAAACAACAACAACAAAAAACAAACTGAAACGAAATCGAAAAGCAAATCAAATAATTTTTAATAAATAGTATGAAATAATAAACTAAATTATTACTATTAATGCTAAGATTTCAATTTCGAAAAAAAAAAAAAAAATTATAAGAAACACAACAACAACAATAAAAACTCACTTATTCACTTTGTAATTAATTGAAAACAAAAACAAAAAGATACAAAACAAAAAAATCAAATGAAGAGAAAAACTGAAAAATATGTATTTTGAATCTAATATGAAAACGAAGATTTCGTTGAGAAAATGTAAACATTTTAGTAAATTTCTATGCATAGAAAATTAGTTTCGAAAACAATTTCAAAAACACTTACATTTTTAAATTAATTATTTAAAAAAAAAAAACAAAAAAAATTTTCAAAATGAAACAAGTAATAAACATTAAAAGTTAATGAATAAAAAACAACAATAAGAATTGGAGAATATTTTTTTTTTTTTTTTCATTTAATTGCCGCAAATAACAGGAGCGCTTTTGAGGCCAACTACAATTGCACTGACCGAGTGTTAGTGCATGTGATAGAGAGAGAGGGCAGTGGGAGGCAGCGAAGAAGCGAAGTCATGCGCAGACGCATACGAATGACCGAAAGCAACGATTGAATGAACTGACGCAGGAACGAATGAACAAAGGAACGTAGGAACGTAGGAACGAAGAAACGTGCGATTGTTGGGGTCGGTCGTCTAACGGGCACACACACACTCTCTCTCTTCTGTCTTTTAAAGTCGCACAATGACTTTGCATAGCACGCAAAAACAAAAAAAAAAGGCAACGGTACAACAACAATGCAATTTGCATGCAGAACCCATGTGCCAAGAGCATTTGAACAAAGCCAAGTTGGAGCAAATCCGTTGCTGTGTTAGCAAACACACAGCTGTATGAGACCGACGGACGGACAGACTCATTGTTCGATACAGCAATTGCAGCTGCAAAAACCGGATTCATTTAATTTGCGTGTACAGCCTAACAGGTGCCACAATACGCTACATGGACCAACACACACATACATTAATACACATACACAAATTAACAAAATTTTTAGCTAACAATTTATCAACAAAGCCAAAATGATGAAGCGATTACTTGAAATTTCATCACAATAACACAAAACACATTTGCAGTTAAGTGCATTAGGTATGCGCATATGCCTCATTGCCCTTACACAAGTGTAGCGTGCATGACAGAAAAAAAAAATAAACATTTTGCAGTTCCTGAAAACAGAAGAGTCGATCGTATGGACACAGCGGGCAGGCAGCCGAGAAGTTTGGGAAAAATACCTCACAAGGCCGCCATCGTCGTCGTGTATCTCTGTGTGTGTGTGTGTGTGTGCGCGAGCTTTCCAATGTGCGAATGAGATGGCAAATGTGGCAGAGTGCTGTGGCAGAGAGCAAGAAAGAGCCAAATCGCAGCAATGCAGTATGAAAGTCACTGCTGTTGCATGCAACTGCAACTTTTTATACAGCAACAACAACAAACACACACACACATACACAGTGGCATAGTTAAAGAAGGGGGGCGGTGATGGTGTTGGAAACTCTTTTTACTACTAAATTATTGAACATATTGAAAGGTAACGGCAAAACCAAACAACAACAACCACAAAGTACGTAAGTAAAATGAAAGTGTTATTGTACAAAAAATATGATTAATTATTTTAATTGATTTCAACGAACATTCTAATTTCGATCTAATTTGACAACTCAAAACGCTGCGTGATTAATTTAAGTTCATTGCAATGCTGCCAAAACAACAACAACACCAAACATATGAAGCTGTCGACGCCAGCGCCGTAGGTCTACATTGACAGAATGTGTGTGAGAAAGGAATTTCTGAGGCTGCGCTGCGCTGCTGAGCTCTCCTTAAGTGACGAACGTCAAAAGTCGACGAAAGTTTCATTGAACAATTTCTTTTTGTTGGATGCATAAAAATACACTCACGCCCTGAACTCAACGTCATGCCATGCCACCATTAATGCCGCCGCTAAAAGCAGCATTTTTAATATTAGGTACGCTTACTTACACAGTGCTCTCATACAACACATAAGACACTTTTGTGCTTTAAAACGCGAAACACAAAATTGCCGTATGTGTTACTTGTGCGCTGTGTAACATAGGTGTACCTAATATTAGAAATGTTAAATTTCGCGGCAATGCATGCCACTGCAGTAGCGGCGGCCGTCAACGTATGACAACAACAATAAGAGTAAATGCAAAGCAACAACCAGACAGCAGCAGCCTCAGCAGTTTGCGTTTGCGCTCTCTGAGCGCACATAAACGAAACAGTGGCACAGCAAGTGGAACAAACGAACGGAAACGAACGGAATTGAGCTGAGTTTCAAAACGAGTTTCGATGTGTGCAGACGTACGCGGCTCGTCGTCTGTTAAAAACAAAATTTTTTGAACGTCGTGCGCAGCCAAAAGCAACAACATATGCAAAAAGAAGAAAAAAAAAAAAAAGAAAAGCAAATCAAAACAACAAAGTACATCAAAATTAAGCGAAATTTTTCAAACTGAGCATTTGTTAATTGCAACGAATATATTTTGCAGCAAGTCTTTTATTTTTTTTCAACGATTTTTTTTGTTTTTTTTTTTATTTTGTTTGTGTTGAAACGTTAAGTGCCAAAAAAAAAAAAAAAGAAATAGTACGAAAATCAACAAAAATTTGCAAAATTTATTTTTTTTTTTTGAAAAAGATATGCAATCGAAATCGCAACTCGTTCGTCCAATTTTGAGTGTTCAAGAAAAATCGGTTATTCGATACGAGTAACTAACTGAGTCGTTTATATTGTATATTGTATCTGTGTACTTGAACGATCGAACCCAAAAGCGCTCCTCAAGTTACCAAAACAAATAAGCAAACTAAAGAAGGAAAGAAAAAAAAAAAAACAAAGTCCGCGTGTGCTTAAAACTTGGCCAAGAGTCTTTCTCATACAAATACAAAGTTTTGTTGCAGAACAGTAACAGAACAGCCACGAACATTGAACACGATCACGTTGATTCTAATCAGTCGGCATAACTGTTGGCCAATGTTGGATTTAACTATATACATATATACATAACCAGGTGAGTGACTGAACTAAGCTGTGTGTGTATGTGTGTTTCCGTTTCTTTTCTGTTTCTCTGCATTTGTAATTTTATGACCACGACTGTTATGATTAACGCCAATTTCAATCATGCTCATCGAATGAATGAACGAACGGTCATCAACAGATCTTTGAGGTTGCTCAGCCACCTTGATTATGCCACAACAACAACAGCTATTGTTGTTGTTGTTATTATTAATATTTTTTCCAATATTTACCGTTAGCTCAATTGATTTTTAGTTATTATTTCTAATAATGAAGCAAAAAATTTTGAGTTCAATCATGTTTATTAACTCAAGAACGAGAGATGAGCGATTTTTAAGGAAATAGTAGACAAAACAAACATCCATCCAAAGTTATGTGAGCAAAACTCCGAACATATTTGAATTTTAGCATCTTATAGATACTTCGGAAATGCCAAAGTCTCCAAAACATTATTAGAAACGAAAAAGAGAGAAAGAATCAAGGCCAATTATTCTGAACGTCACTGTAGAAAGGTGATTAACACGTGTCCGTGTGTGTGTGTGTGTGTGTGTTTGTGGCGTTCTTTGACTAATGAAGAGTATCTATATGCGTGTGCAGAAAGATGAGCAACTTGAGAGCTTTTTCGCATATACAATTTGCCTTTTCTTAAGCGTCTTGAATTGTTTTCCGCCTTTTTTTGTATTTTCATATAATAAATTCAATTGAAAACAGAAGGGCTGAAAAAACGAGTCATACAAAAGCATAAAAAAAACGCTTATTCAATGTGAGTAAAGGGCGAAGAGCGCAGGGAGCGTGTTGAGTTAAAGCGCATGCGCAGTCAGTAAAGCAAAGCTGAGACAGAGCAGAACAGAACAGTTGAGATAAGTGCGCAAAATGCTTCTTATACGCATTGAAGTTGCTTTGACAAAGCAAAAAATTGAAGCAGCTGGCACACAAATGAGATACTTGAGTCATAGATAGATCCTGTGCGACCCTAACTTTAATACAACGCTAAAGAACCATCAATCGAAAAGTGTCACATGAGTTTGTGAAGACAAAAAGCTTGATCTGTCAGTTATATAGATACATATATACATTATATAAATATGTATCTTATGTATCTATATATGATTGTTTGTGTGCGTGCTACTGACAATTTATTGTATTATCATTATTGCATGACATGAGTTCGCACAGCAGCGAGTGTAATAAGTAAGTAAGTGAGTGACTGAGTGAGTAGGTAAGTAATCAAATGTTTGAGTGACTGAGTGAATATATGTATGTATGTATGTATCTATGTGTGTATATATAAGAAGACAATAATAAATAAATAAAGCAACAAAAGCAACCACAGTGGGAAGTATGGCATGCCACAATGGAAAGGTGAAGCTACCAACTTTATCATCATCATCATCAACAGCATCATAATCATGATCATCAACGTTAGCAAGATTGTCGTACCAACAACAACAACAATAACAACAACAACAACAAATATACGGCAGTAATCATTGAGTCAACTCAGGCAATCAGAATGTATATTGAAATGAAAATACTTCTCAGGCACGCTAACTTAATCATAGACTAGACGACACATACCAACAACAACTATCTAACTAGCTAATCGCACACACACACACACGCAGACACTTGCAGAGGCTGTAAGTTAGTTAGACAACCATGTCGAACTAAAACAAAAAGTATCTTTAAGTCTCTTCTTATATCTTATGTGTCTTCTAGGCATGCAGCTCAATTGTATAGCAGAAGTTGCATTTGACAGCTGTTTTTTTTTACCTTTTTTGTTATCACAACAACAAAAAGAACAACAGCTTGTCATATGAAAAGTATGCAAAGCCAAGAACAGTTTTGATTGAACGAAATTTCGTTGGGCAAAAGTAAAGAAGTCTTAATTTTTGCTTTTGTACAACAACAAATAACAACAACAAAGTGAAACTTGTAATGAAATGCGCACAGATACATGTCTAAGTCATGTAAAAGTTAGACATTCTTTCACTGAGTTAGAAATATGTTAACCGAAAAAATACAAAAAAAAAAAACAAATAGTAATAGAAGAGAAATGAAAAACACCTGAAGCAGCAACAACAACAACAACAGTAGCAGTAGAGGAAGAAGAAGAAGAAACAGAAAATTCACTTGAAAAATGACTACAAATGAATTCATTTTTGTAAAAGTTCGCTTGAAGTGTGCGCAACAACAAATGTTCTCTCTCTCTAAAAAAAAAAAAAAAAGATAAAAAAATATCTTTCTTTTTTTCTAACTTCTTTTTTTCAATTTACATAATGAGGAGCTTAAAATCTCAATAAATTTTGTACGTGTTATTATAACGAAATGATTATTGTTTCACATAAGTTGGGCGTGCATGAGATACATGTATCTTTTGCTTCGATAAAAATAAAAACAAGATATCTTTCTGCTTAATGCGCTTAAAGATGTTTGCGTTCTTATACACATGTGATTTTAGAATGTATCTGCAGTTGAAAAAAATAAAGAACAACAAAAAAAAAAATTGTCAATTTGGAAATTATTTGCAAAAAGACTTTAACGATTCATTAATATTCAAATTCAAATTGAAAATGTGTAACAAACGAACACGATTTAAAACTCAATGTCGTTGTTGTTGTAGCAATATTTCAATGCAGGCAAAAAAAAAAAACCGTCAGTTACAAAAACAAACTAACAAAGTTGCTGATCAAAACAAAATTCCACAAAAACGGCGATTTTCGAACAGCTTTGCATATGATTGCAACAACAACAACAATAACAACAAACAAGCAAGCACAAAAGCTGCAATAATACATATACTTCGAACAACAACAGATACAAAGATACAAACCGAAAAAGAAGTAGCAAGAAGAAGAAGAGAAGGAAAAAAAAAAAAAAACACGACAATAAATTTAATTCACAATTCATTCTTCTCGCGCTCGAATCAAGCTGAATCAAGTTGATCAAAGCTGATCATGCTTTTGAAACAGTTTTAATTGAATGCATGGCAAGTGTCGAACATTCGGTCAGTCGGTCGGTCTATCCGTTTGTCCAACGCTGTCTCGCTGCCTCAAGTGCCGTTCAATGTGTCGCTGAATTGTTTGTGTTTTTCTCAGCTTGGGTCAAGTACCTTGAGAGCTCTTAAACGCGTTTCTTACAATTATTTATTTTATTCTTTTTTTTTTGTTTTTTTTTTAAATTTTCAAATTTTCAAATTTATTTTTTATGCTCATTTTTTAGTAATATTTTTCGTTGTTTTTTTTGCAGTTTGTTTCAACAACGTTGCTTATATTAATAGCAACAACAACACCAACAACAACAGCCAATGAAATTCATTTTAAAATGCAAATCGATCGCTGTCGTCGATAAATAAAATAACCAAACCAGTTTAAATAATTTCATTCTTTAAATAAAAGAATAAAAAAAAAACTGAGAAATAAAATTAAAATTAAATGTGCTAAAAACGCTCAGTTTGTCATTGTTGTTGTTGTTGTTGTTTGGATATTTCTGTTCTGTTCGCTTATAAGTATTTATTTATTTTTGAAAAGAATTACTTCGTAAAACGACAAAAACTTGATTTGTCTAAACCAAAAAACAAAAAAGCCAACAAATAGAAACAAAGTCACAAAAATCTCGTAAAAAAATAAAACTTGTCTGAACATTAAAACCTTTTCCTAACAAAAGAATTCGCATTTTAATGGAAAATTTATCACTAATTATTTGCTATTGATTAGTTTGTTAGCTTTTTGTGTGAAACTTGATTCGGTATGCCGAAGGTTGTCAACGCGTGTGACATATATACACTTGATTCTCATTTTTTGGTGTCATTGTTGTTTTCGCAGTAATTTGAACTGGTTAGGAGTGCAAGCTAAGCTGCTTAATGCCACTGTTTGACTTTAATTTGCTATTGTTATATAAATCTATGAAATCGGAAGTTGTTAAGCATTTTTCGGAGTAAATGTTGTTTTCGGAGTAATTCGGAGTGCAAGCAAAACAGATAATTTTCACTGATTGACACAAATTTGCTATTGTTATTAATGAAAAAACTAAAAAAATTGTGTAATTAGCATTTTCGGAGTTATTCGGAATGATTCGGAGCTGTTATTTTATAAAGCTAAAACGTTTCTGAGTTTTTCGGAGTCATGCTGAGTTTTTTTTCGGAGTCATGCTGAGTTTTTTTTCGGAGTTTCTAAAATTAATATTTCTTACTGAAGTACAAATTTACAATTTGATTAAAATTTTTGTTGTTGTTGTTTCCGTTATCTTATTGAACGTTTTCATGCTTGATATTTTTTTCATTTTTCGCGGCTTTCAAGTGAAGGTGTTGCAAGTGTTTGCACATGTTGAATGAATTGGCCAAAAAGAGCGAAAACGGAAATTTCCAAATCTGTAACGCCGCCAAGCCGGAAATGAACCAATCAGCAACGAAACCAACAAACAAACAAGTCATCGAGCGGGCAGCGAGGGATGGAGCTAGCCAAATGAACGCCAAACAACAACAACAACATAAATATTATTACCAAATGTGTGTGTTGAATGAATGCATTCGTTGCTGCCTCACTTGCCTCACATGCCGCTCGCCGCACATTCAGAGCCGGCAAAGCTTCGGCCACGACGACTTTTATGCCTCAGCTGAGCGCTTTGTTGGTTACACAACAACAATAACAACAGCCACGATGATAATGATGATGATGACGACGTTCTAATGCTGTAATTAAATACGTGAAAGAACATTGAGAAAGATACAAAAAGAAACTCAACCGAACCGAACCGAACTGAAGCTCAAAGCCCAAGCCTAAGACAAGACAAGTCAAGCCACAAAGTTGCAAACACCAACGAATCAACGAACTTTTACTGTTGCTGTTGTTGCTGTTGTTGTTGCTTTTTGCTTAACAGATACAAAAGCATAACTGCGCGAACGTATAAGAAGCTGAATCGCGGCACAAGCATGTATTTGTTAATTGTCTGCAACGCTTTCAAGAAACAACAATAGAAAGCAACAACAACAATCACAAGAACAACAATAAGATACAAAAGATACACGCATAGAACGCAAAGTGCAGCGAACTTTTGCCGCTTTTGTTAGCGCTTCGCTTCTTCGACTGTTGGCACATGTATCTTAGATAATTATTATCTACAAAACGTCAACGCCCAGTGCAACAACAACAACAACACTAACAACAACAACGACAGCAACAATTGCGTATCGAAATACATTTGCACATTGCTTGATTCTAAATTGCATTTTTTGTTGTTTTGCTTTTATATTCTTTTTTTTTTTTTGTCTTTTTTTTTTTTGTTTATGAGTTCATTTACGCACGCTCAAATTACGAACGAACGCAAGTGTACAACAATTGGCTTCGCATTAAATTCAAACAGTTGCAGCTACAGATACACAGATACAGAGATACAATACCGAAAGACAGCTGTTTTTATGCATTGAATTGTTATTGTCAATTGGTAATCGAACTCTTGGAAGACTGTCCGAATGTCTGTCTGTCTGTCTGTCCGTCTGTCTGTCCGTCCGTGTGTCCGTCCGCAATGTGGGTAAGTGTAACGTTGTACTATTACTCAGCCCATTTATCATGATGCTGTGAATTGTACTTTTAAACAAAACTGGCACACTTTTCGCTTTTCTTGTTGTTGTTATTTTATTTTTCATTTTTTCAAATAATATCTTTCTTTCATATTTCGTATATTTACTTAACTTCATTTCATTTTATGGTATTTATTTATTTATTTATTTTTTCTTATAATTCACAAATCATATTTGCGCAAAAGATACATTTTGCTTTGCGGGCAAAAGTGCTTTCGATTTGGCATTTGTTTGCTTTGATGTCATGTTTCTTTTCGCCACCAACAATCATTATCTGTGCTTCAGATACTTTTTGTAGTTGATTTAGTACACTAATCTCAGCTATGCTGGCAACTCTGTGCTATTAAATGGCTTGTTAATAGAATTTTAACAGCGTGTCAACTGTTATTTGCTCTATTAGTTAACAGTTTTTTGATAGCTACTCTTTTAAGCATGTCAAACTGACTGAAATAGCAAAGCTATTAATTTTCTATTAAAATTTCTATTAAAAACACACTTAACATTTTTTAAATAGATAGAAAATATTATGATTAATACAGAAGCCAAAGGAAAATGTTAAAAATTAATAGCAGAAACTGGGCACAGAACTGTCTCTCGTCAGCTTCATCATCTGCTATGCATACCATAATAAACACTAATGAAGCCGCAAAGCTTTGATCGAAAAGTATCTGGCAAGAAAGCAATCAAAGAGTCAGGCACGGTGAATCAAATCGATTATGAAATTTTTGGCAAAATTCTGTGCTTAATATTTTTAAATTAAAGCCTTTGGCAATGCGCATAGATGACAAATGAAGTTGTTTTTTTTTTTTGCTTTTATATCTTTTTTTATATTTTCTTCTAATAAATAATAAACAACTGAGTGCGTAATTCATTTATCACGGCATCAGTTGAAGATATAATAACAAAAAAATGATGAGAAAAAAAAAAAGTAAATCAAGTTTGCGTAGATTGAGTATCTAAAGCGAGCAAGAAATATGTATCTTCTGCTTCTTATTCATAAATAATTGCTGTAAAATTATTGCATAACAAGCAGAAGACAAAGACAAGTGTCTGTGTGTGTGTGTGTGTGTGAATGAGCGAGCGAACGAACGATCAACAAGAAGTCAATAATCATGGCGAATGATGGAAGGCAACGACTTAAACGTTGCCCGCCGGAGTCAGCCAAGCGGTGAAGCGTCCTAATCCATAAAACCAACAACAACAACAACAACAATGTTAACAATGGCAACAGCTTACAGCGCACAACTAAAAGCCAAAACGATCAATTATGGTAGCCGCCACTGATGACCGCCGATAAAAGAGCAGCAGCAGCAGCGGCAGCGGAAGAAGAAGACAAGACTAAAAGTGCTGGCTGCTCAAAAACTCTCGCAACTCCTCTCAAACGCTTCTCAAATCGCTCAACGTTTTTTTCAGTCTCCAAACAATTCATTTCATTCATGCCTTTCACCGTCACCGCCGCCGCCGCCTCTGCTCAGTTCAATGCACACACACGAAGCGGCGTTCAGGGCAGCGAGCGGTGAGGGGCGAGGGGCAGCGCCACTGGGAGTTTTACTTTGTTATCGGCGGTCTGAACATCATGAACAACATGATCAGCGACGGCGGCTAGTCGTAGCCAAATTGAGTTTGAATAAGCCGGCGCAGATACACATACACATACAGATACAGATACATCTGCAGATACTATGTAACTATGCGGCTTTTTGTATTTGTATCTCTTTTGTGTACGCTCACTGACTCTAACTTTAACTTTGACTGTTTTTGTTATTGTTAATAATGATCATGATAATGATAATGATAATAATGATGATGATCGTGTTTGGTAGTCGCAATAGTAGCATTTGCCTTCTGTCTGTCTGTCTGTTGTTCGTTGGTTCAATGAACTTGTTCACAAAACGCGCAAAAAGCCAAACAAATACAAAAGCAACAACAACAACTCAGCTCAGCTTAACTCACACTTTGTAGTTAATTATAATAAATGTTGTTGTGCCTCTTCGCCGTCAGCCTCAGCTTCAGTCGCCGTCGCAGTCTTCAGGCTCAGCTGTTTTTGTGTGCGTCGCATACTTTCAACACGATATCTCGATGCCAAAGACAACCAGCTTAAGCAAAGGCAGATCCCGCTGACAAATAGCTCAATACATTTGTATCTGTATGTTGATGAAAAATCTTTACACAATCTAAGCTAAGGAGACATACATAAATTACGTGAGATGAAATTAGGGAAAAAGAGCTCCAACAAAATATCAACAAATCTCACTGAGATCAATTAAAATTTTATGTCAACTTGTTAGTTCATTAGTTTATTAATTATTTCCAAATTTACAGCAAAATCTCACGTAAGATACAGTGGGAAATTCGTCAAAATCTCACCAAGTCTCACCAAAAGGTGGACGAAGAGTCTAAATGTCAAGAACAAAAAAATCAAATATAATTTATGAACGATCCCTAATGGATCTGCCATCACTCTCCTCACAAGCTTAATCAAAAGCTCTATAAAGACTGCTCTCCACCCATGACCACTCCCATGACCATTCTTAAGACAGACTCATCTCATCTTCGATTATTTCACAATGCCTTCTCTTCTTCTTTTCGCAGATCTTGAAGTTGTTTTTTTGTTGTTTATTTTTGTATAATACGCAAATTGTAAAACTTGTATAATTTTTCAAGCCAACTTATTATCATAACTTGTATCTGAATGTGTTGTGTGCGCCATTTCCAGAACGCTTCTAATTACAAAGTTCGTTCGAAACGAGTTAACGCCAAAACGAACACGTATTGAAATATATTTTTCTCATTTTAATTGAATTTGGATTACGTTGAAAACTTGCACGAAATCATCACTCAAACGGCGGACAACCTTTTGACATACGAAAGTATCTTTTTTCATCTGCTGTTGCTTCAGTCATCGCTCATAATATTTACATTATTAAAAGTGTCGCCTCAACACAAAATTCACTTCGCTGCGTGTTCTCTCATGCGTTACGGTTGGGGTGGGGTGGGGTAAGGTGGTATGATTGAATACAAGAGAACGCCTTATGACTTACGCCCATAATGCACAGCGTTGACCTTGACAAGGGCGACTAACTATTGCTATTGCTACTGTTGTTGTTGTTGTTGTTGTTGCTCGTGTTGTTGTTGGCTGAAAAGTATTGTCAGTTGTCAACGTGATTATAATGATTTGCTGCACAAGTTGGAGAGCGTATCTCAAACAGGTTGTTTGCCATAAGTCAATGTTTTTAATGACGACAATGATCATCATCATCATGATGATGCTATGCAACAACAGCAACAACAACAACAACGTGATAATGTTGACGATACTTTAAACGTCGCTAAGATTTCAACACGCTTCGCTACGCGAGCATAAAGCGCACAATAGCAACAACTACAACAAACACACATCTATCTGTAACTGAGCTGTTGTTGTTATTATTGTTGTTGTTGTTGTTAACGTTGTAGCGCTTCATGTATGACGCTTTGTCAGGTGTTAAGATACGTGACGAAGTGCCGGGTTAAGTTGTTGTTTCAGCTAACGAGTCAACAACAACAACAACAACAACATCAGCAGCAACAAAGATTGCATTGGAGCCTGACTTGTCTTGTATCTATCTCTACACACATTTACAGATACACAGATACAAGTTTGCCGGCGCCGACAACTCATCAGCAACAAGCAACGCAGTCATTGCCCGCTTAGGGTGTAAATTAAAAGTCAAGAATCTTAAAAGAGAATGAAAGATTTTAAAAATAAAATCAAATAAAAGTTATATAGCAAAAAAGACTCACTTAATTGTTGCTTTTGTTTATCTTTTTTTGTTTTTGTATTTTACTAAAGGCGCGTGCGGCTTTGCTGCATGCAACTTCGCTTTGATAGTTCATTCAAAGCAAAAAAAAAAATAAAAAAAAAAGTAAAAAAAGGAAAAAAAAATATTTTTACTTTGACTTGTCTTAAACGCACGAAAGCGTGAAAAATGCATTCGGTCAGCAGCTTATTGAAAACGCTTACAATTTCAATGCTTGTTGTTGATTTTTGTTTTTGTGTTCCTCTCACTGTTTGCGCATTTCGCTTGCGCCGCGTGTAATTCGATTTTTTACACGCTTTCATTACATAAGCTGCATAATTGAATTTTTTACTTTTCCTAACAATAACAACAACAACAAAAACATAAAGCAATGTTCGGTCATTACTTATAACATACGAAAATATCTCATAAGTATGTTTTAGAGATCAATGTGAGGCGCCATCTGTCGGTTGTTCCTCTCTCTGTCGTTTAGAGATTAGAAGAAATGTAGAATAGAGAGTTCTTTTCCACTGAAATCACTTGTTATTATCGAATAGCTTTGAATTTTGTATACACAATTCATTACTTTAAAGGATTTAAGCAACAACGCCCTAAAAGTATGCAACATAAAGATTGTCGGCATAGTAATAAATGTTTAAGGATAATTCTGATTGCGTTTTTTACTACTTCCAACAAAATCCTACACATTTTCGTCTAAAATAATAGTTTAAATTGAATTGCAAAAAACATAGCATAATTTCAAGCTGCAAGCTATTAAATACGGCGATTTTAAGACTTTTAGAGAGTTTTTAGAATACTTTTAATGGTTTCAACACTGTTGTCATATTACATATCTAATTCTAACGTGCCTACCAATCCTACAGGGCCTTAAATTGCTAGAAGTATCTCAAGAACACAAGGCCGCTAATTACAAGTGTTTGAATATAATATTGCTCAACTTGAAATCGTACACCAAATCAAACAAAGTTGACATATATTCTCGTTCGTTTGCAATGCAAAACTTGAGCCCATTTCGAAGATATTATCTAATAAAGCTTATGACATGACCGAATTAAAACAAAACCGAAAAAAAAACAAGCAAAAAGGCGTGAAAATTATAGTTTTTTTTAGCTTATTACCGAAGCGAGGCACGTTTCGAGCCTTGTGCGGAACACAAACTCACTTTTTTTCAACTTGTTACTTCATCGAAACCGAAATGAATTCATTTATGTTTTTATTTTTTACACGTTTCGGCGTTTAAACGTTTTGAAAATATTTTAACTAAAATAATGTAAAAAACAAACATGAAAATAAATAAATAATGGAAGAAAATTGCCTAAAGAAATTTTAATTCAATTCAAAACAAGTCGAAATTGTTGCATGATGTATGCAAAAACTCTAAAATGTTCAACATGCTCGACTCGTTTGAGCATATTAGCTTGTTTGTGTTGTTTGCTCAACAACTGATTGATTTTTTATATTTGTTTATTTTTTTTAACGAACAAACAGTTTCGACATTTGTGCTTTTTACAAGCCCAAGCTGTACTTTGAAGAAACAAAGTTCCTGTTGTCGCGCATTCAATGATGTAAACTTGTTGATTTTAAACAACAAAAAAAAAAAAAAAAACGAATTAATTGGAAACAAGTTTGTATCAAAGGCAAATGATTAAACGAACAAATGATGATCGATTAGATACGAATTAGTAAATGACTAGGCAACATGGCGGGCGATCAACGAACATAGAGTGAGTGAGAGATTAGATCAAAACAGTCCATGTTCCATCGTTCCTTATGTTGCATTGCGTGCACAAAATGCACATGACCAATTAATTAGTAATTGCGTCTGTATGCTAATTTATCCTATGTGTCGTGTGGCTGCATGTAACATAGGAGCTAGTAAGCTGCCACCTGTTACCAGCTGTTAACATGTTGACTGTTAATGATTGCTGTGCATTTTATTTACATTTGTACAAAAGAAAGTGAAATTCAGCTAAAATCATTAAAAAATATACACGATTTTTCTCAATGATCAAACAGTGCAATGTGCAAATCACAATATCATCATCATCATCAATTAATTGTAATAAAAGCTGCTCAAACGTTCGTTTTTTGCTGACAAACGCTTGAGTCGCACGCTTCGAGTGTGGTTTTTTTTTGTATAAATAACAAAAAAGCAACAAAACGACATAAGCGCTCAAGTGGCGCAAGAAAACATTTCTTGAAATCGATTTGGAATTACAAAATTCTTGTGTGGTTTTCTCAAAAGGCGCACGCACGCGCGCACATCACTGAAAGTAACCAAACCGAATCAAATCAAACCAAAGCGAACCGTGCCGAGCCGAAAACCCCAAAAAGCAAGTTTCACAGCGCCGCTGAGGGGCGGTGGGGGCATGTGGAAGAATGCTGTTGTGGCTTGTGTGTTGTTTGTGAGAAGATAAAGCGCAAAAGACGCAATGCCGAAACCGCGCACAAGTGTCTGCCAATAAAATGTAAATAATAAACGATAAATTCGTAAATTGCTTAACTGACAACAACAACAGCAGCAGCAATAACAATAACAATAATAGCAACAATAATGAAAAGACTTCGAAAAAACAGATAACAACAACAACAACTTTGAAATGAAACAAGAGACGAGCTGAGACACAAACAAAGACAAGGCACACACCAATTTGAAGGTTTTGGAACGATGAATCGAAACGGATCGAATCGGTTTTGGTTCAGATCAGTTTGGCATCACTCAGCTGTGCGCGAGTATGAGAGGGAAGTGTGCCATGCTGTGAGAGAAATGGGTCAGTGGACGGACGGACAAACAGACGACGAAATGCGATGCGTTAAGGTTGGCTAAGGTGGGGCGCGGTGCGGTGAAGCGTGTGAAGTGAAGTGAAGTGAAGTGAAGTAAGGGAAAGATACAAAGCGCCCAAAGTGAACGTTTGGGAGGAGTTGAGTCGCATGTGTTGGCAAACGGCAAGTTGAAAATACGAAACCAATAACGTTTGGCAATATACATGTATGTAGCAAAAGATATGCAATAAAAATGTTTTGGCTTATTGAATATTTATTTGAAAAGCAATAAAAACAAAAACTATCAAATACATTTTAGACATTTTTTAGAATGAAATGAAATATTTGCTATTTAGAACTTGCAATTTGACACGAATTTCACTTGACTCAAATACAAAAGTGCGAAGAAAGCAAGCAAAATATGTTGGCAATACAACAACAATTAAAACGAATCAGTAACCAAAATAAAGCCAATCAATTTTTGCTTCCTGCCGCAATAAAAGTAAAAAAAAAAAAAAAACAACAACCAAAAAAAAAAAACCAAAAGTGTTTTTCGTTAACGTGCAAGAAATATTTCCTCAATGGTCAAACACACACACACACACACACACACAAAGAGCGCTCATGCACATGCTCTTCTGTCGTTGCTGTACAAACCGTTAGAAATGCATTGCTCTTGCGCTCTCTTGCTGCCCACTGGCCGCTGCGTCGCCGCCGCCGCTGCTGCTGCTGCTGCGTTCATCACTCATTGATTGCTGTGTTGTGTTGTTGTGTTGTTGTGCTTTTTGTCGTCACCCAAAAAGGCGCACTTGGAGGCGCTTAAATATTTCTACAGTTTCTTTGTGTGTGTGTGTTTGTGTGTGTGAGACGAACCTGTTTCTTTTTCAATTTCAGTTTCGGTTTACGAGTTTACATTAAATATTTTAACTGCCAAAGTTGTCGTCGTTGTTGTTGTCTTCTTCTTCTGCGTCTCTAATGTGCGCGCTTGTTGTCTCTCTATCGGTTTGTCTGTCTGTCTGCCTGTCTGTTGATTTTTGGTTGCACATGTCCATGTGGCAAGTGGCAAATAAAGCCAAGCTATGCCATATCAAATCGCATCGCACATCGCATCGTTGAGGCAACCACCACAACTCGATTCAACTCAACTCAACCAAACTCAAGACAACTCAACTCAAGCCAAGACAAGACAAGTCTGTCCAATTTGGCCAACTGGGAACCTGTACGCATTGCTTTATAGCTTTTTGTACTTGTTGTAATGTTTATTTTGTTTTTTTTGTATCTTTTTCGGTATTTTGTTTTTATTTTTTTCAACAGAAAGTAAAATTTTAAAACTGTGCCGTTGTTGTTGTTGTTGTTGTGACTGCCTTATTGCTTATGACTGCGTGTTGGTGTACAACAACAACAACAACAACAAATTGTTATAAACCTGAATTGAAATCAGCTGAATATGAAGTGTACATGAAACATGTTCCTAACTGGCAAATGACACACTTTTTGTCTCGTTTGTCCTAAAATTGTGCGAATGTTGATACAAGAAGAAGCAAGAAACCACAACAACAACAACAAAATAAATAAGCAAAAACTTGTAGTGGAAAAAAAAAAAACAAAATTGAAATTGCATTTTTGTGAAATTATAAAATGAAAGAAGAAAAATGTGTTTAAGCGAAAAAAAAAAAATCGGAGGAGAAGACAAAAAAAATGGCAGCCTGAATTTCCACTTTCTCTGCTTCAATAAACACCTGCGTTTCTATATTTGCCGTTGTCTCTATCACTCTGTGTGTGTGTGTGTGTGTGTGTGCCTTAGTGATTATTTGTAATTGTATGCAATGTGTAGTTGTGTGTGTCTGGAAAAATCTTGCCTCATGTACGAACTTTGACGCAAATCGAAATATTTTATTATTAACTAAAAACAAATTACAAAAAAATAAACAAACTTCGATATAATAAATTGCACAGTTCCTGAAAATGACTTTTCCTTGGAATACTATCAAAATTTTATTTCAAGATTTCCGATTTGAGATTATATCTTTGAGATTACAAGCCAATAATTTTTGTTCCATCAACAAAGTCATCAAATGTACAATATTTCAAGTTGCCAATAGTTCTGGAACGATCCATAACCATTGGATCAGTAATGTGACTAAAAATTGAATCAAATTCCCAGAGAAAAATCTTAACTTCTCATAATAAAGTGCTACCTATTATTTCCGAAGACGTCTATAAATTACGTGAGCTGGAAATTTAGACCCCATACCCCTCTTTGTGACTTTTGATGAGATGGTGAGCGTAAAATACGCTGTAAGTTCTTTAAAAATATATAGAAAGATACTTTGTACATAAAAGCATGAAAACTTTATTAGAGATATTTTCAACTGTAAAAAAAAAATATTTTCAAATTGCATTTGGCATATTTTTCTTATTTATTTATCATATTTTATTTTTTAATATTTTTTTTTTACATTTTTCATAACTCTTATTGTTTGTTTTGTTGTTTTCATAATTCATTTTATGGCCAATAAATGTCTTCACATTTTTAAGCCGCAAACTTGCTTAACTTGCTGCTTAATTAATTTGCTTGAAAGTCGAAAAACATTTTACAAAACATTTACAAAAACAACAACAAACAAGCTATCAAAAAAATAACAATATGAAAAAATTGTTAAAAAAAATATATAAAAAAAAATTAAAAATGAACAGAAAACAAAAATCTTACAATAAATTTTATAATAACATGCAATAAAGATACAACAAAAAAAAAAAAAAAAAAAAAAAAAATGTTAAACGACCTCATTTCAAGGTCGAAATTTCACGCATGCTGCTAACGCGCTTGCTCATCTTAAATTGTTTTTGTTTTTGTTTTTATTTTAATTTTTTATTATTTTTTTTTTTTAGTTAAATTTTTGTCGCTATTAATGTATCTCATGCATAGTCGCACTTTGAAAGCAAGAAGAAGATGAAAAAAATTTGTTACTTTTGCACTTTGTAACAATTTTGTTATTGTTTTTGTAATTTTTTTGTAATTTTTTTGTTTTTGTGTTAAGGTCAGCTGACAGTCAGCGATAGCAACTGAAAATGGCACACAACGTCAGCACAAATTGCACTTCAATTAGTCACACTTGCACACACGCATACACATGCACTCAATTCGAGCTATAGATACAGATACAGATACAAATATAGAGACTGGAACTGAAATCTGTTTGTCTGTTTTGATCATGCAATTTAGAATTATCATAACTAATTGAGAAAAAAAAAAATTGCTAATTGCTAAAAAACGCACTGTGAAAATGACTTGCATAACAACAACAACAACAACAGCAACGACAACAACAAAAAGATACAAGTTGAGCGTTCATTGAATTTACATAAGACATTATCATTTGAGCGTTGAATGTGATTATTTTTGACTCAAAGATATATTTGTATCTTTCCTTACATATATAGATGTATCCAAACAGTTGCCTATAGGAACATATGACATTGACAGAGGTCATTGATCGAAGGACTTGGGTTTCAGCAAAAAAGAGTTCTCATTACAGTTCAAGTAACGGTAATTTATTTAACCCCTCCCTATGCTGATAACTCTATTAAACACTTTTAATAGAAATATTTACTAAATAACATCTTAATAGAGTTTTAACAGCGTGTCATATACAGCAAAGCAGTTTATTTTCCCACTTTTAACTAACAGCTTTTTAATAGTTGCTTTTTTGTTCATGTTAAATAAGCAAAACTGTTAATTTTCCTATTAAAAAGACGCCAAAAATTTTTTTAATAGCGTTAAGACATATGTTACATAGCACTCAATGCAACAAACGGCAATCAAGCGTTCAGACGATCAATGAAGACCAAATTTCAGCAATTTCGTGCATATTAAACTGCTATATGTTTCATGCGGCGCTGTATAACATAAGAGCAATAAAAGTGTAATGTAAAGGTTTTGTATTTTTTTATTTTATTTCGAATTGGAAATTGTTGCATGTTATTTGAAAGGAAAATATTTGAGCACGATTTGCTTTGCTGCATAACTCATAACACACATCAAGTGAGCTGAGTGATCTTCTGTTTGTTGTTGGTTGGTTGGTTGGTTTGTTGTTGGTTTGTAGATGTTTTTGACAGCGGTGACGTCACGTGTGAATTGTGTGCACGCAACACTTGACGCAGACTGACTCAGTTTGCAACGTTTCCTACTTCATTTAATGGCCATGGCAACAATGCTGAGTTGCATCACTTTTGAGCTGAGCTGAGTTGATTTGCTCAGCTCAGCTCTTTCCTTGTTCGCTTTTTTACTGTATTTGTTTTTGTTTTTGGTTTTTTTTGACTACTTGATGCCATTTACGGTTGCATGAATGCAATGCCGTGTTGACTGACCGAAGGCGTTGTTGAGGGGGAGGGGGGGACGCTCAAACAGACCGTTTGTCACACGCATGCGCAACATTTTCATTTAAAGCCTTCATCATTTGAAGCTGCTGTTGTTGTTGTTGTTGTTGTTGTTGCCATGTTGGTTTCATTTTCGATTGTGGCTCAGTCATGTGAAAGTGCGCGCCATCAATTTTTTTACCGTTTCATTCGTTTTTCAACTGTTTTTTGTTGTTTTTTTTTTTTAATTTTTTTTTTTTTGTGGAATTTTTTCGCTCAGTGTAGGCTGCGCAAAAGACACGCAAAAAACGCGAGCAATCGAAATGCAACAAAATGAAAATATCATCATCAGCATCATCATGATCGTCATTAATATAATCACCATCATTAACATCATCATTATCATGATGAGTTAGCATTGCGAAATTTTTGTATATTTCTTTCTCTCAAGGAAGCAAACATGCAACACATGTTGTAGCAAGTTGCATGTGGCAAGTGGCAAGTGTGGCATGTATGCATAGTTATGCAGATTTGTACAAAGTATTGGAAAATACACAACAACAACAACAACAACAACAGCAACAGCAACATGAAAAGAGAAACTCATGCATTGCTGCCTTGGCTTGAAGGCCTTCAAGACACTCCCGCTCACTCTCTACCCCTCTCTCTTTCTCTTTTTATCGCCCTCTAACTCTTCTATTCACTCTCTGCCACACATATCCTCAACTTCATTTGTGCAATTAATTGATTTTATTCAGATTCATTTCGTTCTATAAAAAGATTGAAGTTGCTTTTGAACTTTGTCCCTTTGATGACGTCAAAATTTAACCAACAACAACAAAAACGTACATAATGAATTGTTTACATTATCATAACTGTTTTGTGCAAATAACAGCTTACTTGATTTAGTTGCAAGAAACTCTTAAAAAGATACAAATTTAACCTAAAAAAAAAAAAATGCAAAGAAAAAAGTTGAAAAAAGACAACAATAACAAAAACAAATGAATTGAAACAACGGTAAAGAAACTTAGCAAAATGAAAGGCCTTAAGTAAGTACAAAGTTTCGCTAATGTTGTTGTTATTATTGTGGTTGTTGTTGTGGTTGTTGTTGTCATTTAAGTTACTGCCTCAATTTTTCTTTTTCTTTCTTTCGCTCCGCTGTGGTTTCACACTACTTTTGCCTTGGGATTTCTTCAAGTGGCTTTGTTGTTGTTGTTGTTGTTATTTTCTTTGGCTTGCCACAACATTTGCCAATAAGAATTTCACCCAAAAGTGCTGCCAACTCAACTGAAGTCAACTCAACTCAAGCCAAGCCAAGCCAAGTGCCAAAGCGTTGAAGCGTTAAAGGAGCTCAGAGACGATCAAGCAAAATTTTGTTGCTTTTGATCGAACAAGTCTTGGCAGCTGTTGTAGCAACAGCAACAACAACAACAACAACAACCAACTGACTTAACTCAACAGGCATGGATCAGGTGTCTGTTGTTGTTGTTGGCAAAGATGCTGGGTTGGCAGGGAGCGCTTAGAGGGTCGCATAATGATGATAATAGTAATCACGATGATGATGATGATGATGATGATGACGATGATGATGTTTTCGTATGAAATTTCAATGGCAAAAGCGGCGGCAATCAATGATGCGATGCGATGCGATTTGTGTGCATTTCTAGAAACTTGTTGAAGCGCAACGTTGAAAAAAAAAGCAACAACAACAACAACAGCAACAACAAAATAACACAAATCAACGGGAGAGTGCAATTTTACAAAGTCAGCGTTAATTTATCACACAAACACACACACACACACACACGAAAGATACATTTAAAAGCACTTTGCAGCACAGATACAGACAGATAGACAGATACTTAGATACATTTGCTTGTTTCCCATTAAACGTTTGTGCAAGGCAACCCTTTTTTTTTTGTTAGTGTTGTTGTTTGTTGTCAATAAAAAAAAGTATCTTTTTTTGTAATCATTTTTTTTTTTATTTCAATTAGTTTGTCATGTTGCACATTTAATATTTTTAATTGGCATTTTTTTTTTCTTTTTAATTTTCTTCTTTTTAGAATTGATTTGCCTTAAAGCATTTCATTAACTTCAACGCCTTTTGAAGATTGCAAAAAAAAAAAAAAAAAAGAAATAATGAATGTAAAAAAAACAAACATTTAGTTTAAAAATAAAAAATGAAAACAAAAACAAAAAAAAAAGAAATAAGCAATTGCACAGTTAACAGTTCATTCACATTTGACCAGCGACCAAAGCGTCAAAGCTCCAAAGATACAAAGATACTTTTTTTTTCGCTTCTTCTTTTTTTAAATTATTTCTTGGCAATTTTTTTCATATAATTTTTGCGTATGTTTTTTTTTTCAGTTATTATTATTATTTTTTTTTTTTTTTATAAAATTTGATTTCTTCTTTCGTTGTTGTTGTTGTTGTTGCCGGCTTTTGGCTAAATGCAAACCATAAAAAAAGCAATTTATGATTTTATTATTGCAATTTGTTTCATGCTCTTCTGCCCCTCCCCGCAACAGTCCGACCCGCCTTTACAACAATTAAGCGCACACAAAAGGAGAAACAACAATAAAGCGAGTCATTGACTCAGTTTTGCGACTCAAAACGACCGACCGGATACATTTTCAAATCAAAATTTTATGGCACACAATTACAGAGACAAATACAACAAATAAGTGTGAGAGAGAGAAGGAGGGATAGTACAATAAAGAAAACCCTTTGCCTCGAATTCTTTGCGAGAATTTTCCAATTCAGTTTCACTTTGTTGTTTGTGAAGATTTTACTTGTGTTGTTGGTGTTGTTGTTGGCAAACCAGTTTTCATTTTCATCAGCAGGAAGTACATATGTATGGCGTGACAACAAAACTTGTAGAAAATGCTTTGGAACGACTTTTCTAAACGGGAAAACATTTTTGCGCCAAAAACGAAAAACGAAACCACAAAAAAATGCACAAAAATGTTGTCTTTCATATAAAAAGAAAAGTCACTTGTTGTCAGTAAGCAAAAAAAAAAATTCAATTTTATTCAAAAAGAAAAACAAACTTTCATCATTCAAAGTGGCTTGCCATCTGTCGTTCATAATGATCTATTGAACTTTGCTTATTGTGCCGACTTCATGTGCTTAGTGTACTACATCTAACTGCCAGATACTCTATCTTAACACAATTAGCTTTGACAATTTTGAACAAATCGATTGAAGTGTGCAATTTTAATTATTAAAATTACTCATTATCAATGAATCTTTTAAAAATAGCCTTTAATATTGATATCCTCACGCTACCAACAGCCGACAGTCATAATCTTACGCGCCGTTCAATTGCATTCTTTAAAAATATGGAATATCCCTTAATGATCCGAAGTGCGCTGCATGAATTCTTGACTTCTCTTGTCATATATTGATTGTTCATACCCAAAAACAGCCGAAAACCTTTTTTAAACGCCAAATGCTTCAAGATAATGTTGAAAAACTAAATAAATAAATTAACCGCAAAGTTGAACCATTAATTTTAATGGCGCAATGCGATTTATGCTCGCGCCTTCCTAATCTTTTATAATAAAACAAATTTAAAATTTTAGTTGTTGTTGTTTTTTTTTTTTGGCAACCAAAACAACAACAAAACAGCATTGAAATGCTTACAGAGAAAAAAAAAAATAAAAGTATTTAACTTTAATTAAACAAAGTCGACAAAAAGCGTTGAAACATAATTTTTTTTCACGCAACTGTTTTGTTTTTCTTTTGTTTTGTTTATAACAGAAAAATAAAACAATTCCAATTAAATAAATATGCATTTGTTGCTATTTTTTTTCCAACATTTTTGTTTGTCTTTTTCGTTATAATTTTCTTTTTTTGTTTTTGTTTTCGATAAAAAAAAAAATGTTCCATGAAATGCAATTTTTGCACTTCTTTCAAGGTGAACCACATTTACCGCGAAACCAGCGACCATTGCCCCTTCCCCCACCCTATCGACGCAGTAATTGTGCACAAGCCTCGAGCATTCTCAACGTGCTGCACCCAAAAATCGTGTCCAAGTGCATTAACCGTCTGTGTGTGTCGATAGACAAAGCTTAGAAGCATGGGATTTGCTCCTCGACTCAGCTGTTCCATGATCTCAACTCTATGCCGGGGAGAAGGAGCTGTGGTGGGCTCACGGGCGCGTTACTGAATGAACGTACAACTGAGTAGGTGAAGAGTAGAAGGAGGGGCACGGGCAGTTGCAGAACTACCTATCATCAGTGAGCCATTCATGAAGTAAAAATAAGCAATATTTTATTGAAGAATATTGAGTGAAAAAATTGTTGGCAGTCTGATGGATATCTCAAACAAATATTTACTCTTCTTGTCAAAATCGAAGACATTTTCCTTCTAATAGAAAGAGCAGAATGAAAAACAAATTATTCTGTTAACATTAACAGGGACATTCTGTTAACATTGACAGAGATGTTCTGTTAAGACTACTCGACTATAGCCTCCTTACAGCATTTTATTTATTATTAATGTACAATTTTTTCTTCTTTACAGTTACGCGAAGTCTCTGAACGCTTTCGAACTTGTATTCTAGGTAAGTAAATTTCTATGGAAAATTGTATCTCTTTTTTTTTGCATCTTATTTTTTTTTTTTTTGCTAAACATTTTTCAAGTCAAGATCATGAAAGGGATTGTGAAGCTCCTACAATGTTGTTTGGCAGTCAGTTGTGCATGTAATTAGCTCAATTTAAGTTTCAGTGGCAATACAAAGGCACTGCCGGTGCGACGACACCGTTAGCTGCCGTAATGTCTCATTCAATGTTTTGCTACAAAACTCGCTTTGTGATTAACTTAATTACAGAGCAAAATGTAACAAATCAATGTCAAAACGTGCACGACACACAGCACAGCACAGCGCATTGTACTTCTACTCATAGCCACAGTCATAGTCATAGTCACAGTCATAGACATAGTCGTGGTCTCATCTACCAAGTTGTATCTAACAACTTTAACTTCAATGCTGACTTTGACTTGAGTTCGCTCAGAGTCTTTTGTCTGTCTGTCTGTCTCTCTGTCTGTCTTTAAGTAGTTAGCCAAGTTGGCTAAGTGTGCCAGTGAAGTCATTTCTTTGAGCTGACATTCTTATGCCGGCATGCCCCCAATATACCCCCTAAACAAGCCCCACATACTGTGTTATTCAAGTGCATTGTCTTGTTGCTCGCTTCTTGTTGTCTGCTGTTCATTCGTTCGGTTGCTTGCTGTTGTTTAATGACGTTGCCGACATTCGGACGACGTCCAGAGTGCAATATTAATCGACACAGCTAAATAGGTCAACTTATATGTATATATAAAAGTATCTTTTTATATAACTATTGTCTTAGCTCAATTTTTTTTTTTTGTTTTGCCTTTAGATTACTTTACAACAACAATAACAACAGTAAATTTGACACGGTTCGCCCTAATGACGGCGATCGACCGTCCGTCCGGCCGTCCCACTGACGCCGTTCAAGTTACATTGCAAGCTTTAATGGCATTTCAGCACATGTTGCAAAAAACTTTGATTTTATTATTGATTTTATGTTAGATTTCGAGATACCATGAATAATATGCCAAGTAGAGCAGTTTGTCAGTGGTTCCAGAAATTTTTCAAGGCCTGAGAAGTGATCTTCGATGTCAACACATTCGATAGCATTAAAGAACAGCTGATCTATTTTGGATCACTTAAGATCAAACAAAGTACTGTAAACCTACTTCCAAGGTATAAGAGTCATGAACATTTTGCTAGAAGCGCCAATGAACGAGTAAGCCAACATTCTAACGAGTCAAATTGCTCGCTCGTTTTTTCTTCTATGAAAGCACGAAATAACGACAAAAATATATTAAAAGTATAAAAAAAAATAAGTAAGGAATTCATTTAACAATTGAATGAATGAACATGTATGTCAAAGTGAATAAATAACTAATCGAACACGCTCGCTGGTAAGCCTAAGCCTAAGCCCAAGCCATTCGAGCTGAGCGAGTGCCCCAGACTTGAGCACGTTTGTTGTTTTTGGCAAAAGTCGTGCGTTTTATGGTTTATTAGGCGCATCAGCAACGCAATTGAATTTCATTGTAGAGTTTTGTGATTTTGTGGCCGCCTTGGCATGCGACAACCCCCTACACACATGCTGCACCCACATGTAGTGCAAGAAACGCCCAGGTAAGACATGCCCATGCCCATGCCCATGCCACTACTCATTCGAATGCTCAGCGACACGGTTGAGGTTCAAGCTCAAACACGCGTCTATGATGATCATTGCAGACGTGTCTTGATAGTCTCATTTACACATATGTCGTGTCATTCGTCATTCATGCGACTCAACGCGACTTGATTTGACTCCGACTCAGCTTAACTTGGCACTCATTCGATTTGTGGCATGCAAGCACGCGCGGCGCATGCGTAATTGCGCCCACGTTTCTTTAACAGTCAACGCGCATTTGTATTGCACACACACACACACACAGAAATTTATGCCAAATATTGTCAATAAGCCATTTTTGGCTCGCAAATTGCATAATTTCAACATAATTGACAAATGAACAAACAAAAGCTCAGCAATATCAAAACGTTCTAAGTTCGAAACGAAAATTTTTAATATTCGAAACACAAAAAAAATATTTGTTCTTTGTCAATGGCAAGGATGTTGAAGACTTTGCCAATTTTTTTCATTTTCAAAAATTTTATAAATTTGCTAAGCTTTGTTTTGTTTATTTTGTATTTTTTTTTTTTTTCGAAGTTCGAAATTGAAATTTTTTGCCAGAGAAAACATTTTCTTCTGTATTTCTACACAAATCTGGTTATTTATTGATTTATTATTGTATATAATTTATTATTTCAAATTTTTTTTTTCTGAAAAATTTCTTAAATCGTATCGAATTTTTTTTTTTCGAAGTTCGAATTTAAAATTTCTTTGCCAAAAAGCTAAAATTTTTCTCATATCTTTAATAACATAACTCACTAAAATATATTTAATACATATTTTTTTTGTTTTTTTTTTTTCGATGTTCGAATCTTAAACTTTCTCCAATAGCAATGAGCAAAGCGCGAACCGTATTTGTATATTTATCAAATTAAATAATTATTTAATTGAACTTTCAAAGTGTTTGAAAAGGAAACTTTTGTTTACTCGTACACTTTATTTTTTCTATAATTGTCGGCAATCAAGCCGACTTCCTTTGCATGATGCACACATTCATTCATTCAATCATTCATATTGTTTTGTTTTGTTTTGTTTTCAAATTCTGTCTTTGACAATTCGAAAAATGAAAAGCGAAATCTGAGCAACTCAATTAGTGCACATGTGTGTGTGTGTGGCTGTGTGTGTGTGTGTGTGTGTGTGTATATGAAGTGGACATGCTGTGATTGATGGCTTGATTGATGAGCATTTTGATCGCGACGAGTTTGTTACTTGTTAATGATGATTGTGTGCGTTTGGTGACGATGACAATGATGATGATGATGATAATAATGATGATGATGATGATGATATTGCTGTGTGTCAACAAAAAAGTCGCTGGCACTTGATTGAGTTCGAACAAGTTAACAAAGTTGAGAAAAACTCAACTCAAGTCAACAAATGTGTTTGTTTTTGTTTTTGTTATTTATGGCAACATTTTTCAAATAACTGCAATCATGGCTGTCCGTCCGCCTGTCTCTCTGTCGCTTATCTTTTTTATTTTTGTATCTTTTTTTTTTGCTTTTTTACATCAAATCTAACTGACACTTTGACGCTTTTAACGTCAACTTTTTTATTTTTATTTGTTACAAAATCAAATGTTGTTGTTTTTTTTTTTTCTTTGTAACTCATGAAAGTGAAATGCGTAAATTGTTGCCGCAAATGAAATGTTCATTTGATTTATGCACATAGATACATACATAAATGCATGAAAGATACAACAGTTGCACGCAACGTTTTGTATTTAATTGCCACGACAAACGTATTAAGGCAATTAAACGAAAACAAAAAGATACACAAATGTATCTGCACTGAAAGTCATTCTATGAATTCTATGAATGCAACAAACAAAAGCCAACAGAGCGCATCAGCGTCACGTTGAGCAGCATTGAGCATTGATTATGTAAAAAAAAAAAAAGTTACAGAAAAAAAAATGGGCGAACGTCCTTGACGCGTTTAAACAATCTATGATCGAAGCACTGACAAATTGACTTTGAATACATGTTTAAGATACTCATCAGAAGACCTACGAACGACCTACAACCATTGGGAAGACGTTGGCATCAAAAGCATGCGATGAGCGTCAAGAGATGCGCATTTTGTTGCTGTTTAATTGCCTGCATCGCCGGTTCCCTCACTCGCTCACTCACACACCCTCTCACTCACTCACTCACTTCCTCACTCACTCCCTCATATACTCATTTCGTTCGTTTTTTTATTCATTTGATTGCCATTCAGATTGCCAAACAATCACTTGTGCCTTCACTCTGTATCTGTAACTCTGAATGTATCTGTGTTGTTGTTGTTGTTGATTTCTTTGCTCGTATATATTTAGCACTTCATATGCAGATTACAAAACAATTACAAACTCAGCTTAAACGTTTGAAAGACACAGGCGGACTGACAAACAGACAGACAGACAGACAGACAGTGGGACAGACGGCAAGGCACTCAATTAATTTGTACATGTATGTGTAGGCCGAAGAGGTGCAGCAAACTCAAACATTCAAATTGCTTTAATGAACAATGAATTTGTAATGTTTTCTTCTTCTTCATTCATACATGTTTGCTTCATTAAGGCCACAAAACAATAACAGTAAGCAGAAGCAAACAATCATTGCTCATTGCTCAAATAGACTACATTTCAGAAACAACAAACTCGTTGTTCTATTTAGAATTCTTAAGTTTCGGCGCTATAAAACAATCTATGAGAGATTCCACAGTGTGATGTTGAGACAGGTCAGGGCACAGTTTGGCCTGAAGAGATCTTCACTTTGCTTATATATCTCTAATTTGAGGATCTATAAATGTGTTTGTCTAAGCAACGCCATCTATCGCTCAAATTTGCAAATTTTTCAAATATACTTGAAAATTTCTCTCCCTAATGAGATTATGGGATAGAAATGTAGAAGGAATTTCTAAATAAAACAAGTTAGAGGATTAAAGTTTGTAAGTAAAGTAAAGAAATTTGTCTGTAGATTGTAGATACAATAGAAACGCAGATACAAGTGAACGCAAAGTCTACAATGAAAGTTGTAAAAATCAATTAACGTTTTTGAACTTTACATGGCAAATTTATTGTTGTTGTTATTGTTGTTTGGAATTTCATGTAACAAAATGAAAAACGATAGAAAAAAAAGTCGTGCAATTGTATTGCGATAACTTGTTGTTGCTTGTCCGTCTGTCTGTCTGCCTATCTGTGTATTTGAAAAGCATTTTTGTATAGACAACAGCCCACCGCACCACAGCCAGCAGCGAAGCCATAAGAAGAAGTATCTCTCGCGCTTTGCTTTGCTATCTTCATGTCAGCTTCGTGCCAAGTTTGTTGGTTTGTTGGCTCTCCTTGCTGGCGTATCTAAAATCACCGATCAAAAAACCGAAAAAAAACAAAAATAGAAGAATAAAACAAAAAGTCGAAAACCGAAGAAAAACAAAACAAATATCGACACTTAAGTCGGTGGCTTTGGCTTTGACATTGTTTTTGCTATGATTTATAGGCCGCCTGTGAGCTTTATCGCTTTAAATGTCTCACTGTGTGTGTTGGCCGCTTTGGGGGGGGGGTGGCGGCAACGGCTACGGTGGCGTCAATGCTGACAACGCCAGTGAAACACGCCCTCGTTTTACTTTTCGTTTAACCTCAACCTTAAACTTCAAAATGACGACGAGTTTTCAAAAAATTGTTTGTTTGTTGTTTTTTTTTTTGTGTCTTTTGTCTTTGTCAACAAAGACTGAAGAAGAAGGAATTTGTTTGTCTGTCCGTCCGGCCATCCGTCTGTCTGTCTGCCTATCAGTTGTATCTGTAGCTGTTATCGTTTGTCGCAAACTGTGTTATGATGTTATGCTATATAATGCTTTGAGCATTGAAATTATTGTTCCGTTGTTATTGTTGTTGTTAGAGTTTTTTTATTAGATTTTTTTTATAATTTCGTTTACGACATGAAATGACGATTTGCTTTTAGGCGAACTTCAAGTGTTCTTACGTTGAGATTCTTTGCTTTTGCCTCTTTTTGCCTCTCTCGCTCACTCGGCTGTGTTGCTCATTGACCTCATTTTGAGATATCTTTTTAGTACGTTCTTTTTTTGGCTTTTTTTTTTTGTTGTTGTTTTTTTGTGGTATTTTTTTCACAGACCTAAGAAACGATTCCAAACATTAAAAAGTGGCACAGACGACTTCGAGTTCGAATTTTTCGTGCTAAAAAAAAAAAAAAATAACAAGAAAAAGTTTCAACCTGAAAAAGGCAAAGTTTGCAAAAAAAATCAACTAAAATGAAGAAAACCTTTCAACTGATCGAAGTAATGATAGTAAATTCTTATTTTTGTACGAGTCTCTTTTTGCTTTTCCCTTTTCTTTTCTTGTGGTTTGTTGATTTTTTTTTTTTTTTTTTCTGTTTTAAAATTTACATTTACTTATGCTAATTTATACGAAATCCGAAAAAGTCTTTTTCCCAGCAACCAAATTTCTCGCACTTCTGCAAACTTTTTGCTTGTGGGCGTTGAAAAGCGACAACTTTGCCACAAAATTTGTCAACTCAAAGTGTTAATAATATGTTAATTACAAGCGTGTCTGTGTGCGTCTGTTCATTTACAACAAAACAATCTCACAGTTGGCCACGAACTGCGCCGACATTGAAGTCTTTGCTTTGTGTTTCAAGAGAAATTCGAATGTCGACAAAGCAACAACAAAAAAAAAAAACCAAAAAAAAGCACAATCATGTTAAATGGAACGTGTTTGAAACGTGTTAATTATACAAGAATTTATACAAATCAATTTGGTGTAATTTTTTTTTTTTCATTTTTAAAGCCATGATTAATACATATTTGGCTATGGCTAATTGATGGCCATAAATTCAATGCAGCTTAAATGTATAATTTACTATCGAAATGCCATTAAAATCGATTTTTGTGCTGATACGCATGTATTGAACAATGCATAGGCTTATGTTACACAGCGTTATGGGTAACATGCGTCATGCGATGCGTAAATGAACCGTGCCCGTTCCTTTGGCCATGTCAAACATGTGAATTAAATGGTGCACTGGCTTATGTTACACAGCGCAATGCGTAACATATGTCATGCGTTGCGCATATGAACTTGTGCTTGGATTGAGTCTTTTGCGCGTGCTAGTCTGCCGTATGTTGCATGTGACGCTTTGTTACATAGGCGTTTGAGTTTTTTTAATGCGTTTTTTTGATTTTTTCTTTTAATTTTTAATTAATACTTGTTCACACTTGCGTCAATTTTCGTTTACGTTTGAGTGCCTTAGACTTGACTTAGAACATGCCACAGAATTCGATGTCGTGCCCGTTCCTCTGGCCATGCCAAGCAAGCCTCAAAATGTGCGCCCCCACACACGCATTCTACGCCCGCATTGCTGGAGGAGACGCTGTTGAATTGTCGCGCATGCGTGACGCTGACAATTGTGAACAAGAATAAGAAGAAGAAGCAGCAACGTGTGGCGACTTAGCCAAGCGCAAAAGTAGCGCGGCTGTCGTGGAAGTCATTGTCGAATGCGTTTGCTTTATGACTTCACAAAACAACAACAACAACGAATAGAAAAACGGTAAAATGTGTTAATTGCGTTATTGATAATTACGTTGACGATGGCGTGCCGTGTGAAAAGGCGTTTGTAGGCGTGGCAAGCGGCAAGCGGCAAGCACACGAGGCAACAACAAGAAAATTGACGTTGACATTGATGAGCAAACAAACAAACAACAACTAACATGAGCAGCGGCAATTGTTTGACAAACAAAAAGCCAAATGCACATGATTCTTAGCAAACAAACAACAATAACAACAACAACAACAACAAAACGTATGAAAGAAAAGTTCTGCCAAAGACAATCAAGGCAAAAACAAAAATGCTGATGACGACGCTTGTGTATAATGATAAACATGATGAAAATGATGATGATGACGATGATGTCATAAAGGTGAGGTTTCCTTTAAGAAGCCAAACAAGCAACGCACACGCACACACACACATACGATAATTATCAATCGATGATTGCATGCCTCGTGCGGCAGACATTAAAACCAAATTGCTCACGCTACTTGTGCTCAAGATATTAATAAGAAATCTTAAACCACCGACATCATCATCATCATCATCATGATCAGTATTAGCCAGCTGCAGGGGCCAGGGGAGTGCGGTGAGCTATTGAATGAGGCACCACGCCTTGACAATAACGCCGACACTGAAGACGCGAATCAAAGTTTGACACCTACTCCTGTACTAAAGCAGCAAGTATCTCAAGCTGTTGTTGTTCTTAATGAAGAAGATGGTGGTGTTGTGTTCTGCACGCCCTCTACCTGTCAAATTCGACGCGTGGACGTTGTGTTCTGCCCCAAAGTCTTGTTCTTGTGCTACACACCGTTTTTAGTTTTAGTTGCGATTTGACACGAAGCGCATCACAAACGTTAAACATTTCAACTTGAATCGAATTCAGATTTGATTTGACTTTCGGGTGAGTGCAAAAGTTATTTAGAAGATATTCAAAGGATATCATAGATTTGCTTGAATTTCAACTTTAAGCAACTTATAGCAAGTGTTGTATTAGAAATATTTTTAAGATAATCTCTTACGCTCATAAAGCCAAATTTAATTGAATTCTTACGTTAGATTTTTTAGATAATGCTATTTTACTCATTATACCGACTTAGACATTAAATGTTTCGCAATTTTACACATTTCGTTCGATAAAAATCAAATGAATGAATTAAATTAGTCATATTTTCTAGTTAAATGTTATGAAAAGTTAAAAAAATAGTGGAGATGAGTGAGATTATATTTATGCTTCAAACCACATCAGCTGATATAACAGATCCCGATCTGCATACCTGCAGCACCATCTAAATAGTCTAACCTCTCTAGTATGGCGTATCTATTTCTTATAACCATGGTGATCAGAATATAGGTTTATGTTGAAACATAACCAAATATTAGAAAAACCTAAAAGTCATCCTTCTAACTCACTTTTTACCTTGACTCACACAACTTACATATTACCCTCAACAACACTTATCGTACTGATGTATCTGTGAACCTCTTAACTCTTTGTCTAATCTTGATTTCATTTTATAAACAAAATCGTTTCGGTTTTCTTGAGTTCTACAAAAAACCAACGATTCTGAAGAGTTTAATAAATAAAGTCCGTAAAACACTCATTTCGTAATACAAAAACACTTGACAGTTACTCATGGGCACTCCATATGTAAGTCATATAATGTTGTTTGAATTCAATATGAAAATATCTTTCACTTTTTTGCAGTTTTTTTTGTATTTCTATTTTTGCTTTCAAAGAAGTCGCGTAGTCATTTGTTCTAAATAAAAGCAACAACATACATATGTAAACGTTCATATAATCGTCACGACACAATTGTTAATAAGACCAGTAAGGGCGGTATAGTCGAGTATACTCGACAATATAATACCCTGCACACACAGTAGGCGGTGCCACACCCCAAACCTTCAAAAAGAAGCTGATTTCACATAGCCCGATCAAATACTGTTCAAAATATCAAATAAATAGGTCAAAAAAAGTGGAATTTACGAAAAAATTTGAGTTTGTGGGACAATGAGGGGTAACTTTTAAAGAGAGGAGAATTTTGTGGTATGCAGTTTTAAAGATATATATTCACTGAGCTTGTATGCAAAATTTCAGATTCGTACCTTTGTTAGTTTTGGAGATATAGCAATTTGTAGAAAACTTTCTATCTCTTTGGATGTTCGAGTTATAGCGTTTTGAAAAAGTGGGCGGTGCTCGATGGGCGAGAAGGAGTGGGTGTGGCAAAAATTTGATCTAGCGTTTGACGTCACGAGTCTGTCCTCCAAATTTCAAGTCTCTAGCTCTGATAGTTTCCGAGAACCATTGGTGAGGACGGATGGACGGACGGACAGACAGGGCTATATCAATTGGTCTTGTCATCCTGATCAAGAATATATAAACTTTATAGGGTCCCCGTCCCCTCCTTCTATGCGTTACATACAAACCGTCTCAAGCAAACTTAATATACCCCGATACTCACTATATGTACAGGGTATAAAAAACAACAGCAACAAAAATGTTATTGTTTTAAGTATTAATATTATTATTAGCGTTGTTGCTGTTGTAGATTATTTGCTGTGCGCGTATTTTGAAATGGCAACCACGTCAACAATAAGAGTGTAAATATTATAGGCAACACGCATTCCAGAGTTACCGCCCCCCCGCCCACTCTTGACCCTGCCAAGTGCCTCTTGGCATCATCACCTATGCTTAGTAAGCGTTGACGCCACTGTCGACGTCGTCGTTGACGCAGCTGCTATTTGCGTGCTTCCATTTGACTTTATCATTTTCATTTTGCACGCTGGCGACGCTGATAAGATAAAATAAAGTCATTGTTGTTGTTGTTGTTGTCGTCGGCTGCCAACTTAGCTTGTTTCTAGTTGGAAGTTTTGCGCTAAAGAAGAAATTAAAACAAATATGAATAAAAAGTAATAATCATGAAACAATAATAACTCGCGAAGGAACGGTAAGAAGGAACGAACGTATTCGATTGAGCAGCAGGCAGGCAAAGTGAGTGCGAGTGATAGAAAAAGAGAGCGCGAGAGAGCGCAGAGAGTTAGTCAAAGGAGTTTCGCATGCGTGTATGAATGTGATAGCGACAACGACAGGTTGCGTTATTGTTATTGTTGTTGTTATTGTTTTTTTTTTTGTATTGCTGTGGGTCGTACGTCAGGTGCTTAAATGCTGGTGAGGCGTATGTATGCATGTGTTCGTATGTGTAAATAAACAGCAACAAGCATTTTAACGATTTTCGTGTTCGCCCGCTCGTTTCGTACATTCGTTCGTTCGTTCGCGCTCACTCGCGCACGTACATTTGTTCTTCAGCTCATCAGTGTGCCGCACTTGTTGTCGCAACTTCTTCTTATTACATAGACTTGTATGAACGTCGAGGAAGACAAGACGTCGAAACGTCAAAGTCAGTCAGTTTTTTGTTTGTTTCGACTCTCGTCGCACGTTTGTCGTTTAATACTCGTTCTAAATTTTGTTTTTATTTTTCATCGTTTTTTTTTCACATTTTTATTGTTTTTGTAATTTAGTTTTGATTTCTTGAGTTTATTTTCGCGTTTCGTTTTGTTGTCATTTAGTCACGCATACCGTTTATTTTTTTGTGCTCCTTTATTTATTTTTAATTTTATTTTTTTTTTTTAAAGTTGATTGAAAAATCGCACGGAAAAAAACAAACAAACCAAACAAATATGAAAAAGACATGAAAAAAAATCCAAACATTTGAATTGAATTGTTGAAATTGAAATTAATTAAAATTGTGCTGCGAAAAAAAACAAACCGAAAAGAATTTTCATGATTTGCACAAATTGTGCAAATTGAAATAATAATAATAATAAGCGTGAAGAATTTGTTGTTGTTGTTTTTTTTTCATTTGTTATTGCAAATAAGTTAAATATTTGTTCAAAACGTAATCAAATCGGCAAAGGAAGTTTTTGTTTACTTATTTACTAACACGGCCAAGTGCAAAGCGGAATTCTTATTGGAATAACACATAAATTGGTAAGTTGGACACGACACATAAGAAAAAAAATTTAAAAATTAAAGACACAATTTAATTGAGCATTAAAATAACTTTTACTTGTTATGTTAGCCTTATGTCCTATGTAGCGCTATGACGCATAGGCGTATTTGATATTGAAAATTTTATGAATTCTCAATTTGTGATTATTATTTGACTTGAAGTTAAATATTCATTGCCACGCCCCCATATATTTAAATACAAGTTTGTTACTTTTACAAGGCACATTTCATAGTTGTTGTATTTGGTTTTTGTTGTATGTAATAATGCGCAAATTCATGAGCTCATTCAACTTGGATTTTCACCATTAAACATTTCCGGCTCTTATAGCATATTTCTGGTTTATTGCAAAGTACATAAATAACAATAATAATAATCTTTATGACTTGCCAAACTAAAAATAATGCAATACAAAATATTTTTTCTTTGTAAACAGTTTTTACTGTACTTGTCGAAGTTCGCTTGCCGCACTTTAGACATGCTTCCTTTATGTTAATCAAAGGCAATATGTGAATTGTTATTGCATTGCTAATTGACAACATAAAAAGTCATAAAAGTACCAACAACAAACAAAAGCAAAATGCGCACAAAAAATGAAAAGACATAATTAAAAATCGTAGTTAAAAATGCTGTTCTCCTCGCCTCTGCCATCAGTTTCTCTATCATTTATCTATCACTTCTCTGTCGTAACTGTAACTCTTCTTCTGCTCTGAGCAATTGTCATGCTTATTTCATTTCTATGCATAGTAAGAGATACTTTTTTAATTGCTCTATTATACATATCTCATACATACACTCATATATGAGAAAAGTCTGCGTGCTCAATAAAAGGTTTTTGACTTTTGTTTATTTATAAAATTAAAAATCAATCATTTTCGATCGATCATTATCGAATGCCAAATTTCACATCAACAGTCATTGAACTATTATGACACATCTTTATAAAGTAAAATTGATAACGGTACATCCATATGTATGTATGCTTATAAGGTCGCTGTTTTAGCCAAGCCAAAAGTCGCTATTTGCTGACTGCCAAACCAAATATTCGAAACTGTTGACCATAAGCACTTTGCCTGTTGGCCATGTTTGGCGTACATAACTGTTAAGGGTAGTAAAATATTTGGTTATCACAAAAATAAACAAAATATTATAAAAACAATTTACACCTCTTCCAAGTGCTAAAAATCTGTTCAAAATGCTTAAAAGTTGAGTACTAGACTGTTGTATGTGCAGTGCGACGTGCTGTTACATATACCCTCAGGTGCAAGTTACACTTGTCCCGAGAGCAACGAAAGGTTACATGTTGTAAAATTCAACGCATGTGCTATGTGGCGCTATGGCACATAAGCGTACCCAATATAAAATATTTTGAAACAAGTTGAACAGAATGCATTGGGTTGCACGCATGACTACAACTTAGCTCTCCAAATTCCACAGTTCCTACTTAGCAATTACTAGGAACGGTGTAATTTGGTGGGCTAAATGGGAGCACGGCTGCTTTGTTGACACTTTCTGACGTCACACACGCACCTGTAATTGTTACTAAAATTAATTTCGCTTATGTTATGTGCAAATACACAGCACATAGATAAATTTACTGTATATAATCAATATCAGTCGTATGTATACTGCGTGCGTTATCTAACATAGACTTATGTATTTATTTTGGGCATGCTTATTATGCGCATAAGAGTTACGCAGAAGTTGGCGACATCTTATCAATATTTATTATATATTTTGACGTCTTATTATCGTCAGAAGTATGTAAAAATATTGAAATTTTTTGCATGTTTTCAGTTCCATAAAATGCAATGAATTCGCACACGTGCGATTGGAATTCAACATTGATCATGATCGGCATGAATGAAATTCCAAAAAAAGAAAGAGCAAAAAAATCAAAATGTTATTGGGTTTTTTCATTCGTCAAGTATTGAGTCTGTGCTGGAATTGCGGGATTTTTTAAAATTATTATTAATTTTATTTTTCTCACTTTTTCGTTCAACTGTCCAACGTGATTAATCGTTGATGATGAGTACGTGCAAATAACGTAATAATAGATGAGTGAGCTAAGCTTGATGAGACAATGTAATAAAAACGCTTTGCGATAAACAGGAACTATTAACATCATTATGAACATCATCATGATGTTCATCTTGAACATGATCGAGCAAACTGATGAGCGCAAGATTTGCGCATTAACATGTTTGGCTTTGGTTTTGTTGTTATTGATGGTGTTGTTGTTGTATTATTTGTCATCAAGGCCGAGAAGTTGAAAGCGTTGATAAACATTAATGAAAACGGCATTTATTAAATGCAAATTCAGTTCGGAATTTTAATTAGATATATAAAAGTTTTTATAACGTAATAATTTTATTGGTTTTTTTTCTTTTACTTTTGTTTTTGTATCTATAAGTATGCATGTATGTATGATATCATAAAGATTTAAGATTCAAGCCGCGTCATTGACATTCGGTGAGGACGAATGGTGATTTATTTGGTGTGTGTTTTGTGGAATTTTCTGCTTTTTGCATTAAAACGTAAAATTTACAAGTTTATAGACTTCTATAAGCAACAAACAAGTATGTTTAATTGTTGTTATTGTACTTAAACAATAACAAATCAACTTCAAATTCATTTTGACTTCGGCAAGTTGCTTGAATACATTCAAAACGGCAAATGAATCATTCATTCTGAACATGAATGGTGGTTTTACGGTACTTTTTTGAGTGCATTTGAATGAATGTTGCATTTGTTCATTTACTGTACTCATTCACTGAACTCATTCACTAAACTCATTTACTAAACTCATTCACTGAACTCATTCACTAAACTCACTCACTAAACTCATTTACTAAACTCATTCACTGTACTCATTCACTGTACTCATAAGGTGTACACAGTTTAGAACTCACTGAGAGTGAATGCACTAATTATGTGTACCTTCTACCACTCTCTCTCTCTATCAATGGTACTGTACAGCGCTAGGAGAGTACACTAAATTTGAGTACCGCAGTACATTGTAACATTTCAAATGAATGTACTCACGCAGACTTCTGGTATGTACCCCAAAGTCTTGTTTTGTACGATTTCGAAATCGCAACAATGAAAATATAATAAATTTCTATTGCGCAGCAATCAATTACGCCCAAGCCCTTCAACAACACGCTTGACAGTTACATTTTGCAAGTATCTGGATACAACTTACTTAATCTGTTATTAATATTGAAATTTGCAACAAAAGACAAAACAAGACAAGAAAACTCGTTGCACACGAATGCATTTCGCAATGAAGACGCCAAGACGTTGAAATATTATTGCTCATAAATATAAATTTATAATGGTATATAAAAATACACACACACATATGTACGTCTGTACAGTAATAGATACTTGTATCTACTACAAGCTGGCGAGAAAGAGTAACTGAAAATAATGAATACAAAAAAAGAAAAAAAAAAAAAAACATCTGCAATTGTATAATTTCTTATATAAAATTGTGGTTTTTATTTGCTTGATTTGATGATTTGATGATGCGCTTTAAATGGAATTTTTGTTTAAACAGCTAATCATGCTATTTATGTCAGCTGTGACTAAATACATAAATGAGCTTAGTCACTGTTACATGTTTGTTCAACTCTATTTAAAAAAAAAACAAAAAAAAATCGCTAAAATCCTAAATAACAACATTTCAAATTGTAAAAGTATCTTCATTGGAACACAATTAAAAGTAATAGCGTATCGAATGGACTTGAATGCACTTGAGTACACACATGGTGTGTCAATGAAACCGGTTTGTTTATATCAAAAACGCACAATCGGCACTTGAATGAAACAACAACAACAATGACAACGAAGTATCTCAAAGCTGACATCATGCAAAATTTATAATCATATACAATAGAACGTTTCTAATGAATGCAACGGCAATCGCTTGGGCACGTGCTCTGGGTGCTTAGATAGACATTTGCAATTTGTCTTCACTCAGTGGGCGTGAGACGTCACTTTGTGTCGTTCAACACGTAAGCACAATAATTAAATGATAATGTAAAAATTAGCATACGGTAATTTAAAGCCTCATTTAAAGCGAGATACCGTTAACATTGATGGATTACCTACGAAAAAAGTGGCTAGTGTATCTAACCCAAACGCATGTCACATGCACTGACGCACGCACTTGAGGTGAGTTTCCTCAGTCACTCAGTTGGTTAACTCAAGTAGTTCGATTAGATGTCGAAAAAAAATCATTGCTCATTTGATAACAACAAAAATAATTGGGTGCGAGGCCACTTGATTGCAAGCAAAACCTTCAGTTCACTCATGATAATTGAAAAGAGAGAAAAACATATTATAGAACTTATGTCGGAAGTTAGTTTATACTTATATGATATATGTATGTATACATAAGTATATAAGTATCTATGTAACTGTGCAACAGTGAAAGCAATTAGCAAATGAAAGAACGAACGATTGATCGCTTGGTCGTTCGTTTGGTTTAGTTCAGTTCAGTTCGGTTGGTTGGTTTTGTCGATCCCTCAGTTGAGTGTGCTTGAACCCGTTTGGCGTTTAAGCGATTGCACAATTTGCTCAATAATAGTGCAGGTGTTCAAAAGCAAGCAATGAATAACAAATGATAGCGCCAAGTTTAATAAAAATAGAAAAACAGAAGATAAAAAGCAGAAGTTATCATTATCTCTAATGTTGACTCACATTTTGGGTTCTTATGCAAATGGCTTAATCGGAATGTGACGCAGTCATGAATTTAAACAATTCAAACTTCGTAACTAACACAAGGCCACAACACACACACACACACACACACGCACACACACACACTTTGTCTGTTTCCGCGCTGATTTTGATTTTGGGCCGCAAAACGCTTTGAAGTTTCGAGCTTTAAACTAATTTGTTGAAACAATTCAATCGTCGCCGCCAAATGAAATCATTTAACAAGAATGTTTAAATGCAATACGTTAATTATTATTATACTTAATTATACGTTAATTTTTCAATGAGTATAATCAAAAAAATTCCTTCGAAAAATATCAAACATATTTTGTTATTGCACACGAACATTTTTTAAATATTCACGCGTCGTATACGTTATGCGTATTTGACATAAGTCATTATTATTTTGTTATAAAAAAACTCATCAGCGAAAGTTTGGCGCGCAGGCAAGCAGACCAAAGGATTTTAATGCTATTGAATCAAAAGAAACGGCAAATCAATACAATTATACAACAATTAAGCCTATGTTACATGGAGCTATATAACACATACAGCAATCGTGCATACAAACATTGTGCTAGTATTGGGCTTTTGCGCAAGTTAAACTGCTGTATGTGTATGTAAAGCGTTTCGTAACATAAGCATGGCCTGTGCAACAGTCGTGCCTGCAGTTGGAGTTCAAGTGTCAGTGCCTTTTGCGCATGTTAGACTGCTGTATGTATATGTGAGGCGTTTTGTAACATAAGCATGGCCTACACAACAGTCGTGCCTGCAGTCTGCGTGCAAGTGTCAGTGGCTTTGTGCGTGTGAGACTGCTGTATGTGTCACGTGCCGCTTTGCAACATAAGCTCAGCAAAAGTAAAATAAAAAATAAATTCTCTTTTTCGTTTTTTTATATGTAATTAATACTTGTTTTACTAAGTTAGTTCGAAGGACACTGCTCGGCAACGGCATGTGTGTATTTTTTGTTTTAAAGAGAAGTAATTTTTATGGCTTGGAAATTGATTACGTAACGACGCAATTAGCGACGATTGACGTCAGCCGTGGCGCTATGCCGCAGCTTTGCAGAGCTTTAAAAATAAAAACTTATAATTTCCTAAAAGCCAAAATGGAAAGCATTTCTTTTTGTTGTTATTGCTATTACTATTGTTGTTGTTTCTAGCATATCATAAATATTTCATTGACAAATAAATTTATTTGTAGACATGTTCTTCGGTAGTTAGCAAAAATGTACTAATCAATTATGTATGTTTGTACATAAATTGTTTATAACTATGTATGAATATGTCTGTATGTTTGTAACGGTAAACATAATAACAACTAAGAGCGACGTGCGCCTTTTATTATTTTTTTGTTTTGTTGTTTTTGTACAAAGATGTCTAAACGCGTGCAAATAAAAATTTACTGTGCCATGCCAATTGATAAGCGAATACACGAACGGTCGGACGGGTGGTCGGTAGAGTGGAGTGTACTTGCCTTATATGTGTATGTATATATGGTAGATGGCACCATGTATTATCGGATATAACGGCCCATTGATAAGGCAAAAGAATTTCTACTATTAAGATAAGATTTTTGCCATACTTGTTGTACTCTTCCGAACAAAAGTTAAATTTTATATTATTTTCTTTCTTTTTTTTAAATTTTTACAGATTTCCATCGACGACTAAGACGGCAAAGTATATTTAGTTGATCGTTGTACATTGTACGGTTACGTGGAATTGCCGGATTGCCGGAAATTTGCTGTCAGCAGGGCGCAGAGCAGTGGCAACAAGCAATGGAATTTGCAGTGAAGCAACAAAACCAAAAACAAAAACAAAACTAACAGATAAAAAAAAATAAAAAAAGCACAAATCGACGTAGACGTCTTTAACCATAAAGGTATACGTACAACAACAATAACAACAACAACAAATAAACAAATACAATAGAGCAACAAGTGCCGCGCTGATCAACGCAATGAGCAGCATGAAGAGCGGCTTCTCAACGCTCAATCGTTGGTTGGGCAAGAAGAACAAGGGTGCGTATACTTAATTCTTATATAAGCTGCTTTTATAAAACAATAAACAATCAATTGACCATTGATCTTTCAGATAAAAACGCACCAAATGGCAAACTCTCGAAATCGAACACGAATCTATCGAGTCTATCCGTATCGAGCATTAATATCAATGAAACTAGTCAGCTGGAATATAATCGCATAACGCCGCTGCCGGCAGCCACAAGCAATGCGCCCTTCGAACAGACGTTCCGCATCACGGTCCTGCTGCCAAAGGATCAACTCTATGTGGCACGTTTGGGCGCACGTGTGCCGCTGAGCAAATTGCTGGAGCTCGTTTGCGATAACAAGTTACTCGATGCGCAGAAATATGAATTCCGGAATCCAGGTTAGTTCAAATTTTCGGCAACTCTATTAAAAAAATGTTAACAGTGTTGTTAATAGAAAAATTAATAGGAAATTGATAGAAAAATTAATGGGTGCCATGATCAAAAAAACAGCTATTAAATACTGTTCGCTAAAAGAAAAAAAAAATAGTAGAAAAGTAATAGAAAATTAATAGAATCGTTCTATTAATTAATAGAGTTGCCGACGTCAGAGTGTTAAACTCTTTAACTGACTTTATGTTTCACTTCCAGTTGATCCTAGTCAAGTGTACAGCTGCGATTTGACCATTGGCGCCGTGGGTCTTTCCGAGATACGTCTGTGTCACAAGTCTGAGTCCTATGACACATTCAATACCGATGAGGTCATCAAATTGCATCGCACAACAATAATACGCGATTCGCTCTCATCCAGCTCGGAGTTCAGCAGTCGCAACTCGAAGTTGACCACAAAGACACCTAGTCCGTATAGCTCGAGCAATTCGCTCAATTCGCTCGATTCGACGGGCATGAATTATACGCGTACGCCTGTCACGCCGCCGGCTGCGCTCACGGCCGTGTCGGCTGCCGGACTGACGGCCTCACAGAAACAATTGGCGGCGCCGCCACGCAAGAAACGTGCCGCGCCACGGCCACCCAGCCAGACGGCCATACCGGAGAAGAGTGCGTTGGTCATAACGACAACAACAACAACAACAACAGCAACAACGACTGTTAAAACTGAGAGTAACAACAACAACAACAGTAGCAGCCCAGTGGCAGCTCTGCCGACATTGACACGTCGCGACGTCTGTGCATCGACGCCGAATCTAACAACGCCGACACACGAAATGACAGCGAAGATCGACTGCAATGGCAACAACAAACAACTGAGCAATGGCTATGCCAACGCCACCAACAACAACAACAACAACAACCACAACAGCAGCCACAACGAAGACAACTCGGATGAGGAAATGTTGGCGTTGCGCAAATTGGAAGCCCAACGGAACACACGCAACTCATACATCGGCAGCAGCGTGCAGACGCTCTACGCCAGCGCCAGCGCCAATGCTGATGCGAACAGCGATGAGCATGACGCCAGTGGGCTGAACTTACCCGAGCCTTCGCCACGCAAGCGTATGTTGCAGCTGAAGAAGAAAGTTGCGCCAGCGCCGCCGCCACGAGGCGCTGGCATGGCCGATGATAGCATTTCGATTGCCTCGACGACGGTCTCGTTGACGGAGCGCAACACGGAGGCGGAGCTGTCGTCGGCGCACGATGAGGATGAGTCACCAAAGCCAACGAAACGCGAACAGACAACAAAGGTGTCGCCAGCAGACGTACGTGAGGAAGTCAGGCCAGAGTTGCCGAAGCCGGTGCCGCGCTCAACAACGACAACCCTTTTGAATACCAGCGAAGCAATGCCGCAAGCAACGGCGACCGTGACGCTAGCAGCGACGCCGGCAGTGGCCACCACCAGCAACAACAATGTATCAAAGGTATTGCTCAATCGTACGCCCACACCGGAACCCAGATCGCTGACAAGCGAACCATCAATGGAGGAAGCACAGACATCGGAAGTTGAGGACGATAATGTATCGAAGCAAGCCGATTCTGGCATTGGTGAGCCTGTGCCGTCGCCGCTGCCCGACAGCTTACCCTCGGAGAGCTCGACACAGGATCAGAAATCGAATTTCGAGTCCAGCTCCGACGATGATGATGCCACCGTCAAGGTCTACAACTTCAAACTGGGTAAGACGGCTGTGTTGCCAACGCTCGCGAATGGCCACCATCAGCCGACGCTGGAGGAGCTAGCGCAGCTGGCAAGCGCCGAGACGGACAGCAGCGCGGCACAGACACCCAACGACAGTCTGCTGGAAACGCCGACGCCGAATAGCAATGCCGGCACCGAAGTGACTTCGTGGAATTTTGCCATACCAATCCTAACGCCGCCGCCCAACTTTGCGGACAATGCCACGGACACAACGATGACGACTGAAGCACCAACAGAGTCGCCAGCCTCGCCAACGCCAGCTGTCAATTCGGATGCGCCCATAAAGCCAAAAATCAAAGCAAGACCGGTCTTGAATTTCGAAACGTTCGTTGAGTTGGATGCCTCACAGGCGTCGCAATCACCGCCGACGCCGCAAGTGAAGCCACCGCCGAAGCCGAGCACGCCACAATCGAAGCCCAGCACGCCCATGAATGAGATCGTCGATGAGCTGTCCGCTATTATACAAGAGAATCGCATGGATATGCTCATCAAGAAGAACAAGAGCACAGACCAAAGCGGCAATGGGGGCTGTGGCAATGGCCAGATCGAAGCCGCCAAACCAAATACGTTGGCCAACTTCAGCATTGCTGCAGCCTCGTCGACGTCTTCGAACACATCCTCAACGACGACAACGACATCTTCGACATCGACAAAAGTTGAACGCACGGAAGTAACGACAGCGGTGGCAACCGTAGCGCCGGAATCGCCCGGCAGTGAGCGTGAGAAACTCTATCGCCGCACCAGCTCTTCAGCGCAGCAGCAACAACAACAGCAACAGCGACGTCGCTCGGTGACACGCGCTGACTCCTTCCAGACGGCAGCGAAGCTCAGCGAAACGCTCAATGGTCTGCTCAATCGACGCAGCTCCTCGCAGCTTTCGCTCACCAAACTGGAGCAGAATGGCTTGCAATTGAATCGCCGTCGCTCATCCAGCGAGCTTAGCATTGGCGAATCACCGACACTCCAGAGTCCCGAGGTCATTAAATCGATACTGGGCTCACGTAAGAATAGCCTGGCGAATATCAGCGATGGTGAAACCCAAGAGCGGCAACAGCAGACATGGCTGGAGAAGCCGCCAGCAGTAGCAGAGAAACCAAAGAATGTGACCGCCAAAGCGGTGGAATATAATGGCACAAGCAACAACAACAACAACCATAACAACACCAAAGCGGCAACTTTGCCCACACCGGAAGTGGTGGCGTCGACAGTTATGCAGGAGACAACAACAGCAACGGCAAAGCCACCGAAGGAAGTGCCCAAAACGTATCGTTACTCCGGGCCGCCAAGCATCAACTTTTCCACATGGAATGAACGACCCAAAGTGCAAGTGTCGATTAAGAATGAAGGTGATTATATATTTGGAAGCAAGCATGCTAGCCGGCAATCCGCGCTTGTGACCAACAGCAGCAACAACAACAGTGGTGGTGGCCAGTTGGACGAAGTCAAGGCGACACACGAGAGCCAGAGCACAGTGGCGTCGGTGACAGCAGCCGAGAAGCTGACCATCGAAGCTGCAGCGCCCACACTACGCATGGGCATACCGCGGAAGGAATACAAAGTGCCCATAACAGTGAAGCCGCTGCGCGATGTCACCGTGGAGACGGCGACGCCAGCGACGCCTCAGCCAAAGTCACAGACCCAAGTCGAAGTCACAAAGAGTAACAACAACAAAACAACCATTGAGATTGTCGCACGGGAGTCAACCGAAGGCGGCGGCGGCGGGAGCATCGTTACTCTCCGCCAGCCCACAACAACAACAAGTGCAACGCTGCCACGCCACAACAACAACAACAACAACAACACAAGCCGCTTCACAATGCCGGCGGCCACATTGCGTAGCACAAGCATTACCCAGCTGAAGCCAACGACCAGAGACGTCAAGGCAGAGACAGAGGCCGCGCCCTTCGGCCAGGGGACGCTGCGTCGCACCGGCTTCAAGGAGAAAATGCTCGCCAAGGAGCAGCAGGAACAGGAGCGCGCCATAAGAAACTCCGCGGCGATTGTGGTCACCAATGGTGGCCCTCAAAAGTCAATGCCTTCGCCAACGGCAACGCCGACAGCAGCTGTTGGCCCAACGAAAACCGTTATCAAGAGTGCCAAATTGGAGCTGAAATTGCAACACAATAATAACAACAACAACACAGCATCATCGCCGCCGCCACCACCGACAGCAGTGTCGCAAGCCACAGTTGTGCTCAAGTCCAGCGTGACGCTCAACAGAACGACTGTGCCGTCTCCGCCAGTGCCGCCACCACCAGCGCCGGCGTTGCATGGCCTGAAGCCGGTCGTAGCGCGCACGCCCACAACGCCCTCACCGACGGCCGATACGCGCTCACAGCTGCTCGATGCGATACGCAATTTCAAACGTGAAGAGCTCAATCGTACGTGAACACACACACACACACACATACGTATACATGCGTGCGTCAGTCACAGCGAGTGTACACAGGAGTGAGCGTGATGGCGATAGCAACACGAATGCGAGCGAGTTAGCAGCACAAAAGCGAAGCACACTCATAAAAAGAAGAAGAAGAAAACATGAGTTTATGAATATTTTTATTTTTTGTTTTTTTTTTTTTAATATATTTGTAAATTGTATAAAACAAAAAAATTATTATTTTTATTATGTATTTAATTAAATAAAAAAATAACTAAACTTGTTAGTTAATTATATGAAATGAGCAGAAATTATTATTATAAATAAAACTAAATAAAAAAAATTAAATGAAGTTAATACATATATATACATATATATAATAATTAATCTATGCTTTTAGTTTATCACAAATGGGTCTGGTCTACTTAGTCGTGTTATACTTTACACAACAAAATACATATAATATAATTATATCAATAACATTACAAAACAACAACAACAAAAGTTAAATGTGTAGCACAAAAACCTATCCAAAAAAAAAAAAAGAAATTAAATAAATTAATAAATAAACTTTTAGTGGCTGAATTCGAAATTCGACTAATTTAATTTAATTTTGAGCAGAAACGAAAAAAAAATGAAAATTAGCATTAAAATTATGATGAATTGTTAATTTAAGCACGTTTTGTGTTATTCTAAATAACAAAAACAATAAATATACATATTTTAAAATATTAACTAAAACTATAAATTATATAAATACATACATACGCATATATATACTATATATATAAACATATATAAAACGGGTACGCTACAGCGGCCTGATATATACAAAAATATCAAACAACTTTATAAACATACATAAAAAAATAACATAAATCTGCGTAAATGATGTGAAATGTTTTTGTTTTAACTTTTTTTTTTATTAAATTAAACAAAAATTTTAACATTTGTTTTTTGTTTTCTTTCTCTATACAATGTTTGACGACCAAAGCGATAAAACTTATGGGATCGCTTGGTCCGATTAATGTTATTTAATAAAAAGCTTTGAAGATCTTCAATTTTAACTCTAAAAATAAGTCTCATTTATTAAATTTCATATTCGAATTTTGTTTAATATATCAAAATGTTTGCTGGCGAAATTTGTGGCAATTGTTTAAATTCTGTACAAAATCTTGAACAATTTAATTTCTAAAATAATTATACAGAGATCGATTTCAAAATATATGTTTTCGTTGTTTTTATTATTAAATTCTACTTTTGCGTAGGATAAAAAATGATCCGTAAAGTTTAATGCAAGTTTGATTTTAAAGATGTGAAATTACGGCCGTTTGTTATTTAAACACAACTAAGCCAAAGCAACTCGTAATAATTTGTACAAATGTAGCTTAGCACATCACAAATGAGTCTGTTTGTTGGTCCAACGTGGCCAATTCCGTGTTTATGGCTTCTATTTCAGGATTTGCTGCCGTTGAATCCATGGCGCTGTTCCAATAAAAATAAATGAAATTCGGAAGAATAAAACACAAAACATTCAACTCACGTCAGTTCCTGCTGCAGATTCCGCTTGATTTGCTGTTCTTGTGCCTCGCGTGACGTAAACTTAGCGACACGTTGCGTGGGCGGCTCCTCTTTGATGCCATGCTGCAACAGTTTGTGATGTCTTATCTGATAGATCTGCAGGAAAGCCGCATCACAGATTTCACAGCGAAAACGTTCGCCCGTATGACGACGTATGTGCGCCTTCAGATCATTGCCCTGGGCAAAGGCCTGCGGACAGTGCGGACACTTGTACGGCCGTTCTCCCGTATGCACGCGCAGGTGTATGGTCAGATTGTACTTGCGCTGAAAGCCTTTGCCGCATGTTTCACAAAAGTGAGATTTCTCGCCTGTATGGTACTTCTCATGCACACGCAAATCATCGACACGCGGAAATCCTTTACTGCAAAATTTGCACTTGAAGGGCTTTTCGCCTTTGTGTCGTCGCATGTGCACCGTCAGATTGTTGCTTGTCTTGCAACGCAGGCCGCATTCAGGGCACAGCATCGGCTTGTCGTGACCCTCCGCCTTCACGTGCTGAGCCAGTTCATCTTTAGTCATATAGCACTTGGAGCACTCTTTGCACACGTAACGCTTTCGTTCATGTATCGCCATATGCCGACGCAGATAAATGTTGGTGGTGAAGCACTTTTGGCATATTTTGCATTGATGACTTTTAGAAGCACCGGCATCAGCATCACCATCAGTTTCCAATGCGATCGGTGATGCTTCTATATCCAAAACTTGCTCAACTTGCGCCACAGACGCATGCTCAAGCTCATTATTAGTCAACATATTTTCCACATTGGCATTTTGTTCACTGGATTGCGCACTCTTACTCTGATTGCTTTTGACACGCGGCGGTCGACCACGTTTCCGTTTGATTTGTGTCGCTGGTGTCGTGGCAGCTTTTTGTACCGTTGATGCTAACGACGTTTGACTGTCATCGTAGCCTGAGATGTCCTTTGGCCTTGCTTCATTGAGTAACACTGACATACATGCAAAAGAAAAAGACATTAAACACTTGCAAATACTCCGATGCTTAAACTAACCTTTCATGAACGATTTACTTTGTTTGGGTTCTTCTATTAGCGTTGCCAAAGGTTGTTCATCTTCGTCCTTCAACAGTAAATCGTCATCATTGTTTTCTTGCTCAACAAAATCGTAGCCGTGTTGCGCAAATTCATCACAAGTTGTCAACTCATCGACTTCGATCTCAGCCGTCTCAAAAATGAACTCAAGCTCATCTTTTGGCGTCGCCGGAGATTCTATGCCAATGCCACCGCCACCGCCAAGTATGTCTGGCAATGGCTTAAAATCCTCTTGATCATCCGTCTCAAGCGTCTGCTCATCATCGCTGCTGTACGCCGGCGTCACAATGATTTTGTGCATTACGGCCAAATGACGACTCATATGATCACGACGACTGAACTGTCGATGGCACACGGGACACTGCTTTTGCTTACCTCTTCCACGGGTTTGTTTCCTCAATGCTGCTTCACATATTTCGTTCTGTTCGGTTTGTGTTCCGCATTCGACACGGTCGACATGCTCTTTTCGAACTTTATAGTTATTGAGCTCCGAATTCTGCTTGCTATCGAACTGTTCCGACACATGCCTACCTAACAGCAAGGACAACTTGCGGTAACTTGCCTCACACTCACGCTTGAAGCGCAATGCAATGCGAGCATCCGTCATGCAAACGTTGCACAACTGTTGTGGCAGCTCATCGTCTTCCCTGACTTCATATTGACTGCACTGAGTTAGCAGCTGGGCAAGATTGATGTGGTCATCTTCGGCATGTTGCTCATCGAAGATGTGACACAGCGCGCGGTCGCTACGCATGCAAACGCGGCAGATTTTCGCCATATCCGGTGGCGTTCGACATCCCATTATGCATCTAAGCTAAATCTTCAGAATCCTTCAATATGTTAGACCTTCAAACAACTTCTTTTCTTCTACAAATAAATGGTAATGGCGTTTGGAAGTTTCGTTCCAGAAGGCAGTATAGCTAAATGCTTGTCGGGCAACAGAGACGCAGCCAAACAAAACGTTCAACGTCGTTTAATTTAAATAATTATACTTAAATCCAATTCGAAATTTGGATGTGTCCAGCTGTTTTAAATCAAACAAAGGCAACGCCATCTGTCGGCTTTTGTGGTATTTCCAACCGCCAGTGCACATTGACGTAGTCCAAGTGCACATGCCACTTCAAGCTTCATTGAGCAGGACAGTTCTTACAGTCCGTTGATAGTCAATTAATACCGCCAAATGTGGGGGAATCACCAACATTGACATGACTCAAATAGCGGTGCAACTCCAAGAAACATTAAGCAATCCAGTATTAACGCAACTTTGTCTTTTGGCCCTCGACCACGTCATTGCGCCAGTTTTGACGCAAGTGCGTCGTTTGCTGACACGGTGTCGAATTTTCGAGCTGGCAACACTGGCCGTCGCATAAACAAATGTGCGAAGGCGAAGGCATACGCGTACGCTGGCATTCAGAAGATGGAATATATTTTCGACGACGCGCCAACAATGGAAACTGCGTGCTGCCGAGTTTGTCTAACTAAAACCGGTGAATTCTTTGAACTATTCTCTGGCGAACTACTCGAGGAAGGTGCGACCATCGCTCAAATACTGCGGGAATGCACCAGTTACTCGGTTGAGTCCAAAGACAATTTGTCGCATCAAATTTGCAGAGCATGTTTGGATAATGCTTGCTTTGCTTATAGCTTTCGGCGTCAGGCCGATGAAAGCTATCGCTACCTGTGCGGCATCATGGGACAGCCACAGAAATCGACTATGATGCTTTGCGAGACTGGCACACAAACAGACAACGGTGAGGAACCAACTGAGAATCCGTTCGGACACAGCATCTTCAGCATTAGCGGTGCCACTGACAACGATGGCGATGATAATATGTCGCTGCTTGAACCGATCGAACGTAAACCACCACGCCAACGTACCAATAAAGTGAACATAACCACCGATTGCAAGCTCTGCGGCACACAATATGAACGTCTGCTACAATTACGTGAGCATCTTATGGCAGAGCATATGTTCGCCGAACTAACATGTGGACTGCAGTGTCGTTTATGCGAAAAGGAGTATTCACGTAAGGATCATCTCGTGCGGCATCTACGCAACATACACAAAGTATCACGTGATCGTGAACACGGTGGCATCACAATTGAGGAACCGCAGACCTCCACTATGGGTCAGTGGGTGCATTCAGATTCAGAGAGTTTCGGCGAGACATCGGTGCGTATAAAAACGGAACCAGATGTAAAATTCAAGCCAAAGGCATCCTCGACTACCGTACATCGTTACTGGCATACGCCGGAGTTTGTACGTTCCGGCAACCATACACACACCTACAAAGTAAAGGTGTCTAAACACAACTATGGCACTTACGATGATCCGCTCAACGACGATGCAACATCCATGCTAGAGGTAGATGAGGAAAACATTGAAAGCGTACTGCCCGACATTGACGACGACGACGACGATCTTGCCGTTGATATTAAACGTAAGCTTAAACTTTAATCATTTTCCCAACAACACTTTTCATTTGAAACTCACTTTTTCAGCGTCTACACATCAACATGGCAGCTCCAGTATGACCAGATATAAGGCAGTACCAGCGGCCAACCAAGCTGCCGCCAAAAGGTCAGACAAGTCAGAGATGATCGATAGACCGAATTTCCAGTGCGACATTTGTGAACGGACCTTCTTCCGCAAGTATCATCTGCAACGTCACAAGCTTATACACAGCAAGGTACGCGCCTACAATTGTGAGGTCTGCAAGCGCAGCTTTGCCCGCAGCGATCAAATAACGCGCCATCGCAAGGAGGGCTGTAAACTGGTTAAGCGCCAAGCCACCAACGATCTCTAAATTCTTTTTCTGTTTCAGTGAGGTTATACATATATGTATATGTAGCGACATTCTACCCAAATGGGCTTTCAAACTGGTCTTGCAGTACAGTCGGTCGGCGATACTTTCAGCTTACAATTCTCAGGCGCAAAACAATTTTAATTCAACAAATTATTTTCAATCTTTTTTTTTTTATCTTAACACTGTACAACAACAACAATGTAATTCATTTCACCCTAGCAAAGATTCTTTTAGAACTAAGACATTATTGCAAAATTTATGCAAATTAAATGCAACTAAACTAAGGTACCATATTTTAAATATCTAACGTAATTAAAAATAAAATGTTAACAATTAATTCATTTGTTAATTCGTGTTAAAAACTGACCAGTGTATTTGCTACGTGTATCTGTACAAAGAACTAAACGTGATAGCGCATTCAATGTAGGAATATGCATATATGTACATATATTTGTGCCTTATCGCGGCATCCATGCGTAGTACTAAGAAGTATACATAAGAGTGCGATCCGAAACACTCAAAGGGTTTCGATTTAGTTAGTTTTGAAATAATGTTCCAAATCGTACAAGAAACTCCTAACTTGATCTCAAATCTTAGCGTAAAGTGTTGGTATAAAAAAAAGTATCGATTTATTAATGAAAATACAGTAGAAACTCGATTATCCGGATCAATTAAAACCAGGTTTATTCCGTATGGGGCCGTTCATTAATTACGTAAGGCGTTTTAGGGGGGAAGGGGTTCGAGCATGACTTTTTTTTTCTTACATAGAGGGGGGAATACACCCGGTTTTAATTGATCCGGATAATCGAGTTTCTACTGTATTGAAAACCATGCCGATCTTCGAAGAGCCAACGCCAGAGCCGTCGTCAAGTACCAATCGTTTTAAGCCCAATTCCAATTTCGGCGCCCCAACAATAAGATCGTTGACGCTGCCGCTGCTGAGAGGCAGCACCGCGTACGCTGCCGTTGGCGCTGCTGCTGCTGCTGCGGCGGTGCTGTTGTTGTTGCCTGCCGTTGAATACGAAAAAAACGCAAAGCAAAGAAAGAAACAGTCGCATTCGCGCATTGCGACGAGAAACAAGCAAAAAGCAAAGCCAAAGCCGAAGCACAGTAGTTGTTGACGAAAGTCGAGTCCGTGAGTCCGTAAATCGCGCCGCCATCGAGTTTTGGTTTTGAGAGTATTTCTGTGCGTTTTATTTTTTTTTTTTTTTTGTTTGAGTTTTGTGAGTTTTACGTCGCTGCACACGCGCCCGCGTTGCCCCTCACTTCGACGAACAAAAAAAAAACGAAGTCAACGGTATTCAGTGCGCGCAATACTCAATCAGCGTCGCGGTCGACGTCGGCGTTCATGTTGCTGTTGTTATTATTGTTATTGTTGTATTTTCGATGTTGTTTGCGTCGCGCATGCAAAGCGTGAGAAGAAGCATTTTAACACTAACAAATGATAATAAAGCTATTTAAAAAAAATTATACATACAAGCTGCTAATATATAAATTTTAAGTAAATACAGCCGCCAAAAATTTATGCAAACTGAATAGCAAACATTAATTAGAAGCATGGAGTAAATAGCAACAACAAAACGCAGAGTTAAACTAGCAAAAAAAATAAAACAACAACAAAAACTGCCGTCAAGTCTGTACAATCAACTGCCACGCCTTTTTTTTTTACGAATTTTGCATAAATTTAATTTATTTTTAATACCATATCATGATTGCGGCTACTGCCACGCCTTTGTACATTTGATTTTATAGAAAACTAATATACTTTGAATATAACATAAGGTACAGAAGGGTATTCAAATAAAACAAGAGCATTGACGTCGACGCAGCAGAAAAAGCAGACTTGACTCCAGTCAAAGTAAAAAAAAAAAAAAACAACAAAAGCATAACAAACAGAGTGCTTTGTGAGAGAGAGTGAAGTGAGTGAGTGAGTCGGGAGAGTAACATGCAAAGTAAAAGCAAAGTGGAGTTTTGTGCGCTCATTTTTGTTGTTATTTTTTGTGCTTTTGCTTTTTGTTGTTTGTTTATTTCTTAATTTGTTTTTTTTTTTTTTTTTTTTTTTAATTTTATTGCATTGAAAGCATTGCTTTGTGCGTAAGTGAGAAAGTGTAACATCGACAAGTTTTTTTTTTAAATAGAAAAATAAATATATATGTATGTAGATAAATGTGTCACAAAAATTACAATAACAAAACAACGCAAACAACTACAACAGCAACAACAACAGTAATAATGAAAAAGCATCAATAAATTGAAACGCTTTTAACCATTTTTAGTGAAACGCGCGCGCGCAAAAATAACCATTTCAATAAGAATCTCATTGAACGTAAGTGTGTGCATTCATATACATATGTGTAAATTGTTATTGTTGTTGTTTTGTTTTATTTTTATGTTTTATTACATTGTTTTTTTTTGTTTTTTTTTTTTTTTCAATGCATTTCATTACAACACTTTTTTTTGATTGCCAATAACGGCTTTGCACCGTCATTGCACTTGTTTCACTCACGCCTGCTAATGCTCTCAATTGTTGCGTTTCTTTCTCACCTCACCATTCCGCCCATTCGACACATTGTACACACGCAGCTGTTTCATATTACAAACGGCGCGCCGTGACTGTTGTTGTCGTTGTTGTTGTTGCGCTTGGCGTCGCCACCGTCGCTCTCTTGTTCGTCTCTCATTCGGTTTGGTAGAAGAGCTCAGCTCAGCTCAGTTGTTGGAGCACACATAGTTCGGTTCATTTCGGTGTCATATTTGTCAGTTTTGTGCGCTTTCTCGCTCACTCATGCACGATTTTGTTGCAGGCAAGCAACATGTGTTTGCCTGTGTGTGTTCACACATTCGTTAATTCGGTCACTAGGTCGCGTCGTAGCGTCTTGATTCGACGCACACCCTCATTCTTAACCGTTACACGACAAATGTAAAGCCGAATTTTTGTTTTTTTGCTTGAGAAGTAATAAGTTAGTTCTTTTAACTGTAAGTCAAGGTTGGTGAAAGTGGCAAAAGCATCTTAGATACTTTGCACAATTCATTGACTTTGATTACTTTTTGCCTCTGACAGTCATCAAGTTGATATATGATATCTGAACTCACATTACAACTGACAGCAATTTTGATTGACAAACGTCTTCTATCTTTCGATTGCTCAAGACAACATTGTTGACATTTGATTTGAGGTTTTTTTTTTGAGCTGTGCAACAACAAAAACAAAACACGTCATTAGTTGATAATTTCTATAGTCAAATACAGTACAAATATCGGTAGCACGTTGGAAGATCGAACGATTATCGGCAACAACAACAACAACAACAAACACTAACAAGTGCGCCCATGTATACATTTTACCAATTTGCGGTTACTGTTTAAATGCAAAATCACAGTCAACGAGGCAGATCGACTAACTGACTGACTGATCTGTCAGATCGCTTGTACGACAACGAACGTATGACGTTGGAACATGATCAACATGGTGCTGATGACGATGATGACGACGATGGCGATGGTGATGAACAACGTCAATCGCACGCCCCTTATTTTCTTATTTATTTTTATTTTTTTTTTTCTCTATAGGCGTCAACCATTGTTGGTTGTTGTTGACACACCCCCTGCCACCCGCCCTCTCGCCCTTGCGCTTGTTCATTCGTATCAACGTGTTCTTTACATACGCCCCAACAAATTTTTTGCATTGACGTAATTTACTGTTGAACTGATAGCATTCAAAAAGAGCTTTCAAGCATTTTAATTGCATAATTATATGAAATACTAAAAAAAAAAAAATACAGAAATTAAATAAATTAGTAAATGGCAAAGAAAGAGAAGGCAACATGACGCGGCGCAGAGTTCATTACGCCAGAAGTGTGTGTGTGTGAAACAACCGGAAAAGAAGTTCAAGTCTCAAGTTGATATTTCCTTTTTGCTCTTACGCACAAAAGCACACAAACACACACACACACACACACGCACAGTTATCACATGCTTTGTTGTTGTGTTGTTGTTGCTGCTGCTGCTGCTGCTGCTGCTGATGCATCGCCTACGTTCCGTTCTGTTTCGTTTCATTCCTGCACATTCTTCTTATCGGCAAATTTGCCAATTGTCACGAAAGAAAGAAACATGTCAAGTTGATTCAATTGAATTTGATGCAAAGTGACGTTGCTCTGCGACGACGGCGACGTCGACGTCGTTAAAATCACTGCGGCTCACATTGCATTAAGTTGGCTGCGGCTGCGGCAGCGCATTTCAAATGCTCAAACACGTTCTGGCATGCAATTTTTTGTTTTTTTTTTGAGTTTTGTTATGAGACAACAACAACAACAATAACAAGCGAAAATATGTGAAACAACTTTCAATTCAATAACAAATTTGTTTTTATTTCCTTTATTTTTGTTGTTGTATTTTTGTGAGAGAGCAGCTGAGCTGAGCTGAGCGGCGCAGTCGCAGTCGCATTGCATTTAATTCTTGATGCTCATGTTGTCCTTGTTTAAAATTATGTTAGCTTGAAATTAAAAAAAAAAAAAAAGGCAACAAAAACTCATTTTGTGTTTTATTGACTTTTTTTTTGCTTTTGCATTTTCGTAAAACAAGTTTTTTTTTTTTAAATTAAATTTTTTTTCTTTTTTTTTTGTCGCTTTTGAACGTGTCGCTTCAGCCTAACGAGTTTGGCGCTTTACTGCCGTTGCTGACGTCACAGCACAGCGTGAAGCTCGTTAAATGGTACAAGACAAGAATAAACGCCGAAGATTCGCCGTCTGGCCGTCCGTCCGTCGGTCTGTCTGTCTGTCTGTCTTGCTGCCAAACTCAAAGTTAAGCGAACCGAAACAATGCAAGAATCTCAACACGCTTAAATTATGTAGCAACTTTATTTTAAGCTCTGAATAAGTTAATTTTTATTGAGTTTTTTTTTTTATATTTGTTGCTATTAAAGTTGTTAACAGCCGCTGGTAACTCTGTTAAAAACATGTCTAAAGTGCTTTTCATAGTTTCGTTAATAGAAAAATTAATTGGGAACGATGGAATTCGGCAATCAAAGTGGTAAACCAACCTGAAAAGCGATTATTAAAAAACTGTATACTAAAAGAAGAAGCTATTCTCTGTTAAAATTCTATTAACATGCTTATTTCAGAGAATGTTCTTATTAACCGTGCCTAGAGATCTAAACTTCACTCCTAGCGATAATACTTATCGAGCTCCCGAGAATCCTACTGCCTTAGAATACTATCCCAATTTAGTAAAACAACTTTAACGATGATCTAGACAATTAGTGTTCGGCCAATATTCGAATTATCAATATTGTACTGTATTCCTTGGAAAAATCTTTATTCTTCTTCATGTTTTCTCAATCTTGAAATTCATTAGACGTTTTTTTATAAAAATTTCGTACATACAACGCTCAAAAATCAGCAACTCAATGAAATTTTGTAAAAAAAAAACTGCAAAAAATGAAACCACAATTGTTATTATAACATATGTATTTCATTCGAAAGACAGACCGCACGAACCAAAGCGAAATACCGGAATGTTGGCGATATTTCTTCTTTTAATAATAATAATAATAATTATAATCGTGTTTTATAATTAAACCAAAAATTTTCATTTGTATTTTTTTATCGCATTTTTACGAAATACATACTTATTTCTGAACCACGGAGAGTTCCAAGTCCAAGGCACATTTGCGTCACAGAACTTCAAGCAAAGCGATTGTGTGATTGTTCTGCTTGGTTAAGCGGGGTTAGGCGGATTAGGGGAAAAGGGTTATGGACTAGAAAACCACAAAGCGTCAAACAGTTGATTGTAACGACAGTTATTCAGGCGGACAGACAGACGGAACTGTCGAACTGTCTGTCATAACGTTTGAGGTTGTTACGCTTCGATACAATTTCGAAATTTTGCGACCTTGTGGAAATCTCAATTAATATACACACATACATATATAATATATATCAGTATATCAGTGATATATTATATAATATATATGTATATATAATGTGTAGTAGAGTGACAATGTGGCCGACGTTGCCGATTATGGTTGACTGTCATTAAAGAGACCATAAAGTGCCGATAAGTTGAATGTATGATAATAAAAAAAAAACGAAAAAAAAAAATAAAAATACTAAATGTATGAATAATGCTGATGGGTGTCAATAACAATAACAACAACAACAATAAGCAATTTCAAAATTTTGCGTCATTGGGCGCTTTAAAGTCATCAGTGCTAAAAATGACTCGACTTTTTTTGTCCCCCCTCGATCCCAAATACATGTGCCATATTCCAGCTTGGGTTGGTTCCCAAAAATATCTTTATTATACGAATTTGTTGATCATATTCTTGCACAAGAAGGTTTTATCACTTTCATTTCGATGCAATTTGCTTTTGTTGTTGTTGTTATTGTTGTAGTTGCGTTGGTAAGCGAACAACGTCAATTAGTGTCATACCCTCTTATAATACTTATTCTCATGTACGTACGTAAGTCTATACTTGAAGTTGTTTGCTTTGATAATACAATCGTTTTAAAATAGACAAGAGTTTAGTCACCTTTGTCAGACCGGCATATGTTTTTATGGCATAAGTGTTCGGATGGATGATTGTGTCAAAAGACTTGAAGGGTTCTAAGATGGATAAGGCGTAAAAGCATGTTTCTATTTCAAGTATAGAGTGATCCAGTACTATCTCACTAATGGATAGAAGGCAGTTTGAAAATGTGATGTAAACTTCATTGTTTTTATATCAAAATTTAAAGGAAAATTTGACGTGAGATATACTTAGATTAGTGTTAGAGATAATCATAGGGGTAATAGTGACCTTATTTTAAAGAAAAAAATCCTTCACATAAAACAAACTTCGAGAGGAAGAAGTCTTAAGAATTTTTTTAATTTTTTTTTTAAATTTTTTTGTAAACGTTATAATAAATTTAATTTGTTTTTTTTCTCCTCTTTTTTGCAGTGTACTAAGTTGTGACGTGTGCGCTTTGTGAAAACAAAAAAAGGTTATTCATACGCCGTGTTTTACGTACAATTCAATAAATCAAAGAAAACGTAAGCGAAAGCAAAGAAGAGCACAACCGAAAAAAAAAAAAACAAAATTATCGTAAAACAAAAAGCCACGCAACTCGAAAACAAAATAAACAAATAAAACAAAAAAATAATAAAAAAAAAACCGAAAAAAAGCGAAAAAATGAAATTAATTATTTTAAACGAGTAACAATGTCAACGCATACGTCAGCAAACAATAAACTTTGCACTTCTGTCCGTCGCTACGAACAACATCATCATCGTCATCCTCATCATCGTCATCATCATCATCCGCAGCCGCTGTAGGAGACAACGCCATAGCACCGCACCGCCAACGCCGCCACCGTCGCAACAGCAGCAACAACAACAACAACAGCTACAACAACAACAACTACAACAAAGGCTTATCAAAGGCGACACCAACGCCAACTAAAAACAAACATATTGTTGTTGTTTTGAATTTTTTTTTTTTACTTTTTCTTTTTTTTTTTTTTTTTTTGTTTTTTTTTTTTGCTTCATTCTCGTTTATGTTCAACTTGATTGCCTTCAATTGCGTCTGAGTAACGCTCAGTTTGGCACCGAACGAGTGTTGAGCTCAGCTCAGCTTCGCTTCAGGTCAGCTTACTGGCAACACAACAACAATAACAATAATAACAACAATCGCCGACACAGTCAACTGTGAAGAACTTTTCAGATCAACAGCGACGTCGACGTCGACGTCGATTGATGCTCTGCCGCTGCCGCTGTCAACGTCACAATGTTGCGCTAATGACGTCAAATGACTTCAAATGTGGCATGTTGACGTCATAAAGACAACAACGACAACAACAACAACAACAAGAGACAATAATCAACATACAAATTTTTCTGACGAAGAAGAAGAAGAAGAAAATAATCAAATTAAATAACTAAATGCAATTAAATCGCTCGCTCTCACTCACACACACACACACAGACACAGACACTCAAAGAGACACTCGACTGCAATTTGAATGTTTTTTGTCTCCTTCCCACACACACACTAAAGTTGCATAAATTCAAGAAAATTCAATTAAAATTTTTGATTTGTTGTTGCTTTTGTGCACAGCATGTGCCCAAAAGGTCGCAACAACAACAACAGCAACAGCTATAATAACAACAACAACAACAATAATAATAATAATGACGATAATGTTGTTGTTATTGTTAATAATGATGAAAAAGAGCATAGTAGCAACAAAAACAATAACAACCACAACAACAGCAACAACAAGTGTAAGAACAAAAACAAAAAACGCAACAACAACAACAACTGTAAAACTTATAATATATCTTATCCTCTTAACAATAACAACAACAACAACGTTGCGCCATTGGCGTCATCAGCAACAGCTGAAGAAGAAGAGGAAGCAGCGACAACAACAACAACAACAGCAACAACAAGTGCAAAAGAGTTGCCGCCATCGACGTTGTTGGGGAATCCAAATCAATTGATAGTCATCGATGTGACAAAAGATACAACAACAACAACAACAAAAACAAACACAACAACAACAACAACAAATAATAATAATAATATTGTTTTTGTGATAAGTAAAAAAGCAACAAATTTACAAAAAGCGTCAAACGCGCCGATAAAACCGCTGTCAACGACAACAACAACTGCAGCAACAACAACAACAACAACAACAACAACAACAACAATAAGAACAATAGCAAAGCCGCAAAATCGTTTGTCTAATCTAATCAAAGAAATAATGATAAACGACGTCAGCAAAACGATCAGCAGCGACGCCGCCACCACCGCCACCAACAACAAAGCTGCCAAAAACAACAATAACAAAAATTATATGCACACACATACACATACAAACGAAATGAACAAAATAATCGTTGACGACGTCGACGTTGACGTCGAAGGCGAAGGCAACACGTCGACTGCAGCTTCGGCTTCGTTTTCAGCTTCGGCTGCCACTTCGACTTCGGCTATCACTTCGGCAACGGCAAGTGTCAATCGTTGTCGTTGTCATCGTCAATTTGAGGGCGTCAGCAACAACAACAACAACAATAGCAACAACAGCAGCAGCAGCAGAAGTCGTAGCACAATTGACTGGCACAATGCCAGAGAGGAGAAGTTGAAGCAGAAGAAGAAGCAGGATGAGGGGAAGTTGACTGAGACACATGTATTGTCGAATAGGCACGATGATGATGATGAGGTTCATAATGATGATTTAAGCTTTGCCTCAGGTGCGGTTGACGTTGTCGCGACGCGTTGCACATCATCAACGACAACAACAACAACAACAAGAATAGCGGCAAATATAGCACAAGTTAAAACGATTAAAGCGACAAAGCCAACAACAACAATAACAAAAACGCCGCTGCTGCTGCTGCTTGACTCAGAACAACAACAACAACAACGACAACAACAGCAACTGACGTCGACAGTCGCCAATAATAATAATAAGATAACCAAACGAGCAACAATAAAGCCGACAACAACAGCAACAACAACAACAACGTGCACATCTCAGTTAGCTACAACGTCAACGTTAGCGTCAACGTCAACGTCAGCGTCAGCGTCATACGCAACAAAAACAACAATGGCAGTTAAATCAAAATCAACGGAAAATAAATGCGCGTTCGAAGAGCGCTCAAAAGTTAGTTATCAAAGAGAAACTGAAGCGTGCACAAGTCAGAAATTCAATGCGCCGCAGCTCCAATACAAACTACAACAACAGCAACAACAACAACAATTAGCAAATACAAGAAGAAGACAAAACGAAATCATCTTCAATCGTAATAATAATAATAATAATAATAATAATAACAACAACACATTAGAAGAGCATCAATGTGAGCTACTGGAAAGTAAAACAATAACAACAACAACAACAACGTCAACATTGTCATCAACGCCAACAAAAGGATTAACGGCATTTGACAGTGGCAAACAAAATATTAGTAATAGCAATAGAAGCGAAGAAGGATTAGCTGAGCGTAAAGCTCGTTTAAAAGCAGAATTTTTTGGTAATTGGACAACAACAACAACAAGAGGAATAATATCAACAACAACAGCAACAACAACAACAAGAACAACAACATTAGGCACGCAACGTTTAAAACGTCAAAGCAACAAATTGCCACGTTTGAAGATACTAAGCGAAGAGGAGCAACAACAACAACAACAAGAATTTAGCAACAAACAAAGCTCATTGATAGCACAACGTAAAGCAGAACTCTGGAATTGCACAACAACAACAAGAACGGAGAAAGAACATTGGCAGAGCAGAGATTGGAGTATTAACAACAACAACAACAACAACAAAAGTATTGAAAATTCAAGTAAATTTCCACAAGTTTTACAATTGATAAAAAAATTTGATAAAATGATTGTAAAACCAACAAAAATGAATGCCAATGAAGCGTCCAACAACAACAACAACAACATGCTCGTCATTAAGTCAGATGCGAATGATGCTCGCCAGCGGCACAGTCCGCTCTCCGATGAGGGCTGCAATCTCGGACAGAGTCCGTACTCCTCCGACAATGAGGACAACGAATCCATACGAACAACGGCGACGGCCATCGAGTGCGTCAACAACGAGGGTGGCATGGATACGCTCGGGGGCAGTGGCGGTGAGGATGGGAAAGCCGCCATAGGCATGGACTGCTCTCTCGGCGAGAGCAAACGCAAACAGAAGGTAACACGCTCGGCGAGCAGTGATTCCGCGCTTGGTCTAGAGGTGGACGATGCCAATGCGGCCATGGATGTGACGCCGCCAGCGGCAGCAGCAGCGATGCCGACAACGCCACAGCGACGCATGACGCTGACAGTATTGGATCTGCCATTGCGTCCAGGCCTATTGCCGCTGGCAGAGCCGACCGCCTTGCCGGACTCGCCCACGGCAACGACAGCGGCGGCAGCAGCAGAGATGCAAGCGAACAGCGTGCCGAGCAAAGTGTTGCTGGAGGAGCGAGTCATTGGCATACCAGAGGATCCACGCGGCTCTATAAGCCTTGGGGGCGGCGGAGGCGGCGGCGGCGGTGGGATGTCTTCACGCCGTGAGTCCGCGCAGAGTTGCTTCAGTGACTATCCGAATAGTGAGTGCGGTGGGGTGCGTTATGTGCGCACGCCATCGGTGGTTGTCTCCGACTACTCGGATGAGACGATGTGCGGCATAACGCTTGAGGAGATTGAATACTTTCGTGCGCAACGGATGCGTGCCATGCGACGTGCCTCGCTCGACACGAATGCGGCTGGCGGTGGCGGTGGCGGTGGGAATGGTGCTGTAGGCATCGGCAGCGGCGGACAGAGTGCTGGAAGCGATGTCATTGGCGATCGTGAGCTCGAAATGCATTCGGATGTGAGCGCCGCCTCGTCGTGCAGCAATTTATACTACTGCGGTTCGACGATATCGGCGCTCGATGGCGGCGAATGCTATGTGAACGGTGTGCGTGTGCCGCTCGAGCGTAAGACAAGCTCATGTTCGGCCTGCTCGATCAGCGGTGGTGATGAGGATGAGGACAGCAATGACAGTAATGGCGGACAGACAACATTGATGGATCAGCAATTGGTGCGACTCATGGCCGCGTCACATCTCGATGGCAGTGGCTGTGGCAGTGGCAGTGGCGTCGCTGTGGGAGGCAACATTAAAAAGGTAGGTCAGTCGCTGCTCGAGACGCCGGCGGCAGCGCAGACACAGACGCAGCCCAATTAGGCAATCTCAAATAATACATACATATCTATATAATTATATGAAAAGAAGAGAATGTTTGTAAGAAACAAGTGTTGATGCAAGTAGAAAAAGAACACACACACACACACACAAAATAGTAACTGTTCTTAGCTCTACAGTAGAATTTTATTATAACGGACACTCTATCAAGTCATACGTGCCAGGAATTCGGCTAATAATATTATATATTTGCATTGTAACACTTTTTAAAAACACAAAACCTCAGTGAACCCAAAGATCCTAACGTTTCTTCAGTGATCCCAACGATCCTAACGATTCCTACATTGCTAATTGTTCGCTTTGATGAAGTTCTACTTTATAATTATTATTAGTGTTAATATTAACTATTATTATAATTACTCTTATTATAATGTATATTTGGCTCTCGTGCAGTTTTATGTTTGATTGCAACATGAAAGCGTAAAAAAAGTATTAATATTTTCCTTAGTTTAAACAAAAAATTTTTTTTTTAGATGTTCGATTGTTTTTTTTTTTTTTTTTTTGTAGGTTGCTTTGTACCAAGTTAGCATGTTGTTTATTTTTTATGATATGTTGCTTAATATTATTATTTTTTTTTTTTTTTAGTTGTTGCTTACTTTGCTCGTAATTAATTTTGCCTTTATCTTATCACAAAAACACTCGTCGACGTTTGCGTCTGCGTTGGTCCGTCCGGCCGTCCGTCTAGCTTGTTTTTCTTTTTTTTTTCCATAGATTCAAGCACTCAGCGCCTAACTAAGTGCCAAGTGTTTTTTTCACGATTTTTGTTTTTATCAGAATATCTTATCTAAATTACTTTATACTTTCATACTCAGTCAGCTTCGTACTTCCGCCGCACCGAGCGTTTTTCAACGCTCATGCAAAGATAGAAAAAAATAAATAAAATATATTACAATAACAACAAAAATTGTCAACGAGCAAAGTAGCAAAATAGCAATGAAGTTAAACAAATTAGTCTTAAGAGCGAATTTTATATTTCGAAATATAATCATACATGGTATTTTCCTTTGAGTTCTTTCTTGTTTTAATTTTTTTTTTTTAAATATTTTTAAGCATTTTTTTTTTAAGCTAATAAATATACAAATATTTGAACAACGCGTTTACATATTTCGTTCCATTTTTCTTGGCCAGATTTTTGTCTGAAATTCTTATCATTGAGCAATCTTTTCGCTGATTTACGGTTTATCTGACAAATAATTTTATCTCGTGTCTTATTTAGCAATTTATACAACCTTGCCATATGGTGGACCAAAAAAAAAAAAAAAATGGATAGCTTGGTTAGGTGGGTTGTCACAGATCCGTTATGTGATTTATTGATTTTAAGAGACAAGCTTTAATTTTAAAGACCAAAAAGTCAATGTGAGGCGCGTTCTTGGTATAAACTTAAGCACGATTTGAAAATTACATAAATTTTCGCTTGAATAGTTCAATAAAATTGAGCAATCATTTGCTAATTAACAGAACTTATATAATCTATTAATTTTCCCATATAGCAATCATATAAAAATCACATATTTTGTTGGAAACTCAACGAGTTTAATTGATTCTGACAATTTGTGAAAAAAATGAGTTTTGATTTTTGCAAAATATTTTGATTTTGTCTAAAAGATCTTTGAGATAACAAAGATGGAAGATAGCATATAAAATGTATCTTTCAAGGAAAACTGTCAATCAAATTTTCATTGCTTGTTTTCATGTACTTAGAGCAATGTTTTTGAGACAACATTTGTTTAGAGACGACTGACATTTTTTCTAAGAATTTCAAGAAATTTGATTCTGAGAAAAATCATATACGATAGTAAAATTAGCGATAAAAAAAAATTTTAATGGAAAAATGATATTACTTTCAATGTCAGAGTTTTGGACAAAGCGTATTTATCTTGTCTCATGATTAGATGATATATTTCAGCGTTATTTACTGCCTGTCATTAGAGCAAACATGATGGGTCAATGTGCACAAACATACATGCGTCAAATGATGATAGCGATTATTGCTTGATGTGAGCTCAGGCAGATAACGTTGGATGATTGCTTTTTTTATCCAAAAATAGAGAGAGAGGGCGAAAAAATACGAAGGCTATTAGCGATAAGCGCAAATCATTAAATACATCAATATAAGATAAATCAAATTAGAGGCGACTGTATGACTGAACACGTTCAATTGTGTTACGTATGCACGTGAATGATGTTGACGTAGGTGTGAGTGTGAGTGAGTGAATGAATGAGTGATCGTGCGATGGCAGAGGAGTGAGTGAGTGATCGAGTGATGGATGATCGGTTGGTTGGTTGGATTCAATTCAATGAGTGTGTGAGGTGTGTGTGGGCGTAGAGTAAATAGGCCAAAGTTGTTTCTATAATACATTATTAAACGCTTTCACATTTCAAATGTTTGTTGTTGTTGTTTTTGTTGTTGCTGTCATTTTATTTTTAGTTGGGAATCACTTATGGCACTTTGTAATAAATTAATTTTAATTACAAAATGAAAACGTAAAATGAATTAACTTAATAAAAAACACCAACAACAACAATGACAGTAAATTTAAGGCGTATGTTTGTTGTTGTTGTTGTTGTCGACTGACGTCAAAACACATTTGTGTTTGAGTTGATTTTGTGGCAAAAGTGCTGAGCAGTTAAGTGAGACGATGATGTTGTCTGACAATGATGAACGTCATGATGATGATGATGATAATAATAATAATAATAATGATGATGCTGTCGAAACACACAAAAAGACAACAACAACAACAACAACAAAACATAACTACATTCATGAATAGTAAAGTGTCGAAGCAATTGGTCAATTGACGTGACGAATGTCAAGTTTCTAAAGAGGCAGCAACAACAGAAGGATCGAATGGGCCAAGGGGTAGGGGCAGAAGGGCAACGACGCTTGGAGTGTCTGTGATTGACGCGCATTTGACTTGACAGCCAACAACGATCACACCTTTTCATTTATCATCGTCATCATCATCATGATCAGCATGATCGTTATTATTATTATCATTATTATTATTACAATAATCATAATCAGCATCGACAGCGACTTTGTCGGGCAATTTAGCTATAATTAGAGTAGAGAGCCTTTTACACACATTGGCGCCATTTGTATGATTGCTTGCGTGGCTTTAAACGTCGATCGTTGATTTAACGCTACACTGTAAAAAAAAAACAATTAAAATTTCCTTTTAAAATTTTTTTAACAAAAAATTAAACTAATTTGTATTATTTTTATACACACAGAAATTTTGAATATACTTGTAATACACTGTAAAAAATAAAAGTATTTTTTTTTCATTATTTCTCACTATTTTTTATGATAAATTAATAAAAGAAATGCTCAAACATTTTGTGCAATGAATACAGTGTTGGTCAAAACTATAATGTTTTCGAATTATAAAGTTTTTGTTTATTTTGACAATTGAAAATAATTTTTATTTGTTTGTTGAAGTCAACGATTCAGCAAGACTTTGGTAGCAATGCCAATGACCAGTGTTGGTTAACAACATTTATCGAAACCTAAAATTCAAGTCACTTTCGATTTTGACGCTAAAATTTTACCAAAAACAAAAGATAAAAATCAATACCCTTGGCTTATTGGGAACTCAATTTGAAGCACGTAATCTCTCTAATTGAATTCAGCGCAAAAATTTCAAATAAAAACTCATTTGAGGCGTTGTGCAATCATTTGGGGGCAAGGCTCTGGTTAAACGTGTATCGATCACTTAACGATTTTCGTGTCGTTGAGCAGAAATTCTTACGTAAATTAATTATTGCCGTAAAAAAAAAAAAAAACAAAAAAAAAACAAAGCGTGAGGAAGAAAAGGCACTGACATTTCGTTGACTTATTTGCTTATCTAATTCACTAATTTGAAGCGAAAAGAAAACACATAAATCGTCAAAGCCATTAATCAGTTGGCCAGGCCAATAACGAAATGTTTAAAAGCACGCCAAAATTACTCTTCGTTTATGTTAATTTATTTATTTATTTTTTTTATCATACCTTTGCTTAAAATAGATTTTTGTATCTACGTCAAAGCCTTACTTTTTAATGGTTTTTTTTTTTTTTTGGTTTTTATTTATTTTTAAAATTAAATAAACAAAGAACTTCAAATTGGCTATAAAACGGTTTTGATTTTCTATCATGAATCATTATTTATCGTTTTTTTTTTTTTTTTTTTGGTTTAGCCTTTGATTTATTCTCTTATTTCAACATTTATTAATGTTATTTCGCTTGCTTGACATGAAACGAATCAATCTTGCTTTAATTTGCAAACCGGTTGAGAGCTAAAGTGGCTCAGTAACGGTTCAAAAGTGTTGCAGTGTCATCACTCAACTGAAAAGTAGCTCAAAGTGCGAAACAGCTCAGCTGGCATCAAAGGATCTCACGGCTCACGCTGCCATTGATAAAGTCAAATGTATAACACGACTACTTTTCGTGTAAAAAATATCACGCACGCTGCGTCTAAGCACAAGTGACGTTGCATTTTGAAGTAAGAAGAGGAAAGCCATCTTCTTTCGGCTTCTAATTTATGGATTTCAATGGAAATCTCGGATCAACTTTAGTAACTAATCAATTTAAAATTTTAAGCAATATCTCTCATGAGATTCAGAAGGGAATTCGTCGAACTATCACCAAGATAGGAGGAGGGTTTTAAAATTCAATTTTTTTTTTAAAATTTTATTTATTAATCTTTTTGCGCCGTGTACATTCATTCATACTCTCATGAGTTGCGCCTACGTAATGAGTAAAACAACAAAAATAACAACAACAACAACAAAACGATGAATAAATAAATTTTGGTTTGTTTATTGCAAATTGAGGCGTCGCCGACAAATGCTGATAACGGACAAAATTATTGCATAAAAAAAAATATAAAAAAATAATACAAAAAAAATAATAGTAAAAATACAAATAAATAATAATTAAATGTATACAAAAATTACAATAAAAAAAAAAAAAAACAATTGTTTTTGTTTTTACCTTCTTATTTTTTTATTAGTTTTCCATGACGATGACTTTTATTGTTATTAATTTTATGTTATTTTCATTGTTATTCGTGGCTCGTTGTTGGGTGTCAAATTCAATTGCAAGGAATTCGCTTTGTCTCAGATTTTTCCGAGTAATTTATTTAGTTTTGGCGTTGACTTTGCGCGAATTGGTTTGCTAACGTATCTCTGTGCATACATACATAGATACATTTGTATATATATATATATAAAAAAGAGACAGAAGAAGCAGAGGCAGAATCAGTTGCATTATAAAGAAAACCAAGCTTATGCAACGTGATTTTTGGTACGTTTAGGTGTATCTGTGTATCTGTGTGTGTTAGTGTGTATCTGTGTAAAATTGAAGGCGTTAAAAAAAGCATTAAACTCAAAGCAGCATTGCTCAAGCCAATAAGATATCTCCAACTGTCGACGCTTTAAATTAAAACAGCAACAACAACAACAACTAATAATAACTAATAACAGCTTAGTTGGCTACGCTTCTTCAAATGCTTTGTAGATAAACTGTGTACGCATATTGTGTTGCCTAAAGCCAAATGCAAACGTCTTGCTCACTTGACGTCATTCAAAGATACGACAGAGGAGCGAACGCACGGAGCGATAGAACAACTGACTGACTGACTGACCGACTGACTAACTGACGGGCAAAAGTGACGCCAAGCGACGCAAACAGACTTGAGTACAAGGCAAGTGTAAATTTCTATGAATGTATCTATGCATGTGTAGGTGTGTATCTGTGTGTGTGTTTAGATATTTTTTTCCATTTTATTTTTCTTTCTTTTTTTGTGTTTATTATCTAACGTGCATTTGCTAATTGGAATGTGCAGTTAGTGTTCAATTTTGAATTAGCTACAATTGTATCTGCATGTGTCTGTCTGTGTGTGCCTGTGTGTATCTGTGTATCTGCATTGCACAATAAGCGAAATAATGACAATAATAACATAATAAGCACATTTTCTGCGCCATTTTGTATCCTTTCTGCAATGCAAATTTCATTGCATTTTTGTGCTTTACTTAATTTGCCTTAATTATTTCATTATTTCAACACTTAACCAGCCAAAGACATTACTCACTGACGCTCAAGCCGCCTTCGGCATATCTTATCAACGACATTTAACTGACGTGCCTTTTGAAAATGACGTCTAATAAAATATTTATTGGTTTAGTGTTGTTTCTTTACCTGAATTAGTCTGCCTTGCCTTGCTCGCTCGCTCGCTTGGGTACGCTTGGCATGTTGTTGCCAAATAAATTACCAATGCATGCATTTTCGATGTGTTAATCAACTTCAAGCGTTGACAATTGCATGACTTGTGCGCTTGTGCGTCATTATTGGCAATTACATTGCTGTTGTTGTTGTACTGAAGTACAGCTTGCATTACAACAACAATTAAAGTACATTAAGTCATGGTAATTCAAAAAATTGATTTTTTTCACTTAATTATATCTTGTTTGCATTGATTTCTGCTCTCTGAATTACCTAAACTGCTTAAAGGATTTCAAGAACTCAATTTAAGAACGTTTCTTTTGTGAGATCTTTTGTTGAATTGAGCGAGAGACTTGAAATTTGTTCTATGTTACTTTAAGCCTAAAATGCAAATGCAAAAATACTTCAAAATGTTGCAGATAACAATATCGAAAACAAAAAAAAAAAAACAAAGCATAAATTTTGTTTTAATGTAAAAGCATTTCAATGACTTTTGTTGTTGTTGATGATGTTTTTACACAAACGCTCACGCTCGCTCATTACATTTACAACGGCAACAACAACAACAACAATAGCAACAAAAAAAACCGCATCAACGAGACGTCGAGTCGTCGTGACGTCAATGGTAGCCATGACAGATTAAATAACAGAAAAAAAGAACATACACAGATACATATATACATACATACATACATATATTTACAGTCAGTCACGGGTCGCGGATGTGGTATCGAAAAAGCACATTTACACAAACTAGGCAAATAAACAACAAAAACAAAAGCTTACGATATGAAGAACGTTCGAATAAAAAGAAGGCAAAATACTTCAAAAGTCGGATTTATCTGATCCAGATCATTGTGTACGTCCCATAAATAAATAAGCGTCTTGCAAGCACACCTGATTGTCAGATGCTACATGTATGTATTCAAGATTACCACAGTTGAACTACAATAATCCGGAAGTTAATATTTCTTTTATTACTACTTGTTTCGAGAGTTGTTAAAGTCAGATAAGTTGAAGATACAAGTTCAAAAAAATATTTTTCATTAAATAATTTAAGACCAATTTATAAAATGCACTTATCCGATTTCTAATTATCCAGATTATGGTGAGATTTTGATGAATTCTCCCTCTGCATCTCACGAGAGGTTTTGCTTAACATTTAAAATATTTAATCATGAGACTTTTTGAGCTAGATGAAGAATCAGAAATGGCTCAGTTGCCATGATCCATTGATTGGCAGTAAACCTTAATCAAGGAACACATCATGTGAAATAAATTCAGAGAGAGAGAGAGAGAGTGATCTGATCTGATCCGATCCGATCCGATCTTGTTTTGCATTATTAGTTATTAATAATTTTTTATTTTGAAATTTTATTGTTTTGTTTTTGTTTTTTTTGTCACTGTCACTGACGGTGTCTGTTTGGCGCCCACTGACGAATCAAAGCGCTGACACATGTTCATCGTTCCCGTTCCGTCGTTGTTGTTTTTTTTTTTGTCCATGTTACTTCACTTTTGCTTGGGTGTCAATTCTGTGCGCATTCCTTTATGCTGTGGTGTTTATACCCTGCACCTTAGTAAACAGGTATATTAGTTGTTTGCTACAAATATCGAAATCTCCCAAAGTCGAAATTTCCAAAAGTCTAAATCTTCAAAAATTGAAATCTCCTAAAGTCGAAATTTCCAAAAATCGAAGTCTTCAAAAGTCAAAATCTCCAATAGTTGAAATCTCCAAAAGTCTAAATCTTCAAAAATTGAAATATTCAAAAGTCGAAATCTCCAAAAGTTAAAATCTCCAATAATCGAAATCTCCAAAAGTTAAAATCTCCAATAGTTGAAATCTCCAATAGTTGAAATCTCCAATAGTTGAAATCTCCAAAGGTTGAAATCTCCAAAGGTTGAAATCTCCAAAAATCGAAATCTCCAAAAATCGAAATCTCCAAAAGTTAAAATCTCCAATAATCGAAATCTCCAAATATTGAATTGAATAGAAATGAAATCTGTTTCGATTGAATGTGCCGTCAACCGTCAATAATTTAAGGTACAGGGTATGTCGATGTCGAGTGCTCTCGACTGCAATTGTTTACTGGTTTTGTTTTGTTGTTGTTATTATTGTTGTTTCTTTGTTTTTTTTGTTTTTTTTTTTTTGACAAGTACAAGTACAATAAATCAAATGTCGGTCAATTTAACACGGCCCACAAAAAAAATGGCAGCGCAGTGACATGAGAAGACATTGTAACGACATATTTTTCAATGTTGTTGATGAAGTTGTGAGTGTGTGTGTGTGTGTGTGTGTGTGTGTGTGTGTGTGACGTGCTCTTCTGTTGTTTGGCTTTCGCCAGTGTTGCCGTGTTTGACTTTAATTATATGACACAAGGCAAATGCATAGCAGTGTGGAACATGAATGAATGTCGCTGCAAGTCTTCCATTCATGTTTATTTGTTGTATTTGGTTTTGTTGTTATTGTTGTTGTTACATATGCAACTCACGCTCATTGCGTTTTCGGCATACGCTTAAAGGTTATGTTCAACAGGCAGTGGACAACGAACATAAACAACCAACAACCAACCAAATCGCAAAGCCAAGTGTTATATATACTTTGGTTTGTACTTCAATGCGATGCGATCGTTGCAACAAGAGAAACACGCACGAGACATGTAATACTTTCGTTTCGTTTTATGTTGTTTTGGGCACAACACTTAACAACTGAAATTGTTGTCAACTGGCGCCAAAAAAAAGAAGAAAAAACATGTTGCATCGTCTAAGATGGCACAGCAAAACAACAAAGCTAAACTGTCACCTGCACTTTGGTCGTTTTTGAGACGGCCACATTGCCTTTTGAATGCCTTACAAAGCCAAACGATTCGACCAATACTACATGGGCCCTTTTAGCATTTAATAATGCATGAATGATCAGTTAAATAAGCAATGAACTATTAAGGATTTCAAAGACGAAGTTTTGTTTATTTTTTTTTTCGAAGATTGCATTTGGATTTCGAACATGAAGCAAAAGTTGTTCAATTCGATATAAATTCATACAATAAACGAAATTAAAATGTTTTTAACAAAGCAACAATAAGTTCTTACCACTGACACATCTTTTTAAATAAACAAACAACAATATTACTATCATTTTTTTGTTTCGAACATGCAATTTTTTCATTCGAACATCAGCACTTAGCCAATACGACCATGAGTTGTTATCATTTGTGCAAATTTCTTCACACAACTTTTACATTACATTATTAACTTTAACATTTGAGAGTTGTGCTTCGTGCGTGAGGCTTATCACATGCTGCTGATAGATAGACACAGACGCCTGGCATGTGTAGCGCCAGCACATTGCCAATGTATCGAATGTAGCCTAACATATCACTTGGCAGAGTTATCATACTTAATTTTTACATTTAATTAAATGTCTTGGCAGCGAACTCGATCTCATGGTACGATGGTCGATCGCGATCTAAGTACGCAGCAATGTCATACATTTCCGTATGGAATCAGAAGTAGAAGTAGAAGAAGAAGAAGAGCACAAGTATTTGAATGATTTTGCGGGCTTGAAAACTTGTTTCGGCCAAAGTGTGTACTTGAATATGTTGATGATGAAGGTGATGATGACGACGATGATGATGTTGGGAGTGATGGCACTTTGGCGTTGTACAACGACCAATCAATACATATCGCTCTTAATGGCTATCTCATGGATATCTGTATCTGTACCTGTATAATTTTTGTCGCTCGCTTTATGCATTATTATCTTGGCAGCACTTTGTAATTAGAATTATTAGCGCTGATTAGGCCATCATCGTCTGTCTGTCTCTCTCACTGCTGACAGACTGACTGACTGACTGCTAATGTTGTCATCGTTGTCGTTGTCGTTGTCGATGGCGATGGCACGACTGTCATAATGGCAATTAATAAAACGCATATCGAACGAGATATTGTCGTCACTATTGCCAATGTTCTCGTTGCCGTTGCCGTTGCCATTGCCATTGCCGTCATCAACTGACATTTGTCATAATGTCCGCTAGGCATGATAAGCTAACGAAAAACCAATTTAAAGGCATCGCAATCATAAAGGCATGGATATCCACAGCGAAGACAGGTGTCCGAAAAGTTACCGAAATGTCAGGAATGCCAAATGCAAAATGCGAAAAACATCGTAAGCAATTTCGTATGCAAGTACAAGAAACGATCGCACGATCGATCGGTCGAACGTTCAAAGCAATTTGCATTGCCTGCATTCGACTCTTAGATCCAACTCAGTCTCCCAGCCTCTCTGTCTGTCTGTCTATCTGCTTGCCTTGCCTACCATGCCACATTTAACTGGCTGCGTATCTGTTTGTTGTATTGGCTTGTCCGTCAGTATCTATTATGCAAATATGCCAATTGGCAACGAGTGATCGTGTCTTGACTTGAACGTGATTTTGCTTTTGTTAATCCTCTCTCAGATTTACGCGTGTGTCATGTTTGATTTTCAACTTGTTAGCCGCTTGTCTATACTGATCGCCTGTCTGTCTGTCTGTCTGTTTGTCGGTCGGCATCATCGACCTTTCTGTATGTCGCATAGTACGGCAATTTGCTGGCAAGCACCTCTCTTCTTTGCCATTTTAACATTTGTAGTTGCAGTTTCACTCATGCCTTCGTTAGAGATTGATTGGTGCAGATACAGATACTTTTTTTTTTTGTTTTCTATGCGCAATTAGCAAACTTGTTACTCGTTGTTGTCGGTTTGTCTCTATGATTTTCAGTCAGTCTGTCTGTTTGTCTGTCTGTCCGTCATTCGTTCATATAGCAATTGCATTCAGCCATAGATGGTTCGTTCGTTCGTTCGTTTGATTATCGGCGGAGGCAGTTGTTGCCACCAACACAACATGCCAATTGACATTGTTGCTGTGCCGTGCCTTGCCTTGCCTTGCCGAGTATTCGAAACTGCAACTGTTGCAACTGTTTGCTTATAAACAATGTCGTTTATCTTTGTCTCCTTCATCAACGCCGTCTTCATCTTCATCTTTTGCTGATTGCTGATTGTCTCTTGCATTCCAAACAACTTCTGTAGCGTTCTTGCTACCTTTTGATGTTGTTGTTGTTGGTTTTGTTGTACTATCTACTATCTAATGTCATCATCAACATCATCATTATCAAGCATCAATACTTTTATCTGATCAAATGTCTTGGGAAATATTTTTTTTTAAATTTTTTGTACAAGAATGAGACAATTTGTTAAAATTTCTATTAATATTTTTTTTCACTTAATAAAGATCGTTCGAAGAAGTGCTTAACTGTAAGAATTTTTAATTAACTTCGCTATTCTGGCAACTCTATTAACTCTACTCAACTCTGTTAATAGAAAAAAGTCTATTAAATGGCATGTTAATAGAATTTTAACAGCATAGATTTTTAATAGATCTTTTTTTTTGATCATCTTAAATAGGAAATCTATTAATTTTCTATTAAAAGCAGCTCTTAACATATTCTTTAATAGTCCTTTGTTCAAGTCTATCAAATTGATTAGGGTAATGTTTCTATCCTCTCTCTGATCTTGAGCCACGAAGCATTGCTTGTTGAACTTTGCTTGCAGATCTGTTCATCTTGCTTACACTTCAACTTGCAACACTTGAAGATAGACGCTTCTGTCAGCAAACATTTTCGATTATGCCAATTTCTACAACACTTCTCATCTTTCTCGATTATGTACACACACTCACACACACACACACACACACTTGACTCCTTTATTGCCATTTTATGCGCACTTATACTTACTGACACTCGATCACTCGCCACTCATAAGTATCTCTGTCCGTCTCTCTGTCTGTTGTAGTGCTATATTTCCTGCTTAAGTTCCGTCTTGTGTTCGTAGCTGTGCAGAGCAAGGCAGGGAAGAACAGTTGAGATCAGATTCAGTGTAGCAAAGCCATCAGCTTCATTGGACACAATCAGGCAACAAGCTCTTGATCCGTCGGTCGGTCTATGTACATTTCCTTCTCTATTTAATTTACTCTCGCACTATTTATTTTCTCTGTATTTCTCTTTTTGTATCTCTTGGTCGCTCTCATGCGTTGGCTGGTTTCCCAGCTGTCTTTCGGCGTCTGTCTGCCATACGAGATCGGCAAATGCGTTGCCAAATGCGTAGCCGAACGAACGCAAGATCGATCTTCACTCAGTCGGTTTGTTGCTTGCTGCTCGCTCGATCGGTCTGTATGTCTATATGTCTGTCTGTCTGTCTGTCTGTCTTTCGGTCTGGCTGGCTGGCTGCCTGTTTGTTGTAGTTGTTGTTGGTTTAGTTTGGTCCGCGTCCGAGCTTTGCTCAGTTCTCCAGATTCAAGCGTCATTCAGTTAAACGCGCACAGTTCCCAAGCGAACAACAACGCACAAGTCAACAACAGCGACAATCTCAAACAACAACAACAACAACAACACCAACAAAGTGGAAAAACGCACTCACAGGCGGTCAGACAGTCAGGCAGTCAGTCAGTCTACTATTTGAGCTTCAATTCTTGATACGATTTCTTCTTTTATTATATGTTTTTTTTTTCTTCTTCTTATTTCTTTTGTTTTATTTTTTATACTTATTTTCTTTACTTTTGCTTGTTGTTTTGTATTTTTTTTCCATTTCTTTTATTTATTTTTTGCGTAATTTTATCTCCTTTTTTTGTTTTTGCTCTAACAATCTCGATTCGCATCTGTAACTTTAAGTCGATTGCTTGTTTGTGTTGTGTTGTTGTTTTTGTTGTTGTTTTTATAACTCGATAATTTCTTGTACATAATCGTAAATCGCATAGTAAATTCAACTTTATTAAAAACGCGTTATCATTACTTTTTGTAACGTTCTGTTTATTGCGCGTTATCTCTACAGACAGACAGGCAGACAGACAGCCGGACCGAGAGACAGACTGACAGTAGACAAACCAATGACTGACGATGGACAGACATTCAGACAGACAGACAGACAGACAAGAGAGTTGCGTTGAGTTGACCAAGAATATCTTTCGAGTGCTTATCGTTGTTGTATCTTGTGCAAATAGCATTTATCTACATACATACATACATACATATATGTATGTGCGTGTTTCTATGTGCTTCTAAGTGTAGTTTCATGCTGCAAGCCAACAAAGACGTGTCGTAAAGTGAGTATTGCTGCTATTGTTGTTAAAATATTACAGATACTTTTAAGCTACAATTAGTAAACGTCTACAACACACAACTTTAGCTACTTAACGTTGTCTACACCAGCAGTTTAAGTAAAAAGATACTTTAAAATCTTCATATGATTTAAAATATTAAAAGATACAATTTGAGCTCCAGATAAAGTTATATTGGTAATATTAAAATTTGAGATACAATAAGTTGTTTTCAAAATTTCAATGCCGCTTCATTTGAGAGTCATTGTTGTGTCTTTTTCTGTAAGCCACTTAAGTATTCATTATTCTAATGACGTAAAAGAGTTTTTTGTTTACTTTATTTGTATTACTCATTGAGATTCATGTCTCATGTATCTCTCACAACTTTGGCAGCGTAAATTTGACTCTACGTGCTAAAGGTTTCTCGTATTGATGAAGTATCTTATTGCGTTGAAGTTAGAGTAATAGGAAACAGAAAAAAAAACAAAAATACTGATACTAATAGAAAAAATCAAAATCATATTATACATGACGTATAAGTAATATTAGACCTTCATTATTAACTCTGTATAATACACTGTATATCATTGTTAATATACGAAAAGGCTTCTCATTGCAGATCCTTAGTGAGGATGCTTAGAAATGATGCCCAGTGAGAATTCTTACGTACGATTCTTAGTAAAAATGCTAATGAGGAAAGATAGTTTTCAGACACAATTTTTCATAGAGCAACACTGATTAGCTGTCGATATCTTCAGTTTTGTTGTTTGTTTGTTTTTTTGTATTTTCTTTTTGGTTTCTGTTGAAAAAACCTAACTTAATTTATTACTTATTGTAAGCTCATGTAATATTCTTCACGCCTCGGCCGACATTTGCAGCACGTTGCCGTCACAGGCCGAGGAGCCGGACAAGCTGAAGCCAAATGAAAATTTGCATTTCTACAGAGCACAAGTATGTACAACGTATTTGACTTTGGCTGTGACTTCTGCGCGTTTGAATATTGATATCTGAAATATGATAACTCATGTGGCTTCCGAGCATAAAAGTCCATTAATCACTATTGAAATTTATTGTGCGCAACAGACAAGGCGCATTTTTGTTGTTTCTTGTTGTTGTTGTTTGGTTTTTTACATGCAAATAAGCGTTCGGCAGTAGCAACTCTCGACCAAATGCAAGAAAGACCGATGGTCCAAGCGTGTTCGCTGCTAATCCGTTGAGGATTTTTATATTTTTTCCACCTTTGTTCTTCTTCTTGCCGTCTCTAAGTCAAGACACACAATATTGTTGTTTTTGGTGTATAAATAAACTTGTTGCATTTCATTTTATTTAGTTAGCCCAAAAGAGAAGAAAAGTGGGAGTTAGATTTTGACAGGCGGCCGCCTTAAACGGCGTGCGATAAACTTTGACATCGTGCGTGCACAGTGGGACGTATACATGATAAAAATGAAAATAAAACAAAAAAAAAATTGCAGTAAAACATTAATCAAAATACTATTTTGCCTGTGAAGCGACCACGCGTGCTGTGAGAAGTTGACAGCAGCGGAGGCCTAGGCCCATGAACGAGTTCGAGCGGTGCCTTGCATTGAGTGAGTGAGCCAATGCAAGTGTGAGAGTGAGAGAGATGTAGAAAGAGAGAGAGAGAGAGAGAAAGCAAAAGAAAGGCTCATTAATGAGTTGAGTTATGATCGATTGTGCTTAAGGCAAACTGTCAACGCTAAAACATTTTAATTGAAAAATACTCTCCCTCACGCACGCACGCACTGACTCATTCACGCACGTACGCAGGCACTCACTCCGTCTCACTCACTGTCAATTTCGTCATCTGCGACAGGCTTTTCATTTAGACACGTCATCTCTTCATCTAAATGCATCCTGCCCGCCGCCACTACACTCTGCTGGCATGCACGATTTCGTGCGTGTTAGCGTAAAATTTTTCACGCATTTTCATGTCGCTAATCGTATGTGTTTGTGTGCCGTCAGCGCATGCGTTAAGTGCTCACTTATCGTAACATAAAGTGTTGCAAAATGTACGCTCAAACGCATTCGAGGTGTTTGACGATCGTTGCCGGCTATCAGCAAAACGCCAACACCAAAGCCAAATAGCCAAAGTAAAACGAGAAGCCTGAAAAAGTCTCTCTGGTCGCACGCCAACATGTCATAATGTTCATTTGCGCTACTTGAGCTTCTTCATGCTCGCCAGCACAACTTTAAACTGACAAGTTATCAGCGTATTTCATTAGTTGCCAATTTCGAATCTGTTTTTCTTCCAACTTCGAAAATAAAATAACTTAAATTATATTATAAATAAAGTTTGCTTTTTATGCATCTAAATTTTGAAGCTTCTTTGAGGTCTAAATATTTTTATTAAACGTATTTTTTCCTTAAAAGAAACATGTCTTCAATGAAAATAAGTTTTGCTCGTCAACTTCGAAAACAAAAAAATGTACAATTTTTTTTTCGAAGTCAAATTTTTTTTTTTCCTGCCTAAACTTGTCAAAGATCTGTCATACAGATCAACCACGCATCCTCAATGATATTATGAGCCGTTATTGTGTTTGCAACAAAAGCATTAAGTCTTCGTCGTCGTGTCGTCTGTCGGTCTGTCTGTCTGCCTGGCCGGCAAATGGAGTTTCGCCAGTCACGCAGCCGGCATATTTTGTCAAAATATCTATTTTTGCACCAACGCAATGCAATCCAATGCAATGCAATGCGACGAGGCAACTAAGTCAAGTTATGCCGAATCGAGTCGAGTTTTAAGTGCAAAATTTTGACGTGGACACCGACGACATTTTCTTGTGTCTCGCAGCCCCCTCGTAAAAAACCCCTCGTAGCTGTTGTCGTTTTCGCTTAGAGCTTATTATACGCCAACAAAGCGAGTTAAAGTTAGACAAAGTGTTGTTGCTGGCTGTGGCAAAGCATGGGGGCGGCAACGTTTGGCTTGGGGCCGCGGCAGGCGCAGTGGAGCAGAAGGAAAAGCAAGAAAAAAAAAAATAAGTTGCCAACATTAATTTATTGTGACATAACGTTATAATCTGACATAAATTATTGATAAGACCAAACAAGTCCATAAAAGTACACGACAGTTCGTAAAAAGGTATACAAAACCGACAGAAAGAGACAGAGATGTGTGCGTGTGTGTGTGTGTCCATGCAGAAGTGCGGAAAAGAGTTCGCTAGCGAAAAAAAACGCAAGAAATATTTGAGAAAACAAACAACAACAATGCCGGCAGCCGCCAAAGCCGTCATTGACTTAAAAAAAAAAAGATACAAAAAAAAAAATATAATAAAATAAAAAAATACTAAAACAAAGAGAAAAATCCAAACGCGACTTTGAGTTTGTCAACAAAAAAAAAAAAGAAAAAGAAAAAATATTAGAAATAAAAATGCAATTGTCATTGTGTTCGATATTTTTTTATCCTTTTGTTGGCGACTTCAACGACATTTCGGCCAACAATGTTGTAGCAAGGCACACTACAATGTGTCTATCATTTAAGGTTTTTTGCTTGTCTCAAGCGTTTTGTATGCTTTAACTATAAAATTACTTAGAACAAATCAGCACGTTAAAATGCATATTTTATCCGAATATCCGAATTCATATGAATGGCTATATTTGACAGTTATCCGCGACCGTTTCACACAATTTCCCGACTACGGCTATACATCCCGAACTATTTTATAAGGTTCCACATTATAATAATTCTTTTTTCGTTTTTATCCATTATCCGAATTTTGGCAAAATGCTTCAAAAATTCCATTTTATGTTTACAGTTTGCTTCAAGTTTATAAAACAAATATCTTAATATAATTTTTACTAATTCTTAATCGTCGGATCTCTACTGTAGTTCTTTTGAATTGTAAATTAGTTGCTATAAAAAATGCCGCTGTCAATCGTTGCACCTTTCATGCCAAATTGAGTTCGCTTAGCCATTGACTTCATAACGCATCCGAACGAACAATTACCGCAATTCAATGCAATTTCTCATCAACACAACAAAATTAAGTAATAATCAAATAAAAATGCATTTCATTAAGGGGTTAGGCCACTCTAGAGCAGCAAAAAATAGGCTGTTTTTGAATTTTTTTTTTAGAAAAACTACAAAATAAATTGAAATTCTAAATATGAACATTTATTGTACGTCTTATTAGCTATTTACAAAAATTTTTTTACGAGTGATTTATTTAAAAATGGCGGCTGCACAGAAGTTTTCCTGACCACGTTTTCACTTTTAGAGGTCCACGGCCGGATCAACAGCTCCCGTAATTTTTTAATTAGAACCATCAGGTTTGTTTTTTCGTAATCTATACACCCACAGCTAGAGAAGTACGTAGGGGTTTTTTGATATTTTAATTTTAAACAAAATGGCGCACTTTCAAAGTGAAAAATTCAAAATTTGCCTTAAAAATCATCAAACAATTGTTAATAAAAAATGAACTATTCAATTAAAAAAAAAAATCCTACGTACTTCTCTAGGCAATGGCTTTCCCAAGTTATGTACAAAATTTCAGGTAAATCGAATGAAAATTGTACGAGTTATGCTTCCGGCCAACTGAAAAAATACAGTTTTGAGATAAACGCGTTTGAAGTTTTGAGTTTACTTGTACTAGTACTAGTAGGCTTTGTACTAAAATTGAAAAATCGTGTACTTAGAAATTTTTTCCGGCTTTGATCTTTTAACACATCATTTTTAAGGTCTTAAGGGACAGATTAAACAAAAAAAAAAAAAAAGATATTTCAATATTTCTAGAGTGGCCTAACCCCTTAACATAAAACAACAACAACAGCAACAACTTCGCGTGTCAAACGGTCGTCGTCGACGTTGTCTGTTGTTGGTTTGCAGCAAGCAAGTACCAAAGTATCTGCTACTGCGATTGTATCTGCGTGCGTGCGTGTGTTTCTTCTGTCCGTCTGTCTGTCTGTCTGACTGTAATGCTGCAGTCAGTTCAGTTACCTTGCTGCCTCGACTGTATAATTTGTCCATATGTGCAGCATGAAGTGAACAAAGTGAAAAAAAAAACAAAAAAAGATACTGAAAAAGAAGTTGGTTTTTCTTTTCTGCGCTGTGATTTTTTTGTTGTATTTGTTGTGTGTGCTTTGCTGGGAAAACTGGAAAATGCGCAGTCACGTTGTGCTCTGTGAATTTCGGCATAGGTGAAACTCAAAGCTGTGCGCGGTTGGGCGGTTATAGCGGGATAACCGTTAGGGTAACTTATATCGCATTTATGCGCACATAAAAGTCAAATAATAGATCCAAAAGATACAAACAAGGACTGAAAGGCAAGCGTACAACGCACACTCCGTCTGTCTGTCTGTCCGTCCGTCCCACTGTCTCTCATTGCGCTTGTTGTGTGTGTTTGTTTGTTTGAGTGGCCGGGGTCGGCTTGTGGCGTAGGCAACTAAGCATAAGTCTCTAAGATTGTCTGTTCGGATAGTTTGGTACATGATAAAAAAAAAAAACAGAAAAAAAACCACAACAACAACAACAAATATTTCACATTCGCCAACAATTCTGGTAATTCAATAGCGCGTCAACTATTTTGTCGTTGGATTTGTCATCTATTATTTATAATTGGCTTGGACAGGCAGCGTGAGTCTGAGTCCGAACATGAGCCTAAGCCGGACAGACACCGAGCGCCGCTCATACGGCACATGGCAAACGTAAATCTGCAATATGACAATTTTGAATAATTTACATAAAAAAACTTTTTTTTTGCCTGCAAATTGTGGAAGATGTTTCACGCCAATTAAGCTTTAACGTCATGTTGTTGTTTGTTTCCTTTTTCCCCACGTAAATAACTTACATTCATGGCTTATAAAGTGACGATTAGCATATTCTTAAGCTTAGAGTTTGTTTTTTATACTTTAGCAAAATATCTCACATGTGGTTTCAGTGGTATAAGGAGTTTTATTTTATCTGTAGTAAATGATGATGACATGAATTTTTCTTTAGTAAATTCCTTTGCTTTGACAGCTTCTTGCTCCCGTCTAGCTGATGGACGGCTTCTGCTACAAAGTGCAACGAAAATAAATAAATCCTTAAATAATTTGTGCAAAGTGCTGCCAAGTAGGCAACTTAACTCAATTGAAATGGTCTGGCGGCGGCATTATTGTAACTGCGGCGGCAATCAACCAAATGGCGACAACACTGGCCACTTGAATGCCGCATAATGAGTCCGTGCAGTAAAATTAGCTAAGTCAGCGCGCGCATATAAATTAAGTCAAAAAATTGAATACAGTTTCGATTCGATTCTGTTCTATTTTGTTCAGTCAAATGGTTTGGTTTGGTAGAAGTTGACTGGTTTCAATGCTTGGCCCCACAAGATGTCGTTAGGCACACCAGCCCGCCCCCTCGTTGCTGCGCCAGTCGCCCGCCACGCTGTCGATTGCTGAATGCAAAATGCCAAATGGTCATAAATATCTTAAGTAGATAAAAATCTCAGAATAAAGATGAAATTACGCGCATTTATCGCTGCAGTTGATCGCAAATGGCTAACGAGCCCAACAACAACGAGCATGGGCGTGCTGAGTTGAGCTGAGGTGTGATGAGACGGCCAAGAAGTTGGCCATTTAAAAGATCTTGTTGCTGTTGTTGTTGTTGTGTGCTATCAGAAGATTATCAAAGCGCATTGCATGTATTAAACTAATCGTGCGAATGCGTGCGTGCGTGTCAGGTGTGCGTGCATGCGTGCGTGCGTGAATAGATCAATTGCCTGTTTGCTTAGAGATAATGTATCGCTTAAGGACCAAAAGTGCCTTTAGGCTAGCAATAGATGAGCTGAGCACAGCGTGATTTAACTTGTCTTTGCTTACTTAATGCATCGCAAGATAAATCATGTTCTATAAGATTAGAGATATACGTATGTATGTATTAATGATAATACAACTGTAGTCGTTGTTCTGTCTTTCCTTCTATAGCTATTCCCATCAATCTATATACAGTAAAATCTCGATTATCTGAAGATCGATTATCCGAACACCCAATTATCTGAAGATCGATTATCCGAACATCCAATTATCTAAAGGTCGAGTATCCGAATGCCCAATTGTCTGATTATCGATTATCCGAACATCCAATTATCTAAAGGTCGAGTATCCGAATGCCCAATAATCTGATTATCGATTATCCGAAGATCCGGTTATCCGAAGATCGATTGTCCGGACTCATTCGTCAGTCACTATACTGATTTTATTTCTTTTCGTCCGTATCTTTTTCTTGTATTCGCTCTCTATCTGTATCTATTCTTTGCTCGATTTCTTCACTATCCATCTATTTATCTGTCTGTCTCTATATCTCTCTTCTGCACTCTATCCTTTGCTCTGTAGCTGCCACGCCATTGCTTTCCGTTCATTGTCAGCGCCACTCTTTCGTCAACAATTAAAATTGCATGCGCGTCTTTGACCAAATGCGATCGCTAATTAAATTGTAAATGATGAAAAATATATAATGGCTTTAGGTGCGTCAACAACAATAACAAAAACAACGATGGTAACAACTTTTTGAGTGATGACAAAATTAATTAAAATGTTTGGTAATAAAAATACAAAAACAAAAACAGTTCATTCGATCAATCGATCGATCGATCGTTCGAATTGTTGGATCGCAATTACAGATACAGATATACAGATAGATATGTATGCATGTATGTATAGCTGAATGCAAGCGGTGCAATAATTGCTGTACGAATGTGCTATGATTTCTGTTTTCTGTGCAATTTTTTTTTGGTTTTAATTGCGAACTTTTGTTTATTTTTGGGTCTGGTTTTTTATTGCAACGCGCCAAAAAGCCAACTGACGCCGAAGACTGTCATTGCCCAAAATGGTGAGCGCATCATGATGACGATAATAATGATAATGATGATGAAGCTGAGTGGTGTTGAAGTTGTGCTTAGTCTTGTTGTATGAGTTGTCTTTCTGATGGCAAACGAGTCGTTTGAAGTCGTTGTGCCTTTTGGCGTTGACCAAATGCGTACAAAAGTAAATTTGCAGTTAATTAAAGGAAGCTAGAGCTGAGACCGCAAAAGACGCGCAGTTGTTGGTCGACTTGAAGAAAAAACATTTTTTTTTAAGAAAAAAAAAAATTTAATTCGTTCAAAAAAACTTTAATTGCCAAAGATATAAGATATAAAGCGCAAAATATGTTTCAAAGTTGCTTTTCTATTGAGTTGAGCGTAAAAACATGAAAACTTATTTAATTTACGTCGTCACACGCCTATGTTACAAAGCGCCACATGACACATACAGCAGTCTAACATGCGCAAAAGATTAAGGCTAAGTACCAGTTTCAGCACTGAATTGTCGTATGTTGCATGTAGCGCCTTCTAACATAAGTCTGTACGAAAGAAATTTGATATGATTTTGCAATTAAAAAATTTGTTTTTTGTTTTTGGTTTTTTTTTTTTTTTTTTAATAATAATAATTAATTACTAATTTTGTCGAAATTCTTTCTCATTGCAGGTATGTGTGAACAAGCAAGAAAATTCGTGTACTAAAACAAAAGACTTAAGCGACGAACTTACACAAAGTGTGCGTGCGAAACGAGAAAAGTTGTTTTTTTTTGTGGTTTTTAAATAAAGTATAAAATACATAAATAAAAAAATAAACAACAAAGACAATATGGCGCTCTTCCCCTCATCCTCGCGTCCACGCACGCTTATGGAACAACTGCTGGCGCGTAAGATTGAAGCTGCCGCCGCGGCCAGCGCCAATGCAGGCGGTCAAACGACGGCCACAACAACCACAGCAACGACAAGCGGCGGCAGCACAAGTCCCGGCATCGCTGGGCCGGGCACAAGTCGCCTGCGTCGCACCGACTCGCTCGACTCGACCAGCAGCATCGGTTCGCTCAGCTCGCTGGTCTTCGGCGATGATGTCTGCCGTTGCGATGATTGCCTGCTGGGCATTGTCGATCTGTATGTGATCAGCGCAGCCGAGGCGGCCAAGAAGAAGGTAAGGGGTGTGCTGTGCCGCCATTAGCTGAGGCGCCGCCATCAAAGTCGCACTAAACGCTTATCAATTCTCATTTAGTTTATGTGCGCGTCTTGGCGTTAAATAAGTTGTCGCCCATAAATTGTTGCTTTATTGATTGTCCACCGCGTCGTCTTCATCGTCGTCGTCTGCCACCTGCCAACAGCCATCAGCCAACAGCGAGTGGCATGAATAGCTTCGCTTGACTGCGCCAAAGTGCCCACCTGTCTCTGTCTTTGCTTTGAAGCTGTTTCTGTTCTTGTTTATTGTGCATTAATGTGTGTGTGTGTGTGTGTGTGTGCACACCTGCAGAGCAGCTGCCAACGAAAAGCCACCGTTCGATTGCCGGCAGGCGTTCAGGCCGCATATCCTCTGGCTCAATCTGTGCCGCTGCCTCTGCCTCTGCCGTTGGGTGTGCGTGAGCTTTGCTCTGGCCAGCCAAGGCACACGGCAGGTGTCATTTCCATGCAAAGTTAATTTGTTAGCTCATGCTTCATATGCTTTGAGCAATTTGTTTTGTTTTTTTTTTTATAAAAAATGTTAGTTTCTACCGAAGAAATCAAAATTCCTTCCGTCAAAGCTCTGCGTGATTGTTGGGCTTATTTTAAAATGTATATAATATATTTTTTCAATTGTTGCTTAAAAAGTGTTTGTTTAAACAAAACAAAAAAAATGAAAAAAAAAAAATCTCACCGCCACTGTCTTTTGAAGCTTTTGGCAAGCGGTTCGCGTAAGCTTTGCAACTTGACAAAAAAGGTTTGTGTCCAAGCTAAGGCAAGCTGCGCATAGACTTGTATTAGCATTTCAGTAGTTAAGTGGCGCATGTCACGCATAAAACTCGCTGACACCTGCGGCACACTAATATTTAAAATTGTTTAAAAAACTTTTTTTAACGGTTATTTGCTAAAAAAAAAAATGTTAAACAAAAAACGCATATTAAATGTAAAGTTAGAATTAATAATATTTTGCATTATGTTTGCTTCTGAGTCACCAAAACATAGCCGCTTGCAATACTGAAATATGCTTTTGTTGTATTTAAGCTCAGATTTGAATTCTGAATTTTGAGCTTTCGTTCTTTGGAGTGAAATTCGCCTGAGTCATGCGCTTTGATCGTTCCAGACTAAAATTGCTCGCAACTAAAAAAAAAAAAAGTCGTCATTCATAATAATCATAAAAAAGCTTATCATCGCTCACTGTCGTATGAGTTATAAAGTTCCGTTAGTTTTTCATTAAAAAAAAAAAAAACGACAACAACAATGAATGTTTTTTTGCGCAAATTAAACGGGAATTTGTTGAAATTTAAAATGTTGAATACTCTTGACGTCACAGCAATGAAGCGACTGCGTTTTTGACGCCGACGTTGACGTCCTGCGTCGCTAAGATTGTGCGTTGTCACGATTATAGCCAATTGCCATGCCCAGCAGCTTATCAAGCTGGGCAGACGATCGAATTGATTGATTTGATTTGATTTGAATTGAAATGAAGTCAAAGCAATTTTGCGAATACATGAGCGGCGACGCTTGCAGCGCTGCGCTGCTCGGCCAAGACGCTGCTTATGGAATAATTTCACAGGCGCTTCATACTATATACATACATGTGTGTGTGTTTGTGTGTGTGTGAGCTAGTAAGTGCAGCAGTATGCTCATTGTACTCAAAGTCGTTGTTTGAGAGTCGTGCCTAGGCTATTTTTAACCAATGTATGCCTTCTCTCTCTCTTTCGCTCGCTCTCTCACTCACGCTCATGCCGTGTGCGTGCGTGTTTGCAGGGCGTGCGTATTTCTCTATAAGTCAACTTATATGGTTCAAAGTATAAACTTAATTAACAAATATTGTATTCATTTATAAGCCGCGCACATACGCCCCGATTTTTTTTTCATTTTTTTTTATTTTTTATTTATTTTTTATTTATTTTTGTCGTAGGTACGACGAGCAAAGCAAACAGCTCAGACCGCGCCAAGGCAAGGTTAGGCTAAACCGTTTGCTTGTGTTGTACTTGTTGTTGTTGCTGATGTTGCTGTTGCTGTTTTGATTATTTTAAAATATGAAATTACGACGAAAAAAAGGGCACAGCTTAAAATTACTGATAAAGTTTTTGAAATAAAGTCACGCGGCTAAAGAAAGTGTTTTAAAGGCAAAAGCCTTGAAAAATTGTCATTGTTGTTGGCTTTGTTTTATTCTTTTCATTAGAATTTGTTCGAATTAAATGTTATTTGCATAAAATATTTATTTGCAATCGAATTTTAGTTCAAGAGTAGTGGAGTAGAGAAGAGTTCTCAGCAAGGAACAATGAAATATTTAAAAATCTCATTAAATCGCAGCTAAATTAAATTTAAAGAATAAATTCTACTCCCAGTGCTGCTTCTTCCCTTTTGTTCACTAGTTAGTAGTCACACACCTGCGCCATGTGGTCATATGGTCATGTGTCGTACCTGCACTTGTCCTTTGCAGCATATAAGCAAGATGGCTGCAATGGTCATGTCATGTGCGGTCATGTGCGTGTCATCAAGCAAACGCAGCAACAACAACAAACGCAACAAGTGTCTGAGTTGCTCAATTTGTGAATTTAAGCTTCACTTTGTCGTTTTTACGTCGTTCAACAAAAATATTTGGCAAAAAATATTTTAAAAAGTGCAAATTAAATTACTTTTAATAAAATGTTATTTTTTTCGTTTTATTATTTTTTATTATTGTTATTACTTTTGTTGTTGTTGTTGCTGTTGTGTTTGTTTTTGCTTGTCTTGCTTTGTGCATACAAATTGAATGTGAGAGGGCATAAGCGGTATGCCGTATTTTTGTTGTTGTTGTTCTTTTTTTTTTTCTTATTTTCTTTTTTTTATTGTTATCATTACTGTAATTTGTATATTGTTTGGTTTTTATTATTAGATTTTTTTTTATTTTTTAATTTAATTCAATTTTGTTTTATTTATTATAATTTTTTTTTGTTTTCTCTCTCGTTTTGCAAACAAAAAACGCTTCAGTCAACGATGCGCAACGATAACATGAAAGATACGTTTGACACAAGTTCGGTTTTTGTTTGGTTTGGCTGAGTGAGTGTGAGCGAGAGGGAAGCTGCCGGCAGAGGCATGTCAGCGTCAGCGTCATAATGACAGCGTCATTATCATTGTGCACACTTATGAGGAGAAAACAACAACACACGTACACACACAGACAGAGATAAACTTATTTTCTCCGCTGGCATGTTTGACTGTTACAAACAAAGAAAAGATCTTTTTTGTTATGTTGGCATGGCCGCCATCATAGAGAGACAGACAGACAGACAGACATAATGAACGTCATTGCCAGCAGTGTGCTTGTGTTGTTGCTGTTGCTGTTGTCTTGCTAGAGATGCCATCAGCGATGAAATTACATATCGCTTGCTTACTGCAAGACTGTCATAACTCGAAAAATGCGATTTTTGAGTTAATTATGCAGAAATGATCATTAACTAAAGCTTTATATTGTGTCAAAGTTTCATGTTTCTATTGTTAATAGTTTCTGAGTTATGCAATTTTTAGTTTTTCATTCTTTATGGAAGTAAGTGCAACTTGAAAACTTTAAACGCGTTTTTCTCGAAACGGCAAATTTTGAGTTATGCCGGTCTTGCAGTAAGCAAGCGATATGTTGTTCGCGCTCAAGGCTTGCCAAGTGTAATTATCTAAGTACTTGTTGTTGTTGTTGCACTTGTTATAATGACGTTGGTTCCGTCTTACCGATCGGCAGACAGACAGAGGAATGTAGAAAGGCACATAGAGTTGTCAAAATGCTTTCCATCGTCTAATTTGAACTTCATGCCCATTATGTTGAAGTATTTATCACATTTTCCAGCACTTAAAATTAGCAAACAAATCATAAACTGCAACAATATTTATTAAATGAGTTATTACACAATCAATTATTGTATTTTAGCTATTGTTTAAAACGCAGAATATGTCATAATAAATTTAAACAAATAATTTGAAACCCGTGTGCCGCATTACAACACTGCTGACACGAAAATGCAACAAAAAATTCTACAAATTAAAAATAATTAAATGTTTGATACACAAAAAGGAAAGAAAAAAACAACAAAGACAACAACAAAAACATGCAAACGCAACACGAATTACGTTTTTCCAACGCGTAAATTTGCTACTAAACAAAAAGAGGTGACAACCCTATTTAACTGTTGCTTGCATGCGAACGAAATCTCTTGTTTACTTATTGTTCTATTCTATAATTTATTATTTGCTATAATTATTTAAATTCATCATTTCATATTTTGTAATTTAGGCTTAATAGATTCTATACAAAGCAAAACAACAATATACAACAACAACAACAACAACAACAACAATGTTTGCTTTTCACGTCTTTTGTACATAAAAGCACAAAAAAAAAAAATAAACGCACGTGTATGCATATTTATTAATGTGCTCTCTCTCGCTCTTTCGATCTCTCTCTCTCTCTCTCTCTCTCTCTCGGTGTTTGCTCGTTGTTCAGTGTTGCCATTTTTATGCAAGGAAAAAAACCTCTATTGGATCAATAAGCAATATATGTATAGAGTAGAGAGTTCATAAAGCTCTTGAAATTTAGACCCTTCACCCATTTTTGATAAGTTTTGGTGAGATCTTGCCTGATCCCTCCTAAGTATCTCACATGAGATTGCTTCAAATTTTAAAATAATTAATAAATTTATGTGCTAAAAAGTTGAAATGAGATTTTTAATTAACCCACACTCCACCTTGGTGAGATTTTGCTTGGATCCTCCATCCCAAATTTTATCTTAAATATTTTTTGGACGTCTCCAAAGACTCTTGAATGTTTTCTGAAGCAATTAACGCATTTTTGTTGTAATTTTTTCCTAATAATTGTTGTAATTTTCGGTATTCCTCTAACAATTGTGGTTCAGACAAAAGCAATTTGGCAACACTGGCCGTTATCATTAAGTTAATTTCTCTGTTTGTTGCTGTTGTTACTGTTCATTGTTGTTGTTGTGCATATGTTTGATTTTTTGTTGTTGTTGTTTTAGCTCATTCATATTATGAACGCTTTTGGTTGTTGTTGTTGTTATTTGCGCGGTAGTAATACGAAAGTGCGAAGTACTTTAAACTACCGCAACTACTACCGATCAGTCGCACTCTCTCTCTCTCACTCGCTTCGAGCTTCAACGTCGCTCGCTCTCTCTCTGTCGCGCTCTCTCTCTCAATGCTGCCCTATGCTGTTTGTGACGCGCATTTGTTCGTTCATGTTTTCGTGCGTTCGTTCATGTTCGTTCAGTTGAGCTTTTGCAGTTATGGTGAACGTGTGTTCGGCGCGTGCTCTCCTTGTCTGTTCTCTATTCGGCAGCAACATCAACATCAACGTCAACGTATTTTGAACGCCTTGCAAACAAAACGTTTCATTTGAATTCCTTCGTACAACGTGTTGTGTTATTGTTTTTATTTATTTACTGTTTCTTAATTTCTTATGGTTTCATTTTTATGAGTATGTGATTTATATATATTTTTTTTTTACATCAAAGTGTTTTTTTTTTTTTTTTGGTTTTTTTGCTTGTCGATAAATAAAGCAAATTATACATAAACATTGAAAATGCAAAAACAACAAACAACAATATCAAACGTGTAATAAAGTTTATTGAAAAGTACACAAAATATAAATAAAAAAGAAAACAAAATTGTGCGCGATTTTTATTATTATTATTTCCTTTGTTTAACAAAAGAAATGTGCAACAGTTTCGTCAAGGAGCTTTGAAGACAAGGTACGCCATACTGGTTGTTGTTGTTGTTTTATTAATATTATATTAATATTTGTTTCGATTCGATTCGATTTGTTACGATTTGATGCGATTTGTTGCAGTTTGTTTCATCGAAAGGTTCATAAGTATTTGCCAAACCGGCATTTTGTCAGCGGTCACCTTCCTGCCAGGCAAAGCGATAACCCAATATTGATTTGCAATTGCAGTTTATACTTACTGACCGACTGACTGACTGACTGATTGAGTGATTGATGGTTGTGACAATTCCTGAGTTCAATAATCTCACATAGTAATCATCATTTGTACTCTTAAAAGGGCAAAACGTGCAAAATTTGTTTTATTTTTCTAATTTTGTTTTTGAGGCTCAATCAACTTTTTACGTTTGGCGCCATTCAGATAACGAGAGAGAGAGAGAGAGTTAGAGATTGTTTTTTGTAGATCTTGATTAGACAAAAGTAACAGTTTGGTTAAAGTGTAATTGCTTGAGGCGGGTTTTACACTGCACTACAAGTAGCTGAAGTCGCTGAAATTTACATGATTTTCTTTCTAAGATACAAAATAATTCGTAAAATTACAAAAGTATCTCATTTCAAGCGTATTTTTGTTCAAACTTTATATCTATTTCGAATTTAAGCTCATAATCATCTACAATCGACTTTTTCTGTTCGTGCAACTCTGTTAAAATTCTATTAAATGACATGTTAATAGGATTTTGCTAAAAATCGTAATTCCTTCCATTGCGTTGAACTTTAACATGACAGAAGACATTATAATTGCTAGGAACGTTAGCGAAGTAACCTATTTACTGTTCTATTAACGAAACATTTCGTTAATAGAGTTCTTAGAATTGTATCGTAAGCCAAATTATGTTCATTAATGCATTTCAACACATTTGATTTGCTTTCATTGGCATTTTTTTCACACAACTTAATCGATTTCATCATCATTTCCTTCCACCATTAATTATAGAAAAAAAAATTTAAAAAAAAGTATTGGAAAAAAAAAAAAAAATACACAAAAAATAAATAAAATCGATCTAAATGCGTACACAAAAGTAAATCGCTAATGAAGCGCAAAATCGGATATCAAATAAAAATTTCTACACGCTTGAATAGATAAAAAAAAACAACAAAAACAAACAATACAAACACATGCGCAGATATCGCGATATAACAATCACAGTCAAGTTTATGTAAACACATATAGGTACATAGATACAATATACATAGGTACATTGTATCTGCGTTCATATCGTAATAGAGTGAACACGATAAATAAACGAAAATAATTATATAAATAAATATGTACAAATAAAAGTGCTTTTAAATGCAAATGTCGGCAATATTTTCCTTCTTTTTTTTTTTCTCCTGTTATCACCGTTGAACTGTTTAGAATCTGACAAAAAGTATCGATAACTCGATCGATGTTAAATGTTAGCTATCTCATAGATTCATGCTAACTTAGCTAAAAGTGTTTGAGTGTGAGAGAGAAAGAGAAAGACAACAAGCTTACTTTGTTGCAATTTAAGGGTGATGAGGAGGGGCAAAGGGGGCCCAATAATAAAACATTAAACACTTTGACAATTGAGCTCATTTAGCGTTGAGGCGGTGTCGCTTGTTGTTGCTGCTATTGTTGTTGTTGTTGTTGTTGTTGTCGGCAAGCGTCAATTGCTTTGTGATCTGTAGCAGAATGCACATCAATTGCACGACAGAGCCGACGTCGTCATCACCGCCTACACATTGCCACCCACGTTAGCTACTGAACAACGTTGTTGTTGTTGTTGTTGCTATTGTTGCCATTTCAATGACCGTTAAGATAATGATCATAACAATTATCAAGTGCCATCACACGTTTAACAACAACAAAAATTAATGTCGTTTGCTATATTTGTTGTTGTTGTTGTTGTTGTTAAAATCGCGTTTGTCTGTCGCCCACACACAATGCGAGCCGCCGCCGGCTTATAGACACAGACACATACACACAAAGACAGGCACGCACGCGCATACAACACTTTGGCTTGGTTTCGTTTTTGGCATGAAATGGAACGTTTCGAAACGGAACGAACGGAACGGTGTTTGCACAGCGCAGCTCAGTCGCCGCCGTCGTCGCTTCCATATGTCCATCATATGCATGTACTATGTGCTCGTTCAATCAACTGACTGACCAGCCCACTCCCCTTGCCTTATGTTGTGCTGTTGTGTGCTGTGTTGTGCGTCAAACAGTTATTTTGAGATGTCTACGTTGCTCTCAAATTGTTCGCATGAGGTTTTTAATTAATTTCATTGTTTGTTTTTGTTTGCCTGTCTTTTTTTTTTTTATTGTTTATTGTTTCTTTTATTCTTCAATATTTATTTTTTTTTTTTTGACACTTATTGATTGTTTTAATGACTTTAGCGTTGATATTGTCGCTGTCAATAAAAGAGAGCGTTAAGAAAGAATATGATAAAAAAAAAAAATATATTCATACATTTTTCCGACTTAGTGACAAGTCATCAGCATCATCATCATCGGCAACAACAAGAACAACAACATACATAATTATTATATATGCATGAGTCTTGAGTTTAAGATCTCCCTAGCTGAATTGAGGACGATGATGAGTAACAACATTGTTGACCGCAATGAAGATGTTGATGATGTTGTTGTTGATGATGATGACGACGATGACATTACGTCTGTTTTCTGTTACGTTTTCTTTTCACTCGCTTACGCCTGCGCCCACCCCCTCTCTCTCCCTCTCTCTCCCTCTCTCTCCCTCTCTCTCACTCCCTTACACGCTTTTTTGCTTGAATACTTTGTCTGTGGTTGAGTACATTTGTTGACACAGCTGTTGTTATTGTTATTAACGAAGGTCGTGGTTGTAGTACAAGGCGGCACTGAATCGGGATTTTCCTCACAACAACAACAACAAAAACAGCAACAACAATGCATAACAGTAAATTACAGATGATAATCATTTTGCATAATAAGTTTTATAAAAAAAAAAAATAATAATTATGCAATTTTTCATTTTTTTATACCTTAAAGTTTTTTTGAGAGTGAAAGTATGTAAGCCATAAAGGGAGGGCAGTAAAAATCCTTGAAATACATGTATTTTTGATTAGGTTGAGTAGAAAAATCTAATCTGTCACATGTCCATCTGTGGGACCGTCCTTATCAATTATTATCGGCAAAATTTTTGTCCATCCCCCTTATATAGTGGTTTTCTAAAAATGGTTATAACGCAAAAACTAATAAAGATACAAACCCAAAACTTCGTATCCAAGCTCAGTAAATATACCTCTTAAAAACGGCATACCACAAAATACCCCTTGCCCCGCATTGTAGCCCCACAAAGACCATCAAAGTGAAATTTTTCATAAATTTCAAATTTTTTATCCATCTTGAGATTTGGAATCATATTCATATTTCAGATACACAATATTTTTTATAGATTTCGGCAACTGCTACCGTTTCTATAGGCTCATATATTGTGGCTAAGTCAATCCTATTAATTTTTTTTTTCTTATATTTTTCTTCCAACTTCTTCTGTTATTTATTTGAATATCGACTCATCGCTATGCTGTACACGCTGTATACATATGTATGAGTGTGAGTGTGTGTGTGTGTGTGTGTGTGTATTTGGCAAGCCCTTATTTAAGTCTTATCTATTTCGTTGCGTACTTTCAACATCTGCGCGTTAACTCGCTCGAATACACGGGCCAGCGAATTATTTACTCGTTCTTATGCATATTTATAAAGCGATATCGATACTTGTACAAACGACTTTTTTTTTGCCTTTTATTTTTTTTGTATAAATATTATCATTTTTGTACAAATTTAACGTTGTGACGTAAAGTGTTACGCTCTGTTTTGGGTCAACGTAACTGGATAACTTGTTTTCAAACACTCAAGCTCACACACACACACACACATACAAATACGATACTTAGATAAACCTCGAATAGCTTTCGGTATTATCTGTGGTTTTGTTTTTTTTTTTAAGTAGAATTTTTTTTTCAAATATTTTATTTTTGTGGTTTAATTGTCTGCGCGCATCTACGATTACAAACGCTCCCCCGCTCTCCTCTCACTCTCTCTCAGTCACACATTTCAATTATATACAATAATTGTCAGCATTATTTATTATTATTTGGTTGGCATTTTTCTTATTGTTGTTGTTGTCATTCGATTATATTTGTATAGTTTTTATTTTTTTTTTTTTTTATTTTTTGTGGCCAAATGTCATTATCTATCATACCATAGACGACTGACAGACACTCAAATTTCAGTACGCAATATGTTGGCGCGTCGGCGTGCCTTGACGTTCACCTTCAAATTCAAATTCTCATATGCCAGCAAACTGTCATTTCATTAAAATATGCTTTCTATTTGTTTTTGGAAATAGTGAAATACATATACAATGACCAGCCTGAACTTTGTTGTCTGGTGTAACTCATAGAACAGTAAGCGGACGAGTGATAAGTTGAGTTGGTGATGTATTACTATGGGGAATTATATAGAACAAATTTGTCCAGATGTGACTCAAGATGGGATAATGTTTATAACAGAGCGAGAAGTTAAGAGAAGTAACTAAAGATGGTATATATAAAGATTATGCCAACACAGAGCGTTGGGATAATCAATAAGTAAATTGAAAATGTAGAATCCTACAAGATTTAAGAGTCGAGAGAATGTTTAATATTTCAAGAACCAAAGCTGAAACTGAAATGAGATCAGAGACAAATTTGTGTGAGAAATTTGAAAGTTGTGACGGTTGTCATTAGACAAACAATTAGGTATGTCATTAGAGACAGTAAACTTTGCGATTGAAGAAGAAGATAACGATTATTTGACGCCCACGAGCATTTACATTTGCGACACAGAAGTGCCAACAACAAAATGAATAAACTGACATGACAGACACTCAGACCGATGAATGAACGAACCATCGATCGAACGATCGATTGATCGTTTTGCTGTGAAGCTTTCACTTGGCGTTCGTGCGCGCCTTAAATGTAAACTTGGGTGTAAAGAATTTTGTATCAAAATGGAATTAAACTTGACAGACGCCAATAAATTGAGAAATATTGAATTTGATTAATTTTAATTAAGAAAAAAAAAAACAAATAAACGGTATAAAAATTTGTTGCAACAACGTTCGTTCAATCGATCGATCGATGGAGCCAATCGCTTGATCAATTCATCGCTCGATGCAACGAACGGCGCACAATCAAAATATAAATTACATTTGCTGCTGCCATGTTTGTACAACGTCAACTTTTAGACACCTCAAACGGACGCACGCACGCACGCACATACGCACCTTTTGGCGCTGGGAGCAGCCAACGCGGCGTATGCGCAATTTTTGCCATTTTCGGCATTTGTGGCATCCAACGTCTTGAATGACCAAATGACCAAATGCCCAAAGTGTTTTCTTTTTTTTTTTTGTTGTTGATTTTTGTTTGACTTTTCCTACTCATTTATGCATTCATTGAAATTCTTGGCCTTTTGACTTTTGAGGTGCGACTGGTGCCATAACAAAAGCACGTCAAATCGCAGCAAACCAAAACAAAACAAATCAAATCGAATCGAAATAAAATGTAAACAAATTAAAGTGTTTTTAAACTAATTAAGTAAAATGTTTAAAGCAGAAATGTTGCAACACGAAGGCAAGTCAACGAATCAAGCATCAAAGTAAGCTGAAGGAAAGAACTTTCAGGATCAGAGCGACGGCAGCAGTTTTCCACAACATTTTTAAGGAGGTTTCTTTATATATTTTCGTTAACAAAGCACGCAAAATCCGCTGACACGGATTGGCATATAGAAATTTATATAAAATGTCCCTTTGCGCCTTTCCGCAAGTCAGAATCTACGAGGACTTCGATAAGATGAGCGCCAAGGAAGTGTATTACAATGAGGCCGGCAACAAGATCACCGTCAAGCTATTGCATTTTCCGGATGTGCCACCCGAGGAGATAAGCAAATTGAAATTCGACGACGATGATGATGATGACGATGATAATGATGATATTGATATTGAAGATTATAATAATGTTGATGGCATGAATGACGAGGAACAGAATAAGATAATGCTCAGACAGCAGCTAAAAACCAAAAACAACAAAAGCAACAAAAACAAAAATAATGGCTTGGCAACAACAACAACAACAACCACATACAGTCCAAATGAGACGTCACTAACAACAGAAGCCGATGAAGATGATGAGGACGATGAAGAAGACGATGAGGATGAAGAGGATAATGATGATGATGATGGCGAGAATGCTTCCTCAGCTGTTGGGAATGCCAATCCGAATGCGAATCCAAAGAAGGCCTTCCGAAAGAAGTCATCGAGCAATGCGCTTCATCAACGCAAATGCAGCATGGCCTTCGCTCAAGCGCACGGCATCAAAATGCGCAAGGCAAATGCATGCGCAGCCGCCAACAGCCTCACCAGCGCCAACACCAACAATAATAACAACAACAATGACAATAATAGCAACACTAAAGCGACGCCCTACTCAGTTGTCACGCCCACCATTACAATAGCTTCGAATGTCGCCAGCGGCAGTGGCCAACAACAACAACAACACACGCCCATCGGCGTCTCCGTCTCGTTGCCCATCGGCGGCCGTAAGCGTCTGCTGCAGCAACAACAACAGCTGCGCGCCCAACAACGCTCGCCGTCGCCAAATAGCAGCCAGAGCCTTGTGCCCGGCTACATACAGTACTCGAAATCGTTGCTCGAAGTGCCGCTGCCGCGTGATTACGGCTATGCTTCGAGCGATGATCTCAGCTCGGAGTGGGACTCCGATGTGTCGACAGCCGCGCGTGGTCAGGGCCAGGCCAAGAAGGTAAGAGAAAACGACCGAACGAACGATCGAACGACCGAAGGCAGAACGTGCTGTAATTTCAAACATACAATGTTCGAAAAAATAATTGACAAAAATATTCAGCAACTATTTCTTTATTGTATAACGCTTGTTATGTAAGAGAATTAAAAATTTTAAATATTTATCACCAGTCTGTCATACGAAAATTCATTATTCATGTACAATTTGACATTTGCACGAAGCACATGTTGTTCGAAAATAAAATTTAGTTAAATTTTCATTTCGAACAACTCACTGGCCCTTAGAAATTTCGATGCAATAACAATTTATTGGTTGCCCTACTTAATAGCTATAACTCTATAAAATGCCACACCCCAATTCCACCCGCCGCCCCACATATGTCTCTCATAAAAAATGCTTTCTTGCACTTTTCGAGTTCGAATAGCAAAATGTGTGCAACTTTAATTCTCAAAGTGTTTTGGTTTCCACAAGCAAATTTTCTCTAAATTTAATCATTTTCTTGCCCAATTCTTTGTTTTTAAAATTTTATTTTGTTTTCAAAATTGTACGCGTGCGCTTTGAATTTCATTTTCGAAAAAAAAAACCGAAAAAATGCCATTGAAGCAAAAAAATCGAAAACATCTTTTCTCATTCAAATTGAATGAATTGAATTTAAAGCAAAAAAAAAAATGCACAAATGTTGTTTTTGAATGTCATGCCGGCGAAGGTACAAAGTGCGGAAGTTCGCTCGTGAAATACGATGCGACTTTTAGCGTATCTCATTTAATTTGTTGTTTTTGTTGTCGCTTTGTTTTATGCTCATTTGAAATGCAAGAATACAATTTGAGTACGCAAGAGTTTTTGTTGTTGGTTCGTTGTTTGGTTGAATGAAACGGCCAAAGAACTTTTTGCATTAGTTGCAAATTGAGGCAGAATAACGTGAGCTTACGTCGTGACTCTATACAAACACGTCACGTCACATTACGGCAAGTCAAATTACGGCGCAACTGCGTTTCTTATCTCGCCTATGAAATGACCTCAAAAAAAAAAAAAAAATTAGACTTGAGAAATTTTGCGGGTACTTTATTATTATTGTTTGTTTTTTTTTTTAGATTTTTTTTCCTTGTATGTACTTACACTCGTATCTGTTTGCATGTGTATGCGTGTCGATGATGCTGGTGGCGTTGACGATGACGATGACGATGCTACGTTAATTAAATTAGACCTTGGCTATTTTAGAAATTAACAACAAAAAAAATTATATAAAAACATATATAGATACATTTGTATAGAGATAGATAGATAGATAGATGTGTATAGTGCCGGCAATAGCAAAAGTTTCGCAAGAATCCGGCGTGTTTGTGCAAGCACGCGCTGCACTTGTCTGCGTCTGCGTCTGCGTCAACGACGACAGCGACAGCGACGACATTCCAGCACGCGTGACATTCTCGCAAAAGTGACCAAATTCAAGAAGCTCAGAAAAAATTCCAAACACCAAAAACCCAAAAAAATTCAAAATCCAAAAGAGCAAAGCGTGCGTGATTCAACGACAGCACGATAGCACGACGGAACGACTCAAGACGAGAGAGACGAGACGAGAATCAAGACAGAATTTGATTCAATTCCAATGCGAGACTTGATTTCAAACTTGACTTGTACTTGTAGCATGTCAAGCGAGATTTTTTAATTTGAGATTTCGGAAATCGTCCGTCCGTCCGTCCGTCTGGCTGTCGTTTAGCCGGTTGACATATGTTTTTTGGTCAGTGGGCGCAATTTTCAAATGCTAAACGAGATTCTTGACGCAGCAGCCGGCCAAGCTGAGCCAACGTCTGCGAATCCGACTGAGACTGAGTCTGAGAACTGAGACTTAAATGCCGCCAACGTCGCGTCGCTCGAACGTCGCACTCGACGACAGACGCTCAACGCTCGACAACTAAAATGTATACGAAGATTTTAAAGCTGTCGTTGTTGTTGTTGGTTCGCGTCGCCTTGCCTTGCCTTGCGTTGCGTTGCGTCGTTGCCAACGACCATTGACGTCATTAGCTCATTATTTGTTCACATACAAATATGCATATGTATATATGTATCTGTACCGCTTGTATGTAGCTGTATCTGTATCTGTGTGTGTGTGTGTGTGTGTGTGTACATGTATAGCTATAGTCGTATTTGGAAAACAAAACGACATATAACAGCAACTTACAAATTGGTTGGATTTTTGTTGCTTTTTTTTCATCTTAGTTGATTTTACGTTTTTTCCGACACTTTTTTTCACCATTTTTTTTTTTTTTTTTGCTATGTCGAACTTTTGACTGAACCATATGCCGTTTGCTTTTGTAATCAATGAAAAATATAAGAAAATAATAATAATTAAGTAACAATGGTTTGGCGCACAACAATAGAACGTTTGTGTCACGGCTTGGCACGCTTGAGAGCTGGGCGACTGACTCAGTTGAGATACATGCACATGCAACTAACAATCGATAACTCACTGACTCATAAAACACACACACACATACATACATGTACATTTGTATATACATAACGACCAAGTCGAAGATTGCAAAGAAAATCCGGGAAGTGCAACAAATGAAGCTTTTTTAAAGTTATACCTCACACTGCAATTCAGTACAGTAGAAGCACGCTAGCTTGAACGTTGACATGTTATTGTTATTACATATTACGTATACGCACAGACATGCATAGCGAATGCAAGATTTACAGTCATGGTTGCCAGTAAAGTGAGAAGTACTTTTGAGCCTCGAATTTTTCAAGAACCCAAAATTTCGGAACATGAAAATTCGGGTGACGATTCATGGCATAAGGCAGAGACACGCTGGAAACAAAATTAACTGTTACAGTGTCAGCAGAGATTATTGGACCAACAACTTTTTTTAAGATTTTATGAATTTTTGAGATTTTTTGAATTTGAATATTTTTTTTTTAGTATTGAAATTTTGTACAATTTTTTTTATAACTGAAAATTTAAATTAAATAAAAATTTTAACAATTCTATTATGACATTTTTTTTTAAGCACATTACATTTTCTTTTTTTTTTATGAAAAAAAAGTTTTTTTTTATGAAAATTTAATAATATTTGTTTCAAGATAATTAAAATGATATGTATATGCATATTAGGGTGTCCCTTATTTTGCAAGGATCTTATTTTTCAACGCATATGGGCTAGTCTTGTTCAGTCTACTGTAAAACACTCCCATGATTTATTTATTTTTTTTTTTTTGGACCATATAAGGGACACCCTAATGTATATATATATATTTTTTTTCTTTTTCGTATTTTTATTTTTATTTATTTTTTTTTATTTGATTTATTTAATTAAGTTATTGTTTTCGTTTACGAAAAGTAAAAGTATAAAAAAAGAAAATATTAAAAGTATTCACGACAACGCGTCTTCACTGTACTATTAACTCTATTGAGTGCGCTTGGTTTGCCTTGCCATGTGAGAGTGTGGGAGGCAGTAGAACGCTAAACAAATAAGCTTACAGAAAGCTAATTAATCGATACAAATTAAAAAAAACAATTAATTATTTTGTTGTGAAATTTTTTATTTGAAAACAGCAACAATAAAAGCAACAACAACAACAACAGCAATAAGAAGCAATAAATGCCAAAATTAGCGTAGCGTCAAATGTAATAAGTATGAAAACTACAACAAAAACAACAGCAGCAACAAGCGCTGATAGGTGATCCTTGGCACATGAGCGGTGCGCGGGTGGGGCCGGAAATTTGTTTGTATTGACTTTTTTAGAAAATCTTTTTGACATTTGAGGCGCACATGTTTGCATCTGTATCTGTGTGTGTAAAAGACCCATAATAAATAATATGATATTGTATTTCACATGTGATTTACAAGAATTTCATCGATGACAAAAGAAAAAAAAAAAAATACCAAATGTTTTTTGTTGGAAATGATTATTGGATGTCTAAGAATGTTCTCTCCTCTCCTCTCTCTCTGTTCTGTGTGTGTGATGCCTTTGACTCACTTCCTTGTTGGCTGCTGAAGTTTTTTTGTTGTTATTTGTTGTTGCCTTTTCGACAATGAATTTCAGTGAGTTCGCAAATTGCACAAAGTCTGGACGTCGCACGCCCACAGCATGGCACTGAACACTGAAGAGGTCTCGAAATCTTATCAAAAAGCGATTAAGTTGATTACCAAGCAAACTTTACTTGTTTGTGATAAAGCAGTGAAAAATTTCTACAAAAGATAGATAACATCTTTTGTTTTTGTTTCATAAAAATTCGTTCCGTAAAATTTAAAAACTAACATTTCAAAAAACCAGATGGACTTAAGGCACAATTCACACGCAATTGAGATACAACGGCAGCAAAAGAATGGCGAATAATCGTAAACGTAAACTTGTATCTTTACAGTCATCGGGCTGGCGTAAGATACGCAATATCGTACAATGGACGCCGTTCTTTCAGACCTACAAGAAGCAACGCTATCCATGGGTACAATTGGCCGGCCATCAGGGCAACTTCAAGGCGGGCCCCGAGCAGGGCACCGTGCTGAAGAAGCTGTGCCCCAAGGAGGAGGATTGCTTCCAAGTACTAATGAAGGATGTGCTGCGTCCATATGTGCCCGAATACAAGGGTCAGGTGACTAGCGAAGATGGCGAATGTAAGTGAAATGCACAGATACACAGGCTGTACAGATACATAGATACTAATGCATCTTTTTTTTTGTTGCTGCGCTTAGTGTATTTACAGTTGCAGGACTTGTTGTCGGACTTTACGCAGCCCTGCGTCATGGATTGCAAGATCGGCGTGCGTACTTATCTCGAGGAGGAGCTCTCGAAGGCCAAGGAGAAGCCGAAATTGCGCAAGGATATGTATGAGAAGATGATACAGATCGATCCGGAGGCGCCGAATGCCGAGGAGCATGTAGCCAAGGCGGTGACAAAGCCCCGTTACATGGTCTGGCGTGAGACAATCTCGAGCACGGCCACGCTCGGCTTTCGTATTGAGGTGAGTGAGCTGAAGATAATGATGCTGATCATGATTGACACTTTGCGCCCTCCCTCCCTCTCTCTCTCTCTCTTTCTCCCACTCTACAGGGCATCAAGAAGAGCGATGGCACAAGCTCCAAGGACTTCAAGACCACGAAGTCACGCGAGCAAATCAAGAATGCTTTTCGTGAATTCATCAGCGGTTTTCAGCATGTGCTGGTAAGTCACCCCACCACCCCCCCAACCCTTTACCCACTGCTCACACTTCATTTACTCCCATTACAGCCACGTTACATTCAACGCCTGCGCGCCATACGCGCTACCCTCGAGTGCTCCGACTTCTTTCGCAGCCACGAAGTCATCGGCAGCTCGCTGCTCTTCGTGCACGATGGCAGCCGTGCGAGCGTCTGGCTGATCGACTTCGCCAAAACGGTCGGCCTGCCGCCGAATCACAGCATTACCCATCGCTCCGCCTGGAAGGTGGGCAACCACGAGGATGGCTATCTGATTGGCATCAATAATCTGATCGACATCTTTGTCGAGCTCAACGCGGAGTTGTATTTGAGTGGCGGATCACTGGCCATTGTGCCAGCAACGAGCTCCTCCACATCGTCGGTCTCCTCACCGGAATCGACTTCACCGCGTCGTGTCAGCGAATCACGTGAAGATGAAACGCTTTGCGGCGCTGTCGGCGGCGGCAGCGGTGGCGGCGATTGTACCCTAGCTGCCACCATCGCCTCACCTGGGTCGACAGCAGCCGTGCGTGGCAATCTGCCGGACGTGGTGGAAGTCTTTGCGCGTGAGGAGCCGCGTGAGCATGATGGCGGCGATGGTCAGCAAGCTGAAGCAAACGTTGAGTCGATCGAGAGCCAAGCAAATCGTCGCTCCTAAAAATTCATAATAGTTTTTTTTTTTTTTTTTTAATTTTCGTCGTTTATTCGTATTACGTAAGGCACCAAATTTTGCACTAACAAAACGTATCAAATTTTAGTGGACCAAACGTCCAATTTCATAGAAGTTTAAGGCACATTTTCGTTCCAATCGTCAGTTTGTTCATCAGCAAAAGAAAAACAAATGCGAAGGAATTACATAAGTTAATGAGAATGAAGTGAAGGCAGAAGCGAAGGAAGAGATGATGAAGTTCCGATGATGAAGTAGTAGAAGAGTTAAAGAAGAAGAATCGCTTAACCCTTTAAGTAACCGTTAAGTGGCATAAGACTGAGCAATCATACATATTCGTAGCGTTATTTATTTATGCAAAAAAAAAAAAAAAAAAATACAAAAAAAAAACAATCTATGTTTAGTTCAACTTATCTGAGCAATTATAAAAAAGTGGAAAAAAAAACATGAATAAATAAAAAAACAACAACTGTTATTATCATTTACCTTACACACAGATATAAACACACACACACATACACACACACACTGACATATATACGACCTTTTTTGTTTACTGGAAGCAAACAACTATCGAACTATTGAAATTCTATCAAAGCTAACCTTATTTTAAGCCAACAACAACATTTATCGGTTATAAGAACATATGAATATACACTTAGCTTAAATATACATACATACCATATAAATATATAATATACGCATACATATTTATATATATCTATTTTTTTTTTTTGTCCTTATAAATAAATATTACTTACTCAGAAGAAAATGCGCTTCACTCATGTCTTTTTTTGATATTTATATTTTTATATATGTGCATACGAGGTGTATTCAAAAAGTAAGGTGTGTTTTCATGGCACGAGCCAAGCGATATACCAACATCCTCAGCAACTTCTCTGATAGTGATTCGACAATTCTCAAAAACAATTTTCTTCTTCTTGATCAGGACGACAAGACTAGTTGATATAGCCATATCCGTATGTCCCACATATCGAATTTAAAAAGTTGTAGTACTTTCTTTTTGAAAGATAGAGGTCTGAAATCTGAATTCATTATAACTGAACTGACTCATGGCATAATACATTTGAAGAGAACATACGCCAGTTGATATCCATTTTTGATTATATACAGCTACCACACTGTAGTATTGATCAATAGGTGGCGCTATAAGCTTGTGGCAATATGTCTGGCATACGCGCTGGCGCAGTTTGTAATTCCTTGTAAACATAAGAATGCCGCATGTTGCATAGCGACTGTTTAAACATGCGATCGATTTAAAAGAAAATATAAAATTATGTCGAATTTAGCTTATGGCAACGAATTTCTGTTTAAAAATCGTTACAATTTTAATATTAGTTTCGCTTAAGTGCCCATAATTCACACAATAACATGCGACAGTTCAATTTTAGCATTGATGTAAAGCCGCACGCTACTTAACATTACTGGTATTTTACACACTTGAATCAACTGTTAGCATAACATAGTGAGTGCTGCCACTCTTGTTTGTTTCAGTTGTTAATTATTGTTTGCTGATTAAACTAACAAGCGCTACAACTTAATGCAAATAAACGCAAGCAAACGAGAAAAAAACAACAGTTTTAATTTGTTGTGATTTCTAATCAATTTTTTGGGTAAACACAGCTTAATAAAGCATAACGACGTCATGCTAAAAACTTGCAGTGGCAGCACTGTTGGCAGTTTAAAGCATTCTCGTGATGCTGGCGCTGGATTTAGAGAGCGGTAAGAGGGGGGTAACAACGCTGTTAAACCGATAATGGAAATCAAGTGCCGCATGTTCGCTTGAAATTTTAGGTATCATGAGGTGGTACACCTCCAATTGGGTGAGAAACGCAAACGGGCGATTTGACACAAAAGTGTCGCCGACGTCGGCAGAGTGTCGGCAGAAGTGGAAGAACAAGAAAAATGAAACCGGGGTCGGAAAACCTCCCCGTTTGGAGATGTGGCTAAAATCGCCAGCGGTGGAAGCGCAACATGCGCTTTGTCAATAGAGAAATATGACGTTCACACAACAGTGACACAAAACTGACTCGAATCCTCTCTCGCTCCCAATTGAGCGAACATCATCTCTTGCTCTCAATCTGATTTCCAACGCGTTGTTTGTTGTAGGGATGTCGGAAATGCAAAAAAGTATCGATATATTTTGTATCGCATTATTTTAAAAATATCAATATCGCAATTGATTTTTTTATATCAAAATATCGATGTATCGATATATCGGATTGATTTAAGAAAACCCAGCTGACTAAGTCGACGAAAAACAAAAAATAACTAAAACGTAATTTGTTAAACAAAATTTTGACCGGTCTGAAAAAAATATCGTTTTTTGGTACCTTTTCGATGTTTGGAATTTGATATCGCTACATCGATATATCGGTAAATTAAATATCATTCGAAAACATCGATATTCAAAACAAATAATATCGGTATTTCGATACATCGATATTTTTCCGACATCCCTAGTTTGTTGTTTGTTTTGAAAGTGGTAACACTGCGGTCTGTTTTCATTTTGTGGTGCGCGCTCAACGGTTGAAGTTGCCGTTGTTTTTTTTATGCGTGTTTTTTTTTTTGCATCTTGCTCACGCTCATTACGTTCAAAGCGCGCGGCAGTCGTGAGAAGAAGTGTGAACGATAAAAAAAGTATTAATCAAAAACAAAAATCAAGTTTTATAAGAAAGAATATTATTAATTAATTTTAACGTTTTAACTTTGTTTGCTCGTGTGTTTTGTGCATTAAATGAGTGAGTTTGTTATTTGCGTGTCTTGTCTAAGTGACAATTAAAGCAATTATTAATTAAAGTGCGCGGCGGTGCAGAAGATGCTGCTGATTGTTGTTGATGCTCTTGAAGGAATCTTCATTCAACGCTTAAGTTCAAAGCGCAACGATTGACGACGAAGACGAGAGGACGGCCTTCATTTCGCTGCTGACTTTGAGCGCCCAATAACAATGCCAACAACAACACCAATATTATAATCATTAACAACATCTTCATCATCAATAGACAAGTTCAACGTAGACGAGCCGAGTCAAGTTGAGTCAATACAATTCAACAACTCCAATCAGACAATCACGTTCAATATACGATATATCGTCGTATCGCATCAAATCAGTTGTTGTTTTAGTTGCCGTTGGTTAAAAGCATTGAACATATGCTCACTGACTGACTGCCTGAATGACTGACTGACTCAATGGCGAATAAGGCCAACAGAAATGCCGAAATAAACCAACAATAATAATAACAACAAAAACAACAATAACAACACCAACACCAGCAGCAGCAAACACGATAAATCCGTACACCAACAACAACAACAACAACAATAATACTATAATGTTAATAACACACGAAAAGTATCTTCCATAAAAACCAAACCAAACACACACACAGATATAAATATATACATATATATACATAGTGGCACGCACGTACATGTACACGTGTGTGTGTGTGAGTGTGTGTAAACGGGTGGTGGTGTAAAATTGTCACTGTGTGCAAGTTCTGTGCTATTTTCATTTGAACAAAGTTGGAAATGTTTTCTTTTTTTTGATTTTTTTTTTATTTGCTTTGCCGCTATTTTTTTTTTTTTTTCAATTCACATTTTATGCTACTCTTTATTATTGCCAACAACAACAGCAAGAAGAAGCTAATGGAGCAACAGTATTGGACAGCAGTTTTAAAAATATATGCACCAAAAATAAATCAACAAAAAAATAGAAGACGTAAAAAAAGCAACAACAGCAACAACAACAACAAAATATACCAAATAAAAGAGCGAGAACATTTTTAGTTGCGGTCGATTGTGTAATGTTTTATTGTAAATTTAAAGTTTTGGAGTAGAAACGTAAAAGAGAAACCAAAAACAACCAAAAAAGCAAAAAGAATGCATTAAATTAAATGTCAATTGACAGAAATAATACGTAAAGAGAGCAGCAACAACATAACAAGGCAGAGTGAAAGAGAGCGTGTGTGCATGAAGGACGCGCAAAAAATACAATAAAACAAAAACAAAAACAACAAGAAAAAAGCCGACGATTCTAAGACAACGTATAAGCAAAAGTCTACAACAGCAACAACAACCACCTAGTAACAACAACAACAACAACATACACAAGGCTAACCAACCCCAGTCAGTCAGCTGTGAGTGCAGCATCCCGCAAACATTCACGTGCACGCACACGCATACACGAAGAGGGGCGCATATTGAGCACAGCAAAAGGAGAGCAACGTGAGAGCACGCATTTGAGTGTGTGTGTATGTAACACAAAGTGGGTGGCGGCGGCAGTCAATCGTCAATTTCACTGCAAATCATCGTCATCATCGACAGCAACCAACAACAACAGCAACAACAATAACGATGGGTCGTCGCTCGTATATGAGTCGCGTCTGCGCTATTTCTTATCCCAGTCGTGTTGAGGGCTGGTTAGACGTTTGTGGTGAGTATTTACATGGATGCATTCAACTATGACTTAATTTTAAGCATATATTTACCATTACCCTTGGCACTCTCACAGCTTCTGTGTATTAGACACACACATACATACATTTATTTTGATTATTAGCCGCTCTGAAGTGTTGCTCTCCAATGTGCTCTCAAGTGTTATGTTGAGATGCTTTAAGTTATTAAGTTATCCTTCAAAGCATATGACAAATTAACAAAGCATCATAATAATGATAACAATGATGAAGATGATGATGATTGAAATCAATCGATAATGTTTATATATGTATATTAAAGCACTTCCTTACTTGTTGTTGTTCTTGTTCTTGTTATTTAAGGTTTCAGAGTTTGTTTGCCTTTGCGAATTTATTTTAATAATTCTATGAATTTTTTCTTTGCTTTCGTCATGCATGAGTGAGAAATGCGTCGCACAGTAGCCATAATTTTGATAAGGTGTAAGTAAGTAAATAAGTATGTTTTTACTTATATAAATAAATATGATCTGAGCCGACGACGACGGAGACGGAGACAATAAAATGATAGGCGTGAATGGGAAAATGGGAGCAAAAAGATTTGATAAGATTTTAATTTGTCAGTTTTTGTATTTGTTTTTTTGTTTTTTTATTTAAATGTTTAAAAAAAATCAACGTGGGTGTCGTCTGTTCTATATTTACAAGACATACATCGTGTATCTTGTATCTCGTTAACTTTCTACGCTCGATAAAATGACACCGCAAGCAATTGTTTAATAAAATTGTACAAGCGTTAAAAAGATATGTAAAGCAAAACGTGATTTAGCACAAAAAAAGCTGAAAAGCAAAGAAAAAAAAAAAGCCTATTGTTGCTCAAAAACAGGTGTGCACACACACACACACGCACACGCACAGACATTGCATGCGTGTTGAAAATAAAAGAACCAAAGTAAACCAGGAAACCATGTTGGCCAAGTTAACGTGCGTCTTTTGTAAAACTCAAACAACTCAACTGAAGACAATTCCACCGAATTGTTCCGAACTGAACTGAACTGAACTCATCCCATCAACGTCAACGCTCATCAACGTTCCGATCATCATCATTGCCAGCAGCAGCAGCAGCAGCAGCCAAAGAAGAAGCAGAAGATCATCAGTTTCACGACTCGGATTCGATTTCATAAACCGGACGTGATATAAACAATTTAAGACCAGTTTTGGCGCGTTTTATGTAGCGATCAGACAGACGGACATCAGAGGCGGCGCACAAGCTATAAAGTCTAAGTCACAGACTCCGACTTTGACGCCGATACAAACATGACAACTCATATTTTTGTTAGAACAAACAACAACAACACCAACAAATAAAATAAAAACGCTAATGTTTTGAACGGTAGTTGAATTTGTTTTTGTACCGCCAGAATGTCATAGAGCAATGCAGCGTAAGTGAGTGAATGAGAGAGAGTATAAAGCACTAGCAGCGCATATATGTGTGCGTGTGTGTGTGTGTAATTGCCAACGGCATATAACTGCGTTCAAGTAATTACCAAATGAAACGAAATGAAACGAAACGAGACGAGTTAATTTCTTAAATCAAATACAGCGTGCAAGTTTTCTATTGTTTTCGTTGTTGTTGTTGTTGTTGTTGCTGCTAATGTTGTTATCGAAATATGTATGCATATTGTTGTTGTTGTTTTCTTTTTTTTATCAGAATGAACATAGGAAGTGCCATGACGTGTCATAAACACAAAACTATATGAGAATAAATGCCGAAATAGTAAAATAATATGAGGGTCGGCGGGACGTATGAAGGCACATTTAATGAAACAAACATTAGAACAGGTAGTAATGAAACATAGATTGGGAGAGAGAGAGAGAGCGATATTGATAAGAGATGATATTTGCAAGGGACTTGACTTTGGAATTTGCCGCTGACGCCCGCATACATCATCATCATAATCATCATCAACATTGTTATACATAATTCACCCTCATCATAATCATCATTATGATGATTATCGATAACAACATTATGAGCATGTCACAGTGCCACTGTCGCTGACATTCACGTTTGGCGTTCACATTTTCGGTTACGTACAAAAACGTGAGCAAAGGCAATGTGACACACGCACACACACACACACACACACACAGGGACATTCACACACACCTGTCATGCGAATTTTCTACCTGCAGCGCGCACTTCATTTACCATAGGGTTGTTTGTCTTCCTCTTCAAGCTACCCGTCTAACTCGTCTTGTTCTTGTTTTGCTCATTTCACATTTGGGTTGACTTGGGTTGGGCTGCGCTGCCGCGGCGCTGCGACGGCGCTGAAAAAGGGCAAAGGGCAGTTTTGCATTTCTTCCTTGTTTGTTGTCTTGTCTTCTTCTTCAGCTGCTGCTGCTTCTTTTATTTGACTATGGTCAACGTTTTATTGTTTGATAAACAAAGGCAAAGACTTTGACGGCGGTGGTGTATAAGAAAAAGAAGAAGCAGCAGAAAAAATTGGAAAAATAAAAGGCACTTTTACGTGTCAAGGTCATTTGTGACATTTTGTATGCGAACGTGGGTAGTTTGTATGATAAGTTTTTATGATAGAACAAAAAATGCACAAAAATCGAAATTTTTGAAAAAATCTATCAAAATAAATATTCAACACGCCTTTGTTGCACATACGCACAGCGCACATAAGGCAGTCCAGTGCTTAAACTTGGTTTTCGTGTTCAATGCTAAGTGCTTATGTGTTAAAGTATGTATGCTCAGTGTGCTTGCTAACATACGCGCATTGAATTTTGAGAAGCTTCTCAATTTTGTTTCAACTTTCTATTGTAATTTTTGCTATTTTGACCGCTTGTCTATTAAACCACCCACGCTGTGTCGCTTTGTGTGTTGTTGGCCATGTTCGATTTGCTGTTTGCTTGGTTTGTGCGCCATTCTTCTTCTTCGTCTTCTGACTCTGCGATATTGTTTATTGTTGCTCGATTGTCATTTTCCGGCGACACTTTTTTTTTTTCTTTTTTTTGTTTATTTATATTCATTTTTTTGTTTGCTCATTTTTTTTTTTGCTTTTCAACTTCTTCGGTAATGTTTTTTTTTTTGCTTTTTTTTTTGTTGTTAAAATGTTGAGCACGACTGTGTTGGCCGTTGGTCAATGGTTTTGCGTGAAGTAGGCAATTTTCAAGACTTTTTTGCTGTTGTTGTTGCTGGTTTGTATGTTTTGAGGTCATTTTTGATTATAATGTATATATTATAATAAATAAATGTATGAGTGTGTGCGTGTATATATTTATATGTAGATACATTTATTAGTATTTTATGCGTTTATAACGTGTTTCGATGGCATTTTTTATCAACATGAGCAAAGTTTTTAAGGCTGAGCTGAGCTAAGCTGAGCCGAGCTGAGCAGCGTCGAGTTTTGCTAATTAACAAAGTTAAGCGCATAAACACGCAAAACGAAAGAAGCCAAGAATTGATGACTGAAGACAGTTAGCAAGCAAACGAGTGAGCGAAAGAAAGACCGTAAGACGTGAAGCAAAGCAAAGGCAAGAATGCGAAGAAAAAGTGTTAATGGCGCAAAAAAAAAAGCAAAACAACTAACACAAACAAAGAAGACATAAAAAATGACTTGTAATAAATGTGCTTAATTTGGCAATAGAAAGGCAGCAATGCAAAACGTTTAATGACGTCATTGCCTTGGTGGCTGAGTCAATGATACAACGCGCGGGCGTGCGCGCTTCAATGCAAAATGAAGTTGCTCAAATTAACAATAGTTATGCCTATGTTCTATGCAAAATGCATGTACACATACAACCACTTAAGGCAAACACAGCAAAGCAAATGAGTGCTCTCGTTCATGCTTTTTTAATATATAAAACGCGCATGTTCTTATCCGTTGCATGCCAACATACAACAAATGATAGTCGCCTTGCCTAATGGTGCGTTTCATTCTCTTTTGTGTCACACGCAAGCAATGAGTAAATTGTGTGGGGATGCTCATTTGCAATTTATTGATCTTCTGCCACCACGGCCGCCACTTTGCCCTTCAAATTTCACTTTGCCTTATGTTAGGCTTAGCCTCAAAATCACATAAGCCAAAGGTACCTAGCAATCGTAATGACTTATGGTTCGCTTAGCCCGTAAATAGCATTAGGCAAAGTGACAGTCATGATCCTCAGACTTACTTACTTTCGGTCATGTGCTGTCGCCAATATGAATAAAAACGCACATAATTTTTTGTTTTTTTTCGTTAAAATGAAATCTGATTTTTTTTTTTTTTTCTATCTATTGTTTATTAGCTTTTGTTTGTGCTTTACAAATGAATGAACAAAAACGAAAACGCATCTCGTCTTTCATTCATCATAGTTAAGCGCCAAAGACGGACGTTAACGTCGTTGGTGACGTCGTCATGTTGTTGTTGTTGTTGCGTTGTTGTTGGCGACGATTGTCTACAAAATGTAACCTAACAACTTTCTATGAAAAAATTTTACTTTTCCTACTCATACTCATGTGTTGTTCAGCACAGCCGGCCAACTGTGCATTACAAGTGCCCAGCTGAGCTAAAGCTCCCCTTCCCCCTTTTATTTATTTTTGCACACCACGACTTGACAACAAGTTGGACCTGCCTGCCTGTCTGTCCGGCTGTCTGTCTCACTGTCTGATCTTACTTTGCGTTTATCTTCTTTTTGCTTTCAACGGACGAGCAAAAGGAGAAAATTATGCTGTCTTGTTGATTAGCACTCAATGCCTTTTCTCTAATCGTTCACGCCTCTGATCAATCCAAGTTAAGCTCAGACGAACCAACCGAACCGAACCGATCCGAGCTGAGCTGTGTGGACTTGCTTGACCGGGTTACTCATTGTTGTTGTTGTTCATATTACTTGCTAATCCTTTGAGTCAATGGACTCGCAGCAATAAAAATTTTCACTAATTTTGTTGTTTTCAGTGTTGTTGTTGTTCTTAGTTTACGCATCGCATTGCAGCGATGAGCTGAGCTGAGCTCAATTGTATTGCTTTGAATAGCGAAAGTGGTTTGTTGTTGTTGTTGTTGGTATTGTTGTTTTTTATTGCTTGACAGGACATAATAAATGAGCAAAGCAGTGAAAATAAATATAAATAAACTCTGTTGCGAAAGTCATTATAAATTTTAAAAAGAAGAAGTTAAAACATTTAAAGTTTATTGTTTTTGTCTTGCTCATATTTCTTAAAGAGAAAAAGAGAAAGAGCGTGTGTAAGTTAGAGTGAGTGAGAAGAGTAAGAAAGTGTATCATAAATCATCTGTAGAACGATTCGTAGTTTCAGAGACATGTTTGATAAAAGTCTTTTGAAGTTATGGTGTTGAAATGTTGATAAATTAGTTGGTTCATGTGGAAAAGTTATAAAATCGGTTATAAGCACGGATTGAAACGGTTATGAATCGGTTATGAAACGGGTTTGAAACGGTTATGAATCGGTTATGCGCCATTAACATAATTTTGACAAATCATTAACAATACACAAAACATTACATCTTCTTGCCTTTTGTTTGTTAATTTAATTGAAGTATAAATGTTGTTTTTTGTTAATTGTTTTTGTTTTATCGCTTAGTTGACTTGTTATAACATAAAAAGCGAACAATTGATTTCACAGTTTCATTGCAGAGCTGCTGTTGTTGTTGTTGTTCGCTTGTTGTTGCTCATCAAAGCATTTTACGCAATGAGAGAAGGGTTAATTAACGTTTTAAAAATGTATGAGCTATCGACAACAACAACAACAGCAATATGGGAGTTACAATGCCTCACATGCCACCCGCCTTCATGGCTTGTTATTCTTCTGCTTCTGCTTCTGCTTCTTCTCCTGCCATGTCTTGTCTGTATTAACATTTTAACGCGATCGCACACAAATTCAATTATTAACGAAGCACAAGACATTATTAATTAAAAACAATTTAAATTAATTTATAATGCAAAGAAAGCCAACGCCAAAAACTACAACAACAACAACAAGCAAAGTCCAAAATGTGCGCTGCCAAAAGATTCAAAAAATCATCATAGATACATTGTAATAAAGTAAGCGAGAAAGAAAGAAGGAAAGAAAAGAAAAGATATTATGGGTGTTATACAAATAATAATGATGATGATGAACACACAACAGTAAGTTGAGTAGAGTAAAGTAAAGTAAAGTAACTGCAACTCAAGTTTACCGAAACAGTAAAAGATACAAAAAAGAAAGAAGCGTACATGTGCATATACATGTATGTACATATAGAAATATACCTACATGCTTGGCACAACAGAAAACGGAAATGAGACAGCGTGAAAAGCAAACAAGTAAAGAAATGTTGAAAAAAAAAAACCTAAAAGAAAGAAAAGTTACAAACAATTGAACGAGTTCAAAGACATAAACGGAGTACCTTCTTCATGCACAGATACAAATACGTATAGTTGAAATGATCATGCCTGACGTTCAACATAGATCATAATGATCTTTTCTGGAAGTCAAAGTCACTGTTGTCTGTGTGATAATTATTAACAAACAATGTAATCATCAAGATCATCGTTATCTCTGATCCAGAACGTTTCAGGTTCATTATGATAATCTGAAATTATGCAAAAAGATTCTTCAACGTACATCATTAACGTTTCGTTCATCATTTCTATCACTGGATGATCATATTATCGATCCATTCTCGGCTGATCAGCTCGATTATGTCTTTAGTCAGCTTCTCGATCTTCACTGGGCTAATAAACGTCTTGATCACGATCACGATCATTGATCTCCGTCTTAATAATCTTCCCTATCTGCTCGATCAACATCATGATTATTTTCTCAGTCGTCATCTTGAGGATTTTCTCGATCGTATGCGCGATCATCAACTTGATCGTGTTATTCCTTTTCTTCTCGATCACTTCATCAGTGAACATCGTTCTTTAATGACCATGATCAACATTATGATCCTCTTCTTGATCGTCTGCTCCATTGTCATCTTGATGATCATCTTTTTAATCTCGATCATCATCTTGATGATCTTTTCGATTCGATCAACATCCCTTTCTTCTCTTCTCGATCACCAACATGATCATAATCATTTGCTCGATCGTCTGCTCGCTCATCTTCTTGACCGTTCCATCGATCTGAACGATCATTTTCCTCAAATATATATCTCGGCGGCAAGAAAGGACATAAAAGCGAACCTAAAACAACTTTGGCTCGTCTTCTATGTTTATGACAATGTTGGCGTCGTCATTGATGCCTCAACGCCTTTCCATTCCGGACATTACTCCGTTGACTCAACGGCATGTTAATTGCGACACTGTAACAGTGTGACGATGGGGGGGTGGGGGTCGAGGGGCACAATGCAGACGATGCCATATTGCAACATGTTATTTTATATTTGCTTTTCTTTGTTCTATGCATGCAAAATGACATGATGACGGTGCTTGTTGTTGGTGTTGGTGTTATTCTTCTGCTGCTGCTGTTGTTGCTTTGTTTATTTGTCTAAAAAGCGGAAGAGCAGTTGTAGTTGAAGAAGCAGAAGAAGAAGAACAGTGCGAAGGCGTAAGAGAATTTCATTTTGAGATCTTTATGCAAATGAAATTTTATTTATGTCTGATTGTCTAAACACGCAACAACAACAACAATAATAACAACAATGACAATAACAATAAGTAAAGCAACTGTTGCGTAAATTCAAATAAATTAGGTTTATGGGAAATTCGCTGCAAACACGAGAGACACGACAGACACAACAACAACAAAAACAACAACAACGACAACGACAACATGCTTAAGTCATTCATGCAACTTTTGTAGCTATTCCCAAAACTGTTGCAACTACAGGAAACTACAACAACAACAACAACTATAACTATAACAAAAAAAAAATGGCACAACAACAAACACAATAATTGTTATACAAAAAAAAAAAAAAATTAAAAGTGAGCTAATGTAAGTCAAATGCGTGACAGCAACGTGAACACGACGACGTAGCTGAATAAGAAGAAGACGAAAGCGAAAAAAAAAACTAACAAAAACAACAAGAAAAACATAACCGGTGCAACAGTTGAGAAAGCATTTTAAAAAGCCAACTTCAAGTGACTTCAAGTGAAGGAAAACTGAACTAAACTCAACACGACATAAAACACAACTGACAACTCCATCCAACTGAAACTCAACGTGCCTCCACATGCCTCCACATGCCCCAACTGGCCGCCACTTGCCTCAATACGCACCTCAACTGCTGCCCCTCCTGCCTGACCGCCTGCACCTTTGTTGCTCTATAGACAACTGCAACTGCAACGCGTATCCATTTACACCTTCATCATGCGATTCATGCGGCGGCTTCGGATTACGCATACGCATAGAGGAGCGCATTTCTGCACACGAAATCAATTTTTTTTTTTTCTTTTTCATACAAGTTGTCGGCGTTTATGAAAGCGTTAAAACGTTGATTGTTGTTGTTATTGTTGTTTGTGTAATATGAGCGAAATGAAATTGTCAGTAAATAAAGTAAAGTACACACACAGATTTCACTTCTTAGCTAACACAAGAAGAGCTCAACTTACCCAACGGAATCGCTTCGAACTGAAATCGCATTGCAGCCAAAAGTTCTTCTATTTGTCATGTGCTTAATTGTTTTAAATAATTGTTCTATTAATTAAAAAAAAAAAAAAAAAACAAAGAAAATCAAGAGTCAGTAAAATTGTGCTTTAATCATATGACAAAAGTTGTTCGAATGAAAATTCGAAGTTCATTTTCAGTTTCGAACATTTTTGTCAAGAGCGAAATTAATCTCCTGGGTCAATTGATCAAAGTTTAAGAGCAACATTACTTAAAATTTGTTGTTGTTGTCGGTTATCTCCATACAAAATTATTTTGAGATTCAAAATCTTTAAATAATAATTTGTTTAATCTCTTAGTTCTCTCTTCAGATGAGTAAAGTTAATAAATTTTTCCGATTGCAATATTTTTACTACTTCATCAATAGACAATCATTTGTTCAGTCACATGTGAGCATAGTCAATGACAACGATTTAATTTCACACTGATTCGACATAAGTTAGTAGAAGAGATCTATAAAACATTTCAATATTGGCAATTAATAAATCAATCTTTGTTAAGGAATTCATGAGTTCTTCGGCAAGCTTTATAGATACTTCGGCTCGTATCGAATTAGGTAAACTTTCAAAAACAATTTTGATGGATCTTTTTTGTTTTTGTTTTTTTGTTTTTATACTTTAAACTAAAAAATTTAATGGCTCAACAAGAATTTATTGCTTCTGTGCGCAACTTGTTTGCCAAGTTAGTTTGAATTTATAGAACTTGTTATCGCAGCATTACTAAAAGTGCTTTCACAACATGTCTCAAAAAAAATACTAACAAAACATTCAAGGTCTCAAAAGAAGAAATCAACAAGTCAACACATTTTCAAGCGCCTCTCATTTTATTTAATTTTTTTTTTTTTATTTTTCGCACAATTTGCAACCAAAAAAAAAAAAAGAAGAGGAAAGGAAAAAGAAACGGAAAGTGCAATGAACTTAAATTATGAAGAAGAAAACAAAAAAAAAAAAAAAGCAGAGAATTTGTGAAATTTTCATGTTAAACAAAGCAACAACAACAACAACAACAGCAACAATAACAACAACAACAAAAGCTGAGCTGAGTCGACTCAACGTCAGTTCAGTTGACGATTGCAGTAATTATGACAAGACTTTAACTTATTTTTGTTTTTGTATCTTTGTATCTTTTTTTTTGTTTTTGCATAGGTAAAATTTTAATGATGACGTTGACGAAAAAGTTTTCAATTGTGTGAGTGAGTGAGAGAGAGAGAGAGAGAGGGTGCTATAGCACAATTTGATTTGATTTCAGCTCATGTAACTTCTAATAAATAAGCAACAATGTTGGCACATGTGTCTGTATCTGTATCTGTGCATCTGTGTATCTGTGTGTGTGTAACTCTTGTAATTTAAGTTATTTTCGAATAATTATGCTTAACAATAATGAGCGATGAGAAACGATGAGGTGAGCTGAGGCGATGAGAGGATTGGAGAGGAGAGGAGCGTCCAAAGTGATGAGTTCGTTGATTTATTTATACATTTTTTATAAAGAAGAAGAATAACTTTTTCGTGCAGAACAACAACAACAACATGAGCAAAGCATTTGCCATGGATCAGCAATGATAATGATGATTATGATGATGATGATGATAATCATTGTGTGGCATTTGAAATTAAAACAGTTTTCGTTTCGCAAAGTTTTTTTGCTCTTCTGTTTTTTGCTTCTGCTTCTTCTTCTTATATTTCGCGCAACTCATACATATTTTGTTGTATTGTTTGTTAGCTCTTGTTGTTGTTGTTATTATTATTGTGATTAAGGCGGTAGCAACGTGAAGGGGCGTGGCATTTCATTTGCGGCTCAAAGCACGCAAAATTTTTATGCACACATGACCATTAAAGCGCCCTCTCGCGCCCTCTCTCTTCCCTATTCGCTCTCTCGTGCTTTTATTCTTATTATTTTGTTGTTATTATTGTTGTTGTTGTAGTTGTTGCTTTATTAATGTAAATAATTTTCACATTAGAAATGCTACGCAATGCGGTTTGTGCTTCTTCTTCTTCTTCTTATTTTTTTTCTACCATGCATTCTTATTAGAGAATGTAATGATTGCTGAAGGGGGGAAGGGTCAGGCGAGGGGTGACGCATTGTTGTGAGCTGCCGTTCTATGACTTTAGTTGTTGTTGTTGTTATTGTTGTTGGCAATGATTTAAATTATTATTATCATCACGCGTTTGCATTTCAGCAATTCTATGTGTTGCAACAACAACAATAGTAATATGTAATAACATCATTTGAAATCGTTAGCAATCGTAATCGTAATTGTAATCATAACTGTCAAGAAAAAGAAAAAGAAGAAGTCACAGAAGAAGAAGAAGACAAAGAATGGCACAAACATTGCGCATCATCCTCAATTTGAAGTCAGTCAGAGTTGCTTTGATTACAAGATACATTAATGCATATATATAAAATTACATTATGTAAATTGCGTCCAATCGTTTGTGTGTGTGTGCGTGCCTGTGTATGTAATACTGAAATTTCCATAATTTTTTTTTATAATTTTGTCTCTCAGCTTAACTCAACTCAGCTGAGACTTCTTGTTAAGCAAAGTGTGGTAATTTTTTTTATACACACACACACACACACACACATACGCATGTGCACAGCATTAAACACAATCATTTTCGTCACATTTGTAACATTTTAAATGTATCTAGATACAAGTACATGTGCTTAAGCAACATTTTGAGGAACTTTATGCGTTTGCTAACATTTTTAACCATAAAATTGATTTGCTTTAAGTCATAGAACATGAGTATTTTGCTTACTTTGTCATTTATTATTATTTATTAAACAAAAGATACTTTGGCGATATGAAATTTTTCATTCAAAGCACAAAATTCGCCTTCCGTCTTCTACAATTGCTGCTTCTTCACTTGATTGTCATTTTTTTTTTGTTGTATCATTGTTGTTGTTTGTTATCACAGACCATGACGCTTTAACGAAATGAACGACTCAATGAAAAAAATTTCATATCATTTTGGCGTATCTGCCAAAGTTAAACATTAAATGTAATGACTTCAATTTAGTTGGCAAACAAAAAAATGCTATCTTTGAATTGTACACTCTCATTGAAGCATGTATGATATTTGATTAAGATTAGCATAGAAAAAACACAAGAAGAGGAAGAAGAAAACAAAAAGATTTTTTTTTTTTTGTATCTGTCAATTGTCATAGTGAAATTTGCCTTTGAGGCTCAACCACACCCTCGCAGAAGATACTTTGTTGTTTGTTGTTGTTGTTGTTATTGTCATTTTTAAATGTATTGTTCAATTCGAGCACGTACCAAATTTGGTTATGATGATATCTCAAGAATTAATGAACGAAACGAAATTAAACAAACAAAACAACAACAACAACGCAAATAAGGCAATTTTATTAAAGTGTTTTTTTTTTGTTGAAAATTATTATTTACTTTTACAACATAAATAAAAGCATTTTGTTGTTGTTTTAAGTAAAAAATGTTAAATTGATAAAACTGCCACCGCATGTAACGTACAGAAAACCGTTACATTTGTCTTAGCGAAAAAAAAATTCACTAAAAGTATGCAGCAGTTTTTGTTACTTTTTTTATTGAAATGAAGTAGGCAACATTTTTTGTTACTTTTTATTGATGTGACATAGAAGTAGGCAACGATTTTTATAATACTTTGCTTCTTCTTCTGCCAATGGCATTGGCGCATTTGCGCAGTTGCGTTGCCACAACTAATGTACATTATTACTGCGCAGTACAAAATTTACATACGCTCATTAATATTTATTTGGCATATGTCGCTAGTAAAGTTGTTTATACTTATGGCATTTGATTATTGAAAATGTATTTAAAATATTTTTTTGTTAAAAAAAATCGAAATTAATAATTTTTAATTTGTTTATTTGCAGAGTCGGAGGGCGAATTGACACGTATATCCAAAGCATTGCCCTGGAGTCCTTTGTATTGTGTCTTGCAACAGGATGAGCAATCTTTCACAGCGTATTGCAGCGAGGAAATATCGGTAAGTGGGCGTGGCAAGCTTCTTGTCGATATACTATTATTGTTATATTAGACTTATTCATAGTCCTTTGTTGCGTAGCGATTCTTTTGACTTTACTTTCGATCAAAATACTTGAAACAAAAATCAATTAGCGCTCAATTAACAAAAAATATTTTGTACGTATAACACACGTAATTTTATCCTTTTTGAAATGCACACGAATAACATGTAAAACTGTAAAAATGGAAACAAACGAACCTTGTAGATATTTCCGGCGACGCCCAAAAAGGAGGTGGGTAAATGTTGAGTCTTTCGTTACGTTTTGTTCCGTTCCGTTTTGTTTTGATTTGTTTATTTCTTTGTTTTTGTTTTGTTGTTGTTAAGTTTACTTTAGCATTTTTTAAAAGTGTTGAAATATTTATCATAATTGATTTCTCTCACGCAGTTGAATGATGTCATATACCAGGAGTATCCACGCGTGCGCCTCGATCGTTTACGCCGCACCATTAAGGCGCTCTGGGACGGTCCGCCCACGCTTGCCGAAGAGAATGAGGAGTCATCGGATACATGCAATATGGATATAGCTTTAAATACGACGCTTTATAGTGATTTAGGTGAGTTGCATTTGCCATAATGTGCTATAATATGCTATAAGACTTTATACTTACTCATGAATCATGTTAGGGAATGTCCAAAAAATATGTGAGATAAAATTTCTGTTGGGTGGTCCAGAAAAATCTCACTAAGGAGGAGGCGGGGTCATTGAAAGTCTCATGTAAAATTTGTAGTCCAATAATTTACCAATGTTTTAAAAATTTTAAGCAAAATCTGTCCTGGGGGTTCGTCAAGATCTCATCAAGAGGGTGTGGGAGGAATCTCAACTTCAAGAACAAGCGAAAACCTCACCAAATTTATGGGGGAAGTCCCGCAAAAACACATAATTTATTAATTAACTAATTTACAAAATTATCAAGCCATTGTTTTATTTCATGCAAACTATCGTTATCGATCAAATGCTTATGCAATTTTGAATGCAAAAAAAAAATATTCTCAGCTTTTATTTTTGTTATATTTTCACATGAGAAGGAAAAACATGAACATGTGTAGTCGATTATCGATTAGTGCTGTTATCGATTTTTGTTTTTCATGTTCAGTTTGAGGCAAATTAAGTAAATATTTGCTATAATTATTCTTAATTATTATTATTGCAAACTATTAAACGGTGGAAAATGAAAATGAAGAAGAAGAAGAAGCAGCAGACGAAGAAGCTACAATTGTGTCAATACAACTTTGTTGTAACTAAGCCGAAGTTGAGTGGAGTTACTTCTTTGAAGATACTGTGTGAATGTATGTCGGTGTGTGTGTGTGTGTGAGTATGAGTGATGTAATCGACACAAAAAGAAAATAAATATATTAATGTGGCACATTGAACGCGCCATTGCAGTTTATTGCATTGCGTTGAGATACATTGCGCTGTGTTCAGATATATTGTGATGTATGTATGTATCTAATACAGTTCAGTGCCTTGGCTTAGCTTGGCTGCTGTTGGTTGACCTTAACGATGAGTTTACTGGTTATAAGATACTAAACTCAATAATACATTTCATTTCACTTTAACTACATATGTGCAACACTAACAACAACAACAACAACAACATGTTTTTTTATAGCATTGAAGTTTAAAGTTGTTTTTAATAACATTTTGAAATATTAACATTGCGTTCATCATCATCATCAACATCATCATCATCATCGTCATTATTAACAACAACAACAATAGCATTATGAAGATTGTAATTGCAATTATTATAGCAACAACAACAACTAAGTACTTTTTTTTTTTGTATTGAAGACATTTTAATTGCATTGGCCGATTTATATTGTCGAACATGAACAATGACTGCCAAACGAACGAACATCAGTCAGTCAGTCCGTCAGTTAGTCAGTCAGTCAGTCGGTGAGTGAGTGAGCCAGTGAGTTGCCTCTCTTTCTGTCGCTCTGCCTATTGGTCTTACAATAGATACTCTACGCTTAGATACTTAGATACTTATGCGTTGAAATTTATTTATTTATCTCTTTTTGTTTTTTATTGTTGTTATTATTGTTATTTTGCGCTCATCGTTGTGCATTTGTGTGTTCCTTCATTGTTGTTGTTGTCGTCACGCATGCCAGCGCATTCAGCACAATATCGACACTAAGTGTTGTATGCGGATGCAGCACACACACACACACACACACACACACACATTGATTGACCGACAGACAGACAGACAGACAGACAATTGCATTCGCTTTACCTCATGGGCCATGTTCCAGACCTAAACTTGCATATACTCGTATGTATGTATGTATGTATGTGTATAAATAATTGCTATAACGGTTATTTTGTTCATTGATTCATTGTGAAAATTGTACGGTGATTTTTCTGCTTCTTCTTCGTTTTTTTTCTCTTTTATACTTTGCTTTGCTATGCAAATGCAAAAGTTGTCAACCAAACAACAAAGTACGGTAAATGATTATACAAAATGTTCTCACACACACACACACATCCAACTTGAGGATTTGACGCAATTTTTTAATTGTTGTTGTTATTGTACAATAGATTGAACTCTTCAACTCTTGGCCTCAGAAGCGAGAGTTTGTTATCGTTATCGATAGTTTTTGTTGTAGTATTATTGCATGTTTGTTATTGTTAAAAACACATTTTGTATAACAAATAGCCAAGGTTGTTGTTGTTGTAATAAACAAGTATTACAGCAACAACAACAACAATAGTTAAACTAAATATTCAGTGAAGCAAAGCTTTGAAGCTTCAGCAATGAACACTTTTGACCATGTTAATGCTTAAGAAGAAGAAGAAGAAAAAAGTGAAAAAAAAAATATTTTTTTAATTAAAATATGTTGAACGTCAATGAACATTATTTAATACATAATAATAATAATAAAAAGAAAATGTATAAAATTATTATTTTATTTTTTTTTTTTTCATTTTAATGCATAAAAATTAATAAAGTCAAAGAAGAAGAAGAACAACAACAACAAGATGCGTAGGAACAACTGCAATGGCTTTCAATGCACAAATCACAACCAACTGCTCCAACACCCCCGCAGTCACCCTTCTTCTTGTAGTACAGCATGAACAGAACATGTTCCATGCCATTTCCATCATTGGCCAAACGTACACTTTGCATGAATGAATAAATGAATGAATTCCATTGCCAAATGTAAACGCGCTCAGCTCAGCAGTTGTGTGTGTGTGCGCTACAAGTCGGACATTAATACGCGAAGGTACATTAGCTATGCGTGCCAAAATGTTACATTAGCTGCAACAGCAACAGCAAAGGTGTATGCCAACAACAACAAGACGCAACGAACGTACAACAATTTTCAACATGTCTCACTGAATTTCCATGCATTGCTTCGTTTGCTTGTTGTTGTTGCCTGACTGCTGCTCATGTGTAAATGTGTTTCATTGCCATTTTGTTTCGGTTGCGCGTTCTGTCGGTTCTCGTCATTTGACGCGACGACGCTCTTCAGTGCGCTCAGTCAGTACTTTTTAAGCTCCCGGCGCAAACGGGCCAAATTGACACAAAAGTGTCGGCCGAGTGTCGGCAGAAGTGGAAGAAGAAGCATTAAAGCATTGTTCTGAATTACCTAGAAACGAAAGAACAGGAAAAATCGCCAGCGAATGCAGCGCGACATGCGCTAAATCAATACTTCAGTGTCGTGTCACAAAAGAGTCATGGGAGAGTAAGAATTTTCACTCTCTGCTCTCACGACGCAGGTTCCATTTCGATCGTTTCTTCAGCGGCTAAGTAGCTCATGTTGTTAGAAACTGTATGCAGTCATAAGAGTATTTTATTTGGAAATATTTTTAGTGAGCTTCTTTTCAACTCTTCTGTCTGTTTACAATAATATTATTTAGGGGGATTTCAGCGGTTGGAGTTTAGGGAGAACAATTTTTGAAAGTTGGTAACACTGTTCAGTACTTTTTAAGCTTCCGGCGCAAACGGTTCGATTCGGAAACGACGGTTCGCGGTTTGCATTAGCAAAGTGCCAAAGAAAGGCAGCAGCAGCGAGTCAAGAAAGATTGATAGAAAGAAAGAAAGCGCGCATTGAAAGCCAAAGAATTCGTTTGTTGGCTGTTCGGTCTGTCGGTCGGTCGTTCGTTCGAAGGCGGCAGAAGTCAATGAAAATGAGCGTTTTCTGCTTTATACGCTAAGCTTTTAAAGTGTGTGTGTTTTTTTTTTATTATTATTAATAGTTTGTGTTTTTTTTTTTTATTATTGTTTAAACAAAACTCAATTTTTTTTTTCTACACTTTTACCCACATAAAGTCGCGCGCGCTCATTGAACAAAGACACACATTTTATATACAATAATTGTTATTGTGTTTTTTTTTTTTTTACTTTTTTTTTGGTGTTTTCTAAACATTGTTTTTGTGCTAAAAATTATTTGTGCAAATGTAATAAACAAATGACAAATACAGTCAATAAGAAAAAAATATACAAAAAAATTTAAAAATGGAATACAAGCAAAAGATACAAAAGTATCTTGTACTTATATATATACAAATCAAGCAAAAATCGGCAAATAGTTTTGTCTTTATTGCACACGCGTTTAAAAATAAACCAAGTCAAGACACATAAAAATGAAAAATGTACAAAAACAACAACAACAACAAAAACAACAACAAAACAAGTCTCATAAATAAAAACAAAAATTCGAAAATGCGAAAATATATTTTCAAATGTATTTGCCAAACAAAAATAACAACAACAAAAATCAGAAGAAGAAGAAGAAGAAGCAGAAGAGGAAGCAGTAAAATGATTGCTAATATTTACGCCTACAAGTTGAGCAAATATATGAAGCGAAACTAAAGCGTATGCGTAAAATGCTCAACTGTTCTGTTTGAGATACTTTTGTATCTTTTAATTTTTTTTTTTTTTTTTGAATTGTTGATTACAATTTTGGGATTTAAACGTTGCAATGAACTGACTGACAGTTGGACGGACAGACAGATGAATGATTTCTGCTCGATCTTTTAAAAGTATCTATAAGAGAAATGTATCTGTATTTGTATGCAAGTAAAATTACTCCGACTGAAGTCGCCATTATTGTTGTTGTTGTTGTCGTTGTTGTCGTTGTTGTTGTTACATGTGTGTTGTATCTGATCTCGACGTCAACGTCAGCGTCAGCGTCATTATTGTTATTGTTATTATTGTTGTTATTGTCGCCATCATCATCATGATGATGATCATTATTTGCTGTCGTTTGCCTCGTCATGCATAATTGTCATTTGACTTTATTTGTGAGCGCATTTTTTACACGTAATGCAAATAAAGTGAAATTAAATTGAATTGAAATATGTATCTTTTCTGAAATTGAGCCGCTCGCTGTCTCACTCACTCACTCGCGCAGGCACGTCTGGCGAACATTGCCTGATTTAAATAACATGCATCATCATCATCAGCATCATGATCATCAACGCTTCGTAGGCGTTCCTAAATGACATGAAGTTCGCTGTTTAAGTCTTCATAAAAAAAACAATTTAAAACGCTAAATAACATTTCATTTCATACAACTGTCAAACTAAATGTCAACAAATTAAGTCAGAAACACGCGCTTATGTATCTAGATGCATTTACACACACACATCCATCTAGCTACATTAATAAAACACCCACAGTTTGTAGAATGCTCAATAAGCTGTGCTTAGACAATTCGCAGCGAGTATTTGTATCTGTTAATAATGAACTGCAACTGTCAGTTATTAAAGATACATTTCTGAGATACAACATTTGACATATCAATTGAAACTTTTTGCTTTGTATTGCATAAAAAACGTGTGTGTGGAAAACAAAAAAGTGCTTTTGTATATTTGTATCTGTTTCCGTGCTAAAGCTATAAAAACGTCCTTAAGCAGCAAAGAAACAAAAAAAAAAAAAGACAAAAAATGTTTTGCCTTCAAAAATATTCTTTATTCGTTGTCATTCACGCCTAAATTGGTCTTTATTGATTTTCATTTCAAGCTTGATGTCATTTAAGCATTCATGGCAATCTTGTAGATACTATAACTACTATCTTGTTCTTTTTTTTTTCTTCCATTTTTGTTATTCTTCTTTCTTGCTTTATGTGTTGCTACGAACTGTGTTGAATTCAACATTGTTGAGCATGTCAAGAACTCTGAAGAAGAAGAAGAAGATATGTCTTTTGCCTGTTCTGTTGGCTTCTTAACTGAAGATGATATCATATTTGTAGAATTCTTACATAAAAAGTAAACTTTTGTGATAAGAATTTAAATTTCTACTTGATTAGCAGTCAAGGCCAATTTAGAATCCTTATCGATCTCAGGATCATTGCACCCAAATGCAAGACAACGCCAGCCCGAGCTCAAAGCTCTGCCAGCTTGGCAGGTACATGTAGTAGAACTTCTAAAATTCGACCAATTCAAGACCGGTCAAAGTCTGATCCCTAAAAAAGGTAACTGACATGGAGAGCTCTAGGAAAAATGTAATTTCTAACTGAAAACTTTATATTCAAGTACTTAGTGAGGCGTCTGTATTTGTTAGTTCAAGAAATGGGCATGACAACGCCCACTTATCATACAAAATGAAGAATAACTCAGGAACTCAATGTGGTATGACAATAAAAATTGGTATGTAGTCTATTAAGATGAAGATAAATGAGTTTCCACCGAACAAATAGGCGTGGCACAAGAAATAGGATATCATGAGTACTTAAGCTTCGACAAGGTTTAAGATCGAATTCTTACTGAGTATTTTTCTTCAACTTTATATTAAAAATAAGTGCTTGCACTACTGATATCTGTAAGTGTGGGAATTTCTTGCACGTCCGGTGTATAGAAGAAGTTCTACCGTTTTATTGTATTGTAATAAATCAAAGGGCTACTGAAGCCTTATAGAGATGAGCCAAATTCAACAATTTTTTTTTTTTTTTTTTTTTTGATAAATTGTTGCATGTAAAGTGCAACAAAGCGGACGATGAACATAATTGTTGTTTTTTTTTTTTTTTTTTGTTGTATCTTTTTTTAACGAACCTCAACGAACAACACCTGTGCCTATTTTTCTGTTTCTGTTTTTTTTTGGGCACAGCAACACTTGTTACAAAATTCACACACACACAGACACACGCACACACACACACATGTGTTTAGTGCCGCTTCCAGTTGAATAATTTTGTATCCGGATTAAAAAGCGACACAAATTGCATTTTAAGTTAACTTTGAAGCTCAGCTTAACTTGGTTTCTTGTTGTTGTGATTGTTGTTGTTGTTGTTGTTTTTTTTTTTTTTTTTTTTTGTGGCTTAATTCAATTTGGACGCTATAAGAACTTATATTGAAGAAGAAGCAGCAGAAGAAGAAGACATGTTTTTTTTTTTTTTGTAGAGAATTTGTTGTTGTTGTTGTTGTTGGTGGTGTCGGTGTCAATGGCATTGTCGTTGTTGGTGGCGGGGGTGTTTGTATGAGTGTGTATCTGTGTGTGTGTGTGTGTGTGTCATGTTAAACAACCACCAAGTGAGCATTTAACGCACCTTCAATTTAGCTGCAATGCAGTTGAACTCATAATTAACACACACACACACACATATGCGATTGGGGCAGTGTAAGTTGACGTTTGACATACATTAGTTGTATAGATACTTTTTTTTTTTTCATTTCTCTTCGCTTTCTTTCTAACTTTTTTTGGACACTCTTGTTTTTGTTGTTATTATTGTTGTTGTATTGCTTCTACTTCCACTTTATTTAGTTTTTTTTTTCCAAATTTTAATACATACTAACGGCATTCTGTATTTGTCCAACAGCGTCGACGCTTATTCAAATGTTCGACAATTCTAACGGTTCGACTGACTGACTTACTAACTGACTGACTGGTTATCAAAACAGATCAACTCTCTCTTTCTCACTCACTCACTCGTTCGTTCGTTCTTGCCAAGACACTATCTCTTTTTGTTCGTGTTCGTGTTGCTGTTGTTGTTGTTTTAATTACTTTGTATTACTTTCCATTTTCATTTTCTTTCTTTTGCTCATAATTCTCTCTCTAAAAAAAAAAAAAAAAAAAAAAAATTGCGTGCGCAACTTTGATACTAAGCAAGTGTTAATGAATGCTTTGGCTGTGTGCGAGAAAGAGAGAGGGGACGAACAACAACAACATGCCAAAGCAGTAATAGGTGTAGAAGAAGAAGCAGTAAAACTTTCCCATGCGTTTCGTCTTCTGTTTCAAACCCAAAAAAAAAAAAAAGAAAACCGAAATGAAACGAAACAACAACAACAACAATAATAATTTGTGATTTGCAATAATTTTTTTTTTCTTCTTTCGGCCTCCTTTTTTTTCTTTTGCCTTCACTGCTGCACAGTCGCTCAAACCCCCCTTTTGCGACGCACCTGAAGCTTTCACAGTGGCTTAAAATTTGCTCTCTCACTCACTCACTCGTTCACTCACTCGTTCACTCATTCATTCATTCATTCGTTCGTTCGTACGTTTGTTCTTCATGTTTGAACGCTTGCGTGTAGCTGTGTGCCTTTATGTGCGTGTGTATGTGTGTGTGAAACAAAGCCAATTGGCACCAATTAAATAATTTTATGCGCATGGCCTACATTTTATTTTTATTATTATTTGCAATTACAACGAAAGGCAAAAGGCGAAAAGCGCATAGAAGCCAAGCCGCCGCAAAGGCATCAAACTGCCAAACTACACTAAAAAAACCAACAACAACAAAAAAAAACAGCCATGAAACAAAAGCAACAACAACAAAATTGTATATGAACGCATTTTTCGCTTGATTTTTTTTTTCTATAGCTTAGGACGCCACTGTCTGTCCGTCTGCCTGTCTGTCTTAAGGCAAAACGCTTACAGTGCTGACGAAAATCATAAACATTTTTTTAATTACTGTTTTTAAGCGTTTTGCTTGACAGCGTTTATTTCATGGGCAGGGGGAGGGGGGTCTATATGACATAAAATAATTTTTCTTACATAGAGAGAGGAGAGGGTCTCAAAAACTGGCAAAAATTGTCTTACATATGAAATTTAATTTAATTTAAGAAAAATGTTGTAATATCTGAGCAACCACTGTACTTCATATACACTAATTATTGACAATTGTTTCTTTGTTGAAATAAAATCTTGAAAAAAAAAGTGCGTTAATCAACACTTCTTTGTCTGCCTCTCATGACAACACTTGGTTGATTATTTTCGCCAGCACTGTGCTTGCAATTTGCAGTCCACTGACAAGCGCACGCAATGCCATGCCTATTGAACGTCACTGTGCCGCTAAATGACGCCAAAGCAGAAGAAGAAAAACAAGAAAAAAAAAATAAAACACAAAAATTTCTGTTTTCGCATAAATAATTGAAATATTTAAACAAATGCTGAGTGAGAAAAAAAAAAACCAAAAACAGAAACAAAAACAAAAACAGAAAATCGGTGAAATATTTTGTTCGCATTTCAAAGCGCAACATTAATAATTATACGAAAAACAACAACAAAACAGTAATAAATTACAACTAAGTCGTTTTACCTGTTTTATGCAAAGCAAAAACAACAACAAAAATAAATAAAAATGGCGGCAAAATAAGAAGAAAAAAAAGTTGTAATAATTCATTTACGACTATGAGCCTCATTAATGACTTATGTACTTACTACTTGCTGTTGTTGTTGTTATGGTTATTATACACTTGTGAGAGCATATTTGCTTTGTGATGAAGTTTGCAACGCAATAAAGAAGAAGACATTTCCGACTATATAAAGTTTATACAGGTATACTTGATCAGAAGGATGAGACGAACTGCTGGCAATTTGTATGTAAAATTCAGCCTGATCGGATTCCTAAAGCATATATGGAGCTCCCTCAGAAACGATCGTTCAAATATGAGGTTTTTGTTTGTCCAATGATTTCTTTGCCGCAAATGCAATTAGTGTGCAAGATTCGTGAAGATCGGACGATTGTAGCATATACCTGCCATAGGAACGATCTGTCATTTTTGTATTCTAACAACTTTATTGTTCTTGAAAAAAAATCTTTCATACTAGAAGAACCTGTGAGAGAAGGAGTTTTCCAATAGGAATACTAATTGGGACAATTCTTACAAGAGTATATAAATTTCGAGAAGGCCGAAAATTGCTCACTGACTGATTATTGTTAATATTATTATTGTTATTGTTGTTGTTGGTCTACGCAAATGTGCGAAAATTATTATATTCTCAACTCAATATAACTCAATTGAATGCGCTCTTCTTCTTCGTTTTTACTCGTGGGCGAAATTTTCATTTAATGTTTATTGTTTTTGGTGTAAAAAAATAAAAAAAAAACTATACAAAAATGCAAAATAAATGAATATGCAAAGCAAAACAAAAGCAAAAAAAAATGAGTAAAAAAATGTAATAATTAAATTAAAAATAAAGTGTTGGGAAAATGTTGAAAAACGCGCGCATTTTTAATTGAAAGTCAATTAAAGTTGAATCGATTTAATTTTTTTTTTTTCGCATTTCATTTCATTATTTCCGTTAACCATTTTCAATTGTCGTTTGTGCAATGATGGTAGGCGGGGCGGGGCGGGGTTGCTGGTGGCGCAAACTGTAACAAAATTATTCACTTACAACAATAATAATAAAAACAACAACTACAACAAAAGAGACAAAGAAACACGTTTTTGTTTGTTGAAAAGTTGTCATTTCGTTTGTTTGCCACAAATTTGTTTTTGTTTTTGTGTTTTACTTCAATTTGGCGTTCAAAAATACTTCCTCAGCTTAGGGGCTCACAGACCTTATCTCAACTCCGCTCCTCTCCTCTCCGCTCGTCTAGCCAACGGTCAAGCTCAGCTCAGTTGAGTTGAATTGGGCTGAGTTGAGTTGAGCTCAGCGGCCGAGTTCATTTTGCAATTTGTGCAAGTTTATTCGTGTCACAAGCGGCATTATGTAAATCGAACGACTGTTAGTCAGACACATGAACGGACGGACAGACAGACAGACAGACAGAGCAACCAGACCGATCGCGAGACAGAGAGACAGACAAACGCGTACACACCTTTTTGTTGTTACCTTTTGTTGACACACTAAATAAGCACTTTATACGCGCTTAACCCTTACCCCTCCCCCCCTCAAATCACCAACATTAAACAAAATAAAATCTCAACAAAAAACTGAGTCGAATAAACAAAGTGCATAAAGCCGTAACAACAACAATACTTAACAACAACAACAACAACCTATAGCTTAACTAAAAATAAAAACAACAACAACAACAAAATGAACTTAAATGCATTAATTCACAGATTTTATTGATGTCATTAGCGGTTTTCCTATTTTTCCAATACGATTTTTTTTTTTGTTTTTTTTTTTTTTTGTCCATCAAGGTTGAGAGCTCGATTTGTGTATTAGGAGCATGCATTGAAGAAGAGGGGGAACAAGAAGAAATAACGTAAAAAAAAAATATTTAATAGTGTTAAAGAATGAATCGAAACGGAGAGCAGTTTAGTCAAATTTCATATAATCTCAATAAAGAGAATTAAAAATCTTATGTCAGCTGCTTAATTCCAAATTTTAAAGAAAATCTCACGTGAGATTAGTTTGGAAATTCGTCAAAATCTTAAAAAATCTATGATAAAAATAATTATAGATCACACATTAATTGAAAATATTTTCCAATTGATGAATGTTCATTCAATGGTCAATCGACTCTTTGAAGCACAATGTCGTGAATCCCTTGAATGTTTTGCAACAACAATCAAACAAAGTACAAAGTTACTTATATTATACGAGAACGTGAATTCCCTCAAACTCAAATTACGTTAATACAAAAAAAAAAAAACAAAATAAACAACTTCAAACTGACGTAAATCTCAGATGAATAAAACGAACGAACGAATGAATGAAGCATGAACTTCATTTGTCATTAAACTTTTCTATCTTGATTCAAGAACATTCTTCTTCTTCCACACTCGCTATCTATCTTTTCTACTTGCTCGCTCTTCCAATTGTAATTACGTTAATTCGCCAACGCCCCCGTGCCTGCACCGCCCCCTCCCATGCTCTGTTAAATGTACTCACTCTTTTACATTTGATTGTTTATAATTTTAAAATTTTTTTTCTTTCATTTTCTTTCTATTTTTTAATTCTCTACAAACAACCTAATTTATCCAAACTCGTACAAATCTAATCTGATTTGATTTTTGCTGTTGTATTGTTCTGGTTCTTGTTGTTGTTTTCATTTGTTTTGCTTTGCTTTGCGTCGTCGAAATCGTTTTTATTTTTGGAAATGATTTCAAAGCTCTGCTGGAAGAAGAAGAAGGTGTGATGAAAATGTAAACAAATCCAATTGGGAAAATCTTTTATACAAAATAAAGCAGAGAAATCGAAAAGTTTTTTAGTATGTTTAATATCAATTTTTTTCCACAATTTTCTTGTTGCCAAAAGCGCACATGTCTGTAATAGGCCGCGAAAAAACTTATGTTAGCATAGCGGCACATGGCACATACGCCAATTGGCATAGCACAAATTTACGCGCTCAACAGACGTATGTGTCTGGTTTATACAGTCCAACATAGACCTCATAGCATGAAAACTGTTAGGAAATACCATGAAATGATCTTTAGTTGGACTTTTGTGACTTCAGTCTGTCTTTCTGTCTGTCTGTCTGTCTGTCTGTCTGTGTGTTCTTCACTCTGTGCCGCGTTCGTGACATTGTTGTCAGTCATCAAGTTCGTCTTTTGCAGTAAATTCTTGGTTTATCTGCTCTGCTCTGCTTTGCTTTGCCTCGCTGCCAAAACCGCAAACCATATCCGGCATACAAAAAGTAATTTCACTTACTTGGTTGGTGTCTTGTTGTTCTTGTTCTTTGTTGCATCGATTTGTGGAATCAGTAAGACGTGACAAATGTCTGTCTTTCGAGTCTGAGATGTCTCTCAATGGTCGCAAATAATTACTATACCCAATCTTTGTTATCAATCAAACTTCCTGACATTACTTGATACTAATTTTGGAATCGCTTGGTTTTACTCCTTGCAGATACTCCATCGATCACTTTGGGTTCACCCCAAATTGTTTGTGGTTTAATGATGAAGTCATTGGCAGCAGCGATGACACTCATCCTTATTTAGCTAAATGTATAGTGTAGAATTTTCTAAAAGAGTAAAAAAAATGCTCTATGACTTATGTTACACAGGCGCGCCCAAGACATAAAGCAGTATAATGTTAAAAAAATGAAATTTCACACTTGTTTGTCGATTTTGTCTCAATAATAATATCATGATCGATTTTATTGATATATATCGTATATAGTATCAGATTATTTAGAGTAACATCTGATTGGCTTAAGCGCACTTTGAGTGTGCACTTGTTGTATGTCTTAAGCTGCAAAGGGGGCACATGAGCCAAGTCAGTTGCAATATGATGGCAATGCAGTTGAATGAGTTGGAACTATGAAATGTATTGTCTATATAATGATAATGATGTGTATGATGATCATGATAAGAATAGTGATGATGATAATAATGATGATTATGATGATATTGATGAAGTAGATGTTATTCAATAAGCCGAAAAGCAAACATTTCTCGAAACGAAAAAGAAAAGCTCATTTCAAAAATGTTCTCCAACAACAATTTACTCAACAACTCATGAAAAATCTCTGTGCTTCATTTCGTGCCTAAAACATAATTTTTTCTGTTTTGTTGTTTTGTTGTTGTTTTGTATCTTTTAATACTTTCAACTTCATTACAAAAACTTAGCGAGGCAATTTGACTTTCGAAAATGTCAGAAAAGGCGTTGCCCTCCCCCCCTTTGGTCGCCGCTTTGCCCATGCCCATCAACATTTCATTGGCGTCGCCGTTCTTTTCGCAACATCCGCGGACGTTGTAATGAGTAATGGGCCTACTTATGTGCCCACAATTTACATACAAACACACACATGGATATATTCATGCAAGATCATTGCAATAAGCTGATGAAAGCGTTTTTATAGCTCCTCAATGTGCGTGCAGGCACACAGGCAACGAGTTGAGATGAACGCGAGCCAAACTGATCTATGACACATCTGTCGTTTTGACTTCTTGTTTGTGCTGCTGTTGTTGTTGGTGAAAGAGTTGCCTCCATAATGAATTTTTTTTCTTTCTTTCTTTATTTTTTTTAATTACAAAATGAAGCGAAATAGTAAAAATCAAAAAACAACAACAACAAAAAATGAAAAAGGCGGCAATACAAACAAAGCTGCAATGCGGCATAAAGTCACAAAACTTCATCGCCAATAAGGGCAGGGGGCAACGGCAAAGGGTGCGACAACAACATGAGGCTAATTTTTGTTGTTGGAAACGATGTTTAGTGATGTGTCGATACAAGTTAACTTTACATGAGATGAGTCACCACAAAATGACCACTATTTTGTAAGAAACAGACTCGCTTGGGGGCAGGGGGTCTTCAAATGGGTCACGTAGTATGGATACGTTCCCTAAGCTAAATTCCTCTGATATAACAAACTAAGAATATGATGACTTAAACAAGAATTCGAAGAATTTCAGTCTCTAGATCAGATCCAGAGATCTGCAAAGTTCTTTTCGTTTTGTTTCATTTATAACTTTACTGATAGATTGAACGTCTTGAGTTACGAAAAACGCCATGGCCTTTAAATATGTTCTAGCTATTAAAATAGAGAGATGATCAGCTGAAGTTACTCGCCTGTCTGGCAGAGGTTAAAGTCAAATAGCCGAATAATCTAATTAGTTCGAACTTTTATAACTTAAGGCCCTCTGTCGGCTGTTTAAAGTACAAGTGATCTGATCGATCAGTCATTCGATTAAAGGCCTTGAAATTCGCTTCCAAAATTAAACTAGAGAAGATAGAAATGTATCGTTTCATCGCTAAAACAGCTGCAACAATTGTGTTGGCAACGCATCATTGTCATCTCGCATCATGTCATCTCACGTTCTGCCCCCCTCCCTTCCGTTCGGTGCCGTTCCGTCATGTCATGTCTTTTGTATTGTTTTGTTTTGAATTTTCAGTTATTATTTATTAAACAAGGCGCTCCATTTTTCATGCCATTTGCTGTTCTTCTTCATCATTAGTTTGTACTTTGATGCAAGAAGCAGCAACATTTTCATAGGCACAGTTACACTTACAGTTTGTATCTAGATACATTTGTGTGTGTGTGTGTGTGTGTGTGCGAAATCTATGCAAATTGGTGTACTTAAGAAGACATATCTATAAGGTTGTTTTTATGTTATTGTTGTTGTTGCGCCCTGACAATAACAAAGCCGTTTCAAGCCATCGAGTCGTCGGTCGACAGTCGTCAGTCGTCGACGGTTTACTGCAACGGTTATTGTGTTACATAACAAACGTTTCTTGTTCGCTCGTTCGCTTCCCATATCATCATCATTGGTCTCACTTGCTTTTTGTTTACGTGTATCTGTATCTGTAACTATGACTATGACTGTATCTGTATCTATGTAAGCATATGTGTGTTTGCCGCTTGCTGGCCACTTTTTTTGTCCGTTGATTTGCTGTCTCTTTTTGGCCTGCACTGCACATGTTATTGCTATCTCAGTCTATTGCTTGTGTGAACGTTTTGTTTTATACATGAATTTTTGTATTTTTATTTTCTTCTTCTTCTTTATATTCAAATAACATGGCATAGAAATATAAACTGAAGAAGAAGAAGAAGTAAATGCAAATACAAAAAAAAAAAAACATAATTCCCACGAACCTACAAAGCAAAATGAGCTACGGACGCAATATAACAACAACAACAACAACAAAAACAACAACTGCAAAAGCAACAAAATTTGCTTCTATAAAAGTCGTTGACATTTTGTGCGAAAAAAAACACATAAAAAAAATTAGTAATCACAATGAAACATAAAAAAAAAAGAAAAAAAAAATATGAACTAAGAAAAATATTTTCACAAAAACTAAAAGCATTAAAAGAGAGCACAACAACTACAACAGCAACAATAATATAAAATTAAACAAATAAACAAAAAAAAAAAAAATCTTTGCAGTTTAAACAATTTTAGTTGTATTAAAAATAGCAACGAGTTGTAGATACTTTTCGGCAGATACAACATATCAAATGCCTGCCTGCCTGCCAGCCTAACTGGCTGACTGACTGAGAATATGTGTGTGTGCAGCAACTTTTCGCATTGCTGTTGTTGTTGTTGTTTTTCTATTTTTGTTGTTATTGTTGTTGTTCTTGGCACTCTTTGCATTTGCAAGATGATTGCACAGCTTACAATGTCTTCTTCTACATCGTTGTTGTCATCTTCGTTGTTGTTGTTGGTGTTGTTTTTGTCGTCTATTTGCCGTCTGTCGGTCATGGCCTTACAAACTGGTGCATAACATGAGCTTGCCACTTTGCCTGCCACCATTATTGTCACTCAGAAAGCCTTCTCCTCCTCAACTGCTCATGTACTCACTGATATCCTTTCGGCATGTTATGTTCTGTTCTGTTCGTCGTTGCACATGTCATGTCATTGCATTTAGCCACAAATGTCACATGTGTATCAAAGTGTAATGTAATTTTGTCATATGGAAAAAATCTCTAAGGATTTGTTAACATTTTAAAACATCTTTTTTTGCGACTGAAAGAATTATTTACAAAAAAAAAAAAAAAAAAAAACAACAGTGTTATTAGCAACAACGAAGGAGTCATATGACAATGTCAGTTGTGACATACAAAGTGCACAATGAATTCAGAAGTGTTTTATAAACAAAGTCATATCTGACAATGTAAGATAACTCAGTTGTGAAACAGTTGTGACAAAAAGTCACATGACAACATGAAACATTTTTCAAAACAGACAATTGATTACTTCATTTGACACAAGTAAAACATACATTTGTCATCTGACAATGTCAGTTTGTCTGAAAAAAAGCTTCTTTTAAGAATCGTTAATCATAAAAATTTACTTAGCAGTTGAAGTCGAAGTAACCTCAGCGTCAGTCAGACAATGAGACTTTCTCTCACACACACACAAACACACACGGATGCGTCTGACTTCAGCACGTAATTAAGCCTGACTTAAATAATTTTTTCGGATTAAAATTAAAAAAAAGGAAAAACACAAAGAAAACGAAGAATAAATTTACAAAAAAAAAAAAAAAAAGAGAAAAAAAAATTGTGCAGCGATGCGTGTTAATAACAACAACAATAATAATAACAACAACACCTGTCTGAGCGCATATATAATTTTTGTTAATCTCTGTATGATCTACACTGAAAAAAACACACAGAAAAAAAAATAGTGAGTTGATTGACATCGTTTGACAAAAGCCGGAAGTCAAAATAAAAGAAAAGAGTGTCAGACAGAACTTTATAACATATGAGTGAGTGAGAAAGATGGAGAGAGAGAGAGAGAAAGTGTGTGCGTGGGTTAGACCGATCAGTTGAGCTTTCTGTCAACACAATTTTTTTTTTTATTTATTTATTGTCTTTATTTTGTTTTGTTGTTCTTTCAATTACTTTGTCTGTCAGACCCTCTGTCTGTCGGCATAATTCGTCGTCATATATGTATGCATAGAAAACAAAACAACAACAACAAACAGAGAACAAACTGAATTTCCAAAGCCATCGGCGTCGGAGTCGAAGTCAAAGTCGTCGCTTTGTTGGCCAAAACGAAAACGGAAATGTGCCAAACCAAACATGGCAAATATGCAAATTGAAAGCAGAAAAAAAGGAAAAATTTTAGACAAATACAAAAGACTGATGGACAGACAGACGGACAGATCAGACAGACAGACAGACAGACAGACAGAAGCGTGAATCATTTATTTCCGAGACATTATGCAGAGAGAGAGCAAAAAACGGCCTCACAATTTGATGAAAATGCACAAAAGATACAAATTCAAAAACAGACAGAAATTGAAAACGAAGCGTGATAGCAAGAGGAAGCGAAGGGCGTACAAGTAGGCAGAAAAAAAGAAGCAGAAAAACGCTTCAGTGGAAAAAAAGTAACATTGCATTGTCTTCATTTTATAACAATAGCGGCTGATGGGCGGTGGAGAGCAGTGGGCGGTGTCCGGGAACAAGGCTCAGGCCATAATTGCAAGCGACGCACATGAGTAATTTAGGCAACATTTTTACACGTACAGGGAAGTCTGCATTATGCAATGGGGGGGCAGAGAAGCAAGCGAGCAGTAGTGGCGTCGGAAAAGCTTGTGAGATCATTGAACGACAGATCAGACGAAAGACGCCTGACCTTCAGCCCGAACTGACGTCGAATATTCTCGACTGTGAGACAAACTGAACAGAACTGAGCTGAGTTGAGTTGAGTTGAGGTGCAACGATGACGATCGATGTGATGTGACAATGACGGCTTTCATATTTTATTTTCATTTTGCAATACAAATTTCAAGCAAAAGCAAAAAAACACGACACTCGCAGTTAATTTGCACCTCAAAGAGCTGTGCAACAAAAGAATTATTTAAGTAAAGTTGAAAAAAAAAATGTATTTCAAGGAGAGAAAAGAACCCCAAAACTTACATTCAGGAAGGATATGCAGAAAGACACGAAAGTGAGATGAGACAAAGCATTGTTAATGAAAATAGACAAGCTTCAGGTTTTAAGAACAAAATGCCAACATTATATAGTCCTATGTTATAACTGGTTAGACAACACATACGTCAGTTGAAAATTCAACGCATAGATGGAGTACTTTATTTGAGTGTATTGAAGTTCGTTTGTTGTTGACTTTCAAATCAAAACAAAATCATTTTGATCAAACTTTTAGATCTTAAAAGAACGCCCTTTCTTGTTTCTCTCTCTGTCACACTCCCTTCCTATCTATCTGACTGAGACTTTCGCACTAACGCCACAATTGCTTGGCATGTCATTATATATAAATAAAACAAATCTGTTTGTCAATGCGTCAGCGATCTTTATTTGATCACGCAACTTGTGTGAAGGGCGCCACAATAACAACACCACCACCAACAACAACAACGACAACTTCAAGTTCATGATATTTAATGACTTTTTGGCAAAATTACAAAAAATATTTTTTTATTGCGCGTTGCGCTACACAGCAATTTTGCGGCATATTAGTTGTATATTTTATTTGAAAATAGAAAATTTCCGAAAACAAAATCAATCAAAATTATGTTTAAAGGTCATCAGGCGCCTTTTGTGGCAGCCAAAGCACTTCCGATGTCATGACAAATGGCATGTCATGCCAAGTCTTCACAAGGTGTTGATTTAATGTAGCGTACACCACAGCCTATGAAGCCTGATGCAAGGTGACGCATGTGCGTGTGTGTTGTTGGTCGGTTGAAATGACTAAACAGAAATGGCGATGTTTGCGTCGCCTTTTCAACGTTTCAAGTGCAGCAAGCGTAAAATTGTAGAAGCCAGAAGAGAATCATGAGCCGTTTGTCGTTTGCCGTGTGCCATGAGCCATGAGCCGTGAGTTGGCAAGCGGCCTAGCCTGGCCTGGGTTGGAAAATCGGCCTGAAATGACAACGAACACGAAAAGCACATAAACGAACAAGTTTTGCTTCAAAGTCAGCCAAAAACAGAGACTGACTGACAGATAGACAAGACTAGCGTAGCGTAGGGGCAAGAGACTGAGGCAGAGGCAGCGAAGCGGTTTGGGCAAGGGAAAATTAGTATGATTTTGAGTCAGAGGGTGACACGCAACTATAAATCTTAATTGTAGGCGCAGGCAAGCGAAACCAGTGGCAGCAGCCGAGGCCGAGGCAGAGGCAGTCAACTTGCCACAAATGCGAATCAGCTTGTTTCGAATCGAATCGACTTGAGTGGAGTTGAGTTGAGTTGAGATACATGTCGTTCCGACTCAACTCAAGCCAAAAGCGAATGCGACACATTTCTCACTTTCATTTTGTGGCGGTGCGCCTATAATGAGCACAAAAATTATGATGATGACGATCATAATGATGACGACGACGTCATTGTAAAATTTGTTGACTTTAATGAAGCATGCCGGCATGCATGCGTAATGCATCAATATAGAATGTGTTCCACGATTTTTGCAATGTGTGAAAAAAACAAAAATGAGTTTTACTAATAAGAAATTGATTTAATAACAACAACAACAGCAACAAACAGCATGAAAAAAAGTATTGAAAAAACATAAAAAAAACGGGAAGAAGAAGATTTTGCTAACTCAACGAAACGAAACCAAAAATTAAATACAAAAAAAAAATTAAATATATAAAAAAATAAAATAATAAATAAAAAAAAAAAAACAACAACAACAAAAATGAATTGCGTTGCAATGCCAAATAACAACAACACCAACACAAGCAGCACAGGTGTCGCTGTCGCTGGCGGCGGTGGCGGCGTAGGAGGAGGCATCATCGCTTTAAAGTCAAAAACGTCTGTCAGTGACGTTGGCGACGGCAGCAGCTCAGCGACGTCTTCATTGCAACGCGCAACGCCAACTTATATACTCAGCCCGGGCACCGGCAGCGGCGTCAGCGTCAGCGTGGCCGGCCGCACAACGCTTGAACGTCAGGAGCCGCCACAGTCAGCGCAGCGCACTCATGATCGACGCACGATGCCGCGCGGCTTGGCTTCCTGTCTGCGCGGTGAGCGCGATGATGCGCCCACGCCTGTGCACGAACACTGCGAAGTACAGCAACTGCAAATGCTGCAGCAACATCATTACCAACAACAACAGAAGCAGCAGCAACAACAATTGCACATGCAACAGGCACAGCAGGAACAATATCACCAACAACAACAGCACCAGCAGCAGCAGCAGCAACAACAACAACAGGAACAACAACGTTTGTCAGGCGGTACAAATGACATGACTGTTGCAGTCGTTGCGGCCGAACAAAGTGGCAGGAGTAAGTTGAAAGACATTCTTAATATTAAGTACGCCTATGTAACATAGCCGACACACAGCACTTACGACAGTTTAATATTAAAACATAGAAGCCACAAGCAAATTTTGTATGCGGCCGAACATTTTTAACATTAGGTACGCCTATGTAATATAGCCGACGCACAGCACTTACGACAATTTAATATTAAAACATAGAAGCCACAAGCAAATTTTGTATGCGGCCGAACATTCTTAATATTAAGTACGCCTATGTAACACAGTCAACACACAGAACTTACGACAGTTTAATACTAAAACATAGAAGCCTCAAGCTAATTTTGTTTGCAAACGTGCGCGCTTAAATGTTAGACTGTCGTATGTTATGTGCGGCTGTGTGTAACATGATGCTATTAAGCAAGAAATTCCATCATTGAGCATCAAAAATGCAAAATTTTTAATACAAAAACAACATTTGAATGTTTTCACTTACAAATTTCATACTTCATTAAGCTGACAACAAAATTATTATCTTTGCATCGAAAATTATATTTTCAAATCAAACACAAATGACTCACATGAGCTTTAATCGCTCGAATTAATCTTCAATGCGTAGATCAACACAATCATAGACCAGACAATCAATCTGTTTAGTCGTGCTGTTCCAATCTGAGCTTAAGCTGTTTTAGCTGCAAGCTGGCTTTCTTAACGCTTCTTCATTTGCGACAAAAGCCGTCAATTAAAACCGAAAATGTGCCATGAGCGATAAATTCCAACACAGCTTTCAATTTTCACCCTTTTTTGTTTGTGTATTTCGTAAAGAAAACGCAATATTTCATAAACAAAAAAGAAAAGATACAATTGTGAAAGCAAGAAAGATGAACGAACATGCGAAAGTAATGAAATGGCATGGAAATGTATTTCAATTCAAGTGCGGGTGTTTTGACTAAGAGGAGCGTGAATGGGGGGAAGGGTAAGGGGGGCGTGCGTAATGCGCTCAGCTGAGGCATTGTTTTTTCATGCGTGCGTGCGCTTGCAAGCGTGGGGGAGGGGCGCTGGTGATGATGATGACGATGATGATGATGATGAGGAGGAGGTGTTGTTGTTTTGGTGTTGAGGGCGTGAGAGCGTATCTGTCGTTTTCAATGGAACACGCATCTTTCGGTCTGTGTTTGAAGCACAAAGCAGACAACAAAAAAAAACAAAACAACAAAAAACATCTGCTAATAAATAACATGAGGCATGAGTATGAGTTTGTGCCACAATGTGATTAGTTTGAGTATTTTTGAAATTTCACTAAAACAATTGTGAAGTATTTGTATGAGATGCAAATGTGTCAGCGAAAGAGACAGGGATAGAGATGGAGAGAGGGATTTTTATCAACGAATTAAAGATCTGCATGAATACATTCATATCAAACCCATAGTTCTATACAGTACTCAAAACGGTACTCAAATTCAGTGAACTCTTCTATCGCTCTACGGTGCACTCATATAAACCATAGAGAGTGAGTACTAATTGTTGTGAATGCTATGATGTGTACAGCAAATAATCTTATGAGTACACTAGAAATGAGATCTCAGCAGTTGTTCTCATTTTCACTTTCGCTCTCATTTCTCAAACCTCTCCATTCACTGTACAGTGAGTACAGTAGTGTACACCAAAGTATTGCACACGAAATTTGCTACACAGCGTCTGTTTGAATAGTGTACACTACTGTACAATACAGCCACAAATACAACATCCATGCAGATTCACTCAAAAAGTGAACAGCAAAACAAAGCATTTGTGTTGAGAATGAATGATTCATTTGGCGTTTTGAATAATTTGCCAAAGTATAGCTTATTTCGTATCGCAGTTGTTCAACCCAACATTTGACAACACATGTGTTCGTGGAGTATCTTTTACCATATATTCTCATACTCATTGCATTTTGTTGATTGATTTTTTTATTTGTTTAATTCATTGAATTTATTCGATCGCTTAAACATTTCTAAAATTTACTGTGAATTCTTATCAAAAGTATCTCATATTTAAACTGCAACGGGGGAAAAAAGAGCTCAGTTGTTCGTACGTTTGATCAACAAAAGAAATTTCTGTTTATTTAAAATTATGTCAACACTTTTGGTTACACTTCGATTGCGTTCTCGCTCAGATATCAAAATCTGTTGTTTGTTATTATGTGTCAAATACACGCACACATACACACACACACACAGAGAGACAGACAGACATAGACAGTCAGACAGACAGACAGACAAGATACTTGCAGCGACGCCAAACAATTTTTCACGACGCCAAAAATATTCACTAAGCGTATTGTTTTTGTTTTTGTTGTTATTTTAGGGTTACGTCATTTTTATAAAACAAAATAAAAAAAAAAAAACAAAATCATAATTTGTAGTTATTTTCTTATGCCTTATGCATGCTCAGATACATTTAACTGTTTGTCACATAAGCTTTAATGTTCACTCTCTCTCTCTCTCTCTCTCTCTCTTTCACACATACTATCTGTCAGTCTGTCTGTCTGTCTGTCTCGCTGCCTGAATGTATCTTTTTGTCCATTTCTCGTCAACGTTCTCACTTAGCAATTAAGCTGCGCACACATGAGCTCATTTCGAGGCAAACTTATTATGCCATCAAGCTATGCAAAGTATCTAAGCGACAAAACAACAACAACAACAACAACAACTACAATAAGTTTGTCACTGAATTGACGCGAATTGCTGAGAATTATTATAGCAAAAAAAATAAAAAAGTTCTTACAATTTTGTATCATTTTTTTGGTTTTTGTATCTTTTTTTGTATCTTTTCTATTTTGTGTTTTTTTTTTTTTTTTGTATGTACTAATATAAAATGCTCACGCAAGGCATTTCATTAATTGAAATGAATTTATAACAAGTTGATCTATTCGTCATCGTTGTTGTTGTGTTGGTTGTTGTTGTTGTTGTTGTTGTTGGCGGTTTTATGATTATATTCATAACTATTCATCATGCATGTCAAGTGTGTACTCGTTTTAATTGTTTCAATAATCCACAAAGAAGAAGAAGATGATGAAAAAGAAGAAGAAGAAGCGACGACTTAGAATAACACTGAGAAAAAATGCCAGTAGCACAATAAATCAAGAAGAAGAGCAAGTATATGTAGAAGAAGAAGACGAATAAGCACTTAATGTTGGTTTAATTTTGTTGTTGTTGTTGATTTTCTTCTTCTTATATTTTTGCATGCGAGAACGTTGAAATTAAAATTGGAATATTGAAAATTGGAACGTCAGAAGTATTTGGGTCAATTAGTGGTTGCTTTGTTGTTGTTGTTGTGCTTTGTTGTTGTTGTTGTTGTACTTATTATTATTTAGGCGGAGGCCGCAAACACTCACTTACAGTTGATTGAGTTGTGAAGCTTAGCCGACGATTGTTTGTGTGCCTCTGTGTGTGTGAGTGTGAGAGAGAGGGATAGAAAATGGCATGCATGCCTTTGCATAAATAAGCATTTTAAGCATTCTTTCGACTTTATTTTCAAAAAGAAAAAAAAGTTGATAAGAAAATGAGGCAAAATTATGTCATTCATTGAGCGAGAAAGCTTTTATGTTGTGGGGCGATAGAGGATGAGGAGATGGGGGACGGGAAATGGCTGTGTGTGTCATGATGACGTCAAAGTCCTTACATATCATTGTTAAAACACCTTCAAAGGTAAACGATGCACTTTAAGCATTAAAGGAAGGCATTTTGGAACGCCTTACTCCTGTTGGTTATCTAGCTATCCTTCAATCGTTCTATATATCCTTATATCGCTCCATTATCAGTTATTAGCTCAAGCAAATGTATCTGAACATACAAGAAACCTTAGGCAGTAACTCTTTAATGATCTCAGCTCAAAACTATAATATTTCCATATATCAAATATAATTTAAAAGCTTATTATATTTCAATATTAATCTTTTTATAATTTTTCTTCTCATTTTAGGTGAGTACAAGTCAAAAACTTTGCCACGCATTCACTTCGATACGCCGCCAAATGACACTTCGCTCAATGAAGGTAAACATTTCTGAGGCACTTAACATTATATTTATTGTCAAAAATTGTTACAATGAAAGAATGAGGAACGTAAAAAAACAACAACATTCAAGCAGAAAACAAAAAACTCCCTTTGAGCGTTAAAAATCGGCCCACTATACAACCCCCTCAGCCCCCTTAATAGCGGCACATGTTTAGTGCTGTTAATGACCTCATTACGCCACTGGTTTATGGCTTTTTGTTGTTGTTGTTGTTATTTGTTGTTTTTGTCTTGTTTTTTGCACAATTTGCGCGATTTGCGTGCTTAAAAACGCTTCAATACAAGCTCAGAGGCAACAACAACTACAACAACAACAAAAACAACTTTGCAATATTTAAAATGTTCGTTAGCACATTTTGGGCAACTCAAAAAGATACAATGGCAATAAGATACAATGAAACACACACAAAGAACTATCATAGAAAAAGACAATTTTCGTTTTTATTTTATTTTTTGTCAGTTACGCCCAATTTATATGAATATGAGCGAACTGAAAGATACTTTTGTCGTTTGGGGTTTTTTTTTTTGTGTCTTCTTTTTCGGTTTTTGCAAACGTGCGCATTAAAAAAGGAGATCGCATCTCAGTTGGCAGCAGACGAAAAAGAAGAAGAAGCACTGAATGAGCTATTGTTGTATAATTTGTAATTTTCTTCACTCAAAAATCGCTTCATAGAAATGTAATAATAATGCGCAGTATACAATATTTGCATTAACGCGAAACGATATCAACTTATACCACACTTATCCCTATATAAAAGACGCATGTTGCCAAGCGGCACATGAAAACAAACACCTGCAGTTGTGATAAATGTTAATGCAGTAATATGCCCTGCAGTACTGCTTTTATGAAATAAAAATGCAGCTGATGTGGCCAAAAAAAAATATAGCATACTTTTGCGCTTGCGGACTAAGTATGCAATACATTTTTGAAACAATTTTTTTTAAATAAAACATGCCCAATTCTTACAGACTGATGACCAAAACATGACCAGACCATGTTCAATTTTGAATTTTCACTTCAACTGTCATTGTGAGCATTATTTCAACGTTTATAATATTGAGTACACCTACGTTGCGCAGAATTGCTTACAACATAAAGCAGAGTTAAGCGCGCTGCGACGGAATGATCACGCTTACACATTAAAAAGTTGTATGTTTTGTTTTACGCTATATAACATAGGAGTTTTGCTTTGTCGATCGGGGCACGTACATGCATAAATGAATGAAATGAAATAATTTTAACAACTTAATTTGTTCATTTTGCCCTGCTCATTGATTCATTCAAAAATATGCAAAACTTTTACACTTTTGTAATTATGCAAATTGTGTATAGTACAATAAGGCGAAGGAGAGAAAGAAAGAAAATACGAAAATTCTTAGTTGAGGTGCACAAGGGGCGTCATGTCGGGGCGATGAATCGAGTCATGTCGAGTGAAGTCAAGCCAAACGGTAAATTAACGCAAGGAATTTCTATGCACAACAACAGCAATAGCAACAACAATTGAAAATTAGTCGGAAACATGTCAGTCACGAACATCCGTTCCGGCTTTGCGTGTGTTGGTGTCAAATATATATATCTAAATATATATATATTTCCTTTTTTGTTAAAAAAAAAAAAAACACATAACAACAAACAAATATGAAATGTGTTTTTTTTTTTGTAGTTGTTGTTGTCCGTACGTGGCTAATTTAACGGTGACCAACAGTGCGATAAGACACGTGCTTGCAAACGCACAAGAGACGGCCAACAACAACAACAACAACAACGACAACAACACAAGGCGAGAGGTCACAACCGCAGTTGTATTAATAACAACAAAATATGCGAAGTGTAACCGAAAATTTACTCATTGCTTTATTATGCCCTATAGCCATCTCGCTCGCACGCGCATTCAAGTCGCCTGCTGTCGTGCTGCAACCCTTTTGGGTCACTTGAGCACACTTTTTGTGGTTGTTGCTGTTGTTGTCATTGTTGTATTATGTTTTGTTCTGTCACGATCTTATAGATGTAAAATGTGCTGATATACATTTTTCTTTTATTACCTCTCTGCTTCTTCTTCTTCTTGACTGACAGACGTTAATTTTTGTTTTTGTGTGTCTTTTTTTTTTACACTCTTTTTTTGACTATAAAAAATAAGAGAAAGAGAAAGAAAATTACACTATGCTAATGATTCTTTGTATTTGTTCGTTGTTCGTACTTCAAATGAAAGTCGAGAAAGTAAATTCGAAAATAATCAAATTTTATACTTTCCATGCAAACGAATCAATTACATATTTAAAGTCAAGTCATGTCTTGCAGAGATGCAACATTGGAGTATCTTACAGATACACTTTGACTTTACAATACATAAAGTTTGTGTTCTGCTTTTTTATTATTATTATTTCATTCTGATTCTTTGACCTTTTTCACACACACAGCTCATGTTTTATTACTCATGCATCTTCAATGTTCCTTTGAATTCGAATTTCGTATCAAATCTTATTTTGTTAACAAAAAAAAAAAAAACGAGTTTCTTCTCGAATACAATTTCAATCTTTGTTATCTTGTCTGAGTCATGTCTGTCTGTTTGGTTGGTTGGTTGGTTAAAATTTACGAAGAATTTCTTAATCAAAAATATTTCATGCTCTTTCGCACACATTGCATATCGTATATAACGCAATATGTATGTATGTATGTATGTATAACACATGAGTATATAACCTTTTGACTTGCTCTAAGTGCATTCAATTAGGTCAATTATCAGATATGACAAAACGCACACACACATGTACAAAACGCACATTCACAGCACGACCGACATTCACATGCCATACACAACGCAATTCACTCTCGCCTCGCATAAATAGCAAGAAAACGGAAAAAAAAATTATTGTATTTTAAAGAAGGAAAAAAAAAATAAATGTAATCCATCGTATTTAATTTTTTCTCTTTCTCTCTTTTACACGTCCGTTCCGCCCCCTTTTACGTTTCCTTGCTATGCTTGCTTATGCTTGTTTGATCAATCGACAGTTTTTATGTTGTTGTTGCTATTGTTGTTGTACTTCTTTCTACATTTCACTCAAAACACATTGCCAGCCAGCATGCAACGAATGCATAACAGCTGCTTTATAAAAAACAACAAAAACAACAAAAAACGGCAACTTGCGCTCGCCTTACACATTCTTTTACTTACTCTCGCTCTCTCTCACGCGCACTCTCTTGCTCTTTTTGACCATGCATGCGCTCATATAATTATAATGCACACACATCCACACACAGGGTCATTCAAACGCAATATCCAGCTATGTATGAAATATCATTCGTCCCGCTGTCGCCTACGTTCAACCGACCGACGGACCGACCGCCCGCTTGCTTGCTTGCCTGCCTGATAGCACGTTTCTACAGCAACAACAACACCAACAGCTTGCCTTGGCTGGCTGTGTTAGTTCGTTCGTTCCACTTCAATAGTTCTAATCATCTCGTTCGGCATTGATCGTCTCGGTGGTCGTTCGTTTATGCGCTTCGTGCTCATCATCGAACGACGTCGTTGTTGTTGTTGTCGTTGTCATTTCTCAAGTGTCTTCGCCCTCACCTTGTCCTGCTGTTTTGTACTTTTTTTCTTATTGTTTTTGTTGTTTTTATTTTTAATTGTTGTATTTGGTTCGCTGCGCCTGCGCCTTGTTTGCGTTGTTGCTGTTGTTGCTGTTGCTGCTGCTGCTGCTGCTGCGCTTTGCCCCCCGTTGTGCATGCGCATGCTCCTGATTAGGAATGTCAAATGTATGAGCGAATAAACGAATCATTGCACTCAGCCTTGTCTAGCTCAAGTATATACATATATGTATGAATGTGTGTGCATTTGTACTTGTGTAAGTGTATCGCATTACTTGATCTTTTTATTGTCTTCTTTATTGCATCTGCATTCGTTTTACGTTTCTAAGCATTTGTAATGTGCATTGTAATAGGACAATTTACTTATTTTCGGTTTCATTTCATTCTTTAAACGATTTTTGTTTGTTGTTTTATTTTCTTTACCTCTGGCATTACAATTTGCCCTTTGAGCTTCAAAAAAACCAAAGAAATCGGGGAAAAAAAGGCGTGTTGTTAACGTTGCCAGATTTTAGAAACAAATTGAAGGCATTTTTATTGTTTTTGTTTTTATATAATTCCATTTAAAGATTGTTAATCTTTTTGCTTGCCAATTTAAATGAACTCTAAGAAACATGCTATAAAAATTATGCTCAGTGTGGCAACACTGCGGTTTATCTATAAAAAAACAACAACAACAACGAAATTGTAACGTAACTCAATAATCACACACATTTACACGCACACAATGACACACAATTAAACCACCAAACGAAACATAGTAAGCGCCTCTGTCAGGCGCGGCACTGCGCTGCTTGCCTGGCTGGCTGCCTGCGTCGTTTATGCGCAGGAATGATGTTGGTACATCTTGAATGAGAAACGCGCATTAAATGCCGCGAGAGCATTCAAGTGAGAGAGTCCATGAGTGAGTGAGTGAGTGAGAGGAGCCTGTGCAACTGCAGTTGCTTTAATCAATTGATAGTATTTTTGCGAATGAGCATGTAAAGCACCAAACAACAAAGTAAGCACACTGAGACAATCATAGTCGTCGTCGCAGCCATTCAAACAGGCAACAACAACAGCAGCAACAACAATAAGAAAAAATGTCGATTGTGGCGTTGACTGCCACTTCTTTGGTTTCCTCTGTGTCTGCTTCTTCTTCTGCCTTCATGTTGTATATTTGGTTGGCCTGAGACAAGACTCTGCTTTGGCATGTTTTGTATGCCGCTGCGCTCTTTGCTCTGCGCAGTTGTATTTGGAACGGTTGAGCGTGCGGAACGTTTGTTTTTTCTTCTGCTCGCAACGCTGTCAACAACAATTTTCGTGTTTCTATTTTTTTTTTTGTTTCTTTTTTTTCGAATTTTGTTTTTTTTTTTTTTTTTACTACGTCGCATACTATTGCGTGTGTACACGGTGCGCGCGCGCAGAAAATTACTTTTATTTTTTAATAATTTGTTTAAATAAAGTGTGCATGTGAAGTATTTGCATTTGTTGTTGTGTTCTTTAATGTGTTTTTAATAAGCAACAAAAAGTGCGTCAAGAAAAATGTCATTAAAAATGTAATTTGTATAAAATAAAAAAACGGCGTCTATTGGAAACTTACATACATATATATGTATATGCACGCACGCACGCACACACACACCCACATAAAGAGTGCACGCACACGTCGTGTTCATCTACGACGCTCTCTGCGCTCTCTTGCTGGCTTGCATTGCATTGCAAGGCACGCACGCGTTTTTTTTTTGTTCTACTCTCATTTTGTATTGTTTTGAAATTGTGAAGAGAGTAAGTGAGTGAGTGAGTGAGAGACGCACAGACATATACGAGCTGCGTGCATTTGTAGTTGTACACGTAAATTGGTAGAATGCAAGCGAAATAATTTGTTACAAAAACAACGACAGTGAAGAACAAGAAAAATTGTGTCTAAAAATTGCATACAAACATTTTATTTTGTTCTGTGTGTGTTATTGGCGCACAAATGTTATTTGGATTACAAAAACAAAAATGCGGAAATATTTGAAAATATGTTTTATAAATAACGCATAAGCAAAGCGAAGCAGAAGAAGCAGAAGCAGAGGAAACATTTGTGACACGCATTGACAGTCACATGTGCAAAATGCATGCGCAGTCACAGTGAAGCGCTGCAAAAAAAAAGAAAAAAAAATACCAAAAAAAGGACAAACAAAAATAAACTTAAAAAAATAAAACAAAATAACAAAAAAAAAACATTTTATTTGTAAAATGTTGCAAAGTTACGAGTCTGCCAGCAGCACGACGACGACGACGACGCCGCAGCAGCAGCAACATCAACAACAACAAGTTAAACAACAAACGCGACACATTAACGGCTTTGGCAACTCTTCTTCTTCCACGAGCAGTAGCACGCCAGAAGAGAAGACACAACGTCGACGTTCAACATTCTATGTGCCGCTTGTAATCGAGGACGAAGACGAACAACAACAACAACACCAACAGCATAATAATACTTTGAATAACAACTACAACAATCTAAGTAATAGCAGCAACCATAACAACAACAACAATAATAAATCGGGCAGCGCGACTAGTTTAAGCATTAGCACAGATAGCAGTCTAGCAGGCCTAACAACAACAACAACAACAAATTCAACAACACCGAAGAAGCTTAAAAAGAAACAAAAGAAGCAACAACAACAGCTACTGCAACAACAACAATTGCGTGCAAGCAGTGACAGCGTCAGTACAAGTGACAGTGTTGGTTCAAACGTGAATGTAAGCAAAACGCGACAGCAACAGCAACAACAACAAGTCAATAAGAATAATAACAACAACAACAACAACCACAGTCAACAACAGCTTTACTTTAATATAAACGACGCAAGCAATCAACACCAGCCACAACAACAACAGCAACAACAATCGTTGAAGAAATCAAGCTCTCTGAAGAACGCAAACTCAGCTGTTGCGGCTAAGGTGACCGCTTTGCTTTTCGAGCGCACACACAGCACTTTAGGCTTCGGTGGTAGTGGTAGTGGTAGTAATACAACAACAACCCGTACAAAAGCAACAACAACAACAACAAACAACAACGGCAGCAAGAAAATGTCACCACCGCCGCCGCCTTGCGGCTTTAATTGGAGTATAATTAGTGATGGGCATGGGATGCATAATTCTGATACAGATGATGATGATGATGATGTTAATGTCATTATTAGCAATGAAGAAGCAGCTGTTGTAGCATCAACGATTGTCCTCGCAGCGCCAACAAAAGCAAAAACATCAACAATGCAACAGCAACAACAACAACAGCAACAGTATAATAATGGTAACAATAATAATAACAATAGAAGCGAACAACAACAAGCTGCAAAAATGAAGCGTTATGGCATTGTGCTAAATGGCAACGATGATGAGATGATTGGCGCAGCTGCAGCGGTTGGGGCAGTGGGGGCAGCGGGGGTGTCGGGGCCAATTGATAGACAACTCGTCGCGCCGCGTACACATTTCAATGAAGACAATGACATTGTTATGACAATACAGCCAACATTGCACAGAACAACAACAACAACGCCAACAACAACGATGAATACATCAACTGTTAGTGGCAGCAGCGGCGGCGTCAACGTTTACGCAAACTCGATTGTCGATGACGATGATTCAGAGATAAGTCGAATGCAAACGAATACATCGACGCCGATCAAAATGATGAAGTCGCGTTCGCGCACGAATATTCTCTCAGTGCCGACGGCGACGCCGCCGATGCCGACGTCGATACCGATGCCGATGCCGATGACAATGCCAGTAACAACTTCAACGTCGTCGGCAACGCTTCGTAACGGCAACGGGAACGGCACAAATAAAAGCAATAACAATAACAACAACGGTGTTAATAATAACGAAATGGAGCGCAGTTTGCTCAATGCGGCCAAATCAAATCAAAATAATAATAATAATACAAGTGGTGGCAGCACTGGCAGCGGCGCTAATATAAGCACAATTACAACAATAACATTGCGTGCAAAATCAAAGACATTACCACAAAATTTATCGCCAGCAGTAATGATGCAGCAAGGCGCCGCAATGCATGAGAATGAAACAGCAGCAACAACAACTGCATTAAGCAAACAACATGCACAACGTTTTGGCGGCAGTACTGCAACGCATTTAGGCAGCAGCAGCAGCAGCGGCAGCAGCAGTAAATCAAGCACAACAAGCGAACCAAAACGTGTCAATTCAACGGCATCGATCATAACGCACACATTTCCACCAAAAAATCTCTTTCTCTTAAAGTCAACCTCACGTTTGGGTAGCAGTAATAATAGCAGTAGCAGTACTGCACAGCAGCAGCAGCAGCAATTAATTGATAAACAGTATAATTCTGATACGTCGCTGCAAATGACGCAATCAATAATAGCAACAACAACAACAACAAAAGCAACGAAAAAATCTTCAACGTCATCGAATGCAAAATCAACAAAATTATTATCATCATCGTCGTTGTCTACGACGTCGACATCGGCGTCGGCAGCACAAAAAACAACAACATTATCATCAACATCATATCCACTACAACATTCAATGTCAGCAACGTCAGCGTCGACGTCAGCGTCGCTGCTTAGCACACAACAAATAACGTCACCCGCTAAAAAATCGCTCAGTTTTATACGACGTGCTCATTCGACAAAACTTTCGCGTAGTAATTCATTACTTAAATCAATTGCCACGCAACATCAACAAAACATACAACAACAGCAACAGCAGCAGCAACAACAACAAATGTTAAATGCCGCTGGCGGCTGGTCAAAGGACTTCTATAGTCAATATGATGTTTGCCCATTGACCTTAGATGAGCTTGATGAATATTTTCAAGCTGATGAACGTTGTACGGAATTGATTTGTGAACGTTTTAAAGTCTTTGATATCTCGTTGAATACAAGTTATGGCGTCGAAACAACAACAACAACAAATGGAGATGCTGCTGGCAACAACAACGACAATCACAATGAAGATGATGATGATGCAGATATTGATAATGATGCAGGACATCATTCGGGTATGTTTCTAATGTAAATAAGTGTGTGTCAGAGAGAAAGAGTAAGAGAGAGAGAGAGTGTGAAAAAAACCTCTTGTAAGAATTTAAGGCCAAGCGTTGATTTTACAAGCGTTTTTTGTCTTATAAAAGATCCAATCTTTCTTTTTTTTTATTATATATACTTTTGTCTGTCTTCTCTATCAATCGAACGCACACAATCTGATCTGTCGATCTGAAATTTATACACTCTATCGCACGATCGTTTATGTGTTTATTTTCGTATATACAAATAAGTATATAAGGCTAAAACACGCTCATACGCTCTCACGCGTTAAGACTTGTTTGTAGAAAAGTAAAAAAGAAATAAGAAAATTAATCATGTTGATAAGATAAGCACTCGATATACTTATATATGTGCTCTGTACGTTCTCAAAACACGCTCAGTCTTTGTTGTTTTTTTTTTTTTTCATTTCATTTTATTTCATTTCGTTTATTTCTTTATTCAACCATTCAATGTCTTTAAACATACACACATGCAGATACATTTAACCACCACCATGTATAAACGTTATTATTGTTAAGAATTAGTCACGACTTGCGACATATACGTTTACCACTTCGGCCCAGTCCCAGACACGGTGCCGGAATTCACACGTTTTGTCGTACAGCTCATGAATACGATATATATACGCATATGTACATATGTATGTGCTCTATATCTATAAGAAGTATCTACATACATGCTTAAAATACCATAATTTATATACCATACTCAGTAAAAAGTTACTGTTATTGATACTTATTGCTTTATTTTGACCCTCAAGTTGGTTTTTATTTCATTCTTGCTTACTTAAATACTTATGTATTTATTATACTGTACATGATCGTTCAAAAATTGTACAGTGAAAGCTCTGATAACTGGTTGCTCTAATAAATGAACAGAAAATTTCATGTGGCTTCAAGAGTCATATATTTATTATTTAAAGAGACCTTCATAATTTACTTGAGGTTTCTTTTTCTTCAAATTTAGACCCACTTGCCCCTTTTGGTGAGATTATATGCATACCCCTCTGTATCGTACGTCAAATTTTGACAGAAATTTTGAAATAAATATTGAAATTTAACTCCTCTGCCGCTTGGTTGAGATTTTTCTAAATCTAATTGTATTTTGGCAGATCAGTTCTCTGATTGAATATAAATCCTTCAATGTTCTTAGATTAAACTCTATAAAAAAATGACAAAGAAGCTCTCTCTACTGTAGTTCTCTATATGCGCATGTCTCTACTGTAGAGAGAACTACCGCAGAGATATGTAAATGACAACTAACTAAGATCGCTTTGTTTGTTGCCACTGTAGCATATTTGATAAGCGTAAATATTTCGTACGCTTTATCGAGTTGCCCCAGTTGCTTTCTTACTGCTTCTTCTTACAAATAAATTCGATGAAATTTTTTTTTATCTGAAGTTGTATCGCACATTTTATTTTACACATTTTTTTTTCTTCTTCAAGAAGAACAGAACTTGTTATTTATTTATATATATATATATTTTTTTTTTAATTTCAATGCTTGATAATGAACGCTAAATTAAAACGCAGTTTCAAGTGTTTTTGTGTTGGTTTTTTTTTTTGTTGTTTTTCATTTCTCTTTGCAATAGTGTGTAGAGAATTGTTTGAAAGTAACGCCCACAAATGTTGATAAGCAAATAGTAATGATTTTTGTTTAGCAGCAAAACAGCTTCGCTAAAGTTTACATTATTATTATTATTATTATGTATTATTGTTGTTGTTGTTGTTATTTAACAAAACATGCAACAACGTTTGTTCATTACTAGGTTACTGTGCATTATTATTGTTTAGCAAAAGATACAAATGAATCGAAACAAGTTTCATGCAATTGACGCCAAATCACTCAAGTCAACAAACCCCCGCCCCGCCCCCGAAGCTTGTGCAAATTAATTTACAGTTTTTGATAAAAACGAAAACTGCAAATGAGTTATAACAAGAAAAAAAAAAAAAAAAGAAAAAAGATGTAAAAATAAATTGAAACAGGTTTTGTTATTGTTTCGATGAAGCGAAACAAACGCGCAAATCAAATGGCTTGTTTAAAGCATGGAAGGTGATTCATCGACGCCAATGACGGTATTCGCCAACTGAATTGACTAATTGACCGACAGATGGACGGTTGGACGGTTGGACAGACAGACTTTGCAGCAAAAGCAAAGAAATTAAGCAAAATATTTGTTATGTCAGATTTGTTGCTGTTGTTGTTCGATCCTCATGTTTATTTATTTACTTATTTATTTATGCGTTGTTGTTGTAAGAAGTGAAATTTCTGTTTTGTCTCATTTCATATGCGGGTGAATTTTTTACATGCCGAAAACTTTCTGCAATGCTTAGATACATATATACATGCGCCGCATTAGATATTCAATTGATGAACCTTTTGTATTTAGATATATTTTGCAATTTTTTTCCTCACTCCTTATTAGTTGATTTGTTGTGCAAAGACGTGACTTGTTCTTTTTATTAGTTAGAAATTCAATTTTTTTTGTATATTCTTTTTTTCAATAATAAATAAGCTTATGTCACTTGTTGTCATACAAGACATAAGTTAATTCAATGTTTAAATTTCATTCTGAAAACTTTTTTTATTTATTTTTTTTTTTTTTGCAAAACTAAAAATATTATTTAAAATTCAATGCGTTTACTTAAGAAAATTTATGAATGCATGATGGCATTTACATACCGTTTCTTGTATAGATATTGTTGTTGTTGTTGTTGTTGCCATTTTGGGGTTCATTCACAGTGGCCCAATTATTATTATTATAAAACAACAACATATACTATAACGGGGGAAGTTTTTACAATCGCTTTGTCATTTTTAATTGCGCTGTGGTCAAACATTTGTTGTGTTTGGTTGATGATTATATCTAGGGAGGGTTTTTTCTTTTTTTTTTTTTTTTTAAATAGAAATATAAGCAAAGCAACCGCAGACGACTTGAAATACAAGCTGAGATAATCATTAAACGACATATATGATAAATCAGAAAATCAAAATGAAAAATGGAATTGAAAAAAAAAAAGAAAAGTATCTGTTTTATGAAACTTTCTTTACATTTTCCAGTTTTATTTTTTTTTTTCTTTTTTTTTTGTGTAAACAAAAAGCGATGTTTAAATATTTACTGATAACAAAATCGAAAGAAAAGCCAAAGCCATTTGACAAACAAGTCAGCAGGAGAGAAGATACATAAGTTGAGCAGAGCGTTTCTAAGGTATAAGAAAGCAAACAATTTGCAGATAAAGTATATTCAATGCACGTCAAATGCATTGCAGCAATTCAGAAAAAGAAAAAGAAAAAGATACTTACACAGGAACTAATCTAAAATTTATGAGCTAAAGAAGAACTGTCACAGATTTTCGCTTTTTTTTATCTTCTCTTCTCTTTTATGTTTACCTTTTAATCTTTACAAATATGATGTATGTTATGTACCATGTTCCTCAGCCACAGCGATGTTCTTGTGTTCATATGAAATGAAAATCGACAGAAGAATCTATGAGAACGAGCGACCAAGCCAACTCAACGTAACTCAATGTATGTTTAATGTATCTATGTGTGCGTGAGGAATTCAAAAAGCCTCATGTGTGTGTGTGTGTGTGTGTGTGTGTGTTGCGTGTCTTATTTAGTTTGTTGGTGTTGGTTGTTTTGTTTTTCCTGTAACTTGAAAAGGTCTTTGAAAAAAGAGCTGAGCAAATGAAATGGTGTCATATTTGCGTTGTAGGAAATGTAACGTGGCAGAAGATACTTTTAGCTTTAGATACATTTCTGATGATACAATAACAGCAACAAAAACAACAACAACAACAAAAAAACACCAACACCATATTACGACAACAAAGACAGTATGTTAGTGTTGTTGTTGTTGTTGCTGATGATGACAGCTCCCAAAAAAGGCTTTTTTTCACTTACATAAATGGCAGATTTATTTTTGTTTGCTATTGTTGTTGTTGTTGTTGTATGCGAAAAGCGATTTTACACGCAAAGCATTTGAATTGCGTGCTATTTTAAGATTTTTTTGTTTTTGTTGTTGTTTGAGCATACAAGTTCTAAATTAAGGCAAAACAAGATACAACACCAACAACACCTACGCGTTCTGATTAACTGTTGTTGTTGTTATTGTTTTTCTATATTTTGCAAATTTTGTATCTTCTTTATTTTTCCTAATGGTAATTAAAGCTATTTTTGTCTAGCTTAGGGCCTGGCTTGCCACTCTTTTCAATGCAATGATGAGCTAAGATACATTTTGTTCCGCCCCCGCTACTGCTGTTCATACCTTTGATAGTTTTTCAAACTAATAAAATTATTAGGCATAATGTGTTGTAGAGCCAATTTTGGTGTGATTTGTTTTTTTATTTTCTTTATTTTTATTATTATTATTATTTTTTTTTTTTATGCCTTTTCAAAGTCAAGTTTGGTGAATTGAACTCGCAACTTGAACTCATCGAACGTAATTATTTTGTATGTGACTGGCATTTTGATGATCAGCTTATGTATGGTATACACACACACACACACACACACAAAAAGATACATTCAAAGTAGAAGATGTAGAGAAAGAAGCATAAAAATGAAGAAGAAACTGAAACTAAAAAGGTTGTTGTATATTTAATGGTTGTTTTTGTAAGCAAATTCAAAAAGGTTTGTTTAATGATTAATGAAAAATTATTATTTGGTCATTAAACAATTAACAAGTTGTTCAAATTTTAGCTCATTTAGTTCTATGAGCTATTAAGATCTTAAAGTTGTTTTAGATACATTTTAAAAGCAGTCAAAAAAAACTATTTCAATGAAAAATGCAATGTAGATACATTAAGATAGTAAAGCAAAACGAACTATGAGAGACATTTAATATAAGAGTAGAAGTTGAAAGTGAAAAAGATGTATAATTTAAACAATTTGCAATAAGAAGACAAAATATATTTCGCACTTAAGTCAAAGTGTGCTTAAAGTTCATTTTGTAGTGTTAGTGTATGTATCTAAGCTGCTATGCATGAGTGAAAGTGAAAGCAAAACAACAACAACAACAAAAAGAAGAGTTAAAATGCGACAACATTTAAAAAAAAAAAAAAATAAAGTTATTAGTGCATAATTAAATTTGAACAAGTTTTGCAAAAATAACAAAAAAAAAAAAAAAAAAAGTATCTATAAATGTATTGTATATAACTGCAAAATGTTGCTAACGTGACATTTTCGGCGACGTTTTTAAGCATTTTAATTTTTTACTTTGAGATACTCAATGTTGTTGTTGTTGTAGGTAGAAAAAAGGAAGAAGAAGAAGCGCGCTCTTGTTGGTTGAGCAAAATAATGCAACGCTTACGTTTTTTTTTTTTTATATATATCGTGTTAGCTTCGTTGTTGTTGGTGAAAAATAATATGCCAAAGCAGCTAAAACAGCAACAACAAAACATATCTATTGCACGTTCTTTTTATACCCTCTACAAACTGTTGTCTCTCAGAGAATATCAAATTTATTTGAGACCAAATGTATGTAATGCATAGAAGGACAAGCGGACAATGGAAATTGATTAGGACATGTCCGTTCTGCCGTCCATATTCATCAATAGTTTTCGGACACTATAAGAGTTTGAGACTTGAACAATTTGGAGAGCAGACTCTTGAGATTCAGCAGGAGATCAAGTTTCTTTGGCTGTCGAGCGACTTCTTTCTATACGCACAAGGAATATTTCAGGCTCAGTAAACATACCTCTTTAAAATTGTATACCCAAAATACCCCCACTCCCTGAATTAGTGCCCCTCAAGATCATTATACTTAAATTTTTCATAAATTACTTGTTTTTTTCATTTCATTTTCTTTTCTTCTTAATTTGGGGCGTGGCAAACGCCCATCCGACTGTCAGAAGTACAATATTTTTTAGATTTGAGGCATTTCACCGCCTACTTTGGGTGTGTAGGGTATTGTATAATCGAGTATACTCGACTGATTTTTTTTTCAAATTTTTTTTTCTTGATGCAGTCTCGTTGCAGACTAAAGTGTGTTGTTGTTTTTGTTGTTTGTATTTTTTTTTTTTTTTTTTTTGTTGCTTTTATAATTTTATTTAAGTGAAATCTCGCACTCAGCACAAAACTGGGTTAGTTATTTTTATCATATTCAGCATAAATATTTTCATTTAAAATTACGTTGTCTTTGTTGTTGTTGTTATTGTTGGTTTGTGCGTGTTAGACATGTTGCTTTTGTCTCATTTCTCAATGCAATTTTGTTGCTTTTATTGTTTGTTTAGCAAAATAGAAGAAGAAAAAGAAGTTATGAATGTAAAATACATATATCATTTAAAGGCATGCATGAAAACAACAACAACAGCAAAAACAACTAATTATTTACTGTTATTGTTATTGTTGCTGATACAAGCTTTGATCTTGAAGTGTTCTTGAAAATGTCGTTTTCTATTTGTTCATTCATTCATTCGTTTTTTTTTTTTGTTTATAAACAAATGTGCGATAAAATTGTATTTCATTCGTATTTGTGACGTAAAATCACAACTCATTTTATTTATCAACTTAGCACTTTGGGGGTTTTTTTATTATTAGAATATTTAATACATCATTATTCATCAAATTGAAATCTATTAAAAGTTTACATATGAGCTGCAAAAATGGGCTAGAAGTAGTGTATCTATAGTAGTAGAGTATCTATAGTAGTAGCGTATCTATAATAAGTAGTAGAGTATCTAGAGTTTTCATTAATTCTACTCTATTGAGCCTACAACTCAAGTGTAGATACATAGATACACGCTGAGATTGTTCTGCTGCTGCTGAAATCTTGAAAATTACACATTGTATATTGTATCTACGAAGCTATGACATAATTAGCTCATTATCTCAAAGAACTTGACTTGATTTTTGGTTTTGTTTTGTTTTTTTTTTTTTTTTGTTTCATGAATTATCTGCAATTCACATTCACTTATTGAATGAGTTGTGTTTTGTAGGATAACTCATTACTCGAGCTCACACACATATACATAACACTTAAAGTGTTCTCTATACAGCTGTAATGTGCCATGTATCTTAACTTAAAACGAACTATTTGTAAGTCTTGAAGACTAATTTATGTATGAGTCTTTTTTTTCGACAACATACAATACAACAAGGTCATTAGTATCACAGATACAACAATCAAGCAGTGCAATGTAAATGAACCCGAAAAAAAAATTAAAAAAAAAAAGAAGGAATTTATGAGATATTTTCAAAGAGAGGGCAAAAGTGTTTGTGCATGCGGAAATTCAACTTGAAACCTGTTTCATTTGGAAGAAACAACAACAACAAAAACAACAACAACAGCAACGACAAGTAGTTATTATGTTGTATGGAACGGGGGAGGACGCATGAACAGATGAACTACTGGACGGCCTGACGGACGGAACAAATGGTTTGATAGTATGACAAAGCGACAGCTGTGCTGAAGGAACAAAGAGACAGGATAGCATTAACAGAAGAGAGAGAGAGGAGAGAGGAGAGCAACCGCGATCCGATGCGATGCGACGCGCCTGTTAAGCAAAACAAAATGGTTGCTTTTGTTGTTGTTCTTCTTTAACTTTTTTTTTTTTGGTTGCATTGAATTGAACTCTTACGAAAATTCAGCGCTTGCTTACGCCTGTTGTTGTTTTCGTTGTTGTTGTTGTTGGTCATGTTCCACTTTGTGTTCGTTCCTTTTATTTCGTTCGTTCGTTCCGTACGTTTCTTGATTGTTGTTTCGTTTTATTGCTGTCTGACGTGTCAGTTGTTGTTGTTGTTGTTGTTGCTGTACAGCTTCCTCTTGGAATTAGCATGAATCATACCTGTTTATGGTTTTTTTTCTTTCTTTTTTTTTCACTTGAACAAAATTTCCGAAATTTTCACTATTGCAGGTGATGGTTGTCTTTGTTGTTATTGTTGTTGTTGTTGTTGTCATTGTTGATGCTTGAGGATAACAACAAACTTGCTCGCTCACCCGCATGTTATTTCGTTTGTGTGTGTGTGTGTGTGTCTCGCTCTCTTAGCTTGTTTTATCTTTCCCTTTCTGATTCATGTCATAATTGTTTTTGTTTTTCGGTTCGGTTACCTAGTTAGTTGTTTTGTTGTTGTTGTTGTTGTTGGTATATATGTATATGCGATTAGGATTAGCAATTTTAGCATCTTTTTGCAGCGACTTTTGCTTGTGCTTGTGCTTTGCTTTGCTTTGATCATCACTCATTTGTCTGTCATACTTGCTTCTCAACGCGTCTCATTCCATCCCGCGCCTCTCCGCTCCGCTGTAAACAACAAACTCCGTGAATAAGTGTAAAAAGATAAAATATCTCATTTGTTTTAAATAAAAAATTTCATTAATTTTTCATAATTCGCTTAGACACGGTTTAATTCGATGCGATTTATTGTTGTTGTGCTTCGTCTTCTTCTTCTTCTTGTGAATGGCAATTTATACATTGAAAATTGCAGATATAACGCAAAATTTGTGTTTGTATCTAACAGATAAACCGATTTTTACAATCGCTAAACGAATGTTTTACGAATTCTGGGACAATGAACCAAACTGTTATAGTCTTGAATATAACAGAGGTGAGTTTGATGAGGAGGAGAGGGGGAGAAGGTCTCAAGAAGTGAAAATATTTTAAATTCTATAAAAAAAAAAAAATGTAAATTTCTATAATTGACTAATAACTAATTGTTTGTTGTTGTTGTTGTTGTTTCTCTTTGCAGATACTTCATATGAGAAGGCATGCCGACGCGGCTCAGCGCCAACGACGCCCATTTTGGGTCAGAAACAGAATCAACAAGAGCACAATGCGACTTCGCGCTTTACGAATTTCTTTTCAAAAAGGTAAACTAATTTTTATAACTAATAAAAAACAAAAAAAAAGAACAATATTAAAATGTATCTTTCATACAGATCAAATCCATTGAAACGCACCAAATCGGTTACCAAATTAGAGCGCACCAAAAGAGGCTCCGGCGGCCTGCGTGGCTCACGCTCGCACGAGAGTTTGCTCTCCAGTCATGCGGTCATGTCGACAATCGGTAAGAATTTAATAATATGAGGGGACGTTCATAAATTACGTGAGATAAACTTAGGGGAGGGGGAGTTCAGCAAAATCTCACCTAGGGGGAGGGGATTCATCGGACAACTCATGTGAAAATTTTAAGTCGATCACCATGTAAGACACAGAGGGAGGGTTTCGTCAAAATCTCACTAAATTTCATCAAGAAGGGGCGGAGGGGTCTTAATTTCTAGAAAAAAAAACACCCACGTAGTTTATGGACATCCCCTAATGATATATATACGAGTATAATGCTAATCAACTATCTTTGGTCCGTAGATCTCTCGTGCACGGGCGCTGTGGGCGTGGCGCCGGTGCATCAGTCGGTGCTTGGACGCCGCTATTGCTTCCAGGTGCGCGGCGGGCCACGCGGCGAGCGTTACTACTCGTGCGGCTCACGGCAGGAGCGTGACCTATGGATATACTCACTGCGTTGTTCGATAGCGCCCAATGCTGAGCATACGCGACGCACGGACAACTCCATCAAGATGTGGGTCTACGAAGCTAAGAATCTGCCACCGAAGAAGAAATACTTCTGTGAACTGCATTTGGATAAGACATTGTACGGCCGTACAAGTGTCAAACTGCAAACGGATCTCTTGTTTTGGGGCGAATATTTCGATTTCCCGGATATACCCGAGATTAATGTCATAACGGTGAATGTTTTTCGTGAGGTCGAGAAGAAGAAGAAGCGCGATAAATACCAATTTGTGGGCTCCGTCAAAATACCCATACATGAGGTGACGTCACGACTCTTCTGCGAGGATTGGTATCCGATATTGAGCGAGAAGACAGACAGTTTGAATCGCAATGGCAAAGACGTCAATCCCACGTTACGCATCAAGTGTCGCTTCCAAAGCACCGACATACTGCCCATCAATGTCTATGCGAATTTCCTCAATTACCTCAAGGAGAACTACAAGCATGTCTGCGAGACCCTGGAGCCCGTGATCGGCGTCAAGGCGAAGGAGGATATCGGCCAGGCGCTCGTGCTGCTCATGCATGCGCAGGGCCTGGCGGGCGCCTTCCTGACCGATGTCGTGGCCTTGGATCTGTTGCGCGTCGGCGATCAACGTCTGACATTCCGCGGCAATTCGCTTGCCACCAAGAGCATGGAGGCCTTCCTCAAGCTAACCGGCGAACAGTATTTACAGGACACGCTCTCCGGCCCCATCAACGAGATCATACAATCGGATCGCGACTGTGAGGTCGATCCGACCAAGGCCTCCGGCTCGCTGCAACGTCAGCAGGCCTCGCTGCGCGCCGCCGTACGCAATGCCTGGCAATGTATCTACGAGTCGCACAAACACTTTCCGCCACAGCTGCGCGCCTGCTTTGCGACATTCCGCGAACGTTTGCAGGAGATCGGACGCCAGGACATGGCCGACAATCTGATCTCGGCCTCGATATTTCTGCGCTTCCTCTGCCCGGCCATTCTATCGCCGTCGCTGTTCAACATAACCAATGAGTTGCCGTCGACGCGTGCCACACGCAATCTGACACTGGTCGCCAAGACGCTGCAAACGCTCGCCAACTTTACACGCTTCCAGGGCAAAGAGGATTTCATGGAGTTCTTGAATGATTTCCTCGAACAGGAGGCAGCGCGTATGCAGCAATTTCTGGAACGGATTTCAACGCGACCGGAGCACACAACGCCCGAGTCGATACTCGATTGGGCGGGTTACATTGATCAGGGCAAGCAGTTGTCCATATTGCATACGCTGCTCAGCGAGAGCATCACAAAGCTGCCGGAGGCGCGTCAGCATGCGCTCGATCCGCTCCAGCACATACTCGATGACATAACAAAGGCCAAAGAACACAACAGCTATCTCCTCCAGCAGCAGCAGCAGCAACAACAGCAACAACAACAACACATGGCCATGTCCGACAATCAGGAGAATCGCAATCCCGAGGAGCTCCATGGCAAACAGTCGGCCAATGCATCGCTAGCCTCGGCCTCAGCCACGACCACAACAACAACAATCACCATGCTGCAACAACAAGCGCAGCCGCAGCACGCGATCGTCACGAAGCCCGTGCCGGCGGAGCGTGGCATAATGCGCGGCGTGCTGACGCCCAGCTCGCTGGAGAAGAATATATTCCGCTATAATGATCCCACAGTGAATGGCATGCGTCAGCAGCAAGAACAACAACAGCAGCAGCAACAACAACAACATCATCATTTAATGCTCGATCGTCGTCAGTCGAATTCGCAGAGCTCCATTGCGGCCTTGCAGCATGCCCAATCGCAGAGCTCCATGACCTCGTCGTCGCTCAATGGCAGCAGCAACAATCTGCTGATGTCCACCAGCATGCAGCACCAGCAACAACACTGTCCGCCGGCGCCACAAACGAGCGCCGCCAACACCATCGAGCGCATGGGCGGCGGTGGCGGTCAATCATCAACAGCCACCACGACCGCAACAACAACAGCATCGACATCATCGTCCTCATCGCTGGCCGCCTACGGCATGCCCTCCTATGGCGGCGGCGGAGGGGTCAACAACCTCAGTCACAATGGCGTCGGCGGCGGCGGCGGGAGCAATGACTATGACACCTCACGGTCGCGCACATTGCCGCGTGGCAACAACAACAGCTACGACGATCTGAATGGCGATTTCATACAGATCTCGGGCCTGGACACGAGCAGCGCCTTTGTGCGCAAATCGCCGACGCCCATGCTGAAGTCCACCGGCAGCGGGGCCAGCAATCAAATGCGGCACAAGCTCATGAACGATGTCCAAGTGCATGGCGGCGGAGCAGTCACGCCGGGGAAGCTCAATCTGGGCATACCCGATCACTCGAATCACAAATTGCACGCTGCCGCCGTCGCTGCTGGTGGTGGTGGCGCCATCTATCAGCGTGGCACACATATGCCGCCGCGCAATGTTAATCCCAACTCGAATATGCCCATGAATCTGGAGGATTTGGCTGATCTCTTTGAGTACGCTGAGGAGCATGCAGTCGGCGAGCACGGCATGATGGTTGCTGGTGCCGGCGGCGGCATCAGTGGTGGTACCACTGGTGGTGTTGGAGGCGGCGGCGTCTATAAGCCAAATGTCGGCAATCATCATGCCAAGGAACAGCTGTCGGCCAAAAGCAGTCACTGCAGTTCGGGTTACCAAAGTATTTCGACAAATCCATCGCCGTCACAATCGTCGAGTCCGGTGGAGAGTCACCTGGTCACGAAGGTGGGCAATGCGCCGTTGGCCTTCAAGAATCCCACTTATCAGCTGCAAGGCAATGCCGCACAACAGCAACAACAACAGTTGATGGCACACCATCTGCCTCAGCAGCAGCAGCAACAACAACAACAACAACAGCGCGGCAATTATAGCGGCGGAGGCGTCGGTGGCTATCAACAGACTCAGCTCTACGTGAATCGCATGAAGCCGCATGGCAGTGGCATTGTGGCAGCGCGTGCAGCATTCCTCAACAGCGGCGGCTGCATTGACGCCACCCTCACGCCCTCCTCCTCGGATGAACGCTTGTCCAGTGACAATTATCATGGCGGCGGCAGCGGCGGCGGTGGTGGTTACATGCATGGCGCCGGTGGTCCGGCGAACAAGCCATTGCGCTCACCCTCCGATGGTCACTTGGAGGCACAACGATCGCTCAGCGGCGGCAGCAGTTCATCCTCCTCCAGCAAGAACATGAAATGCGTCAATGGCGGCGGCAATGTTGTTGTTGGTACGCCGGCAGGGGCCAATGCGCGTTTGCCACGCGGCGCCGCCAATGGCCATTACAACAACAACAAGCGTGATGACATCTATGGCCAAGCGCACACCAACAACAACAATGGCAGCTATTATGGTCTGGGTGGCGGCAACGGCGGCGGCGGTGGACAACACAGTGGCGGCGGCGGCGGTGGCGGTGCACAGGCATACATGATGACGGGCGGCGCAACGCCACAGCTGGCCAAGTCCGCTGGCGGTCTGGGCGCATTGCATGCCAGTGTAAATGGTGGCCATGCCGGCGGCGGTGGTGGTGTGCGTTATCAGCGACGCTTGAGCTTGGATTCAGCGCGTACGCTCTCCGACAGCTCCACCGACACCGAAGGTAAGTCTCAATGCCAACTTGAAGCAAATCCAACTAATCGATGCCCATCCTTAGGTCAATGCCAAGCACAAGAGGGCAAACGACGTCGGCACCCAAGAGCGAACACCAATCACAACAACGAATCCCAACTGTCGACGGCCACAGGCCACAACACGAGTATTAATCACAATGTCGGCCTTGGGATCGGCATGGGTGGCGTCGGCGGCGTCGGCGGCGGCGGTGTCAACAATTACGATCAGAATGGCGAGATACAATTGCTGCAGGAGACGCTCGATACGCTGCGACACACGCTCGATCGCGACGAGGCCGAGCTGCGTGACTCCAGCGATGAACTCTTTGCGCTCAGTCGACCCAGCGGCGGCGCGGGTGGCATGTGCAGCGGCATTGGGGGCGGCAGCGGTGGTCCGAACAGCGCCAGCAATCTGAGCATGCAATCGGAATCGACGATGCGCAGCATCATTGACAGGTGTGTAGAATAGAGCCAAAGTGAGGCATATTGACACTGGTATTAGAAAACCGCTTGCTTCTCGTCTCAACAGGTTGATAACGATGGAGGAGGAGCTGCGACGCGAGCAGCTGAAAATGTCGGAAGCGTTGTCGCACAAGCAGCGCGTCATCGAAGAGCAAGGCCAGCAGATTGCAGCGCTCGATGCGGCGAATAGTCGTCTGCTGAGTGCGTTAACTGCGCTGCGGCAGCGCTATGAGACGCAACAACAGCAACAACAACAGCAACAGCAGCAGCAGCAGCAGCAACAATAACAACAACCACAGCAACAAGCACCAAAGAATCCAAAGTGAGCGCGTGGTGCAGTCGAGCACGCGCCGTGCCTGAGCGTGTTGCGAGGCAGTCTAATTTAACACACACACACACACATACACACAATTAAAGAGACAGACAGACAGACAGAGTTACACAACTGCACACGCATAAACGTTGTGCACACAAATAAAATTACATTATATATACATACATATATATATATATATATATATTATTAATATACCTACATACATACATACATACATATATGCTGCATACAAAAAAAAAGAAAACAAAAGAACATATATTATTATTATTAGAAATCTAAGTGCATTTTTTTTTTGTCAAATGTTTTTTTTTTTTTTTTTTTGTCTTTGTCTTTGTTTTAAATATTGTGTTTAAAGCCTTATAAAATATTATCTATCTCGATATAAATATAAATTATTTAATTTTATGTATTAAACCAACAAAAGGTTCAATTCTATCCAAAATTTAAAGAGGTTTAAATGAAAAACCGCACAGGAAAACAAAAAAAAAAAAAATATACAAAAAACAGCAACAAATAAAACCTAACCAAAGTTTTTAATAAAAGCGATAAATGGTTTGTTTTAAAGAAGTAAAAAACCGAAGATCTTTGTTTCACTTTTATTATTACGACGAAATAATTATTACAACTACAACATAATCTAAAATTGTCAACAGCCGCTTATTTTACAGCGTATCACACGACACATACAGCAGTCTTACATGAACAAAGTGAGTTTTAACGTATGTCGCGTGTGTGGCGCTAGGCAACATGGGTTAAAGCATTGTTGAGCACAGTTGCTTGACGTGGTATGTATGTAAGAAGAAGAAACGCATAACGGCAAATTTTTTGTTTGAATTTTTAATTGTAAATTGAAAAAAGTTAAAAAAAGAATGTATTTTACAATTTTGCGTCGATGTAGAAATTGAGTTACATTTTTTCTCAGTGCAATTGCATGCATGCAATGAAATCAAAGCGAAACCAACAATTGACCAGCCCACTTTTATTTGAAAATGTATATTTAGTAAATATAATTAATATTGCAGCACAGAAGTGAGCACGCTGTGACTGTAATATTCATGCGTCCGGCGGTAGGACAAATGTATAAAAGTGCGTTGACAGCGACGCATGTCATGTGTGTACTTGAAAGCGTCGCGGCGCCATGTTGGATGACAAGTTGTTCTTGCGTGTGCAGAATTTTTCATTTGCCCTGGTGGGCATCGACATTAATGCCTCGACGAATGTCGGTGATCGCAAGCTGTTGTCCTACGCACACGCGCTGTCCGTGTTGCTGTTCGTTGTGCCGCTGGTGTGCGGCATGAACGCCAGCCGCGATGATCTCGATCTGGTGACCGAGGGCATGTCATCGCTGACAGCATGTTTGTTGACGATTTTCAAGTTCTGCTATTTTTTGAAGAATCGCGAGCACTTGGTTGACCTGACACAGGCGATTCGCACGATTATGGTGCAGGGTAAGTTCATTGTCAAGCAAAAAGCGCTGAAAATGTAGCAAATTTCAATCGCTAACAGAGTCACGCACGCACGCAAAGCACGCCGAGATTGTACAGCAGGCGATTGCACGTGAACAAATGCTGAGCAAAGCGTACACGATCAGCTATTGGTTGCTCTTGATGCTGGCGGCCATCAAGCCCATCACACTCATGGTGCTGCACTACCTGAGCACTGGTCATGTCGAATATGTACTGCCCTATGTGACAATGTAAGTAGTGGGCACATAAGCACATCAATTACAAAACTGTCTGTCCAGTTTTCCCTTCAGCACGGAGCATTTGCTAACGTTCATGCCGACATTCATGTGGAGCTGGTCGGTCGGATTTTCGGTCATTGTCATGGCCACGTGCACGGACACTTTGCTCTTTGCATTCATCTACAATATCGGCGCCATCTTTCAGATTGGTCAGCATAAAATTCGCTCCTTTCAGCCCTCTGGCGGTTCCAATGAGCTGCGCGACTTGAACGAGTTCTTTAAATTTCATCAGAATTGCTTGGCCATCGCTTCGCAGATGCGTAGTCTCTACAAGCCCATCATATTCGTGCAGTTTCTCGTCATTTCGATACAGCTGTGCGTGACCGGCTTTCAGGTGGCGGACAAGATTGGCCAGCCGGAGTGCATTTACTTTATGTCCTTCGGTCTGACATTGCTCATGAATGTCTACATTTATTCGCACTGTGGCGAAATCTTGAAAACGGAGAGCTTGGGCCTTGCTCTGGCCATTTACGAGTGCCCGTGGTATGAACTGAGACCGGAATGCAAACGCAGTCTCATCGTGGCCGCTATGCGCGCCAGCTATCCGTGCCTGCTCAGTGGCTTTGTCGTTGAGGCCAATATGGAGACATATGCCGTGGTAAATTTACACGCACTATAGGTGACTATAATACATACATCTCATGAGATTCTATTGGTTTTTCAGATCCTGAAGTCGTCTGTGTCATATATAACAATGTTGCGGTCCTTCACTTAGGCGTGCCAGACGAACAAGCGCACTCGAAGCTGATTTATGTTTAAGATTTTATTTATTTGAAAATGTATTGTATTAAATAAAATGTATCTCTCTCATATTGTGTGTCTATACTGAGTATGCAAGATTGGTGACTAAGTAGTGCTTTAGAGATTATGAGATGCTTAGGTAATATCAACACTAAGTTCTTGTCAAGACTATAGTATTTTATGTACCATAGGGGAGGGACTAAGGATGGTTCAGTCGAGGAGATTTTGTGAAGTTATATACATGTGCATGATTATATGGTATAGATCGGAATTAAAGACTCAATTTAAACTCAAGAAACCTATTGTTTATATAATATCAAGACTTTTTAATTGAAAAAAAAAAAAACAAATTATGACATTTCGAGAACCATTGTATTATTTATTAAAAATTCGTTGCAATTTGACCTTTTCAAAATTACAGACCTGCAACCGTTCATTAGTTTCCACAACTCAACGAATTATAGTTTCCCAACGTTACATTAAAAATGACATAAAGCATTGGCTTTTAGCACAGAAGAGATTATGAAAGTACGAGATCGTTATAAGACATTAATTTCGTGTTTCGTGTTTTTTACAATTCAGTGAAATGCAAGAAATTGGAGGGTCTACTATTTTCGGAATCAGCACAACAAAATACATAGGAATTAGTTGCAATTATTGAAAAAGTTTTTTCTTGTTGGCCTGTGTTATTTTCCATATACATACATGATTCTTATTTCCGATCTTATCATTACTGTACTGAGATACTTATTGTTCTACAGTCGCTTTAGATGTATGGCAAATCATCGTGACTCAAAACTTTATTGTGAACTTGCAACCCAATGTGTGCACTCCAGCAGATTCTCTTTTGCCAGAGGCATTAATAATTCTGTGGCCGAATTCAATTGCCAAACCGGCAATTATCTGTACGAATTAACAAATCAGTATGCAAGCACAAATTATAGGCTTGCAATGGCGAACGGAATTGCCTATAAAAGCAGAAAAGCTTCAGATAAGGAGCAAGGTTCAAGTTCGAATTGTGGAAGTTGAAAAATGTCAGTGTCCCTCGACACGCACTTTATGCGCATACAGAAGTTTGTCTTCAGCCTGATGGGCTTTGATATATTCACCGAGACGAGCGCAAATGATCGGAAGTGGCTCACGTTGAGCTTCATTGGCTCGCTGGCTATCTTTCACGTACCCATGGCCTTAGGCATCTTTGTGAACCGTCAGAATATGAGTCTGCTCACCGAGGCACTCACCGCGCTGCCCACATCCATGATAACCATCTACAAGTACATATTCTTTGTGTATTGTCGCAAAGATTTGGTGCAGTTGATACAGCACATACGCCGCATACTGATCGAAGGTGAGTGCCTTGAGTGATTTCTCAAATCTCCCACTTTGTCTCCAAAACCTTTGCAGAGGCAATGTCGAATGATCTGCACGGCCAGTACGCACTCGTCGCCAATCGCCAGGACCAGCAGCGCAGTAAAGTGTACGCGTACAGTTATCTGTCCGCCGTGGTCTTCGTTGGCATTAAATCGCTGGCGGTGATGCTGAGCGCGCATCTCAATGGCGAGGAGGTACCCTTTATATTGCCCTTTGTGGCGGTGTAAGTTACGTAGTTGTGTTACTTTAAGAAAGATCCCCTCTATATGCTTCGGTCGACACTTTCAGTTACCCCTGGGACACGGAGCAGTTGCCGTGGTACGTGTTCACCTTTGTCTGGAATCTGATATGCTCGTTCACAGCCGTCGCCATGACGACAAGCTTCGATGTGCTGCTCTTCGCCTTCATCAATAATGTTTGTGCGCTCTTTCGGATTGCTCAGAACAAAATGCGCTGCTTCGCCAAGCAAGTCCACGGCTCAGTTAGCGCTGAGCAACGACTGCTCATTGAGATTGTGCTCTTTCATGAGGAATGTCTGCGCATTGCGGCCCGTCTGTCGCATTTCTTTCAATGGGTCGTCTTTTTTCAGTTCTTCATCAACTCGATACAGCTATGCATGGTTGGCGTGCAGGTCTCCTACACATTTCTGCAGCCGGAATGCATCTATTTCATCATCTTTGAGTGTTCGCTGCTAATGGAGATATTCATGTTCTCGAAGTGCGGCGAAGAGCTCAAGTCGGAGAGCTTTAAGTGCGCGGTGGCGTTGTATGACAGTGACTGGTATGAGTTGCATCCATCGACGCGACGTCTCCTTATTATTGTTATGCGCCGCGCGCAGGCTCCGTGCAGTTTGAGCGGCTTCATTGTTGAGGCCAATATGGAGACCTTTAAGGCGGTGCGTCTGCACTAACTTTGTATAACATTGATAGATGATTTTTATTTTACAACAGATTTTACAAACATCAATGTCGTACATCATGATGCTACACAAGTTGGGTTGAATCGAGTCAGTCAACACCCACACACACACATACATGTATGTATATGTAAGCGCCAAAATGCATGCAATAGTTTTACATTGTTGTTCTTGTTGCTATAAATAAGATTGATCGCTATGACGTAACCTGGCACACAGAAATTTATCATATTTTAAATTATTTACAGAAAGCAAAAATTATTAACAAGATTTGTGGTCAAGCAAGCTCATGACAATGTATTTTAGCAATTTTACGATAGCTTGTATAAATACTTATGACTGTGACTGTAAACTTACTATATAAACCCATATGAATGCGCTCATTGCTCTTAGTCACACAATTAGTATTGTTAGTTGCCTATCGACCTCCAATCAACCTGCACGCTGAATAAAGTAACCAAATGCTTAAACATTTCCGCATATTATCTGTCTGTCTGTTGCTCTGCGGTGTCGCACAGGCATCGATAGGGCGGGGGCAATATTACAGCGAGGGTAAGTGTTGTATGATGCATATTTCGGTCAATTCGGCTTTATTCATTTCGACACTGTCATAGCGAATCCAGGCAAGTGCACTTACGACACGTTGGTGCTCAGTCCTGGCGAGACTGCAAAGGATCCTAAGCAATGCGCACGTATAACATGCGACTCCGGCGACGGTTGGCTAACCATTGAGGCGCAAGTTAATTCTTTACTACATTGTGGCGCTCATTAATGTTTGTTTCTTTCGGTAACAGTTGTAGTTCCATTGCACCGCCCCCTAATTGCGAATGGTCGGATTTCGTTAACTTAAATGCACCCTATCCGGCGTGCTGTGCTCGTAATTTCAATTGTCTGGATGCAAATCCCAGCAATCAAACTCTAGCTGAGGCCCGTGTCTATCAGGAGAATGTGCACAATATGCTGGGCGCATCCGGCGCTGCTTTAGTTTATCCAGTTAAGCCATTAGCGAATCATAACAAATAAGTTTGACATCATCGTTTATAATAAAATTGTTTATGTACATGCAGTCATAGCAATTTCATTGAATCATATCAGTGTTTATGGGTGTAGTGTGCGTGGGTTTTTGTTATAAATATATTTACTAATTTAAAAAAAACAAACAAAAACAATGACTCTGTTGTGACACTATTATGAAACGATGTTACAGTTTTGGTTTAGCGTATATCGCTTGCATTCGTTGGGGATTTGTTACCTGCCTTAAATTTAAGGCAATTTTCAGAACACGTCTTCTTCTTCCGCTTTTGCGACACTTTTGTGTCAATTGACTGTCTTGTGTATATATAAGTGTTGCAAATTGTTAATGTTTCAAAACTTGCGCGCAGTACTGCCTCTTTATCATTGCAATGATCGCTGTGCTATTGTGAATGCACACTCACTCGTAAGAAATTGCCATTCACTGGAATGATCGTAACCAAGAAGAAGCAAAACACATTAACGGTTTTTGCACAAAGTTTATTTAAATTTTTTAACATGAAAAAAAAAACAACTTATAATATACAAAATAAATACATATATATAAATAATAAAACAAAAAATTTTTAAATGTTGGTTTTTACACTTTTAAATCAGCTTGGTGCAATCATAGGTGCGTTCACAGCATGAAGGGAAGGGACGGTTTGTGTTGGCAAAGTCACGCTGCTTGCAGCCCTTTGGTGGCGCAACAGCATCGCATGTTTTGAACACAGCATGGCCGTTTTCCAAGCAGGTAACGCCGGCACAAGGATGATTCGGTGCCTTGCCGGTCTGGCCAGGCGACATGATTGTGTTCGCATCGAAGACGCATTTGCCGGGATAGGCTGTGAAAGAGAATGAGATAAAGATTTTGTCCTACTTTTATTTTCGTTGTGTACTTACTAGGATTGCTAAAGTCAGCGCGTCCAATGGCGGCATCTACACTGTAGAAGGCAGCGCTTGACAGAATGAGCAAAGCGGCAACGGCAAAGTATTTCATTTTGTTAAATTGTTTTGTGTGCTAACTGAATTCGTTCTTGTAATAAACGCTGTATGCTTTTTACGGCTACTCCTGTTGCTTAGCTGTATGTGCTGCGACTGATGTTCTTCCAGGGTGAGCTCGTCAGTTTTTATAATCAAGTGCCGCGTCAACAACGACGTTCTCGTCTTTTGGGAACGTAACAAAGCCGTTATCACGCAGTTCACTAGCACGCTGACGTCATTAACAACATGATCGAAAGCAACACAAGCATCATTGCGCTCCAGTAATCAATGTTTATCACTTATTGTGCCAATTCTGGTTCCTTTAAAATTCGGCTTTGTCAACACACGTCGGCGACCTACAACAACAATAACGACGACAACGACGACGACGACGTGAAGGCGTCTGTTTTTGGTATTGGAGTACATAAATTCAAAATAATTTATTATCATTTTAGTACTTAAATATTTAATTTAATATGAAATCGTTTATTGTGCTGCGGTTATCGCCGGTTTAGTTTGTACATTGACTCTTACTTTTCCCAGCTTCGCAGTTGTTGTTGTTGTTTATATTTTTGTGTTCGATTTATTGTTTGGGAATTTTGAAATTAATGTTTATTCATTTACAGGTTGGATCGCATTTTTGTGGTCGTCACTTGGCGCCGTTTGAACTCATTCATTTGCAACTTGACTTGGCACTCAGGCGGCTTTGACTCGTGAGACACTTGTATTTAGAGCTAAGCACTTATAACATTTCCACTTCTTCTTCTTGCAGGCGTACTTAAGACTTTCTCAACTAACTGCAATCGATGATGAAGAGACAATGTATTTCTTGGCTACCAAATGTTCAATGTTCATCGTTTGCTAAGGTAAAAGTAAAATGGTTTTTATGAAGCGAAGTCAAAAGTGGCTTAGAATATACATTTGTATGTATGTAAGTATGTGTAAGAGTATGTGAGAGATCTTTAGATGTATTTAGGCGTGTTAGAATTTTAATCGTTATCATCATTCGTAGTTGTAAAAGAAGAAGAAGAACCTTTGCTCGGCCGTTGCCCTTCTACACGTTGTCAAAACTGGTTCATGTTTCAGAGATGTCACTTCAATCGGAACTTCCGATTGGGCGCATGATGCTCTTCAACGTACGGGAATTCGAATAAATACCTCAGCGACTTATGAACTTATGCGAGAAGGTGTCAAAATGGAGCCTGCACGCTTATAAATTATAATTGGAATTTCGTTGTTGCTTCTGCTTCTGCTTTTGCTTTGTTTGTCCCCGCGATCATCTTGCACGCTCGTTTGCTGTTAATTAGCGCGCGCACTCGCAATTGAGCGCCTGCGCAATGCATTGCGATCGCAACGTGACTAATTAAACATGTTTATGAAGTCAATAACATTTTTTGTATTCTTTTTTCTTTTTTGATATTTTGATTTTTTGTTGCTGTGCGCTTTGTCTTTTTGATTTCTTTCTCGATTTCATAATACTTATTAACAGCACACGGAAGTCTTGAAATGTTGTATTAATTGTTTTAAGTGCCGCATTTATTGTAGTTAATTAATTGTCAATGCTTGTCAGCTTGTGCGCATCGCATAAATTCAGCGCTCTTGTGGTCGAGTGCGAGTTGCACATTGACCCCGGCTTGGGTCACACAAGTATATATAATAGGTTATACGAACGCTTCGAACCCTTTTCATTTATCTTACCTTTCCTTTTCAATTCCATCTTTCTTTCATTAAAGCACTTTAAAATTTTTTTTTTTTATTAAATATTTATTATGTTTTTCTCATTGTGATAATAATTTTAATCGTAAATACATCATTTTTTTTTTTTTTTTTTGGTTTCGGGCTTTTCATTTTCTTGTTCTTTATTGTTAATACATGTGTATATAGTTTTATTTAGTAAATATATTTTTTTTTATTTATGTTTATTCATTCCTCATTGTTTTTTTTATTATAATTTTAATGCATGTATGATTTTTTTTGTTATTATTTTTCCCATCTTTGCTTCTACAATTACATGTTATTTTTTCTTCGACGCCAATTATTTTTTTTTTAAATTTTTCTAATTCTTGTTTTTTTTTTGTTTTGTTAATTAATTTACGTTTCGTTCAATTAATAATAATTTTGTATTTTATTATTTTTTTTTTTATTATGTTTCCTTGTTTTATGTTATTTCTTTTTAAAAATGCTGCCGCTTATTTTCGTCTATATTTAATTTTTATAATTATATATATATAAAAAAAAATAACAAAAATATGCGAAAACGTAAAATAATTTGAAGTAACATTTTTTCCACATTTAAAACACACACAGAAAAAAAAGTTGTACATTTATAAAACTTTTTTTTTTTTGGATTTTTTTTTTTTGTTTTTGGATAAGTAATTTTTGCTCATATCTTTTCGTTTCATTCTTCGTTTTTTTCCCCTTCTTTCTTTTTAGGTTATACACAATTAAAAAAGTAACAATTACAATAAAATTAGTTTTAACACATTTTCTTCTCTCTTTTTTTTGTTTTTCATTTTTTCGCTCATATTTAATAAGTATAATATATCTATATATATATATGTAAAGTTCTATATTCAGTTGAGGCGCTCTAAAAAATAAACAATTCATTAAAAATCGTGTAAATATGACGGCGCTTGCAGTTTTCGCAACTGATCTCATTTAATTCAAACAAATGCGTTAACTGATTTAAAGGTTCTTCAATCATTTCTCTTACAAACAAAGTTTTCTTTTGTTTTTTTTTTTTTTTAACTAACAAAGAATATTATTTTTCTTGTTTTCCCTTTTAATTTTCTTCTTGTTATTATTTGTATTTTCATTAATATTTTTTTTTTTTGGTTTATGTGTTTTGCGGACTTTGTGTTTTTAAATGAACTCTAATATTTTTCTTACTGTACAATTTAAATGCGGGACTTAGTTTTTGCTTAAGGACTTTCAGAGCAATTTGCTTACATTTATTTTGGGCATTCGTTTTCTTCAGTGTAGTTTACAGGAGCATTAATTCGTATGTGCCGTTGAGGGTAGAAAAAAATGAGGTTAAAAATGTCTACAATTTTTGGACAACAGGTCTAATCGACTGACCACCAGTAGTGCTTGAGTCATGCGCAATAACTCACCACATTCCAACATTCATAATATTGCGTACTCATATGCTACATTGGTTAACACAGCATCTATGTTAGTTCAATGTTCAACAAGTGAGCGCTAAATTGTTTTTGGTTGTCGTTTAGGAACGATGGAATTTGGTGGGTTAAGTGACAGCAGTGCTATTTCACTTGCACACAGCTCTCGGCTTTGGTAGCACGAATAGTTAGCACAAGTGGCGTAAATATTGAACTGTCGTATGTTTACAATGTTTTGGGTTCGTTGATAAGGTGTGTAAAGCATTCGTTCATTGACATTGGAATTCGCTGAGAGCGCCACTCACACAAAAGGCTCACTGTGCCATAAAACCGATGCTTAGCCTTTTTTCATGCTTACGATAGAACGGCAGCTTGTCCTCTGGCATCAATACAAGCCTCTACAATAGAGTTGTAGAGCCAAATCGCTCATTAAGGCGCTTTCAACGAATCTTTTGTCGCTTATTGCTTTTTTTTTTTTTATATATTTTTTAATTATGTCAAAAATTGTATTTCATTATAATATGTCATCCCTTTCTGCTGATACTGCCGCTTCTCTATCCTGTTCTTCTTCTGGTTTTGATTACCTAACGGCAAATGTTCTCAAGCGCAGCTTTTCTCCTTCTGCTTTGCGTCTTATTTATTTTTATGTTATATTTTATTGTTAAAACAAGTTGCTATTACTACATTTCCATTCGTTTATGCCTCTATTTTTATTTATTTATTTTTCCTCATTTTTATTTTTCTTCTTCAACTTCTATGTTTTTAGTTATCCTTTATCTTGAATGCATATATTAAAGTCAGTCCCATTTCGTTTTAGATATACGGTTTTACACTTGAATCTCTTTTAAAGCACCATTTATATATATTTATTTAATTTTTATAAATATATTCCGTTTTTATTATTAATTTATTTTTTATTTCGACGCATGTGCTGTCATGCATTTTTATGGTTTTCCTGTTTACTGAAGCAAATGCTTTTCCTTGTTTACTTAATTTTTTCCTTGCATTTTGTCTCTTTCCCTCTTACTGTGCTTACTAAAATTAAAATTGGCTAACTAATCAATAATTTACTAGATTTATTTTCTTTATTTTTTGTTTTTTTTGTTATGCAATTCGTGTTTTTTGTATTTATTTTAATTAAAAAAAAAAAGAAACTTATAAAATGTTTATTATTATTTACAAATGGTGTGTGTGTATGAGTGGGCATGAAGCTGTGTTTGTGTTGTTGTTGTGTGTGTATATGAGTAAGACAAATGCATATAACATTTTATTTAACCAATCAGAAACGAAGAAGAATTCCACGCAACATCTTGTGTGAGCAAATCTCAATTAATTTATGTATTTTTTTTTTTTTATTTTTCCATATTTTATATATTAATTGTTTAATTTTTATTTAATTTTGATCGGTTTTTGTTTCGAACCAAGTCGTATGCTACACTATGCTACACTGTGCAAAAATATTTTTATTCATTTGTTTTATTTTATATTTTTTTTTTTTGTAATTTATATTTTCAAAAAATTGTATCATTTTTTTTTTTTTGTCATTTGCTACTGAAAATTCAACTACTTTTTTTCTGTTTTTTCTAATATTAAATTTTAAACGTTTTTTCGTATTTATTTTAATCACTTATTTACTAAATTATTTTCATTAATTTTTTTATGTTTCTTGTTTAAATTATTTTTTGTTTTTTTCTTTTTTAGCTGTAAAAAAATCTACAGAAAAAATCGAAAACAATTTGAAGGCAATTTCATGTCAGACTCTTGCTTTAACACGTTTCACTTCATCTTTTATTTACTTTTTTATTTTATTTTTATTTTTTTATAAAGTTATATTGTTTAATTTGCGTTGCTCATTTGCGCATTTCAACTATTTATTTATTCTTTGTTATGTGTGTAAATATTCTTTAAAAGTTTTCGTTTTCCCATTTTTTCTGACCTTTTGTCTTTCGGCAGATTTATGTTTTTATTTTTATTTTATTTTTTACAGTGTAGTTTAAGATATAGTGTAGGTGTGAAGAAGAGAGGAAGGCAGGAAAGTTTGCTTCGTGTAGGATAACATTAAAAAGCAAGAATCAAGTCGAATAATTAGAAAACAACAAATTATGAAATAATAAAAACCAATCGGTTCATTGTCGAGCACCAGAAGTTGGAGAACAAGTCCGAGAAAGAGCAAATTGTAGCGAAAGAGAGCAAGAGAAAGACAAAGGATTTTGATAAGGCCAAGAAGTTAAAAACAAAGTGAAAGCAAGAGTAGAACAGAGTTAAATGGAGAAAAAGTACAATGTAAAGTTTTATAGGGAGAGAGAGTTTAGGAAAGAAGTTTAAAAAGAGTGAGTTTTTTTAAGTAATAGAAAAGTTACACAGAAATTCCTAGAGATAGAGAGGCAGCAATGAAGAAAATAAATAATACGCATTTCATGTCAGTTTTTCTCTCTGTGTATACAGAAATATTTGTGCATATCAAAATTTAATCAAAACCTTAAATAGTAAGGTAGTAAACCAGAAAGAGAGAAAGAGGTAGAATGGTAATTGACTGTAAAAGAATTGTTTTTGCTACACTGAAACAAATTAAGCGGACTTACAGATTTTCGGCACATTTTGTGGCGCTCAATTCAAAGCTAAAAATGAAAATCAAAATAATCTAAAAAACAAGAAAAATAATAAATAAATAAATAAAAGAAGTCTGTAAAAATGACATTTATTAAAAATGTTTAAAAAAATAAGACAAAAAATTACACAGACAGCAAAAAAAAAAAAAAAAAATCAACAAAATTTAATACATTTACAAATAGAGACACAATCTATATTATAACGTGTGTGTGTGTGTATGGGAAGGGAGAGGGGGCGCACAATTAAACGCATGTGTGTATGTGTGTGGGTGTGTGAGTATGTGTTTTAAAAAAAATTACAATACAATAATCATAAACGTAATAATAATTAATAAAAAAAAAATATTAAGCATAGTTGTTGTTTTTGTTTGTTTATATATATATATATTTATTTTTAGGTTTGTTTTCGTGTTTTTTTTTTTTTTTTTGTTTATCGTCCTTTAACTTCTACTAAACGTAATAATTATTTTGTTTTTGTTTAATGCTTTTTTCGCTTTGCTTTCTTTGCTTGTATTTCTTTTATTTTTATTTTTATTTTTATTATTATTTTTTGTTTTGTTTTTTCTTTTTCATGTGAATAAATGTTATGCTTATATAAGAAAGTATTCAACGCAAAAGTGGTTGTGTGTATGTATGTATGCATGTATGTATGTACGTATGTATGTATAAATATATGTATGTATATTTATATATATATGTATATAACTGTTTGCAAAGTTACTTAGATATAAATCGTATTCTTTGCTTAGTCAAATTTCTTTTACATTTTATACTTTTTGTTCTTCTTCTTTTTTGACAAACAAGAAATGTTCGAAAACTCAGTTAAAACAACAACAAAACGACAAAATTACAAAAGTACAGTTATAGCGCAAGTGTTACATATAAACTTGTATTAATATTATATTTTTTTCTTATTTATTTTTTAAGTTTTGTGTTTGCTTTCTTAAATTTGAAATTTCATGAATGAATTTCGCTAAGTGTACTCATATGCTTGCATGTCTGTTTAGTGAAAATTTTTCTGTGTGTGTGTGTGTGTGTATGTATGTTAATGATATATTTTTAAATTTATTTAATTTATTTTTTAAAACACAATTGTTTATGACAATTTGTTTTTTAAGCCTTAAGTTTTTTTCTTTTGCTGCTGTTTTGTTGTAATTTTCACTTATTTTTGGCGCGCATTTTTTTCTTGTTGCTTTTGTTTTTCATATAATTGCATTAACTGCTTAAATTTTTTTTTTTGTGTTCATGTTCATATTATTTTATTTTTAATAATAATATTTTTCATAAACTCTCTTTTTTGCTTGCAAAAGTGTTCATTTAATTTAATTGAATTTGTTTAAAAACCTTTTTTTTTTTTATTAATTTACATATATAAAAAAAAATTTTATATATATATTGTTACACTAAGTTAAAAAAAAAAAAACAAAAATTCTGCCTAATTCATAATTTGTTGCATACTTTTTTGCGTAAGTGTGAAATTTACCAACTTTACGGCTTTTTAAGTTAGGAAATTGTGTTTAATTTATATTTTTAAATATATATTTTTATGTTTAAAAAAAAAACTTATTGTTAAAAAGTCTGCCTATTGGTTTTTTGTTTTTTTTTTTTTGTTTTTGTGTTTTTGCTTAAAAACTACATTTTTTTTTTACATTATTTTTGCCTTTTACTATTTTTGAATTTTTTCCTTTTTATTTTTATTATTAAATTTATAATTAAAAATTATTTGTGGTTATTTGTATGTTTTTTTTTTTTAATAGTAATTATAATTGTTTTATTAATTTTTTAATTGCTGATTTTTTGGATTTTTCTTCTTTATTTTATTTTTTTTTTTAAATTTAATTTTAATTTTTACTACTTTACAATTAACAAATAGCATAAAATTAATTGTTGGTTTTGTTTGTTTTTAATAATTTGTTTTATTATTTATATATATAAAAAAAAAAAAGTTCATTAAGATTAACGCATTTGTATAAAATGCCTTCTTTTGTATAATTTTATCGCTTAATTATTATTAAATGTTTTATAGTTTTTAGGTGTGTAACAACTAAATTACAACTAAAAAAAAAGTCCATGCTTGTAATTTTTGTTTAAATATTAAAAAAAAAAAATTGTTTATATATTTATATATATATATATCTTGTATAAAAGCCTTAAGACAACACTTGCTTTGCGCAGCATTTTTTTTTTATTTTTTTGTTTTTGTTGTGTTTAAAAACAAATAAATGTTTGTTACATTCCGCAGCAATTTCTTTTAATTAATTAATTATAAAAATACAACACGAACTCATGATGGGCGTGCTTATATGTATGGGCGTGGCATGTTTGCTGGTTTCTATATATGTGAGCGTATATGTATATATATATGAGTGTGTGTGTGTGTGTGTGTGTGTGTGGCATGTTGTCAATGATTTATAATTGTTGTTGTTGTTTTAAATAATATAATTAAAACTAAACAATAAAAAAAGAAAACAAACAACCATAAAATTAAAAAAAAAAAACATTATGACGAACACAATAAAAATTAGACGAACAACTACAATGCTAAAAGATACATTATGTGTATATATATATATATACACATATGTGTATATAAAATATGTATATGTGTGTGTGTGTAAGAAATGATACAATAATTAATTAATTAATTCAGTCATCAGGTAACATTGTTTTAAAAACGACAACAGTAACAGAAGCGGCGGCGGCGGCGTTTGCAGCAGCAGAGGCGGTGTTGTTGTTGTTGTTGTTGGCGGTTGTGTTCGATGAGGTGGAAGAGGAAGAGAAGGCAGCATTGGCGTCATTGGGGCGTGCGACATGTGTTGTTGTTGTTGTTGTGTTAGTGTTGTGTTGTGTTAAGAATGATGTAGTAGTAGTAGTAGAAGAAGAAGATGCTGCTGTTGCTAATGATAATGATGTTGTTGATAATGCCGTTGTTGTTGGTGCTGGTGCTGGTGTTGTTGTTGCTAATGTTGGTGTTGGCTGTGCCGCATGTGACGACACTTCAGTCCATTGCATTGCTGCTGCATGCGTTGATGAATATGATGATGATGATGATGATGGTGACGATGATGTTGTCGATGTCGGTGTTGTTGTTGTATGTTGTGTGCTTGTTGTTGTGGCCAATGGCGTTGCTGCGACCGCGGCCGCTGCCAACATCGGCAATAATTCATCGGTTTGTGTGTGTGTTGTCACCGTTTCGGTTTTCATGTATTTTGTTGTTTGTGTTGCTTGGCAACTGATGTTGTTGTTGTTGTTGATATTGCTGCTGCCACTTCTGCTGCTGTTGTTGCTGTTGTTGTTGCTACTGTTAATGCCGTTCATGATAATTTTGTTGCTGTTGCTGCTACTAAAGTGTTGTTGTTGTTGCTGTTGCTGCTGTTGCTTACAGGTAATTGCATGTTTATGCATTTTATTGCTAATACAATTGCTGCTGTTGTTGGAGTTATTGTTGTTGTTGTTGTTGCTGCTGCTAATGTTGCTATTGTAAATTGTTGCTGTTGTATTGTGCAGCACTGTTGCCGTTGCCGTTGCTGTTGTTGTGGCAGTGTTTGTTGTTGTTGTTGGAGTTGTCGCTGTTGCTGATGTTGTTGTTGTTGTTGGCAATAAGCGCGTTTCATGCGTTAAATTGATAATTTTCATTGGCAGTTTCGTTTGTTGTTGTTGCTGTTGCTGCAACATGAGTAATTGTTGTTGTTGTTGCTGTCGTGCAGTTGCTATTTCACTCAGATTGGCCAATGTGACCGCCGTTTTGAGCACATGCGCTGGCGGCGGCGATGATATTGATGATAATGACAATGTTGTTGTTGTTGTTGCTCCTGTTGGTGTTGCTGCTAATGTTGGTAGTGGTGTTGTTGTTGTTGTTGTTGAGGCTGGACGTTGTTGTGACATCAATGCCGTTTGCAATATTGAAGCATACTGATGTTGTTGTTGTTGTTGTTGCTGATGATGCTGTTGTTGTTGTGCAAGTCTTTTGTTCTCTTCGGTAGTTTTTGTTGTTGTTGCTGTCATTGCATTACAATTATTTGTTATTGCTGTTGATGTTGTTGTTGTTGCATTGACATTTCTCAGTGTTGTTGTTGTTGTTGTTTGTGGAACACATTTCGCTGACTTGACAATTGTCAGTGTTGTGGCAGTGTTGTTGTTGTTGTTGTTTGTATTCATTTTTATTGCATTTAATAATTTGGCAGTGTCCGTTGTTGTTGTTGCTGTTGCTGTTGTTGTCATTGTTGTCGTTATTGCACGTTCAGCCGTTGCTGTTGTTGTTGTTGTTGCTCTTGTCATGGCCGCCGTTGCTGCCGTCGAGCGTGCAATCTGCTCAGCGGCCGCCGTCAATGTGGCAAGCGTTGCTGCCGCTCCTGTCAGCAAGGAAGTCTTCAATATGGATGTTTTTGTTGCTGTAGCAGCCGTTGGCAATTGTTGCTGTTGTTGCATATGCATGTTGTTGTTGTTGTTGCTGTATGTCATTGCATCGCCAGTTTCAATTTTAATCTTAGGTAATTCCAACATTGGCAAACTGCCACACATGGCGAACTGAGAGCCACCGTCGCTGTCGCCGCTGCTGCTGCTGCCGTTGTTGTTGTTGTTGCAACGTGTTGTCATTGCCATCGGTGGCACAAAGTGTAAGCCAGCTGTTGTTGTTGCTGTTGTTAATTTGCGACTTGTTTTAGCTAATTCATGTTCTTGCTCCGCAGCAGAGACGTCGGCGTCGGTCTGGGCGTCTTCAGCAGCATGTTGTTGTTGCTGTTGTAGAAAATTGTATGTCGCCTTATTGGGCGTGGGCATAGGCATGGGCGTGGTATGGGGATCGTCATCGTCGATCGTCGCTGGTAGCAAGCCACTTTCAAGCATTTGCTACCTTATACTCGCCGAGTTGAGCACGAAGGGAACATAGAACATTTTACTCTCGAGCAGTAGACTAGCAGCTGCCTGGATCTGTGCACAGAGAGAGAGAGAGCGTTAGTGAGGGGAGGGGCAAAGTGAGCTGATGATGAGTGTGACCTACCTCTGGTATGTGGGAGAGCAGCTCACTCAGACGCGCTTGTGGATTTTGCGGTGATGAGTTCTGCAAATAAGTGCGCAATACTTGTATGTAACGCTCCTGTATGCTTTCCAATTCCACCTCTGCTAAAAACGGGGGAGAGAGAGAGAGGGAGAGACCGAGGGGGGAAAGAGATAGTAGAGATAGTAGAATCAATGAACTCATCCACTCACCTTTATTCAAGAGTATGTAAACCTTGAGGCAAACATATTCCTCCATTTTGAGTTTGATGCGTCGAAACATGATCGTTATTTGGGTCATCTTGTCAACCATATGGCCGACATCGAGCTTCAGCTGTTCCATGGCAATGGGCTGGCCCATGAGCGTAGTCAGACAGGTCTGCAGTGTGCTCAGATGGGCATTCACCTCGGATACGAATTCGGGATCGTCCTTGTGCAGCGGCTGGGCGTGCATGTACTGGACCACCTGATGTATGGGTGGCGTCGTTGTGGGCGTCGGTGAGGCATGACCGCTGCCATGATGGTTATGATGATGATGATGGTGGTGGTGGTGTTGCTGCTGTTGTTGTTGTTGCTGCTGCTGCTGCTGCTGGTGGTGTTGATGCGGATGATGATGCGTATGATGATGATGATGATTCGAACCGGTATTTGGACCCGGCGAATGTTGCAGTCGTGTCGCTGTTGTGGGTGGCGTCGTTGACGAAGTGGTCGATGATGTTGTTGACGTTGCGCCGCTGCCACCACCGTCACCGCCACTGCCGCCGCCACTGCCACCACCACCACCACCGCCGCTGACATTCAGCGTCGACGAGCGCTTGCCATGCAATGCTTGATAGGCAGCGGTCGTCAGTATAAGAATCTCATGCCATTTGTCTGTCAATAGTTTCGTGTGTATCTCAACGGGTATCTCCAGATAGAAGGGCAACTTCTTGGTCCACGAGACCAACTTGTGCACAATCGAATCGCCAATGTTGCACAGCTTTTCGCTGATTTCCGATTTATCCTCAAGGAATTCGGAGAAATGCGGCAACGTGGCGATATCCTCCATGGCATCGCAATCGATCAGCGTCTGGATCATGGAGAGCGCATGCTCGTAGGAGATCTGGCGATCTTTCGATGAGCTGACCGCCGAATCGAGTCGATGGCGTAAATGCACGATTTCGCTGGGATTCGTGAGTGCAGTCTTAAGTATTGTACCGTTAACCACATGCGAGGGTAATTTGATGGCCACCTCCTGCGATGTCTGCGTCTGTGCCACTGCGGCCGCTGCTGCTGCTGCTGCTGCCGCGGCTGCTGCATTATGTTGCTGCTGCTGCTGATGCTGCTGCTGCTGTTGTTGCTGTTGCTGTTGCTGCTGCTGGGCTGTGTGATGATGGTGATTGTGATGCTGATGATGCTGTTGCTGCTGCTGCGCAGACGCTTGCATGTGCGTTGCTCCACTGCCGCCGGCGCCACTGTGCGGCGAACCGTGCAGCGCATGATGCGGCGAGTGCATGGCGGATTGCTGCGCGCCCGGATGATGCGGCGAGTGCAGCTGCTGGGCCTGCAGATGTTCCTGCTTGAGCGCTGGGCCCAAGAACATCGGCTTCAGATCATTCTGGCCCAGGCCGCCCGACTGTGCGCTCAGTAGCTTCGATTGCTGTGCTGCGGCTGCGACTGCGGCGACTATCTGCTGCTGCTGCAGATGCTGCTGCGGCGACAGCAAATGATGCGGCGACAGCTGGCCCGGATGATGGCCGGGCGGCGTTTGATGATGATGATGTGGTGACAACATTTGCTGTTGTTGTTGTTGCTGTTGTTGCTGTTGTTGTTGCTGCTGTTGTTGTTGCTGTTGTTGCTGTTTTTGGTTTGTCTTCTTGTGCTTCTTGTATTTGACCTTGTATAGATTGTAGACGGCGCCACTGTTGCGGCCGCCGGGCATGCGATCTTCGCGCACGGCTGTTGGAGGAAGAGAGGAGAGTTGCCTTCAGACTGACTGACAGATCGATCGATGGATGGATGGATCACTTACCTTGCAGCACCATGCCCTGTTCGATGCACTTCTTAAAACGACAATACTGACAACGGTTACGCTGTGCTTTGGTTATCTCGCAGGTGCCGTCCGCCACACAAGTGTAGACGCGACGATTTTGCACGGTGCGCTTGAAGAAACCCTTGCAGCTGTAGAGGATCAAGGATCAAGGATTATTGATCATTATTATTATCAACGCCTAAGCAAAGTGTCACTTACCCTTCGCAGGTGATGATGCCATAGTGCAGACCAGTCGCTTTGTCCTCGCAGATCATGCAGACCAGCGGCTGATCGTCCTCGTCGGTTGGCTCATGTGGCGCATCCAGCGACCGATTGCCGCCGCCACCGCCAACGCCACCCGACGAATTCGAGTTGCCCCACTGCTGCTGTGCGCTCAGATTGAGTGCCTGCAGCTGGCCGGGCGGCAGCTGCGAGTAGTCGCCGGCCCAGAGGCGCTCCATGTTGAGCGCATGCGGCGTGCGAAACTGATGTGGCCGTGGGCGCATATCCTGTATGCGTGTCTGTCCGAGCGAGAGCAGCAACTGTGCGGCCTCCTCGTTGTTCTGCGGCGACGGGCCGGGCGTGTGCGTCGGCGTTATGGAGCCGGCGGACGGCGACGAGGCCGACTGCAGTGACGATTGTGAGGAGTGATGAGCCTGCGATTGCAGCAACGAGCCCGATGGCGATTGTTGCGACTGGCCGGACTGATGGCCGCCAGGCGTGCCACCACCGCCGCCACCACTGCCGCCGAGCCCTGGCGATGGGCCCGAGGCGTTCGGTGGCGGCGGCTCATAGCCCCAGACCATCGTGCGCACGCCACAGCTCTCGCCCATGATGACGGTGGGCGTGCCACGTGGCGGCGTCTGTGAGGGCGTCTGCGGCGACAGTTGCGATGACGACGACGACGATGAGTGGTGCGGCGAAGGCGATTGGCCAGCGCCGCCGGGTCGCAGGTTGCCCAACGGCCCGCCAATCACCTCCGGCTTGACGCCGTTGATGCGTGCGTTCGAGACCCAGACCATGCGCTGTGCTGCCGCCGCCGCTGCCGCAGCGCTCGGTTGCATCAGCTGGGGCAGGCCGGAAGCAGCGGCAGCGGCCACCTGCTGCTGGACTTCGCTCTTGACGCGGAAGAGCAGCGCCGCCTCGCGGTTGGGATGACGCAGCGAGCCGGGATGCATGAGGGCCTGAGCCATGTTGCCCAGCTGTGTGGGTGCGCCCTGCTGCGGCTGTTGCTGTTGTTGTTGTTGCTGGTGTTGTTGCTGCTGCTGTTGCTGGTGCTGCTGATGCTGCTGCTGGTGGTGGTGATGCGGCGATAGATGGCGCTGCGCGTTGCCGCCATTGCCCATCAGACTGACGCCGGCGTGATTCAGCACCGGCTCCTTCTTGACGCGTATGTGCGACGTCTGCTGCACGGCTTGCTGCGACGCCAGCAGATGATGCTGCGGCGATGACTGCGACGAGGACGAGTGCCGTGACGAGGGCGACATGATCGCGTTCGGCGACAGCTGCGTCGGCCGGGTCATGGCGGCCGCCTGCTGCAGCAAGTGCAGTTGCTGCTGCTGGGTCAGGTGCTGCATCGACTGGCTGAGCAGATGCTGTGGGCTCTGCGCCAGCTGCGACAGTTGCAGCTCTGTGGGCGTGGGCGGGCTGTTCTTGCGCAGCTGCGGCTGTGTCAGCTGCTGGTGCAGATGATGCGTTTGTACAATGGGCGGCGGCGGTGGCGGCTGGTGTGACGCTGACTGCGGCGACGGCGAGCTGACGATGTGCTGCGATGAGCTGATCGCCGTCGACGACGAGGCCGTGCTGCTCGCATATGAGGTCGCTACCGCATGACCGGACGCCGAGGCCACTGATGAGGCCGGCGGTGGCGGCGGCTCAGACTTGATGCGTGACGGCGTCACCAGCACTGTGACGTGTTGTTGTGATTGCGATTGTGTTGCTGCTTTGGACTGCTGCTGTTGTTGCTGCTGTTGTTGTTGTTGCACATGATGATGCTGTGGCTGGTGGTGATGATGATGTTGTTGCTGCTGCTGCTGCTGCTGCTGTTGCTGGTGGTAGGCGAGCATCTTTGTCGGTGAGGCCAGAATGCGTTCCTCTTTGACTGAGCGTATTACACTCAAGCTGCCGCTGCTGCTGGAGCCGCTGCTCGTGTGTATGCCATTTGTGGGCGTGGCACTCTGCGTGTTTGTCGTCGAAGCTGACGTCGTTGTCGATGGCTTCTCCTCCATGGAGTCGGGCGAGGCACGACTGCTGCCGCCGCCATTGCTGCTGCTGCTCGCGGTGCCGTTGTTGTGCGGTGGCGTTGGTGTTGCGCGTGTCGAGATCCCACCATTGCCACTGCCACTGCCACTCCCACTCCCACTGCCGTCTGAAATGGGCGGCGTGTTGCGCACTTCGATCGCTGATGGCGGCGACATCACTGACGAGGCGGCTGCGGCGCTCACCGTGCTGCTCGACGAGTGAATCTCAGTCTGCTGTTGTTGTTGGGGATGTTGTTGTTGTTGTTGTTGGTGGTGTTGCGTTGCCTTGGCATCGCTGGCACCCAACTTAGTTGCTGTGTTGTTCTCTGCAGCGCTACTGCTCGTGCAGGACCCTGTGATAGTTGCGGACGACGATGTCGCCGATGTGGATGACAAGCTGGAGGAGGAGGAGGAGGTGGTGGTTGAGGAGGCAACGACGTTGCCGCCACCGCCGCTATTGCCACCGCTGGCGCCGCCGCCGCTGCCGCTGCTGCTGCTGCTGCCGAGCGATGTTGAGGTGGCGGTCAGCGTTACGATTGGCAACGTCGACGCCGTGCCGCTGTCGCACATCTTTGGTGACATCGGTGCTAGGAGATCCGGCGACGAGGTCGATGTGTCCGCTACTGATTCGCCGTCACTGCTGCATCTTGAATCAATTTTTCGCCGTTTCAATTTGAGGTCTTGAAATAGGCTCATTTTATCGAGCTCGCTGTACGGGCCACGGCTCAGTGTCATAATTCCTAAGGAACACCATGAAAGAAACGAAAAAAAAAAATGACAATGAGTTAATGAGAACACAATTGGAACGCTTAGTCAAGCAATAATTTCCTGTCCCAGAGACAAAAGCCTTAAGATCTTCTCAAAAAAAGAAAATCGCCCGCCCTTTGCTCTATGCCTGAATCAAACTAAGAACGCTTGTAGCTTCAGCCTGTTCCGAAGACTGTTCTGTGCCCTCACGCAATGTGCGAAGTCCAAGAATATCTCGGTTGAGCTGCCAGTGTCCGTGCACAGAACTGGGCTCAGGAATTAAAGACTTTGTCAACTCAGAGACGAAAAACTTTTGATTTAATTTACTGTTCAAACTTTAAACTTCTTTTCAAAGCCACCTTATCCCAAATATTTGTTTTGCAAAAGTTTCTAAGTTTCTGGAACATTCCAGAATGCTTTCTCAAGAACATGCCGAGATCAAATAGATACATAAATTCGCCAGAGTGAAACCCAGCACAAGAACAACTTGTCAGAGCGCTCATTTCCTTATGACCCACTTAGCGAACGTGCTCTAACAAGCGCCGGTGAGCAACATTTGTCACTCGTCAGCTTCAGCTTCCAAAACGCAAAGAAATGTGGGCGAAGCGCTTCTTTTTTGACATTAGTGAAAATTAATGCTTGCCTCTTATTAGTTTCGCATAAAAAATCGACAAAAAAATATGCGCATAAATTTATCATAGCCAAAAATGTAAGCAATAAAAAATAAATAACAACAAAAAAATAGGAAAAAGAAACTAAAAAACGATTAAGCTTTATAAAATATTTCTTTGTGGCAAAACGATTCAAGACCTTGACAATGAGTGAAATCTCAGCTTAGTTGATTAACTAAAAAAAATTTGTTGCGATTTTTTTGTTTTTTCGTTTCCTCTTTGACTTTTCGAACTGCGAACTTGCTTGCATAAAGAGATGAAGTGCGAGGGGTAGCAAGAGTCAGAGACAGAGACAGAGGAAGCAGCAGCAGCACGTGTTATGCGTTGATCTGTCCGTATGCCGGTTGTGAGCTGAGATCAAACCGAATCGGAGCATTAAGTCAAGTCAAGTCAGGCCAAGCCAGACTCTGCGTCCGAGTGGGCATTAGTCACAACACAACGGATCTGAACGCAATGGTCGAAGCAGCTTGTGTGGCGTCACGTCGCCGATGCCGTTGCCGTCCCTGTCTTGATCTCCGCCAATTCAAACGTAAACCAGTTCTGACTTTTTTTTTTGTTGTTTTCTTATTTCGCACTGGGGAAGTAAATGCAAATTTGCTGTCGCGTTTTTTCTTACTTCTTTTAATTTGTTAGTTTTGCGTTTTTTTTTTTTTCTTGTTGATGTTTTTGTTTTCGTTAAATAACTTCCGGAAAAAGAGAAAAAAAAAAAAAAAAAATAGTATAACGAAAAGTAAAAATGATGCGAGGTGATTTTTTGCTCAAGTCTCAAGTCTGGCTCTTAGTTGGAGTCTTGTTTGAAGCGCGTTGTGACGTCAGAATTATTGTTAAGACTGGTTTGCTTGCTGATTTCTTAACTGCCGTTATTCTCACGAGAATTAAGGTCAGCAAAGTTATAATCTTTGAAACACAAAATGTCGGGATTTGACATAATTACCAACGGCGTAGCTAATTTGATGAAGAGATACTTCTAATTAGCGTTTAATAAAGTCGAACAAGTTTTTTTTTTTTTCACTTAGTCAGACAATTTCGAAAATTCGAAAAAAAAAACTTTAATGTTCGAAATTAAATTGAAAAATCTCAAATTAATTTTTAATGATTGAAATTAAATTGGATTTAAATTTCAAAATATAAAATAAAAAAATAAAAATTGCCAGTATTTCGTTAACACAAATTTGTGGTTAAAGAAGTGAATTTTTGCATTCGAAGTTTCGTTCGAAAATTAAAAAAAAAAAATGGTTGAAGTTGATGGCAACTATTAGTAATAGTAATGTTTCACTAAAATTGAAATACATTTTATAAAAGAAAGTAAAGAAATTTTGGTTAAAATCAATGGCTTTCGTATAACGGAGGCGTGTCCCTAGGCAGGCCTCCAAGCATGTCTCAATGCAAGCCACAAGCAGCAATGCCAATTGCAGGTATTACATAGACAGCTTGGCAAATGGTGTGAGCCAAAGTAGGAAGTGTTAGAGAGTGGCTGGTGTGCTTGCTATAAGGAGGGGGAAGGGCCGCGGCGAAAAATAGGTTATGTAGTTCAATGATCGGCCAAAAGGGCGAAACAAACGAGCTTGTGTGCGCGCTACCGAAGGCATTTATGTGTGTTTGTAGGTATGTGTGTGTGTGTGTGTGTGTGTTTGGATTATGTGCTGCGGGGTTGTTGCATTAATACACTCACTCAGTCAGTCAGTCAGTCAGTCATACGTTTTATGCATTCATATATGTAGGAGCATTACAACCCCTTTGATAAGTTTATGTCTGTGCGTGTTTGTCTATGTCTATGTCTATGCCTATGTATTTCTGTATGTGTGTCAGTGTGTGCGTGTGGCACTTAAGTGCATGTGTATGCGGAAGCATTGAAACGATGTCAGAATGTGGCACAATGCGCTCGTTCAGTCGCTTGCTCGTTCAAAAGTTGAAAGTACTTTGCACCGAAGCAAATAAACTACAAAGAAGTAAAGAAAAAAAAAAAAAAAAAGAAAATAGCAACAACAACAAAAAAAAAAAAGCAATAACAACAAATAAAAATTATGCATACGTCAAGTTGGCCTGCGTCGAAGCCTGCGCCAGTGTTGGAAAATGCAATTTGAACGAACGAAACGGAAGTGTTTTTTTTTGTTGTTGCTTTTGTTTTTGTTTTTGTTTTTATTACATAACACTTGCTCGAAAATGCAATTTTTTTTTTATTTATTTTATATGCAAAAATTTGTTTCAAATAAAAAAAAAAAAATACCAAAATCAAAACAAAATGGCGTACGTATTGAATCAATACTGTATTGAACATGACAGAGCTTCTATGGAGAGACAGTGGCGTTTAGAATGTTGTCGCAGGTCGGAATTTCGCAAAACGCAAAAAAAAAGTAAATAAAGAACCAAAGCTGAGCTGCGATAATTGTTTATGATTGTGTGTGTGAGACAGAAAATAATTATTGCTTATCAGTTCATTTGAAAATGATGAATGAGAAGAGAGAACGGAGCGCGAAGTGAAGTGATTATGCACAAATGTGTGAGAAAGAGGGGCGTAAAGTGGGCGTAAAGGCAATATGAGCAGCTGTGACAGAGTTACAGAGAAAGAGAGACTGAGAGAAAGAGAGAGAGAAAGTAATGCAATGAAATTCCTGAAATATATCTGGAACTGTGGATAACTCTTGGCTCATTAAACAAAAGTTTAAACTTTAAATAAGTATCTCCTACCACTTGTCTTGCTAGCTCATGGCACATTAATGTACATAGATACATACATATACATACACATACATATGTATATGCATTATAGATACAAACTTCAAGACTAAAAATATTTGTTACACGAAAATATTTCTGTTGGTTTATATTTTTTTCATTTTCATTTTCATCTTCTTTTTCATTTTTCAGAATGCTCATTGTGTGTTAGCCAACGAAATCAACATCATCAACATAATCACATTAATGATCATCATGACGTTGCAGATAATGATCGTTAACATTAACGCACGATGGATGAAAGTGACACACAAAATTAATTCTAACGGCAGCAAAATGCACACAGCAAGAGAGAGAGTGAGTGAGTGTGTGAGAGGAAGACAGGGCGAGGGAGGGAGACACACGCACTCACATAAATTTACGCTTTCTGTTCTTGTTCTTCCCCCTTTTCTTTCTAACTACACCGCATGCGTTCAAAGCTTATGCTCTTCTGTGTTCACTCTCTTGCTCTCTTGCCCACGCTCGCTCTCTCGATATGTGCGTGAGTGCGTGTTGTGTCGCTCTCGTTTGCTGTGACCGAAGCGCTGTTGTGCTTTGTTGTTGTTGTTGGTGTTGTTGCTGCTAATGATGACGATGATTTTGTTGATGAGTCTTCTGCGTAGAGCGACTGAGTGAGTGAGTGTGTGAGTGAGTGAGAGAGCGCGTGCTGTGCTAGGCGGCATTTATTGTTTTTGTCTGTCTAAACTTTGTCTTGTTTCTATGTTCTTTTTTTGTTGTTTTTATTTTTTATTTTTATTTGTTAATTGTTGTTGTTGTTGTTGTTGATTGTGTGTGAGTATTTTTAAAATTTGACCTATTTTCATTATCAAGCGCAAGATTACGACTATTCTAAACAATAGAGAAAAGAACAAACACAAACACAAGCACACGCACACACACACACGCACAGTTGCCTACGCACTAATGGATGTTCACGTTGATGCGCTTTTGTTTTGTATTTGACTTTTAAATAAAAAAAAAAAAGGAAAGAAATAAATGGTTTTTTGTTGTTTTAATGCTTTAACATTTTTAAGTGTTTTTTGTTTTATCTTTACTTGTTTAAATGATTTGCTTGCATTACGCATACGCAGCGTTGCAATGAAAAAGAGCAACGGCGTGAGTGAAACAGCGAAGGAGGGGGGAGGGGTGGTGCCTGTGCAGCTGCACACACACACAGATACATGTATTTATATGCATGCGATCATGTCCAATGCATGAGAACTGAGCATTAAAAAAGAAGCTACGAAAAATTCCAAAATAAAATTCATATAAGAGATACAAACGACAAGAAAATAGAAAAAAAAATATATAAATATAATATGATATTTAACTCAAATGACATTTTCAGCATGATGATGATGATGACGATGATGTTGAAGAACAAGGCGCAAAAATCAGCACAAAAATGATGTATAAAAATCTTAAAGGCTCTGTTGGGCAATTGAAACAGAATGTGAGAGAACAAGAGAGTTAGCAAGAGAACCCTAAAACTCCTATTACAAAGTATACTTTATATTTTTTGTTGTTGAGTAAAACAAATCGGAGAATCAACAACGAGCAAAGTTTATTTAAAAGAAGGAAAGCTCCTTTTGTTTTTGTTTAAAAAAAAAATATATGAAACTTGGAAAAAAATTTGATACTTCGAAAAAAAAATTGCTGAATCTTCGAAATAAATTATAATATGCCGAAATTTCGATCCAGATTCCAGACTTGCATACAATATATTTAATTAACAATAATAAGCAAATCCGAAAAAAACAATTTGAACTTCGAAAATAAAATTCCAATATTCGGATTACATAAAATGTATGTATGATAGTATCTTCGATGCTTTTAAGCAATCGAGTTCAAATTAAAATACGTTCTTCAAGTTGTACTCAGACTTACAACAATGAGCTGTTTATATAAAATAAAAATAATAATAATAAAAAAACCATATAATTTGTGTGTTCGAAAGTAAAAAGTTGCATATTCGAAAAGGAAATAAAATAAATAAATAATATAAAAAATAAATATAATAAAATATAATTAAAGTAAGGAATTTGTAACACAATTTACCTATTGAAGTCATAATTTTGTGGTTGTTGTTGTTGTGATTAAATTTCGAATTTCGAATAATTTTGGTGGTGTTTGTCGTCGTCGGGTTTGTGGTTGTTGTTGTTGGTGTCTTACAAAAGTTTCGAACTTGGAACATTTGTATAAAAAAGCGCAAAATGCACGTTGTCTCTTTGTTTTAAACAAAACATTTGTGCCAAATTTTTCGAAATTCGAACTCGTATTCGAAATTCGAAAATGTTCTCGAACAATATAATTTTTTATTTTTTTTAATTTAAGGCTTTTTGCGCTTCATTTGTGAGGTTTTGGGGGGTGGGGAGGATTGACGTCGACGGAAAGAGTTGCCAATTGTAGTCGAAATTTTTTTTTTTTGTGTAGAGTTGCCAATTGTTGTTGTTAATTGTAAATTAACATTTTGTTTTGTTTCAGTGTTGTCAATTTTTGAGATTATCAAATGTTGTTTATATTTTTGTGAATTTTGAATAATTTTTTTTTTAAATTTTTTTTTTTTTTTTTTTGTAACTATTAAGTCCAATTCACTTGTTTGCTGTTGTTGTTTTAGGTAAATTGCGCGTATTTTTTTTGTTGTTTTCGCTTCTTTTTTTTATTATTTATATTAAGAGTAAAACATGTTCTGGTTATATGAATAAGTTGGAATGGGAGAGAAAGAGAGAGAGAGAGAGAAAGAGAGAAAATTGTGATTAATAAAAAAATATTGTGAAAAAATACTAACGGCAAATCGGCGGCATACGCGATTTTTTTCTATAGTAACAATTATAATTGTTGTAATGAATGTTGTTGTTGTTGTTATTATTATTATTATTGTTATTATTATTATTGTTTGTGTTGTTGTTGTTGTTGCATTTAGTACACTTTTGATTGTAATTATTTGTTGTTGTTGGCGTTTTAGTTAAGAAATCATGTTGTTGTTGTTGTTGTTGTTGTTGAGGCGTCGTTTGAGATTCTTCATCATCATCGCGATCATCATTATTATCATTATTGGCATGTGTTGCTGCAACATGTTGTCGCATATCCTCATCATTATCATTATCATTTAGAAGATTTGCATTTACATGAACATCATTATCATCATCGACGGTGGCGGCGGCGGCGGCGGTGGCAGAAGCTGAGGTGGCAACAACAACAACATCATTATCATCGCCATGATGACGTTGATGATGATGATGGTGGTGATGATATTGCTGATGGTGTTGTTGTTGTTGTTGTTGCTGTTGTTGATGATCGTGTTCGTGATCATGTTCATTGTATTTATTGCGCGCATTGTGCAAATGTTGCTCAAGTTGTTGTTGTTGTTGATATTCATTGAATTCATTATCACTTCCGGTCAGACGAAAACGATTGCATTCATCATCCTCATTGGCCTCATGGACATTGTTGCTGCAACATGCTGCTGCCGCTGCTGCCGCTGCTGCAGCTGCTGTCACAGCCGTGGCCGTTGCCGCATGTTGCAATGAGTTGCTGTTGTTGTTGTTGCCACTGCTGCTGCACTTCTTGAGTAATGTTTTTGTCAGCGGCGTTTTAATGATCGTCAAATGCTCATGTTCCCCGCCCCCGCTGCTGCCCCCGCCTCCGCCAAGGGCATTCAATTGATCGTCGCAAGGGCCGCTGTTCTCATGTTCGCTGTCTGTATCGGCAACATTGTTGCTGGCCGATGTTGTTGTTGCTGTTGCTGCTGACGCTGCCGTTGTTGTTGTTGTTGATGTTTTGATGTTGTGTTGTTGTTGTTGTTGCTGTGTTTGCAACTTTTCGCCGTTCATGATCGTCGGCAAGGATGTTGCTGGCATGTGACTGGTTTTGGATATGGGCGTGGCTGTGGGCGGTGACGTTTGTTGCCAACAACAATTTTCGTGTTCGTTTGTCGTATTTTTCGTCGCTTTCGTTTCGTTATGTTGGCCATTTTGTTTTGGCTCATAGCTCAAATGTTTCTTGTTGTTGCTGTTGCTGTTGTTGTTGTTGTTGTTTGTATTGTTGCCCGTTTTATTATTGCCGCTGCTGCTATTGCTGTTGTTGTTGTTGTTGTTAGCAACATCGTTGTCTGTGATCGTGTTGCACGCGCAATGCTCATGTTGTTGTTGTTGTTGTTCTTTTCTTAACAAATCTTTATTGTTGCCGCTATTGTCGCTGTTGTTATTGTTATTGTTGTTGTTGTTGCTGCTGCTGAACTCGTTCAAATGTTGCTGCTGCTGCTGCTGTTCCTGTTGTTGTTGTTGTTGTTGCTGCTTTTGAAGTTGATTGACGTTCATTTGTTTGTAATTTTATTTTTAAATTTGTTTTGTTTATAAATTTGTGTTCATTAATGTTTATAAACACTTTGTTGCCTCAAATGTTTAGCAACATTGTTGCGCAACATGCGCTTTTGATGACCGACGCATTTATTATTAGATTATTATTGTTTATTATTATTTTTATGTATTTATTAATTTTTTAAATAGTTTCTGACAGAGTTGCCATTGTCTATTTTAAGCACAATAATTATTTTTTTAATTTTTTGTATATTTAATGTCACTTTTTGTAAGTTTTATGCACAAATTGCTTAGGCGTGCTCCTCATCAGCATTGACAGGGTTGCCAGCGTACTTCAGTTGACGCACCAGACGCTTCTGCACACGCTTCTCGATCTTGCCGCTTCTTCTCGGCTTCTCGACGACGCGCGAAAATTCACTTCGGCTCCGCTTCGCGCTTCTGGTGCCGTTGTTGCGACTGCCCAAGACTTCCGAGCGCAAATTCTTTATCAAAACTCTGAACTTTTTCACCAAATTCCACACAAATTTAATGCAGATTTTAATGCTCGCATTCAGTCTCATTGTTGTACATTTAAATATTTGTTGCACGTTAAAAAAAAATGTTTAAAAAAAATTCAACAATTTTCGTCGCTTTTTATTTCATTTATTGTAATATTTAATGTTTGTATTAAAATAGTTTTGTAAATTTATGCAACAAATATTAATATTTGTCAGAATGAATTTTTTTAAGAACACTTTTTGACAGTCTTTTTAATTACTTTTTTTTCTCTTTGTTTTTTAAATGTTTTTAACAAAAAAAAAAATAAAAAAAAATTCACACTTACAAAAATAATTGTTTTTTTATTATAGTATTGTTTTTATATTTTATAATTTTTGTATTAAAAAAATTGTCACACTTTTGTTATATTTTTTGTTTGTTTATTTATATAAAATATATTTGTTGGAGGACGGTTTTTATATTAAATTCTGATTTTTATATATTTATATTATTTTTGCTTAATTTTATTATTGCATTTTTTCAATAGATTTTTTTTTTGAGTTTATTTTGTTTTTTTTTTTTTTTAAATATTTTTGTAGCCAACAACAACTTTAATTTGTTATATCAAATGTTTTTATTTTTTGTTTATAGTATTTCTTTTATTATTATTTTTTTTTATTAATTTATTTATTATTTATTTTTTAGTCAGTCTTCGTGTTTGAAGTCTTCGTTCATAAATGTTTTCTCAATTTGCTTTGAAGTGAAAACAATTTATTTTTTAGTAAACATTTTTGTCACGTAAAAAAAAAAAAACAACAACAATTTTGCTATATTTTCATTGGTTTCTTAATAAAAAAAAATTGTCAAATAAAATTAAAAAAAAAACAAAAAACACAACGGCGAAATAAAATACATAATAATCTTTTAATTTTCAGCTTTAACTATTTTTGAATTTTATTTGTTGTGAATATCAATTTTTTGCTGTTCTTGAGGGGAAAAGACACGTACCACAGCATTGTTTTTCATTGAGAAATGCATTTCATAGTTTTGCTAAAAATATTTTATTGTTTTGTTAAAAACAAAAGAAAACAAAACAAATTTAATATTTCTCTTAAAAAAAAAAAAAACACGTTAGATTTTGCTCAACACTTTTTTTAGTTTTTAAGATTTGTTTTTTTAATTCTTAAGCATTTTTTTTTCAATATATGGAAGACACATTTTTCGGTTACAAAATTCTCTTAAGCTTGTCACTGCACAGCTTCCGCCTGTGTGTGTGTGTGTGTGTGTAAGCGCGCGCATTTCTCTTTGAACACTTTGCACTTTGTCCATTACATTAAAAAAAAATATATTAATTACATATATATAAATATAACTTTTAATTCAAATCTCTCGTTGTCACTTCAAATAAAACAACAAAAAAAAAAAATTGAAATTTTGAAATTTCTTGCAGTTCTTAGAATTTTTTTTTATAATTTATATTTATCAAATATTAAATATTTGAAGTTATTTTGTTATATATTAAAAAAAAAAAAAAAACACAAAATAATTTTGAAACTTTTTCAAAACTCTTTAAAAATTTTCAAAATGTTAAAAAAAAAAATAAATAAATATTAATGTTGAAAGATTTTAGAGTTGTTGTGTTTTTGAGAACGATTTTTTTTTGTGCGAAAAAAATAATAATAACAACAATAATGAAATGCAATGAGATGAGAATTTTTCTAACTGTTTTTGAACTGCAGAACGCTTAACCGACGCGCACGTTGTTGTTGTTGTTCTTGTTGTTGTTTGATATTCAATTCAAAATTTACGTTTTGAGTGTTGCAGTTGTTTGCCGTTGCTGTTGTTGTTGTTGTTGTTGTTACAGATGTTGTTGTCGTTTGATTGGGTTTGCTTATGTTTTCTAATGTTGATGACGACGAGCACGACGACTACAACGACGACGACGACGACAATGATGTTGTTAGTGACGAAGACGTTAAAAAATGTTTATTATTATTTATTTTATTTTTTTTTTTTGATTTTTTTTTAATGTTACGTTTGCTGCGATTTTGATTTTGGTTTAGTTTTGGTTTTTGGGTTTTATTCCGCGGCCAACGTGCGTACATGCGAACGGAATAAAGTGAAATGAAAGGAGTAAGCGCAAGCGAAAGAAAGCAGAAGCGGTCGAATCGAGTCGCAGTGAGTCGCGTAGCGCGCGCAGCGTCAGTTGGCATAGACGGCAGCGACATCGGCAGCAGCAGCAGCAGCAGCAGCAGCAGTAGACATCACCAAAGCCATTGCCAAAGGCGGCGGCGGCGGCAGCAGCAAACTTCGTTGCCGTTGTCGTTGCGCAGCTAACAAAAAACTAACGAACAACAACAACAACAACTATGAGGAAGAAGCAGCAACAGCAACAGCAGCACTCTAGCGCTAGCAATAATAGCAACAATAACAACATAAGCGAGAGTGCTTAGACGAGCATTGAGCGAATGAGCAAACGAACTTCGTTCCGAACGAACGAATGGACGAACGAACGAACGCGCGAGAGCGAACATAAAAAAAAAACAACAACAAACAAGCGAAGAGTCAAACGAAACTATCATATTAGAAAACAACAGCAACAACACTAACAACAACAGCAATGATGACGGCAAATGAAAATGAAAAGCATCGTCGGCGACGACGTCAACGTCAACGTCGCTGCAATTGTCGCGACATATGCAAGAAAGCATGAGCTTTTTGTTTTTTTTTTATGTCTTCTCATTGGCATTTTATGCGTCAGCCTCTGCCGCTGCCGCTGCTGCTGCTGCTGCATTGACACCGGTGAAGTTTTGCTTCCTCTGCCATGAAATAGAAAGAAAAGTCAACACACACACACACACACACATGTAACAAACACAGTTAGAAATGATTAGATATATCATGTGTGTATGTGTGTGTGTAAGCGGCAGTGGGTTTTTTGTTTTTCACTCCTATTAGAATGCTTTGTCTGTATGTATCTATGTATATGTGTGTGTGTGTGCATGTATGACATCGACCGGCTTATGTTGCAATCAATGCCGGCATGTTGCAGTCGTTTATGCTCGATTGCCGGCTACTGAACTTCGTCTATACAAAAGCTTTGCTCTCTTACATACACACACACACACATGTACTTATACACATTTTATGCGCGCTCTATCTCTTTCTGTAGCATAGGTTTTATGTTTGTTGCACTTGCTTACTGCATGAATGCAATGAACACACACACACACACACATGTCACATACAGCAACTCTCTCATGCTGTCGCTCTCTTTTTATGCATGCTCTCACCGTCACTGCAATGCATTGAAAGCTTTATCGTTGTTGTTCATTCGTTTTGTATGTGCGCTCACTTGTTTCGATGCTCTCACACATACTCTCTCATTCACTGTGCTGTGCCGTTCGGCTCACTCAGCGCATTTCGTTGTTGTTGTTGCTATTTGAAAAGTGAAATTTTTACTGCGCTGCTGTGCTTTTCATGCGTTTATATTGTTGTTGTTGTATATTTTTTGTCGTTCGTGTTGTTGCTTCCTCTTGCTGCTGCTGCTTTGTCACTCAGTCAGTGAGTCAAAAGCATGTTAAAACTCACTCTTCTTCCTCTTATATTGCATGCATGCATTTTTTTTGTTTCCCTTCTGCTTCTTTTGCTTGGTTGGTTGGTGTTTGTTGTTGCTGTTGTTGTTATTGTTGCTTAAAGTGCAACTGCATAATATGCGCGCACTCACTCACTCACTCACAGCAACACATGCGCGCTGTCTCACTTGCGCATGTTATCGCCTTAGTCTCATTTCGTTTGCGCTTAACTTCATTTGTTAACTTGGCTTAAATCTGATGCGGAAGTTAATGACTTTTAGTTAATTGATTTATTTATTTTGTATTTATTTTTTTTTTTGCATTAATTCTTTCTTGTTTTGAGTTCGTTAATTGTTCAAAAATATTAGCCAAAGATTTCAATTACTTAATTAATTAATTAATTAAACAATCGAATTGCAATTTTCGTATAAATAACGGCACATTTTCAATTAGGAAGTGAAAAAGTGTTGCAACACAAAAGAAAAAATAAAAGAAAACAACAACAATAAAATAGTTGCTCGATTGAAATGTTCATATTACAACATGATGATGACGTTGATGATGATGATATTTAACGCCAATTGGAAAAACTGCCAAACGATTATATGACAAAGACTTTAAATGACAATCTGTGTGTTGGACGGACGGACGGACGGTTGGACAGACAGAAAAAAAGTGGCGTTATAACAGTTACACAATTTCCTTTTTCTGTTATTGTTGTTGTTGCTGTGTGAAAATTGCATTAATTGCGCAGAAAAAAAAGAAGAAGAAGAAAAATGGTGAAAAGCTTTTACACATGCAACAACAACAACATAGCAAACAACATATTCAAGATATATGTATGTATTAGAAAGTAGGGTATTAAAATTGGACTTGTTTGATCAGCAGAAACATCGTGTGAAAATCTTGACTATAAGGCAGGCAATTCAGGCTACCCGGAAGAAATTCGGGCTATCCGGAAATGAAAATTTTATAGCGGTTCTATGCAAAAGTTGTTCTATTGCAACTGAGAAAACTTCCAATCTGCTTTCTATAGATTATTGATCCCAACACCTGACTTATCCCGAGATCTCCTAAATAGCTGGCTTGATTAAGTTAAAACTTTGATTACTTTCGCTCACTGAGAACGGGATTCCCGAAAGTTCCGTTTGTTCGCCAATATCATAGATGACTCCCGTACAGTACACACATACATACAACACATACTAATCGGCAAATTATGTTTGGTGAACAAAAAAAAAAAAAAGAAGAAGAAGAAACAATAAAAAAGGAAAATCATTGCGCAATGCCAATAAACAATAAAAAAAAAGTAATAACAATAATCGTAATAATAAAAAAGAGCACAAAAACAACAACAACAACAAACAAAAAGGTAAGTAAATAAATGAAAAAAAAAAAAAAAATTGGAAAAAAAATACAATGAAAGTTCGCAAAATCGCATTGAATTACAAAGCAAAGGGGAGCGGTTAAATGAGCGACTGCGAGGGCGGCCATGGTGAGGGAGGAGGGGGAGGGGCATATTGGTTGAAAGCGTGTAACATTTAACGCAGCATAGACGTGCCTCTTCTTCTTCTACTTCGGCCAATGCTTGCATGTTGTTGTTGTTGAGGTTTTTTGTTGCTTGTTAGTTATCGTTAGCGAATTTACAATTGGCGAAGTTCAAAAACACTAAACAAATGTACTTTTGTGTATGTCTTTGCACACCCACACACTCACACACACACACACATACATGCACAATGCTAAGCTTACTTGGCGGCTTTTGCTTTGCTTCTTCTTCTTCTTCTTCTTGTTCCGTGTGTTTGTGTGATTGGTTAACTTATTTAACTTATTGGCAACGCTTTCGATTTCAAATTCAACAACAATAAAAACAACAACGACAACAATTACGACAATGAAATTGTATGAAGTAAAATTTGAAATTGTTTGGCGCAAATTTCATTTCCTTATTTTGACATTTTTCTTCTTCTTCTGCTTCTTCTTTTATTGTTGTTGTTGTTGTTGTTTTTTTTTTTTTTTAATTTTTACACATACACACACAGGCGCACATGCGCACAGTTATAACGGTAAAGGTCTTTCGGCCAAAGCCAACATGATCGACCGACCAAACGACAAGTAAGGATTATAAAAGCAAAACATGTTTTGCATTTGTTTTTTTTGTCTTTGGATTTGTTTTTTTTCGTTTTGCTTTTTTTTGATTTTTTGCAAAGCCAATTGACTTTACTCAATGCAGAGAGCGCGAGAGTAAGCACAAAACGTATACATGCAGCATGTGTGTAAAGAGCGCCGTCACTGTGAGTCCGAGCGCCATATGTGAGTGTCGGAGAGAGAGCGCACAGGCTGCATCGTATGGGTAAGCAAATGAGTGAGCGCCGTTGCTATGCTTGGTGCAGCAAAGTGGAAGGCGGCAGCGGCGGCGGCGACGTCAGACTGATTTTGCACGTGGCGGCGTCGGCGCCTGTGCACAAGTGAAAGTTCTTTCTTGCATGCATTTTGCTTCCTGCTCTGCTCAGCTCAGCTCATGCTGCACTACTTATTTGTCCCGTTTCACACTCGCACACACTTTGCACTGCGTATGTTTTGTTTCGTTTCATTTCGTTTCGGGTTCGGGTTCGGCTTTGATTCGCTTTCGTCTTCATTGTCATCGGCAACATTCGTTCGTTCGCGGCTTCGTGTGTTATGTCGTGTCGTGTCGTGTCCGTGACACCGATTGTGAAATGCACTTTTTTGCTGTTGTTGTTGGTGTTGTTGTTGGTGGTGCTGTTGTTGTCATGCGCAGCGCATGCGCAACTAACTTTGATTTGCACTCTCCTACACACTGTGGCTGTTGTTGTTGTTGCTGCTGCTGTTACTATAACACTTGTATGTGCATTTGTTTGTTGTTGTTGTTGCTGTTGTATTACTGAGTTGACATGCGGAAATAAAATGCATTTTGCTAATAAATTCACATAAAAAAAAAACTGCAAAAAAAAAGGCCAACAACTTTTTTTGTTGATGTTGATGTTGTTGTGGTTTTTAAGCTTCTTCTTCTTCTTCTTTTTCTTTCACTTGCGCCTTTTGGTTTTTAATAATAAATAAACTATAAAAAAAAAGAAATACATAAAAACCACAACAACAAATATTCTTGTTGTTTTGAGAGCATAAATCGTTGTTGTTATTGTACAACTGTTGTGCTTGATAAGCTTGTTCGAGCATAAATTGAAGCAATCATGAGCTGAGTTATGAGCTTGGCAGCAATGAAGTTCTTATCTTTTCGACTCAAAGCATGTTTGAGCTTCGAACGATAAGTATAATTATCAGAAAGGCTTTTAAAATGATTGATTGATGGATATATTGATTGATTGATAGAGTTTTCACTGTTCAAGATATGCAAATGTATTAAAGTTTCTACAAAATGTAAAAGAGTAATTTTGATTAAAGATGAAACTAAGAAAATGTAGGACAAATATCATTGGAGACTTCAGTAATGGAACAGAAACACCTCAAGGTAGGGTGTCCGTTTATGGGAGCTGCCACTGTAGTCAAAGCTCTGGAGCGTTTATGAGTTTTTGTACCTCAAAATCAGTTCAGATCAAAATTGGATTGATTTTTCATCATTCAAGATGCCAAAATTGTTATCATTTTGCAGGACACTTTGGCGGGATCCCACTGTACTAAGGGGCACATTCGTTTACTCACCGGACCAGACTGCCGGGCCAGGCATAGTTTCCGTTTCGCTGCTCAACTTTTTTGACGTAATTTTGTTAGGATTTCTTGCTTGTAACTTTTGCTTTATTATTATTTCTGTTTTTGTTTTTGTTTTGGTTTTCTTTTTGTAATTATTGTTGGAAACGTTGACGTGTTGTTGTTGTTGTTGTGGTTGGTGTTGTTGACGCAAATTTTACACAACTTCGCACACTTCGAACTTTCGAACGAATGAAGTCATTTTTTCTTCATTTTATTATGCGTTCTTTTTTTTTAAATAATTTTTACTATAATTTATTATTATTCTGTCGTTGTTGTTGCTCTCTTTTGTTCAGTGCATACATTTTGAAACGAAGCTCTGAGTGTATTAAACAAAAAAACGATTTTTTAAAACTTTTTCTGTACATTTTTGTTTGTTTTTATTTTCTAAACACTAATTTTGCATTGCCATTATTTTTTTGAATTTTGAAATTTTTTTTTAAACACTTGAATTTGTTTGTTTGTCAAAGTTTAATAATTATTAATTTTTTTTATTAATAATATATAGTAAAAAAAAAAAAAAATGATTTTTCCGGCTGCGTTGGCGGCGCCAACAACAACAGCAACTAATGTTGTTGCTAGTTTTGTTATTGTTGTTGTTGCTGCTGTTGTTGTTGTTGTTGTTGTCTTGTTGCCGCCCGCGCAATCATTGCGATTTACTAATCAACAACAACAACAACAATAGACAAATGTTGTTTTATCTTGCCACACACACACACACAAACACATACACTGAAACTTTAATGCAACAAAACACGTATCAAATACTATAACAAAAACAATAACAACAGAAAAAATATATATAAGTAAATAAATAAAACAAACAAATAAAATTTGCCACCAAAACGAATTTGAAACGCGAAACGTTTTGCGATTTTGTGCAATTGCGCTTTTGGCTGAGCTGAGCTGCGTTTGTCACGACTGGAATCGAACCAAGCCGACCAAGCCGACCGAACCGACCGACCGAACGAACGAACGTATTAATTCGCACCGAAGTGAACCCAAACGAAACGAAACGAACCGAGCCGAGCCGAGCCAAAGTGTGCGAATGCATTGGCGCCGAGGCTGAAACAGGGTGGCAAATGAAACAACAACAATAGCAACAACAATATGATTTTATAAATAAAGTAGTTGCAGTGTAAGAAGAAGAAGAAGAAGCACGAATCGTTGCGTCCGCAAGCGTCGACAACGAACCGACAACGACAACGACGACGACGACAACAACAATGACAGCGCTGACGACGGCGACGACAAGCACGACCAAAGCCAAACCAAAGCCAAAAAACTTGTGCAAAAAATTTTTCGTATGCGTTATGATTTTTGCCATCGTCGCTTTTGTCGCTGACGCAGTCGCTGCTGACGTCGACGTCGTTGTCGTCGTCGATATCGATGTAGCCGCTGTTGTTGCTGTTGTTGCTGTTGTTGCACTTTTGTTGCGTTGCGTGCTGTATTGTTGTTGTTGTAATTATTGGCGCCGTCGCTCTCAGTTCTCAGTTTTGTTTTTAGCTAACTAACAATAACAACAACAGCAACAACAACAGTAATTTGTGCCGCGTTCAAGTCATGTTTATGGCTTAAACACTTTGCACATGACTTCGTTGTCGTCGTCGTCGTTGTTGTTGTTGTTGTTGCTGTCGTCGACGCTTTGCTTTGCTTCGCTTGCATGTGCATGTGCATTATGGCATACACGTGTGTGTGTGTGTGTGAGTGTGTGTGTGTGTGCAAGATTCTCGAAATTTGCCATAAGCTCAGTTTTGTTTACTTTGCTTTGTTGTTGTTGTTGTTTTTTTGTTGCTCTTTGCAGACCTTTTCGGCTTCATTTTTTTCTTTTTTTTGTTTTGCTGATTTTTCGGCTTTGTTTTGTTGTTGTTTTTGTCTTTTGCAAACTTTTTCTTGTTGCACATGCAAAAATTTTTTTGTAATTAACTTTTGATTATTGCATTTTTTATTACATTTTTAACATTTTCAGACCAAAAAAAAAAAGAAAAAAAAAAAAATAAAACAAACACAAAGCATTTCAATATGTTGCTTTTTGTTGTTGTTTGTCGAATTTTGAAACTTCTTCTAAGCATATAAATTAATATTTTATGCACTTTTTGCATATTACAGCAACAATTAAATTATTTGTTAACGCTTAAGAGAAAATAAAATAAAAAAAATTAACATAAATCATTTCAGAATTATGGCTTTTTATTGTTGTAGGCATAGCATAATTTAATTTTTTTTTTGGGTTTTCAAGATGTTTCTAAATGTTTTTAATTTAAAAAAAAATTTGCAAACAATTTTTTTTCTGAGAAAAAAAAAAAATCACTGATAAGAAAGCACACAAAAATGTTCTTATTTTTCACATGCCAACACATTTTTATTTGGATATATTTTTTATTTAATTTTCATATGTATTTTCGTTCGTCAAAAGAGCATAAAATGTAATTTTTTGAATTATTATATTTTTTTTTTTTTTGCATTCTTCACTTATTTTTTATTTTCATTTTTATTTCATTTAATTATTTTTGTTTTTGCATTAGGAGAGATTGTTTTATTTAATTTTATTGAAATATTTATTTATTTGTACGTTTTTATTTGCTTTGTCGAAATATTACGCATACGCCATGTGCAACGCGCGCTTTGCTTGCGTGTGGTACAAAAACAACATGCGACGAAAATAAATTTAAAAAAAAAAATATGTATATATATATATATATATAAAAAAATCAAAATAAAAATCGTAAAAAATCTTAAAAAGAAAAGTGTAAAAAAAAATCAAAAAAGAAAATCTAAAAGATGACAAACAAACTCATGAGGCATGCAAATCTTTCGTTGCACTTTCAGTGTGGCAACTTCAAAGTGTGTGCCAAAGTGAACTAAAATATTTTTGATTTGCTTGTCACTTCATTAACGAATCAAATCAACTTCAAAAGTAGATAAATGTGATAAAAAAAAATTCAAAAAAATAATGGCAACAAATCGTGCGAAGAAATTATTACGCGAGCCCGCTTAGAATGTTTTGTGTACGTCGGATTGAACGTTCAATCTGTCGCTTTGGCGTTCTGGCGTTCTGACGTTGTGTCAACTGTCGTATTGTCAGCGACTGCTGGCAGTGCTGCGCGTGCTGCTGCTGACTGACTGACTGACTGCGACTGTTGCCGCCTTTTGCTTTTTGTGAATCGTTTGCTTTCGTTTCGATTTCGATTTCGGTTTCGGTTTCGTCAGTTTCCTTCTTGGCGGCCGACTGAGCTTTTACTACTACAACAACCACTACTTTGTACTATTGCTACTACTATTTCTGCTACCTTTTTACAGCTGCACAGGCAACAAGAACAACGGCAGCAACAACGTCTGTGAGCGCGCCTGAGAGCAAATTCTTTGCATTCTCTGTTGCCGCTTGCATTGCCAACAACAACAATAACAACAACAACAACATGTTCTGCATAGGAGTGTCGCAGACAGTGTGACAGCTTCTCTGCAGCAGCTGCTCAAATGGATTGCCGTGTTCAATGAATTTTTCATGCCTTTTTTTGTTTTTGCTTTTCAGCTTCAAATGTTATTATTATTGTTGTTGTTGGCTTTCACTGTGCACGCTTTTTTCGTCGTCATCATTGTTGTTGTTGTTGTTGTTGTTGTTGTCATTGTCGCCGCCATTGTCGTCGTCGTCGTTGCTTTTTGCTGCACTTTGCAGCTTGAGTCAATCAACTTTAGAAGGTCATCTGGTCTTAGTGCACCAGAATCCTTGGATTTTGTACATAACACATGGCATATATATGTATATGTATGGTATATATAATGCTTTGCCGTTATGTAGAAGACAACATTGAATTGACTTGAACTGCACCGAGCTGCGCTGCCTTGCTGAGCATTGCTGAGCGTTGTGCTTTGCCTATGCTCATGTCTGTGCGCCGTTTCTGCTTTTGTTTTTGGTTTTGGTTTCGGTTCTGGGAAAAATTTTCGGTTGCATTTTGATGTTTCAGGTTCAGCTTCGGCTTCAGCTTCAGGTTGCAAAATATCAAAGTTCGCATTAATTTTGTTAGCAACTTTGGCCAGAAATAAAACGTTTCAATTAGGCATCTAATTTGCTTAATCAATTGTCAAAAGTGCATTTTGTGCAACAAGAATTCGTGTCAAAGAGCGTCTCCAGTTGAGTGGGGGGAGGGCGACTTGATTGCCTTTTAATTGAGTTGAAGGCAAAACAATTAAGATCGTGTAAGTGCTAAGTGGCAGATACAAGTGGCAAAAAATTAAGAAGAAGAAGTTTGGACAACAAACGAAAATTATAATAAATACAATTATGAGACAAAGGACTAAAGCGCAAAACAGTGTCAGAGCATGAATTAGTCACGTGAAGGCGGTGGGCGAGGAGGAGCGGTGAGGAAAGTTCATTTCGCCTTCACCGCTTCTGGAAATTTCAAGCGGTTCTGCTCATCGCTCCAGTGCTCTTTGGGTCGGTGGTTCCCTGTCTCCTTGATCCCATGCTCTCTTGTTCTTTTTCCCCTTGCTCTCTGGGTCTCGTGTTCCCTTGCTCCAGAGCTCCTTTGCTCTAGAGCTACTTTGCTCCAGAACTCCTTTGCTCTAGAACTCCTTTACTTCCGTCCTTCCTAGCTCCCGTGTTCCTTTACTCGAGCTCTTTGCTACCGTGCTCGATGCTCCCTTGCTACTTTGCTCCCATACTCCTTTGATCCCTTATTCCGATGCTCCCTTGCTCCCATAATTCCTTGATCGATGCTCTTTTGATCCCGTGTTCCTTTGCTCTCCTTATTCCTGATTTCCCATGCTTCCATGAGCTTCTCTACTTCAACTGATCAGTAACTTGAGAGTGCTCCATATCCCTGTAACTACTACGCCTCGCAATCTCTCTCCCACCGCTCGCCCGCATGTCTCTGCTGCCCACAAGCATTTACAAGCATAATACACTTCACGGAACGACAAAATTGTCGGTTAGAAAATAATAAAATCGCAAAATAGTTGTTAACGAACAAAAATTTGTTCAAAGCAAAACTATTCGTGCTCTCTTTTTCTGTTTTTTGTTTTGTTTTGTTTTTTTTTTATGCGCTGAGAGCGAATTTTGTCTGTTTGCAACTCTTGTTCAAAGTCATGCGGTCTGTCGGTCGGGTCGGTTCAACAACTTTCACGCAAAAATCCTTGAATGGCATTTGTTGGAGAACAGAAGCACGAACTTTTATTTTTCCTAACACAGTTCTTTTAGTTCAATGACAAAGTGTGCGCAAGGGCAAAGGGGAATGCCAAGCAAGGGAATCGAAATGATTACGTATACGCCATGCAGCACCAAGAAGCGCTGAAGAAGAAGTCATTGCGACATTAAAATTGAAAAAGACAACAAGAAGGAAGTGCCAATGGACAACACAGACAGAGAGAGAGAGAGAGAGAGAGAGAGATAGTGTGAGGAAGAGAGAAATGCTCAGCTCATTAGTGAGATTTTTTTTTTTTGGTCAACTTCTTGAGATATAAAAAAAACGAGTTGCAATAAAAAATTTTGATTTTTTTTTTTTTAATAACAAAAACAAAATCGAATTCTAGAAAAAGTGTAGAACGAAAACTTCTAAGAGCAAAAGAGAAGGCAACAAAAAAGTGTGATAAAATCATTGACGTTGTTGTTGTTGTTGTTGTTTTTGTTGTATTTCGCACTTAAGTCATATTTTTTTTTTCTGGGTCAAACACACAAAAAACACATGCTCGAACGATATAAAAGTCACTTTGGTCATTGTACTCGCACCAGACACACACACCCACACACACACGCACACGAACACACACAGAAAGATACATACATGCACTGCATTGCAGTCTCATGTGTGTGAGTGAGCGAGTAAGCAAGCACAAGCGGTGACGACTTTCTTCTCTCTCTCGTCTTTGCTTGCTTAGCTTTTCGGCGCTTGCATAGAAAGCCTATCAAAAATATCATACACACATACATATACATACATATGTTGTTCTTTGACTGCTTCTTCTTCTTCTTACTGCTGCATTCTTCTCACACACACAGCACACCTTTCTTCGTTAGTTCTTTCGTTAGTTCTTTCGTTCGTTCGTTTGTTCATTCGTCTGAACATTTTTACGCATGTTGATTTCATTGCATTTCAATTTTCAGCTCTTCTTCTTCTTCTGCTTCTGCTTCTTCATTCTAAACAGCGTCGACGACGACGTCGGCTGGGGCAGCAATGCCACTGATACCCGAACCGACCGCTGCCGCCTTTCTGCTTTTCTCCTACAGCTTTGGACAATTCTTTGAATTTCTTTTAATTTAATTTTTTGCTTTCGTTTTCCTTCTCTCAATTTTAATGAACATTTTGCAAAAATAATTGAAATTCTTGGTAAATATTCGATTAACACACAAAGCAAACTCCATGAAGGAAACTTTATTGGCTTCGATGTGAGTTGTGAGCATGATTCATGTCTCTTTCACTTCTGTGCAATTTATAACAATTAAAAAAAATATCATAAAATTTCCATAAACACCTCTGCCCCTCCCCCTTGCTGATATTTGGCAGAGCAGCACTAATTCATATTGGCTTTAAAGAATTTTCAATATTTTTTGTGGCATTTTCCAACACTGGAAGTGCAAAATTTGAATATTTTCTTCAACGTTCTCAGTGGCTTTGATTTTCAGCACAAACAGAAAGCGATTTGTGTGTCCCTGTGCTGCCCCTCATTGCCCCTTACTTAATGGTCTATATATGCACACTAGCAGTGTTGGTAAATGTCGTATTTTTTTTAATAAATTAATGAAGTCTGGCGAATGATAGAAGTGGGCAGGCGAACTTACCTTATGAAAAGAAAATCCAACGCTGCAAAAGAAATGCCGGCGTCATTCCCTAGAAAACCTGCAAAGAAGTAGGCAGAGTTTAAAAAAAATTCAACATTTTCAGTGTTGTTAAATGTCTAAAGAATAAAAAAAATAGATTAATTATTATTTACTTGATTGAAAATCAGTGCGTTCGAACAACAAGTGCATGAGTGCGATGCCGTGAGTCTGTTCTATGTCTATTGTTAAAAGTGAAGTGCATAAATAGTTGGTAACGCGTCGACGTCGACGGCGGCAGCGGCAGCGGTGGCAGTGTCGGCTTATTGGAATTTAATTTATTCTAACCAGACTCATTACAAGCAACACAGACATGACTACGACAACTTTACGACAAATGCTGAAGGTTAACATTTGTGGGCGATGCAGCGGGGGGGCGGTTGGGTCGTTCGAGAAATGGTTAGCGATCGTTGTTGGCTGACGGCCGGCGGGTGACGATCAACAACAACGACGCGAAGCTGCACAATCGACATAGCGAAACATATGGCAATGACATAGCGGTACTTCACATTTAACCGTTACCATGACTAACGTTAATTACTTTTCATTGAGTTGGCTTTTAATTGGCTACAAGTCCAAGGATGTTGTCTGCGACGATTCGAACGAATGTTCGACAGAAAGAGATAGCGACTGAGAGTGGGAGTGAGAGAGAGAGCGTATATGACGGTAGGTGATGAATAAGAAACATTTCGCATATTTTAACTGTTTTTTTTTCTACCGATTCGTTGACGATCTTGTTTTGTCTTAACATGATCGGTTCGATTCGATTCGATTGGGTTCGCTTTGCTTCTCAGACATAAACAACATTTATGTATATGTATAGCACAGACAACACCATCAGCATCTTTATCTTTATTGTCAGAACGTTTTACTGTTCATTTTTCACTCTTTTTTTTTGCAATTCAAATGAGCTTCGATGCACTCAAATAATATAATTGAAATTTATTACTTTAACGGTAAACCACAAATGACTTTTAAGCATTTGCAAAGTGACAAGGTGGGAGACAACTTGACTTCCGGTTGCGATGACAAGTGTGAGTCAAGCTACTTACAAGTATAATAGTACAATAAAAATAGTATCCCGAAATATAAAAAAGTATCCCGAAATATAAAATAGTATCCCGAAATATGAAACAGTATCCAAGAATATAAAATAGACACCCGAAATATAAAAAAGTGTCCCGAAATAGAAAAAAGTATCCCGAAATATAAAATAGTATCCCGAAATATATGACAGTATCCAAGAATATAAAATAGTATTCCGAATTATAAGACAGTTCAGCGCTTTGAGTTTCCGATTTCAGATCATTGCAATTAATTTCAAGTACACGATGGGTTTTCTTTTCGCACCGTTCTCAACAACACTCATGGCTTTTCACAATACTTATTTTAGTTCGAAAATCATGACTGCAATTTTGGGTCAAACAATTTTAAGTAAAAATATAATCTTTTTTTTTAGTTTTTTGTGAGTCAGTCACCAATTTGGTTCACCAATGTTGAGATACTTTTAAAATGTGTAAAGAAAATGTACAACAAATAAAGCTAAATCTGTCATTTTAGTTGTGCCCTCCCATAGAAACATACACACACACGATGACTAAACTGTGCGACAGAAGATCAACGCAATAGATCAGTGCTTGAAATCAACACGTTAACCTCAATACGTATTGGAAGTGACAACTCTGGCACACTCAGATTAAGTAGATCGGAAAAATCTAATCAGTTTGGTTTGCTTTTTTGGTTTGAAAGAAAGATTTCAGATATATTTTTTTTTTTTTGTTTTTCTTCAAAATGCAACAGAAGATATTTTCAAGAATTTTGTGAAATTTTTCCATTTTCAATATTTTTTTTTTTTTTTTTGGGATTTTGTTTCATATAAACATTTGCCTCCTGTCATTTGATTATGGCTCGTCAATGTTGTTGATGTTGATGTTGATGACTGCGACTAATGCCTCAAGTTACCGAGCGTTCTTTTTTTTAGGTCAATTTTGACAGTTTTAGTCAAAAAAAAAAAGAAAAAAAAAATGACAGCAGCGGGCGTTTGAATGAATGAACAAAACGAAAAAAAATAAAATACAAACAACAACAACAAATGATCGCATCAAGAACAAACAACACACACACATTCAGTCGTCCGTCCATCCAACTGTCCGTTCATATTAACACAAGCGTTTGCCTATCGTGTTGTTGCTGCCCACACGCTGCCGCACTACAGCGCCCCGCACGCCCATGCCGCCCACTTTTGGTCTCTTTTTCTATTTCATTGACAGCCAAACGTTGCCAAGAACTTGAAAGTCTCAATTCAATTCATTTCATGTCGTTTCATTTCATTTCGTTTCACTTTATGTTTGTTTGTGTTGTTGTTGTTTGTACCCTACACACTTTTGTCTATTGAAGCAAAGCGCTCTATATGAGATCAGTCGATCTGTCTGTCTGTCTGTCTGTTTGTCTGTCCATACCCATGAAAGTAGTTAGAACATGTGTCAATGGACGCCAAAAAGCGTTAGAACCCTTCTTATGCATGGTATAGGTTTTTATATTTCGGGATACTACATTATATTTTAGGATACTATTTTATTTTTCGGGTTACTATTTCATAATTCGAGATACTTATGCATATTTCTGGATACTATTTTATATTTCCGGACACTCTTAAATATTTCGGGAAACTATTTTATAACTTGGGATACTTTTGTACATATGTTGTAGTGTATAATAATGTTGTCTATGATTGCAATAAATTATTCTTAATGTCTTTCGTGAAGTTTTTTTGTTCTTCGAAGTTTTTTTTTTTGGATTTTGTGTGTGTGTGTTTTTAGTTCCTCTGTTGAGCATTCCATAAATTAGGCAACCTGTCAAAACCTCCAATAAAAATAAAGAAAAAAAAAAGGAAAAATTAAGTGAGTCAAGAAAAATGTTCGGGCGGGGGCATGGGGGCCCGCCGCTCGCAGTCTGCCGCAGGCCTGATCGACACTCATTGCCGCACCTGTGCTAAGCGAAAAGTGGAGCATCGATAATGAATGCCACAGCAAGTCATGTCTTTAGTTTATATAAGCTCATGTATCTCAGAGACATACATAAATGTATCTCTATTCATTGAACGCTCGAAAATTTTGCAGTTTGTCGCCTCATTTGTCAAACACACACACACACACACAAGTTTTTTAGGAAATGTTTGCCGATCATTTGCTTATTTGACTCATAATTCTTAATTGCTCATTAATTTTATATTATTTATTAAAAAAATAAAAGCAAAAAAAGAAAAGAAAAACCAAAACAAGGAAAGTAAATTAAGCTTGCAACATGTTGCCTTCATAAATGTATCTACAAATCGTATATTATTGACCGAAATGCATGTTCTCTTGCTTATTAATTGCCTCGATCCATCAACAGAACCTCCTTTATCATGAAAAAACATGTACTAAATCGTATTAAATCTCTTGCGACATTTGTTGTTAGTTTTTTTTTCTTTATTTGATCGTTCGTTATCACTTTGGCCACAAATCGCCCTCCGCCGCCCCATGCCCCTCAGATGTACCAGCAACATTTGAGTGACCTATTTTGCGACCCGCTTTTGTTTAAGTTCAAGTCTTTCTGTCATCACCAGCCCTCCGGCCCCCGGCCCACTTCCTTGACAGACGAGCGACGGCAATGGCGGCGACGATGGCGATGGTGGCGCCCTCTTACGTTGCGTTAGTGCTTCGCAGTTTGCCCTAATTTTGACTAATTAAAACAATTCGGAACTAAAGGTAAAAACAACAACAACAATAACAAAACAAATAAGTAAACACACACAAAAACAAAATAAAGGCATCAAAGTTTATCTCAATTATTTTCAAGTTCTGTTCTGATATATACATATATATATTCTGAATGCTTCTTAGGTCACTTTCCCCCACCCCACGCCTCCAACGACACATGTGCCTTTGTGTCTCTATCTGTGTGTGTGTGTGTGTGTGTGTGTGTGTGTATTTGTGTGTTCCAAATTTCAAGCACCATAATGACATGTGTCTGGTGAGGGGTGTCCGAGGTGCTGATGAGGGTTTCGGCGCTCTTATGTTGCCCACCTTCAATGCATCCCTGGACTCGCATCAAGTTGAAGGTTTATTTTTGTTTACAATCATAAAAAAATTAACAAAAAAAAATAGGAACAACAAAAACAAGAACAACAAACGAAAAAAAAAATTATAAATAATAATAAATAAATAAAAAGCAAAAACAAAAGCCAAAGCACAAAAAAAAAAAACTCTCACAGAATTTCGGCATTTGCTTTATTGAATTGTTGTTGTTCTTAATGTGTTGTTGTTATTGTTGTTGCTTGCTTGCTTGCTTTATTTCTGTTGCTTCATTTCGAAATTTGTTTGTTCTGTTTTTGTTGTTGTTGTTATTGTTGGGCGCTACAAATTTAATCTTATCAGACGCGAGCTAACAAACGCATTTCCAGCTTTCTGTCCGTTCGTCCGTTGTTCTGTTGCACACACACACAGTCACACACACACCCCCCTTTTTCTATTTCCTGCTTCTCACTTTTATTTGCTTTCTTTCGTTCGTTCGTTTGTTCTTTCTTTCATTCTTGTGCCTCCAAAATTTCAACAATTTATGTTCGCTTCGACGTAATTTCGGCGCCTTCTGTTTGTGTGTTTGTTAATTTGACGCTTCGCACCAAAAAATAAAACCAAAAAAAAACATTAAAAAAATAAATAAAAAAAATAAGAACTTTCTAAATCTAGGTCAAGCTATTTTATATATAAAATTGTTTTTTTTGTTAATTTTTTTTTTTTTTTTCTAATATTTCAAAACAGATGGTTTTTTGTTGTTTGTTTGTCGATGTTAATATTTCGTATTATTAGAGGTTTTGCTACAGTGAAGATCATTAATATGTCACACAGACAGAGAGTCTTCAAATGTACTGAGATACATTTGTAAAATGGTTTCTGGTAGTAAGTTTTAAGTTAAGATACAAGTGGAATTCAAGGTTAAAAATCAATAAAAGAAACACGATAAAAATTCAAAAAACAATATGATCTCATGGAAATTAATACGGTTCGCTTAACTTATATGGATCACCTCTAAGAATTGAATTTCGAAAAATCCCTGTAAGTTGTAGAAAGTTAAAAATCATAGAAGAAATTTGATCGTTCATGTTGTTTATGGTATTACTCAAGGATGGATTCATTTAATTCCTTCATAAAATACTCTTTAAATCATAGTAGCTCCCCCAGCATTCCAACCCGAATTTGTTGTGAGTGCAAAAAGATGTCAATTTAATTTTGAATTTCTCCTTACATATAATAGATGATACTCATTGACCGATCTTCTCATAAATTTGTATTGAGCTTCTTGCTCATCGCTTTTAGCGTGCTCTCACTGTACCTGCCATACGATAAACACTTTAAATTACGTTTGCTGACGATTTTTTTTTTTGAAAATTTAATTTTTTTTTTTGGTTTTTGGGGAATTTGCTTTTTAGTGTATTAGTGTTAAAAATAATATGTATTTATTCTACAACAAAATAAAACAACAACAACATTTTTCTGCGTGTGGGGCGCACATAAGCTGGCCTAAATATTGAAACACGTGAATTTTGTTAATAAGCAAAGAACTGACGTTTGAAACAAATACAAATACAAAAATATAAATTTATATTTATCATATATGCATATAGAAGTATATACATATGTATAAAAAAGTATTTGTGGAAATTAACATAATTAAAAATAAGAAGAAAATAAACATATAATTTAGCAAAAAAGCAAAGTCAAATAGCAACAACAATAACAGCATTGGTTTAAAGTCATGGTCAAACGTGTTAACAGTAACAACAATACAGACACAGAGTGGGAAAGAGCGAGTGAGTGACGGCATTTCCTGCTGAACGACCCTTCGGTTATGCTACGCCATTTTGTTGCTGTAACAAGGAGCAAGAAACAGCTAGAAGAAGATTATGAAATTGCAAGCAAAACCACATTTGTGTGTTGTCTAATGAGGAAAGCTGCAGAAAAAAAAAAAAAAAACAACAAATGATGGCACATGCAGCAAATGCAATTAAAAAGCAATCGAATGAATCAAATGACTTGAATCGTAAATAAATGAGTTTTCGCTGTTGGCCAACACATGGGCGAGGCGAAGTCATTCAGTCAGTGGAATTCAATAGGAAATTACGCATGCGGTTAACGGAAATGCAATAAGCCATGCCAGGATTGCTTATTGGCCCGAAGTGATTTTCAAGTGTTTGTGGTTAGCAGAATGTCCTTCTTGTCACCGTCACACATAACATAACACAGCACAGCACAGCACAGCACAGGTGGTGTGAGTAAACTCCAAGGAGCAAAGGACATTTCAATTTACTTGCCAATGCTCAATGAAATACACGCAGTAACGTTTGTGCTTTGCAAGCGCTTAGCACATGCGACAATTTAATGCTAACGCCGCTTGTTTCAAGCACAGAGCACAGTGATTTGCACATTGACTTGCTGTTCGTTACAGTGCACAGCGCTTAACATACAACAACATATGACTACATTTCATGTGCATGAGTTAAGCTAAGGCGAACAATGTTTTATGTTAATGTGCTTTATGTGCCACTGTGACGTTTGTCACATAAAACGTTGCAGTGGAATTTGAACGCCATCAAGTGTTCGTTGGGTTTGAACTTGATCTTTTCATGCATACTTTGTCTTTGCTGATAAATGTTTGCAATTTTCAACTTTTGTGTTGCCATTAATCTTAAATTTAATTATAAATAGTAATATTAATCAATAATGTTAAATGTTACAAATTTGCAAGGTGAAAAAAATATTGCTATTTACATATAAGAGAAACAAATTGTATTTTTGAACAGGTTTCATATTTTGTTTTTTTTTAAGGAAAATTTTCTTTGATGGCAAAAGTTTGTGCCAATTGACTTAACGCATGTTCCATGCATGCAAAGCGCACATAGCGCAATTCATTATTAATATTATGCGCTTGCGTCTGAGAAATGACAAAATGTTCATATTCTTGTAGATCATCAACAACAACAACAACAACAACGACAATAATTTACTGCTGACTAATAAAACAATTGCCACGCCCACATCAGGCAGACCGTCTGCTGATCTGATCTGTGATCTGTGGGTGTCTTTTAGTTAACACGCCTCATGGGGAATGCACAGCTTGGCATTTCGTTCATGGCAAATCAATAAAAACAAAAACCAACAACAACAACAACAAAAACAAATTGAATTGTATAAATTTTATGCGTCGACTTGACTTGCTTTGCGCTTAGAAATGCAGTTGCACTTTAAAGCAAAAAAAAAAAATAAATTATAAAAATTTTTCAATGTCAAGAAAAAACAACAACAAAAATAAAAACAAATCATAAAAAAAAATATAAATAATTAAAAGCGATAAAATAGTCGCGTAAATAAATATTATAGCATATATTCCGTTGTTGTTGTTGTTCTTCGTTATTTTTAAATACATACATGTTGTTATTGTTGTTGTTGTAATTATTACTATTGCAAAGTTGGCTTACGTAGTACGACATAAGGAAAGAAAATCTAAGCTTTAACGTACATATATGTGCGAGAGAGTGAGATAGCAAGAGTGTGAGAGCAATAGAACCAGAGCGCAGAGTTTCAAGACTCAAGGATAACGGGTTTATTTAGCAAACAAACAAACAAACAGCAACAACAACAACAACAACAATAATAACAATAATAACAACATGGAAAGTTCTATGAACATAACCAATAAATATAAGCATGGAAATCAACAACAACAACAACAACAACGAGCACAAATCGCGTCTGAAACATTCAAGAATGAAACAAACGAGAAGGAAACAAAAACAACAACAACAATTTACAATCAAATGTTAAAAATATCAACAACGCAAAGAAAGGCGCGCAAAAGAGCAAACGAATCGACCGACACACACACACACACACAAATACTCTGCCGCTGCCACTGCCGCTGCTCAGTCGCAGCCTCTGTCGCAAGCGCGAATGGAACGGCAAATGTACGCGTTTGTTTAAGCAAATGCAATTAACGGTATTTTATGTTAATTTTAACATTGAACTTAACTCAAAAGATAGTTAATAGATTCTTGCCTCGCACCCCCGGCCACCACTTCGGACCAACAGCCAGCGAGTCAGCCAGCCAGCAAGCAAGCTTAACGACTTGTCAACGTTAAACGGGCACCCGCTTGTTTTGGGGGTTGGGGGGAAGTGTTAAACATTTACGGCGTTGCATTTACAGGTTTTTATACATTTGTTGTTGCTGTTGTTGTTGTTGTTGCTCTTATTGCTTTGATTGTTCTTCTAAGAATAACAATAAAAAAAAAAAAAAATAAAAAAAAACCGCATAATGGAAAGGTTGACATTTTATTGGTTGCTCCAAGTCTGGCAGAAAGACTGAAAATATTTCAAAACGTTCTTTGTTTTTATTTTTTCATTTTTAATTTTTTTTACAATTATTATAAGTTCATTTCGCATTAAGTGTGACGCATTATTATTAATTTTTTACAGAGTGTTCAAAGAAAATACACTTTATAAGTATTATGTAACAAAAACTTTATTTTTGACCGTTAGGAATCTATGGAGCTACATACTTATATGCTATAGTAAACGGATCAAGCTGATTCCGAGTTATACAATACTTGGATACATAGAAAGAATTTCTACATTTAAATTTTTTTAATGCCTCTACAATTCTGGAAGGATTTTGCATTGAAACAGCGAGACAGATCGACGGAAAGATGACTATATCAACGCAGCTCATCGTCCAGATCAAGAATATTATATTTCCTTAAACTTTTTGCAAGGAAGAATAAACTTTAATGTGTGTCCGAGCGCTACAGATCTGGAAACTGCCGATAAGGTAGAAATCTGCGCTTATGTTACACAGCGCTACAAGGCACATACGTCTATCTAGCATTAAAAAGCCAAAAAGCGAAGAAGTCTTCATATTTTATTTTTTTTCTTTAGCAAAAAAGTACGTGTGGGCGTGTCTTGGTGGGCGTCATTTTGTGAAAACGCCTCAAGTGTCTCATTGATAATTATAAGCAATTGAACAAAATTCGTGTCAATGACGAATGTCGTTGGGTTATTGATATGCCCTCAGATCGATTGTCCTTGCAGAGTTGACACAGGTGAACTTTTGCTCAGAATCAAAGTTGGCCAACAAGTCATAAATGAGCTTAATTTCGGCTCTAATGTCTTGAATATAAGATCAGTTGGGAGAGATCTGTGGGAAAACAACTTGTTGTGCATTGTGTTGGCTCAAGCAGACGTTTGACATTATTAGCTGACGTCTGTCTCAACTGTCTGTCTATCTCCCTCTCTCTCACTCTCAGTCTCAGTCTCAGTCAAATCAGGACCTACGACAATATGGCAAAGGCATCAAAGTGACATTAATAGAAGCCACAATGCGTAAAAGCGCAAAACCAGCAACAACAACAATGCAAAATGAACAAAATGAAAATGAAACGAAACGAAATGAAATGCAATTGTTGTAAATTGTGAAGGACAACGGTGCCTTTGACCAGCTCAGGGCCAAAATAATGTGCCGCGACCGCGAGCGAGAGAGAGCGAGAGCGAGAAAGAAAAAAAGAAAGAAAAGGGTGGAAGCCTCAAACAGCAATGACATAAACGGCGGTTTTCATGGGGGTAGGGGGGGCCAGCGGGTTGCTGTATGTGTGACACACATTCAAATGTCAGAAGTACACATACATATATGCATAGATACATAGATACATATATACATGCATGCAGCAAGCAATCGCTCAACAATTGCCAAAGTATCTGTGCGTGTGTGTGTGTGTGTGCGTGTGAAGTCCTTCGTTGATGACTGCAACAACAACAACAAATAAACATGCTTATTTTCGTTAATAACAATAACAATAACAACAACAACAAAAGAGGTGAGCTTCGAATTCGCTTCGAACATGGCCTAAAGCCGAAGTCATTTGCAGTTGTTGTTGGTGTTGCTAATAACCAAACTGACCTCCATGGACAGCACAACAACAACAACAACAGCAATAACAATGATAACAACAACAACAATAACAATGCTGTTGTTGAAGACGACAATATGGCGACTTTTGCCAGGCAGCCATTTTGTTGTTGTTGTTGTTGTTGTTGTTTTTTGCAGTGTAGACGGCTATGGCTCAGGCAGCCATTTTGTTCGCATGCCACGAATGCACGAAGGCGCAAGTTGAGCGTCGTGCCGAACGTTGCCAATATAATATATATATATATATATATGTGCATATATATATATGTATATATTTTTAAGCGAGCCTGACCCAGTTTAAGTCTATGTTTTTTTGTTTTTGTTCTTATTTTCACGTAGTTCGAGTAACGCGACACACACACACACACACACACACACATACGCAGACAGCCAGAAATATACATTTTGTCACTGTGTGTGTGTGCATGTGTATGTCCTTGGACTCGCAACGGTACATGACAGCGGGCCGTTGAACTTCACGCGCATTGTTGCCTTGGAATCGAAATGCAACGTGACGACGATGACGACGGCGATGATGATGATGATGATGACGATGAGCAAGAGGCAGAAGCAGAAGCAGAAGGAGGAGGAGGTGGAGGTGGCGGATATTCGAGTCGAGTCGCCTCTCGATGCGATTCGTTGCGTTTCGTTGTTCGTTCGGTTCGTTCGTTTCGGCAGGACAACGTTCTGCAATTCTGCTTGTGGCAGGTCAGTGTTGGCATCAACGGCAAGGCAACGAACAACAACAACAAGAGAAACCGAAACCGAAAACGAACAACAACAAAATAAATAAATGAAACATGAGCAAAAAATTTTACTACCTTTTTGTTATTTGCATTGCAATGGCAACACTTTTTTTTCGTAGCAAACGTTGCCTGCTCTTTTTTGCAGCTTTGCAGCGTTGCACACACACACACACACACGCACACACACACATAGATACCGTTATGTATTATATGCATATGTTCTTTATGCTTGGTTCATTCGTTTGTTTTTGTTGTTGTTGTTTTTTTTGGTACATTTGCGCCAAGTGCAAGTTCAATCTCGAAAATTTTTGTGGATTCTGCGCTGCCCGCCACCCTCTGCCGTCGCCCCAGACCGCTGCCTGCAAGCGCTGCGCTCGCTGCACAAATGTCATTGCCAAAAACTACACACACACACAGGCACACAGGCACACACAGACACAGAGGTAATAAGATACAGTTACGTATGTATGTACATAGATACATGTATCTTTTAGCTCATGTATAAGGTTCTGAGCTGAGCTGAGCGGCTCAACTGAGTTTATGAAATTTGACGTCAACTCTCAACTGAAGTCAACTGCAGTCAACTCAAATCGAAGCCAATCGAATGCAATCGAATCGCATCAACTCATTTGATTCGCTTTGTATGAACTTTCATGCGAAATGTCAAAATTCTTCAATTCAAAATTCGTTTGCTACCTTTGGTGGAAGGCATTTTGGCCAACATTACTAACGGTTCATTGATATGGCTGGCACATGTGTCAAGCCGAGCGAGAATACTCAAAATTCGAGCTAATGTTTATTGAAATTATTGAGAATATTGATTTTAATTAAGTTTCTGCTTCTTCTTTGTGCAATTATAGCAATTATTCAGAGATACTTGCATTTGATATTCATCATTATTGCATTTGAAATATTTGCTAACTGCCACTGCCTCAATCAAAGGCTCTGCCACCTTGCACAACAGGCAGGAACATGTTACAGCAGAGAGCAACAGCAGAAGGCAACTTTGTTGTGGTTTCAGATTCATAATTGTTTAAAAAATGTTGCAAATAAAAGGGAAATCAACAATCAACTTCGTTCGAAATGAAATTCTCATGAAATACTATGAAAGGGAAAACGCCCTCTTGCGGTCAAATGCTTTAGGCAATTGTAATTATTATTTGCTCCTGCCAATTGTTGCGTTCCAACGACAGAGCTCGTTGCACCTCCTTCCGAGTCCTTCTTCTTCTTCTTCTTCAGTGTTGCAAGCCTTCGCATAATTTGCATTTTGTCTCATTTATTGCTCAATAATTTCCCTTTCAAATGAAACTTTCATTCACATGCGGTCAGCAATTCATTTGTGCCCTACGCTTCCTTTTCCGTATAGATACAATACTTTTTTGTATGATTTTTTTTGTATCTTCGAGTCGTCTCATAGATATTGTTACACATCTTGTGTTTACACAATTTTGCGACACAATTTCCGCGTTGCATAAAATGAAAATTTGCTTTTGTGGCTTTTCTTACATGTCTCTCGAAGGCAATCATCATCATCATCATCATTATTTAGGCTGCAGCATGCAACATATGCGAAATTGTTGTTGTTGCTGTTGTTGCAATTGCAATTTCAGACTGAATCTCTCAGTCTCAGTCTCAGCTTCAGTCTCAGCTTCAGTCTCAGTCTCAGCCCCAGACTCGACCTCAACCACAGCCAACTTCATGCAACAAACTTCGACTCCAAGTCTGTCTATGACTCTGACTATGACTTCAGCGACGTTGTCGTGACGGCAACCGCGGCAGCAACGTTGACGTCGCTTACGTAACGATTGTCGGTCAGTGTTTGACTTCTATGTTCGTTCGTTGTCAGATATTTTTCTCTTGTTGGGAAATCAAAGCCAAGTTAACGACAATGTAGACGGCAACAACAACATTAACATTAGCCACAACAACAACAACGACTACCACAAGAAAGTTGTTTTTGCTTTTTGGCTGCTGCTGCTGTTGTTGTTGTTGTTGTTGTCGTTTTTTGCGGAAGTTCGCAACGAGTGAAAGGAAAATGGCGCTGCGACACAGTTCAAGTAGTTCAGCTTTGGGCACGGTTTGTTTTAGTGCTCTTGTTGTTATTGTCATTGTTGTAATAGTTGTTGTTTTTTGTGGCAGTGGCATGGTGTGACTCTCAGACTGTCTCTGTGTGTGTGTGTGTCTGTTTGACAGTCGAGCGCTTTTGGAAGCCTCAACGAAATGAAAATTTCCGCCTTGTTTTTTTTTGTTTTTGTTGTAACTCTCAGTTGTACTTGTTGTTGTTGTTGTATCATTGAACACATTTGGCAACATTTCTTTGCATTTCTTTAAACCAAAACGAACCGAAAAAAGAAAAAAAAATAGTCTATAAAATTGAGTCAAAAGTCAAAATCTGCTTTCGTATTTTGTATTTCGTTGACGTTTTCATCGTCATCATTTTTATTTTTTTTTTTTGTTTTTTTTTTTTTCATTTCGTGCTTTATTTTTTTCACGCTTTGCATGAGATTCACGTGAATGCGATTAAACAGTTATGATAACAACAACGACTCTGTTGACTTTTCTGCCATACATCTCCTCTCCCTTCCCCTCTCCTCCCTTGCCTTCTTTCTTTTCTTTCTTTGTCACTAATTTTACAATGAAAGGAAAAATCGCAAAGCAAAATTTGTTGCAAAGGTGAACAATTTATGGTTGTTAATTAAATGAATACTTTGGCAAAGCAACGAAATACTTTGTGGAAAGCATCAAAGGGACAAAGCAGAAAGAAAAACATTAGATTTACTGATAGATGAATGATTGAGCGAAAAGTAGCATAGAAAGGTAGATGATTATGAAGTTAATGATGCTAAGATTTGGGTTTGGTAGATAGGAAAGTTGGAGAAAAAATAGACTAATAGATTGACAGATGGATAGATGGTTAGATAGATAAGAGATAATTAGATGGATGAGAAAATAGGCAACTGGCTCGAGATATTGATAGGTAGGTACATAGACGGATAGATAGTCTGGTAGATAGATAGATAGATGGATAGATAGGATAGTATGGTTCGAAAGGAATAGACAGTAAATGGTTCGTTGGATAGGGAAGTAGGATAACATAGAATTATAGATAAGTGATGATGATAGATAAGAATAGATCGATCGATCCATAAATAGCTGAAGAAGAGCTGGCTGGTGGTCTTAATATGTAGACTGATAGTTGGATAGATCGATAGATGAATAGATTAAGTGCTGTATACATAGAAGATTGTGTCTCTGTATATCTTTAAGATCTCATCACGAATTTGAAACATTATTTCTTCTTACTCTGCTGTTTCTTCACACGCTTCTTTACCTCTTCTATACATAAAACTCTGCTATAATTGTAGGGTATCAAGTAAACGTACTTGCTTTGCAAATGACTTAAGAGCGCTGGGCTCGGCTCGGCTCAGCTTGGCTTGGCTTACCTCAATGTAACTCAGCTTGACTTTGGCTTGGCTCAGATTGACGCTGAGTAATTTTCTTGTCTTGTCTTGTTTTCATAGTTGTTGTTGTTGTTGTTGTTGCTTTACTCTTATAGCATTTGTTGCCACGCCTGCAAGTGAGTTATGTTGTTGTTGTTGCTGTTGTTGTTGTTTGTAGCTCATTTTGCTCACTAACAATTTGCAATTGTACGATGACGGATAGACAGTTCAACATTGCCAGCCAGCACAAGGGTGCCAGCTAGCGTTGGTCGACGGGGAAGGGAGTGAGGGCGGGAGAGGGTGAGGGTGAGGGAATGAGGAATACGCGAATTCTGCCTACAAAATGTTGCGTTTTATTTGTTTATTTGTTGTTGTTTTTTGCTTGTTAAGGCATGAGGGCGTTCGTCAAAGCGATATATGTATGTGGGGAGGGGGAGGGGGAGGGGTAAGCAACGTTGACGGATGCCATCTAACACATTTTGTTAGTGTTACATGTATCTGTCCGTCTGTCTGTCTGGCTCTCTATCTATGTATGTGTGTGTGTGTGTGTGTTTGCTTTTGTCGTGCGTTGAATGAATGAATTCAAGCGCAAAGTGAAAGTTGTTTAGTTTATTTTATACATTTTGTTGTTGTTTTTTTTTTGTTTTTTTTTTTTTTTGCACATTTTGTGTTTTGTGGAAATAAGTGAAGTAAAAAATAAATAAAAAAAAAAATTAATTATAGTTTTATTATATGTGTTTCACATTTCTTTGTTAAGACGTCAAGTTGCCACTCTTTGCTGCCCCTCCCCATCCCTCGACTGCCTCTTTGCTACGTCTTTCAACGTTCAACTGTCCATTTGTCTGTCCGTCTGTCTGTCTGTCTTTCATTACCACTTTTTTGTTGTTGTCATTTTGCTTGTTTGTTCAAAGTTACTCATACATTTGATTGTTTGCATGATTGATGTGAGAAATTTCTGCGTCGGCGGCGGCGGCGGCAAAAAATATCTTCGCTTCTTCTTCCTCTAAAAATCTGCTCAAACGTTTTTAGTACCAATTTTGCTATTTCACGCTCAGAACATGTTTTAACATGCCAAAGAAAAGAAAAAGCATAAAAAAACACAAATCAAATGAATATGCATTAAAATCCACGTTGAACTAACGCATGTTGCTCAGCTGCACAGGACACATGCAACCTTACAATATGCAATTTGCTTGTGTTGTCTGTAATTATGATTAGAATTTTTATGTACAATTGCTTTATGTCGTCTAATAAGCATATGACACATACGTCAATACAATGTTGGTTTTAATTTTTGTAAAATATGCAAAAATAGTAAAAAAAATTTTAAACAACAAAAACAAATTGTAAGCGTTGCCAAAAGTGAGCTATGTATGTAAGTAAAAGCGTACAAGCGCGTATTGATTGTGCGTGCCTGCGTGTGTGTGCATGTGTGTGTGTGTGTGTGCGTGTGAGAAAGTGCGATACAATGTAAGCCCTTCAAAATCAAAAGTCACGCATTAAATAAGTTCAATGAACTTCCAAACACTTTCAGCTGTTTTTACTTTTCATGCGATTAGAGCAGCAAAGACAACAAACGACTTGAAAAAAAAAACACACACACATGTAAGAAAAATAAAAATAGTTACAAATAAAAAACAACAACAACAAAATAGTTGAATGACAAATGTTCATGAAATGAAAGAAAGAAAGAAGGAAAGAAACAAATAAAGACAACGAATGACAAAAGTAAGTAAAGTCGGACAAAAAGAAAACAACAACAATAACAATAACAAATCAATTGCACGTTATGCGTTTTAATCGTTTTTGTTAGTGTTGATATAAGTCCCTCTCATTCACACACACACAGATTTCTGCTTCTGCTTCTTCTTCTCCTTTCTGCAATTCTTCACTTTGAAAATAACATTTTTGAATGCCAAAAGTGAAATAAACGCAAAGCAAATACGAAATTAACAAAAGTCCCCTCCTCCCCCCTCATTGCAAACGTACGCATGCGTCCCTTTTTAAACAAACGACGACGCCGACTGCGACAGCGACAGCGAAGCCGACGTCAATGGTCATTCAATTAAGCCGCTGAGGTAGCTTGAGGGTGCGGTCGCTCGGTCGTTCGTTTGTCATTTGTACGCCAGTTGGCAGTACGGCGGCAGCTGGAGGGCTGAGTGGAGGGCGGCCAGTAAAGCGTTAAGCGTCAATGAGCAAAGGCAAAAAAGCAATTAAAATGTCAAAAACGCGCGCTTTAAAGGAGAAAGTGAAAAAGTGCGAAATTCACTTTTTTTCACATTTTTTTTTTATTTATTTATTTTTTACACTTTTATTTATTTATTTAATTGTTTTCATGTGTGTACGTTTTTGTTGTTGTTTTTTTGTTTGTACTTCATTTGAAATTACATATTTAAAATGCATGGCACAAAGCAAACGGGGCGGTGGGCGGTAGGCGGCTGGGCGGCGAGTTAAACAAATGTAATAAAAAAGAAAAAAAAAAGACATTTGAATTTTGATTCGATTTGATTTGCTTTGCTACAAACATAATGATTATCAACGTCATCATCATGATGATGATGATTATCAACGTCGTCATCATGATGATGATGATTATAATGACAATGATGATGACGACGTTGTTGGCAATGATGACGTTGACCGAGTTCAAGGAAGTGCATTACATGCGACGTATACGTAATATTATTTCATTTCATTTCATTACATTTTGTTTGTTCGCATGAAAAATACTTTTGTTTGTTTTGCTATTGTTGTTTGTTTGTGTGAGAAGCATTCTTGAATGCTCATGTGTGTTTGTCTATGAATTTCTATCTTTGTGACTCAGCTACTTTGAGGATTATTCTTCGAAAAGTATTCAATTAAGTATTAAATCTTGAAACATTATCAGAGATATCTGTAAAATTTTATTTTATACTCATCTATTATACCTCTATTTGCTCTAGATGTGCTTAACCTTTTTAATAACCATCTTGAGCACTCATTTTTTACGCTGTTGCTGCAGATCAGTCAACAGAGGTATTTTTATATTTATTGATCTTCTCCTTCGATAAGCTCATGTGCTCTCTAAGGCACAACATATGCAACTCTAACTTAAATTTCAGTCTTATGCAACACTTTGACTTCCATCGATCGTTGGCCGCCAACAAGCAGAGCCTCAGACAGGAAATGTTGGCTTAAGGCTGCTTGAGTGTCAAGCTTGTGGGCGTGTCGTGTCGTGTCGTGTCATGTCATATCACATGCACCCACCCACATTGTCAAGCAAAAAAGGTGAGTTTCGCCTCCTTAACAAACAACAGAAGATGACAAAAAAAAAAAAAAATCATCAGAGAGAAAGAGCGAGAAAAGTCAAACAACAAAGACAAACAAAAACAAAAACAAAGTTCAATACAAATAAAGTTCATTGACTCGATATAAAACAATTATTCTGCTGTCGTTGTTGTTGTTATTGTTGTTGCAGTTATTGTTGCAGCCACAATAGCAACAACAACAACAATACACTAAAAAGCTTTGCTCGCCACTGACAGAGAAGCGTGACGACGTCGACGTCGACAACAACAACAACAACAACCAGAAGAAGAAGAAGAAGTGAGGCAGTCAACCAACCAATAAAATAACCAAGCCAACGATCCGATCATTCGCTCACACTCAACGCGACTCAATTCAACTCAACACAACTCAACTCAACTCGAAGCATTGAAAACTCGCTTTGCGATTATGTAACATTTACCCACTAACGCCAAAAGCAACGGGAAACCTAGAAAATGAAAATGAAAATCGCACAAGCATTCGAACGAAGCCAAGGAAAATCGCACCAACGGACACAAGCAAGAGAGAGTAAGAGGGGCAGACAGAGGGGGAGCTGTAACTTAGCGAAAGTGTTTTGCATTTCAATAAATTTCAACATTTGTAAGTTGTCAATGTCGTTGCAGTACAGAAAGGAAGCAAATTACGTTAGACAACTCAATGGATACGAATTACAGATGAGATTATGAGCTCTTTAGACACTTATGAACATTTTCTATTCAATGGAAATATTATCAATTATAATTGAGGTTATGTAAAACGGTTAAAAAATCTATCTGAAATTAAACAAAAAAATTTACAAAAAATATTTACAAAGTTTTATCGAAAAAAAGTTAATTATAAAAGAAAAGCATGATCAAATATTCGGATTTAGTGTGGAAAAGTTATATTACGGTTCAAAACCGCTTCAGAACCGTTACCGTTTCAGATTTAAAAGCATTTCTTGGTCATTTCCAATCAATTGCAAATAAAAAATATTGAAGAATTACATTATTTGTAGATTGGATCAATGAATTCAAGTCAAAGAGGTATTTTTCATCAAATTCGAATTCTGTTGCTCCCACCATTATGTAGTCTCATATATTCTAAGCCTTATAGTTGAGCTGATGAGCTCTTTTGTCTCGAACGAAGCTTTTCCGACAATGCGATTGCCTAACAAATGTGGCATAATCAACGATCAATGTTGCATCGTCGTCAAAATGATTGCCACGCGTTGCACTCGACTCTCAACACTTTGTTGCTATTGCTATTGTTGTTGTTGTTGTTGTTGTGGTTGTTACATTCGCTTCCTTGTATGACATAATCGCGACTCAGTTGGTCGATCGCATAATTGCCTCCATGCCTGTTGCACTCTTGTAGCTTCTTGCCTCATTCCTCTTTCTCTTGCCGCGCTGCCTTTCTCTTCATACGTTGGTTTTGCTGTTGTTGTTAATGGCTCAATGTAATACGTACGATTTATAACAGCGAAGTGCAAATGTAATGCAACAACTACGGTCGCTGCGCCCCCCTTGGCGTGCCTAACAAGCAATGGGAGTTCCTGTTTTTCCATTCACCAGCACTGGCTCAGAGAACAGAAAACGAAGAAGAAGAAGTAGCAATAGCAATAGCAATAGAAGACAAAGACAAAAGCAAGGCAAGGCAAGGCAAGGCAGAGAAAAATGTCTGTTGAAAACCAGCCTGAAACAAGATTTTCCGCACCTCTTGACACTTGGCATAGGCGCGTTCGACTCGACTCGACTTGAGTCGAGCTCAGCTCAGCTCAGAGTTGTTTGACTATGCGATCGAGCATCGAGCCGAACCGAACCGAACTGAACCGATATGTGCCGATCTAAGCCGAAAGTGATGAAAACCGGACTGAGATGAATTGCATGAAAACCCGTCCCTGAGACAACGTCTTGTTGTTGTTGTTGCAATCTAAGGTTGTTTTCACTTTCGTTTTGGCGTTGTTAGCTGAATTATGCCAACAGTGACAACAACAACAACAACAATAACAAACATATTCAACTTCAGTACGATTGAATGTTCGATAGATCATTGAAAATTGTCCCGGGGGCAAAGGCAACATTTGATCATGACTAGAAAACGGGATTAAGTAATGTTTCAATGTTCAAGCGAGGATTTCATTTTGGCATGAAAATGTTGCAACATTTGCCGTTGTTGTTGTTGTTGTTGTCGAGGCCATGCAACATGCAATATGCATGAGGAGCTTTAAGCGTTATGTAATCATTGCAAATGCCGTTATAAATAGTTTGTTGCGAACTTATAAAATGGCCATAAAATCAATGTGACTTCCGGCAGAGATTGTTTGTCGATCGATCGATCGTTCGATGGATTGATGAAACTCAGCTCAACCTCTTATTATAATTCATTTGCCCAACAGAGTAGAGAAAGAAGCTGAAATCAACTAAAATGGTTCAAGTTTTGATCAATATTTTTTAGCATATTTGAATGAACTTGTCCGATGATGATGATGATGATGATGATGATGTCACCTTGGCCAATTAGCAGTGTACTATGTACAAAACAAACAAAGTGCGAAAGAGACGGTTGTCTCTAGAAACTTCTTCATAGTCTTTCATATATGTTAGTCTCTTTGTGATTGGAAAGGTCCTTGAAATGAGTTTGTATAATATTTTCTTTGGCATTTTCTCAAGCTCAGAGCTCCGTAGCTTGCTCAAGTGCCTACAAGATCTCAAGAACGCTCTGTTCTGTTGGGACTTTCACAACTTTTCTATGGCAAAATACAAGGAAGTACATATATAAGCCAATATCAAGATTGCAAAAACCAAAAACAAAAAGCGAAAAAAAGGAAGTATAAAAGACTATCAACATGACAATATCAATCAGGAAAAACGGTTAATGTAACAGTAACAGATCGCACATTACGAAATGCGAAATGAAAACTCAAATGAAATGAAATGAGGTTGGCGAGTGAGCGAACAACAACAATAACAACAACAACAAAGACACTATAAAAGAAAACTTTTCTTTCACATTAAGTAATCAGCGGCGATGCAATGAAAAGTGAACAACGATGAAAAACTTGTTTTTCCATGCAACTGTAAAATTAAGTCAGCATGCAAGAGGCGAAAAAAAAAATACTAAAAATAATAATAAAGAAAATGCAACTAAGTAGGCAGAGATTATTTAATCGAGGAAAACCGAGCGTAAAAAAAAAAAACAAACACACAATTAACAAATGCATTTTGTGTGCAACGTAAAACCAAAGAAAAATAGAAAAAAATAAATAATTAAAATACAAGAAAAGCAAAAAATATACGCAAAGAAAGTTATTTTCGGTTTATACGATAGTTAGATGAACTTTGTAACACTTGTCTATAAGAAATAACCTTAAAAAACTTACTACTTGAAATTGTTGAAGCAAACTGAGGCGTGGCAACGCCCATTGCCAGTCTGATGAACAATAATTGGCTCAACCAATAAAGCCTAATTCGAAATCTGCCCAAAATCAAAGCCATGGATTCCAGCCTATTTGCTAAAAGTGCTCTTCAATAAAGTTCTTGAATTGAAACACAGCATAACGGTTGTTTTCTTTTTCTTTAACGGCAAGTTACTTTCAAATCGTTCTGGAACGGTTTGTAGCACAACAAAATTTCGATTCTGGCATCATCTTTGAAAACCTTTTTATTTCGATAGATCTATCCTAAGTATATTCCATAATGATCCAAGTAAAGAAGCGCTTTGCAGGTATATATAAGAAGATATTCTATTTTGCAAATTATTCACGGAGTTTTGAACTCGTAGAACCGCATTTCTCATACAAAAAGACGACGGATGTCGAACATTATAATATATACAAAATATCAATATTTACAAAACTGTCATAGGCCTTGACAAACTTCTTCACAACGTTATAGTAACCGTTAATAATGGGCAAGGGTGCATATAAGCTGAGTGAAGTGGAGTGGTGTGGAGGTGAGTCAAAGAAAACCTGATAGAAGCAACTTCACTGTTGAACGTAATGCGACTTTGCGACTTTGCGTCTTGGATTGTTGCGTGTCTTGACTTTTCTTCATTTTTCTTGTGCGCATGATGAAATCGAAACTCGACTTAGTGCCTGCGCATGTGTGTGAGTGAATGCAGCTTTTCTTCAGATATAATATGAGTTTTTCTTTTCGTGGTTGCATCGAATTGCAACCATGATTATGTGGCATTAACTTTAGATTATGCAATAATCGAATGCCATAATCATGTGTTAGCGCATACACTTGGCATAATTTGCGCTCACATGCACACACACACGCACAAAGATTCAGACAATAGCAAATAAATTAATCAACACGGCGTATACTTAATGTCAAAAGTGAAAGCAAGGACTTTCAATATCAAGTATACGCAATGTTGGACAAATCTTTGAAAATTTTAGAGACAAAAATTTCAGATCCTTTCCAAATTACAATTAAATATCGATATAGCGCAGAATTTTTCAAAATTGACGAGACTTTTTTTTTTTGTCTGAATTTATATTTTTTTTAAATATTTTGAAATATTTAACAAATTTATTTATTATTGTTTTTTTTTTAATATTTTTTTTGTATTATATTAATTGTGTTCCTTAAGGAAGAACGTCCGATTTGTCGCTTATCGGAATTATTATGACAAATAAAACTTTTCTAAGATTCAATTTTAACTTTCTGGAACCCAAAAAATTATTTTAGGTCTTTTTTCAACAACAGAATTGTGTCAATTATTTCGCTTAGTGTATTAGCCATTCACTATTGAAGCTCATGCCAGCCTAATAGTCAACATAACATCGGACAGTCGTAGAAAACAAAACAACAACAACAACAACACTAAAAACAACAACACTAAAAACAACAACAATAAAAGTACATGGCACTAGTGACTTGTTTTCGCCAACAAGACATAAAAACAAAAGCAACAAAAACAAAAACAAAAAAAAAAAAAATTACGCCATTTACCAAAAAAAGAAGGAGTAGGATGAGGTTGGTGTGCAAATTGCTGGCGTGGCTGAGAGGTGTGCTGCTGGCCCAGGTGGCCAACGGTGAGGGGCAGTATGAGGGGCGATGTATGATGCAATGTCGTAGACGGGAACGAGTTGCAAAAAGAAAAAATATATATATATATAGAAATAAAAAAAAAGAAGCTCGCGGAAAAAAATTGTGCAATCGAATGGGCGAGCAAAGCCACAAACGAGTAAATGACAAGCTAGGCGGCAGGGGGGAGGCATGTCAGGTAAAAGAAAAATGTATTTTTGTTGTTGTTGTTGTTGTTGTTTGCTGACGACGATCATCGTCGTTGAACGTGAAAAGCGGAAAACTTTTTGCTTTGAAGATAAACGAGTTGCCGTTTGCCATGAGCGACAGACGCAAAAAAAGAGAGCGAACGATTGACAGAGAGGGGGCGAGGGGCAGGGCGTAGAATCGTTTTGAGGATCGCTGTTGTTGTTGTTGTTGTTGTTGATTATATAAGTGCAATTTGAGCGTTGGATTGCTTGGCAGCTGAGACGAGGAGTTCGGCCAGCATTTGAGGAGCATTTGAGAAATGAAATGGTGGGCGGGCGGCATGGCGTGGCATGGTGGCAAGAAATAAAGAAAGAAAGAAATAGGCAGGGAGGGGGAGAAGCGAGGGGTGGTGCAGAGATTGCAGCAGTGGCAACATTTTTGTGGAGGCTGAGGTTATTCGATTGTAAATGTTTGTTGCACAATGCATGTTGCATGTTGCATGCCGCGCATTTGTTAGAGCATACAGTGGCCAACAGAAAACGCTGCGGTTGACTGACAGGCAGCGACGACGACGACGACGACGACGATGTTGATGTGGATGATGGCAGAGCCAAAGTCGAAGTCGAAGCTGAAATCGAAGCCGTAGCAAGAGACAATGAAGTTGGCGGCGAGTTGGACGGCAAAGCGGCAGACGAAGGCATACCAATGTGGCATAATGCACAGAGTGCGGGTGGCAGGCAATCGGAAAGACGGACGGATGGATGGAGGAATGATTTCGCTGTGGCTTGTGTTGCATGCAACATTGTTGGGGTTATTTAATCGCTTAAGCTTGTTTGAGGTTAAGCGGCGGTTTCTGTAATTGCATTGCTCCATTATTAGAGGTCTTGAACCTCTTATGCTAAGGATTTTCTCTGTCTGAGTCTGTCTGTGTGTGTGTGTGTGTCTGTGTTTGTGTGTTGCATGTGGAATGTCGTGTCGGCGGCATTAAGTTCTCATCACTTTGTGTCGAAACACAAAATAAATAAACAAATACATTTGATTTTCTTTTTGGGGCACCATTTTGTTTTTGTATATTCTGTTGCACTTACTTGCTTTGTTTGCGCTACGCGAAGACGTTGAGTTGTCAAGGTGTTGACATACCTAAAATGAAAATGAAAATAACAAAAATTAATAAAATAAAACAAAATACAAAGTACGCATAAACGATTGTTTTCTATTTAAATAAGCTAAAAGAAAGCAAAATTTCCCTTTACTACATAAAAACGTACTTCAATCTAAGCTTTCGAAGCATGCAGTATGAAAGAATTATTTATCTTTCTTCATATAATAATTTATCCCTACTTGAAGAGAGAGTATTTTCATTTGTTGGATTACTTAGTTCTGACAAAGGCGGCAAATGATTTCTGCTAATAGTCTAATAGTCGAAAAAAGCGCCATCTCGCGTCTGGTTGGCTTTCTTTCTTTCGGATAAGGCTCTTATAAACACAAATCGAAGAATGAGCAAACCAAACAAACTTCAATACATTTATTAGACTTCAGGTCAATTATGTTTCCGCCATAGAACAGTAAAAGAACTGAAATTGTTAGGAACCGCTCGCAGGATACTCATAAGTGATAAAAACACATTTTGCTCTGCAATGACTCGTAAAATTTTATCCGAACGCAAATATTTGCAAGTTTATATCATTTTTGTGATGAGAATAAAGCAGAGAAACTTATCTAAAATTAAAATATTGTTTAAACGGATCCGGATAAAGGTATTTTTGGCTTGCCTTTCTTTACTCCGATTTGTTATTAGAAGCCTTTGTTGTATTGAATGATGATGATTTATTTGTGAGCTGATAGTTTCGACTAATGTTATTCATGTACCTTGTATTCGTTCTCTCAATCGTATTGAGTCGCTAATAGTTCTGGGCGCACACGCATTATACAACAACTCCATTTTAGCAATGCACCCCCCTCACCCCTTCCACTTATTACAACTCACTGGCGCTTTCGCTTTGGAAATAGAAAAACAACAAAAGCAAAAGCTTTTTTCTGTTTCTTTTTCTCTCTCCTTCTTCTATGCTTTGTTGTTATCAACGTCATTTGCAATGAGCTAAAACTCTTCATTTGCATTCACTCGCTCTGTCTCTCGCTCTCTCTCTCTCTCTCTATCCTTCTAACGTCAACATTTGAGCTTTTCACTCTCATTTTCATTTGGCTGTCTTCTGTTTTCTATCTTCTGTCGTCTGTCGTCATCGCTTGCATAGTTTTATATTTATTTATTTGTTGTTGTTGTTGTTCGGGTTGTTGTTGTTGTTGCACACTGCAGTTGCACACACAGCGAGAGCTTTTGCTTTGTATTAGTCGCGCTCAGTGCCAATAAGCTCCTCCATGCAATTGCACTGTTATTTTTGTTCGCTGATAATCTTGTTGTTTTTGTTGTTGTGCTCTCATTTTATATATGTTTATATTTACTGTCTCTTTTACAAATAAATATTTGTTGTTGTTGTTGTTGTTTTTTTATCTTTTATTCTAATATGCTCCCTTCATCTTCCGCTCTATTACTCTCTTTCCCATCAATTTGTCTATTATTTCATATATTTTCTGCTTCTGCTTCTTCTTCTTCTTATAACAGCTGCAACTGTTTTGGCTTGCGGCTGCATAATTATTTAATATCGCTGTTGTTGCTATTGTTGTTGTTATTGCAGCCGCCAACGTCTATTGTCGTCTAACGTACTACAACAACATGTGCCCCACTGGCAAACTCTTCAATATATGTGTGTGTGTGTGTGTGTGTGTATAAATGCTAACATATATCTATGTATATATCTATTTGTATATTTTTATATAAATGCATATGTGTGTGTGCATGATATCAACGCCATATCGTCGTCGCTGTTGCCGTTGCCGTGTTATTTGCCACTGCAACTGCAAACGACCTCCTACAGGTCTTTGACCCACTGAAGCAAACAAATGCACGTTCATTCGTTCGTTCATATGTTCGTTCGTTTCATTTAACGTTCGTGTCTTACTCGGCTCGGCTTGTCTCGACTCAACGCGACTCGTCCCGTAACGTCTCGTCGCGTTTCGGTTTCGTTCATTTCGTTCGTTTCGTTTCTAGCATGCATGCCCGCCGTTTACTTCACTACACTGCGCGCTCTTCTTCTTCTAAGTAGTTGAACATTTTTAGCGACTATACGACAAATGTTACTTGCCGCTGCCTGCTGCCTTCTGTCTTCTGTCGCCTGCTTCTTCTTCTTCGCTATTCTATACGTACGACCAACTGTGCTTACTACAGGCACATGCACATGCACGCATACATGCATATGTCTGGCACTCGGTGTTTCTAATGCAATTCTGCTGACTTTGCCACTCACGACAATGACGAACGTCGACAACAACAACAACAACAACGACGGTGACGGCGGCAGCATTTCAGGCATTGATAATGACGTTCAGCATACATACATACACATATATACATATACATACATATAAATGCATAGATGAGTTTGGTTGAGCATGCAGGCGGCTATGTTGTTGTTGTTATCGTTGTTGTTGCACAGCAGTGGCCATCAGTGTAGGGCGCACGTTATTCTTGCTTTATTTTTGGTCTTTTTTTTCTTATTTTTTGGTTTTCCTATTTTTCTTGCTGTTTTTTTTTTTTTTTTTCCTTGTTACATTTATTGTTGTTGGCAGTCTAATCAGTAGCATAGCATAATAAAAATACAGCACTAAAATGAAGTACAAAAGCATAAATAATTCGAAGTCATGTGCTATCACATTCGTTCGTTCGTTCACTCACACTCCGCCTCTTTTCACCCCCCACTCACTCGCCCGCTGTCACTTTGTTGCTTCAGACAACGTCATTATTAAATGAGTGTATTCATTATTATGCATTTATTTTATCTCTTCTTTAGTTTTGCATTTGCAATAATAATGCTTCAAATATTGTCATGGCACCTAAAAAGTGGGTTAGTTTGGTCTTTTCCGTCTTTTCATGTCTATTTTTTTGTTGTTGTTGTTTTTTTTTTTTTTTTTTCTTTTTGTATTGCAACAACAACAACAACAACAACAACAAAGTCAGCGTCGTTTTGCTACTTTGATTTTGATGGCGCGTAAAACAAGGAAGCGCATTAAATGAAATTGCAACGCGGCAACTCTCTTTGCCACTTGGCAACCCCCTACACCCTCGCACCACCCCTGCTCAACACTGCACATGACTGCACTTTGTTGCAATGTGCTCAGCTCTGCCGCAGTGCCTTTGATGAAGCATGGGACATACATATACATATATATAAATTTATATATGTACATATATGGTTTAGTTTTGAAGACAACATGTAAGTTGTTGTTATTGCAGTTGTTGTTGTTGCTGTTTTTCATAAAATGAAGTGCATATGTCGCATATGATAAACAAACGCCTAACGCAAACGCCCCTTACAAAAAAAAACCCCATGTCCCAACTCCCTCCCGCGCACCAATGCGCCCCTCACAAAGTCACTGTATGGCACACAGGTTCATTTTGCTTTTCATGGTGCAATGTGCCAGATTCATTTACTTGGCCTACCCCCCTTCGCCCCGCTACCGACGCCACTGCCATAATCATTGGTAAAGCGTTCAACGCCATTATTTGCTTTCAAAAATTTACACTGTTTTCATGTTTTCGTCTTTATTTTTGTTGCTGTTGTTGTTGTTGTTGGTTTTTGTTTTTTTTTTTTATTTTATTTTTCGATTTTTTTAGAAATTCATGCATTCTTTGTATACTTTGGTAATAAAAAAAAGTCGATCGGTCGTATACGTAATTTATTAGAATTGTTATTTGGCTAAGCAAATATGAGCAGAAGGCTCAAAACTTTCATTATGCTGAATTATTGAAGTCAAAGAGAAGGCGTACAAATTGTTGTGGCATTGGACGGACAGACAGACAGACAAATGGACAGACAGCAAGGAAGGACAGTCAAGAAAACTGTTGAGAATAAATTGAAATAAACTGAAGTAGAAAAGTGTAATGTGTTATGACAAGAGACTCTTTCAGCTACGACCTCCACCCCCCAAAAAAAGGGTATTTTTTGATAATAATTTTTTAAAAATTATTCTAAATGTCAAAATCGATTATATAATACTCTATACTCATATTAGGCGGTGCCACGCCCATTAAAAATTTTTATATTGTTCAAAATTTCAAAAAAATCAATCAAAAAATGAATAATTTCATACAAATTTCAGTTTGATTGTCTTTGAGGGGCAACATGACAAACACAGCCCCTCTCTTGCCTTGACACAGAGTGTCAAATATATAATAATTAACCAATAAAATCCTCTTGCCACTGAATGTGTTAGAAGAAGGTTAAACAAAAGAAATTCAAAGCCGAGAAGACAATCATTAATAATACTTAAAACTGTGGGGCAATGTGGGGCAAAAGCAAAGTGACACTAAATTATTGACAATGTAACACAACTAAAAGGAGAGACGAAGAGACAGAAAGGGCAAAGGGGAAGGCTTTGATTGATTAAATAAGAAAGTAAGAAAATTCAATTTGTTTTTGCATAAAATTGAAATGAGTCAAAACAAGTTGTATTAAAGGGGCAACGACTCGTGCTGGGGGCTTGATGAGGGGCAACACAGTAAGTTAAGCTGTTTTGCGTTAAGGCGAAGGCGTCTTTCGAGTGCGCACTTGGCTCTTGTTACTTGCCCATTGACAGTTGGCATTTGCTGCACATGACTGTCTGAGTGACTGAGTGAGTGAGTGACAAGCATTTGGTGTGGGGGGGGTAAGCGGGCAGCGACTAGCAACATGCTAATGATAGGGTTGCAGAGCAACACACACACAGACATACAGACGGACAGACAGATACATGCATCGACATGCCACACAGGTGAGCTGCAGGCTGAGTTGCCTGTACTTTTGTTGTTGTTGTTATTGTATTTTCTACTTCTTCTTTTTTCTTTTCGTTGTAGTTATAGTTGTTGTTGTTGTTTGTTTGCTTGCTGCGTCAACTGACGCGACTACGTGGCAGCGAAAGTTTATTGGGACTATGACCGCTTAAAAAGTCTATGCACACGTTAAGCAAACATTCGCACACACACACACACACACACACACTCTGTGCCACTAGTGCTTCAGTCATGCCCCACCGAGCGCCCATGGTGTGCGCGCATCTCCTCAACTAATGTTCTCTCCCCCACATTGCCGCCAACGTCGATTTACGTTACTCTCAGTCAGTCAGTCAGTTGGTCGATGGGTCTGTCTGTTGGTTGGTTGGTCTGTGAGTCGCTGAGTCGTTGAGTCGCTTCGAGTGCACTTATCTCGTGTCGTTGCCTTGAATGTAGGCCACGTTGCTTTTGTTTCACGAATGCAATAACACGAATGCACACCCTTTATTTTCATTTTCGCCACACCAACAAACCCCAACCAACAAAACTTACCCCCCCCCCATGCGCGACAAACGTTGTCACTCTGCACTTCATGCCACTTCTTGCTCCCTTTCCCCGTGTCATTACAATGGCATGCTCTACTCTGCTCTGCTCTCCATAGTTGTTGCAATTGCTTCCTTTTTGGAGACGGCTCACTCCTCTCCCCCTGCCACGCTCGTTCTCTGCTGCTCTGCTTCACCATCATCATCATCATCGTCATCGTCACTCTCACTATTTTCTTTTCTGTTTGCATCGCTTTGGCACAATGCACTTTTTGTTGCTGCTTTTTGTTCATAGGGAACCAGAGTGCCTGAGCGGGTGTCTGAGTGAGGAAGAGAGTTGTAGGGAACATTTGCTTTGTCTCGTACAAAAGGTCTCTTCTATGATGCCATGAACAAACTGTGCTAGTGTTGTTTTGTATTGGTGATAGCTTAAGGGGGTAAGGGGTTGGGTTACATTTGGTGAACAAACTTTTGCCAAGGCATGACAAAGTCATTGACTCGTTTAAATATTTCATTAGCAGCATTCGTAGTGCAAAAATGATTTTTTCGTGACACGTTTCTTGTTTTTGCTGTTGTTGTTGTTGCTGGTGCCGCCATTTTAACGCTTCGTTTTTGCTTTGCTTTACATGGCTTTACATTGCTTATGTCACGGCGAGTTCAAAGGTCAGCATTGTGCATAATTGCCTTAACAGAGTTGCATGCAATTCAATGCTATCAATTTACAACAACAACAACATCAATACATGATTCTTTTGTATTTGAAACATTTTGATTCCAAAAATTAATAAAACAAATAGTATTTTTCCTTCTGCGTTTCAAAAAATAGAAAATAACAAAAAAAAAAATATTTAAAAATAAAAAAAAAACATTCAAAAATTTAGAAAAAAATTTAAAAATAAAATAATTAAATAATATAATTTTGTGCGTGCCTTAAAAATTTAAAAATTCTTCTGGATTTGTTTTAAAATGTATCGAAAGCACATTTTGAAGGATTTTTCTTTTTGGGGGGAATGCTTTAAGGTCTCAAGACTTTATAAGTCTTACACATACATACATATATGATGAAAGATACTTGCATTGTGGAGCTACTTGCATAAACAACCGTTCAGTTTTGTTCAAAGTGAAATTGTAAAAAAACTTTTTATATTTATTTATTTCTTTTTAAATTTTTTAACACAATTTGAAGCCAACAACAAAAACAATGCGACGACTTCACTTAACGTTAGAAATTTTTGTTGGGTTTTTCATTGTTGTTGTGGTTGTTGTTGTTGTTGTGCGCACAATTTGCTGATAACAAAATTAAACTAGAGCAAATCTAATTGCATTGAAAAATATATAAAAAAAAAAACCCCAACAACAACAAGTAATGAAGTAACAACAACAACAATAAAGTACAAGAAAAATGCGCTTAGAAGTCAAGTATAAAAAAATGATAAAGAAGAAGAAAAAGAAAAACAAACTAAGTCAACTTTATCTAACTTGATTATCAGCGAATGCAAGCATGAAAAATACAACAACAACAACAACAATGACAACAGCAACAGCAACAACGACAATAAAAAAAGTTCTAATGCAGCAAACATCAGAAGAAGAACCAGAAGAAGAAGAAGCAGACAACAACTCGGACCATGACAGAGACAGAGAGAATTTTGCCTTCGACCCTGCGCTACGCCGACGCTGACGCTGACGTCGCTTTTTTGCTTTGACATGTAAGCCAATTAAAAGTCACAAAACAAATACAAAAAAAAAAAAAAATACTAAATGGAAAAAAAAGAACTCAAATAGAAATAAATCTAATGCTACAACACCTCCCCACCCCCCCCTCCCGCACACCCATAAACTTCAACTGAAATGAGGCGAACTCAATTAAGTTTGAACAACATAAATCAGTGAAGCAGCAATAGAAATGATGTGTGTGTGTGTGTGTGTGTGCGAGTGGGACGGCAATAGGTCGAGTGAAGTGCAATAGAATGTCAATGCATGTCGCTTGAAAACAATGAAAGAAGAAGAAGAAGAAGCAGAGCAGAGCAGAAGAAGAAGACGTCGAAATGTTGATAACAATAAATTGTTATTGTAACATAAGCCAAGAGCAAGCAATGAGCAAGAAGAAGCAGCAGCAATAGAAGCAACAGCAGCGCAAGAAGAAGAAGAGACTTAAAAATTGTGTAATGCAAAAGAAATTATATATTTTATAATGACTTGAAGCGACAGAAAAGAAAAGCGGATTGGCGGACAGACAGAGAGACAGACAGACGAAAGAGGATCAGAGTTGCAATCATTGAGCACCAAGCAGAATAATTAGAAATGCCCGGCCATAAGTTGAAACAAATGATAATGAAACGCACAATTAGCAAATCAATATGCATGCATATGACGTATGTTTGCATGCAAAGTCTTAGCCACATAGGCGTGTCTTATATGTACATTGCCTTAAATGACAGAAGAAAACTAACGTATGTGCACATGCATGACCGTAGCACATAGGAGCCATTAATATTGCATTACTTACTGCTTGCCTTCAGTATGCTTTATATCTAAAATCAAAGGTGTTTTTCAATCGCCTTGCTACTGTGCGCTTTGGAAAAGTTTTTTTTTTAGCAAGAAGAAGAAAAAAATATACATATCTTTCATTAAAAAAATTAGGAAGCGATGTTATCGTACGCCTACACACGCACACACACACACACACTTACATACATATGCAACTCTGCCACAGATTCTTTCCCTATCATTACTCTAATACGCTTTTAACCTCTCTCACTCACTCACTCACTCACTCCCTCGTTGACTCTTGCACGCCCACTCTGCTCCCCGCATGAAGTCACTTTGTTGTTTTTGTTTCTTAATTTAAGTTTAGTCGTTTGTTTTTCAAAGTCCTCAGCGTTTATTTGTGGAATGTATGTGTATGTATGTGTGTGTGTGTGAGCATGTAATACAGTGTGAGATAAAAATAATAATAATAATAATTATAAGAGTAATAATGAAAATGAAAAGCGCGCCAAGCGTTCACAACAACAACAACAATACAAGCAACTTGATCGTTTGTTAGATCGGATGATGATGAGAGACAAGACGCAAGAGAATTTGTTTTCAATTTTGTTTTTGTTATTGTTTTTTTTTTTTTTATGCCTCCCATACATGTGTGGAAGTTACAAACCAAGCAAAAAGCAAAAAGTCAATAAAGAACTTTGATGTTCTCACAGTAAATAAAGCAAAGAATGCATAAATGAAGAAAGAACGAAAATAGAAAGAGACAGAGACAGAGACAGCAACTGCGAGTGCGAGTGGAGAAAAATAGGTTAAAAGTTTATAGTTTATTGCCATGCGTTGTAAATAGACGAGAACGCATTACAAACACAAATACACACAGATACAGATAGACACACACACACACACACACACATACATGCATTGCTAAGTTTCATGTTGCAACAAATAAATTAAAAAAAACAAAAATGTTCAAGTGTCGAAGAAGTCAACTTAAACTTTTTGTTGCTATAATTTTTAGTTTTATATATACATACATATGTGTGTGTGAGTGTGTGTGTTTATATACTACGCACAACAACATCTCTGGCCAACATGCGTATACTTGATCAACCTAAAATGCTTCAAACGATCAGTTTGGTTTGCTTTTTTTGAAAGATTTGTTTGGAAGATAAAGATAAGATGCTGCCGATAATGATTATGACGATACTTATGATCATTAGCAGTTTTTTTTAAGAAAAATAGCTTAACCAATTATTTATAGACATATGTTGTATGGGCTCACATGCAACATGCAGCAGTTGAGCGTTCAAACTTCAACTTAGCGTCAGTGCTTTTGCAAATGCTAGACTGTTGTATGTGTCGTGCAGCGCTTTGTAACATAAGTGTAATATAACTTAAAATAAGTTTACTTTTCAATTTGATGAAATATTTTTTGGGAATTTTTGCAGAGGCTCTAAAAGCGGTTTGTTCATGTAGTTATTGTTACTGTTGTTGTTGCATCATCAGCTTTTGTTTGCAACAACAAGACATTCATTAAGAACAGAACACATTGACCGATCGTCCATCACCCTCACAGCCCCCTATGTATGTATGTATGTGTGTGTACAGACCCCACGCAACCTCATCGCAAATGCAGCTGCTGCTCATCCGACCTAATTTCCCAAAGTCCCGACGTGATATTTTTATGCTTAGATTGTTCATATCAAGTGTCTGTGTCTGTGTGTGTATCTGTGTGAGTGTGTGCTTCTGTTGCAGTCGACGACGAGTCAATTTGTCAGTGTGTCTGTCTGTCTGTCCCTCTGTCGGCCATTCGTGTTCGCCATGGCAGCGAAAAATGTTCAATTTCAAGTTGTTTTCTTATTTGTTTTTTTTTTTTTTCTATTTTTTTTTTAGATTTTTTGGTTCGTTTTTTTCAGATTATGTGTGTACGTGCGTGTATGTGTGTCTGTGTGTGTGTGTATGTTATTTAGAGAAAATATGGGGCAAAACATTATTTAAAGTTGTCGCTTCATCTCGTCGTCTTGACGCTCCGCTCCGCTCCTGCTTCTTGCTTCATGCTATTTGCTTCCATTGTTGTTGCTGTTTGATTTAAGTGCCCTTTCAATGATTTTTTTTTTATTCTATATATAAGTATTTTTGTTTTTCAACGAACGAGAAGTTGATTTAGTCATATGTATAGATAGCTTTGTATGTCTCTCTGTCTGTATAAGGCAAACTA